>OZ026593.1:91200-691200 GCA_964020215.1 Aurelia sp. 3 sensu Dawson et al. (2005)
CTTCTTGCACCATGGGACCCCTTCTATCGACGGCCCTGGTGATCTTTATAGCATCAGTAGACTAAGGGTAAGCTAGAATTTCCGACTGTTTTGAAATCAAATTTAGTCAACATTAAGCGGAATCTAAAGATCCACAGTGAAATAGTTGAACTGATAAAACTAGTCAATTGAAATAACATTTCACGCAGTCTGAGATTTTAAAGTGCTTCAAAGGACCCTGGGATACAATGGCTCTTATAATAATCATCTGGCTGATAATCTCTAAATTATAATCATCGTTATCCGTTTGTCCAGTCCGTTAGTTAACGAATGATCTTCATCTCCTAACATTAGCTAATAATTGCCGCAAAAAAGCTGGGTGTTCAACTTGCTTCCAATTTGAGATAAATTGATAAGAGATCTGGTGATATTCATGCACAGTCAGATCCCAAGAATGTCTGCCGACACTGAAATGTGTTTGCACATAGGTTAATCGAAGCTAAGTCAATTACGTTTTATGAGAGAATTTATGAATCTGCCTAACCAAAGGGGAAGCAATCCAACCTAGTTTTTTCTTGGTTTTATTCGTTTCGCAAAATGTTTTTGGTACTGTGTACTTTTGACTTTGATTAATAAAAGTTGTAATGTAAAGTGGTGTATAATGTTATCGTGTTTCATACCAAAATAATTCATCTACCGCTAGTAGAATTTCGGGAGGAAAATGTCATTGGGGTTTAATGAATAGACTTTAAACGTTAACAGAAAATCTAAATAATATCTTGCAGTATTCTACAATAGCTATTTCAATTAACAATAATGCAATAATTAATCAACTCTAAATCATTCGAACGGAATACTCGAATTAATGCAGTCAACAAAATAATCAAAATTTACACGGAGCGAGGTTAAAAGCCTTTTGTATTCCAGAATTACACGATTTTCTAAACTTTTTGAAACACGAGCAATGTAGAGCTTCAAAATGGACAAAAAGAAAATAAACAGGAATTCCTGACAAAATGACAGCTATTGCAACGGTTGATTCGATTGGTTTATTAATAAATGGAATAACAACGAGAAAAATTGAAATTAATGTCATCATGATTGGGACAATGATCCAAATTTTGAAAGGTCTTGGTAGGTCTGGTAGTCGAAATCGTAACACCACAACAGCAAAAATGGAGATTCCATATATGGTCCAACATGCGAAATTGAAATAACCAATCAGCGACTCTAAATTGCTTCCATCAGGGATTAACATTAAACCAGCAATCAAACTTGCAAGGAGAATTGCTGGAATAGGTGTCAAACGCTTCTTGTGTATCATACCAAAAATATGTGGCATATGTCCTTCCCGAGCGGCTGCTAGAGTCAATCTACCACATGCGAAAACTGTTCCGTTAGCGGCACCGTAGCATGACAAAGCAACGAAAACGGGCATGATGTAGGCAACTTTCTTTCCAAGAACTTTTTGAACAAATTGAATTGCAATTGTTGGTGAACTGGCAATTTCATTTTTGGTAAGTGCTGTCATAAAGGACAAGTTGACAGCGACATAGCAAAGGATGACAAACGGAATGCCTGTGATGACAGAAAGGAACAAATTGCGTTCTAGATTATACATTTCTTCTGTGACATTACTGACCAGCGCCCATCCATCATATGACCACAAACCATTGTATAATGCAATGGCCAATTGACCAACTTCAGTCATGCCAAAATGCGTTGATGTCGAATTGTCAGTTTCAAACATCAAGCGAATATTCTGCGTATTTCCCTTCCCCATTTGCCAAAATCCCAAAATCACAACAAAAACAACAGCAACGATTTGAGCAAATGTAAACAATGCTTGTGCCCTCGCAGAGGCATAAACACTCCAACAATTTACAAATGCAACCATCACTATGCATGCCGCTGCGAGGACTTTCGCCAACCAATCCATCTCCCCTTCTTCATAAAATGGCTTCACTATATATGTGCCAAATGTCAAAGTTACTGCAGCAATTCCCGCGGGGTCGATAATTAATACGGTTGTCCAGCTGCATAAAAATGCAGGCATCGGTCCATACGCTTCTAAAATATACGCATAATTACCACCTGCTCTTTGAATGGCGCAACCAAGTTCACAAAAGCACAGGGCACCGAAGAGAGCAATAAATCCACAACCTATCCAAATCATTAATGCCATTCCCATGCTCGTTGTTGCCTTGGCAACTAATGAGGGTGATATAAAAATACCGGAGCCAATCAGAATTCCAACAATCAGAAAAAATCCTTGTGTGCATCCAAGACTCTTTTGCAGCTTTCTAATCGAGGCTGAAAATGCGTGCGAGATACTGTTGAAAATACCATGCGTGACAGAACCATGCAAAAAGGAGCCATGTAAAAATGAACCAGTAGGTTGGCGCTTTCTTTGTGCTTGGCTCAAAATGGGTGTCTCCTCTGTCACAGGGGCAGATTCATTAACACTATTTAGCACATGTACATCACCTTCAATTGTCACCCTTGGGGGCCTGGGTCGTGATATAGCCTCATTATCATGATTAGCCTCATTATCGAAAAATGAATTTGAAGAAGAACGGCATGTGACTTCGACCTCACTTGTTGATGACAAAAACGAATGCTTCGAATCTGGTGATCCAAATGTATTATATGCCATTGTTCAACCCAATCTAAACGCAAAACAGAAATATGATTTTTAAATGTGTTACATGTAAAGGCTTCTCGTAAATAAACAAGTGTCCTTGGTTAGCATAGGCAAAAATAAGTATTCAATGCAACCAGTTGGGTATAAACAACAACAATGTTTAGGCCCATATTGCCCAGTTTAACCTCAATCTTTATCTCCCTCAATCTTTATCTCCCAAGTGCGGATATTGCCTGAGACTGTTTAACATATTAGTTGAGATCTTATCGAAATGTCTAACAGTTGAGGTTCTGTAAAGGACTGCTAATTCAGGTTTGATTTACAGTAGTGGGCCGTGCATATACCCCAATGGAAGGAAACGAGTGTGCACGGCACATGTGCCGTGCACAGACGCCCTGGCTTCTATTGTTTTCTATTGTTTCCTATTGTTTCTAGGTGCACAAGTGCAGTGCACAGATATTTAACTTTCCATACAGGTGCATATACAGACATACAGCCAAATCTATAAGGTATGAAAAAACCATGTAATCCTTTTAACAAGAAGTGGCTAATGAAAAATTAAAGCAATGCTATCTTTTCAACACATCAAATTGTATACAACCGACTGTGTTATAAATATAGTATTGGATAAATACAGTAGCGCTGTTGGATTTCAACTGAGATTGGATTTCAACACACACCGAGTGACGACAAAATTGTTTGCAACTGTTCTGAACAGAAAGGGGTAGGTAGAAAAGAGGGGCTAGTAACACTCAAACAACGTGAAAGGACTTAGCAAAAGTAAATGAATACTTGCACTAACAAATACGTTAACAAATAAATTGAAATTAAATGGATATCAAATACACAAAAGAGCAGGTGACGGCCAGTTCCATCTAGCGCATTCTCCCGCTTATGATTTCATGTCCTATCCCAGATCTTGCAATGTATCACATGGAGGACCTGTTTTATTGTAGAAATATTAAGCGAATTAAAACGTACCTGTTAAATCGTAGCAGTCTTGTGCAATTCGATGAGGGATTGAACAAGAATCAAAACCACATGTAAACGGACGTGTCTTTTTCCTTTCCTTGCTCGATTAGTTACGTTCCTGGCTGCGATCAGTTAATTTGGGGTCGGTTAACACTTCCGTTGCTACTTGCACCAATGTTTCTCTAGTCACAAAGCGGCTTTACTCGAATAAATCAATATTTGCTTCTTACTTTTGCGAATTCAGCATTCCTGTCCTGTTTTTATCCTAAATCTTTGGTTCTGTAAACAACATGCCTTCCACAGCAGGCTACCAGCGTATAGCACAGAAGCCTTTGTCACAAGAAGGTGTTACGCTACAAAGAACATACCTTTTATGGCCATAAGAACCAGTTTAACAGTCCCCTGATGATAAAGTATGTTTAAAAAACAAGTTGCTTCAAAATAAATGTTTATCAATAATAAATCAGACCGATTATCCCCCAATGGGGCCAAAATCTAATCATTAGGAATATCAAGAGAAGAAAAGAAACTGTTTGTTTTTCCAACCTTTAATGCTGCAAATCAGCCAATGAAAATGTGCTGTGGGTATTCTTACAAATATCTCAAAAAGTTCATCATTCTGAAGGTTTTTTCCGAATCCTGTGATAGATTGTTCCTCTTCCAGTTTCGGGTTTTTAATAGTGGCGAGCCGGACAACGGACTACCCCAGTGCAACAGATGATAACGGAAAAGATCGAATTGGGGACATTGAACCAAGATGCATTGCGTTTGATGATTGGATTTCTATCGTATCACCCTTGATACCAATATACAACGCAATGCATCTTGGTCAAATGTCCCCCAACACCATATTTTTCGTAATCGTTAATTGTGCTCTGGACTTTGTGTAACAAGTTTGAAGAACGATATCGTAAAAACGTTATTCCGTGCTAAAGAAACGATAGACCGAACCGCAAGGCACACTACTCGATAAAAAATCTCTTATGCATTTTACAAAACTCCTTTTGTTTTGAAGAGTCAGAAACTAAAATTACACACATTACCCCAGTAGACCCCATCAATAAAATTTTCATCGTTCAGTTGTCTGTGCGTCTGCGTGTCTCAGATTGTCTCTAAAGGTCTAAATTGTCTGTGAACTTTGCAGAATGACTCGCGTAACATATGAGGGAGAATAGGAATTAAGACTGTGAACAAGGGAGAAGTCGTGATGTTGTAAATGTCTAATGTGATGCATCTAACAATATAACTGAACAAAACTTTTCCTGTAACATGCAACAAAAAAAACCTAAAATAATGCATCTAAGATAATGATGATACAATAAACCTACATCTAACACTTCCATGCTTTTGACTTAGGTATATGAAGGCCCTCTCTCTACTTCTACGCAAATAAACAATGTTCTCTTTTAAGAAATAGGGATGCGGATGCATACACCTTTCAAAGGAAACAAGTGTGGATCTTCAAAACATCAAAAAGTTACATGCAAATATTGTTGTTTTACCTTTAAAGAAACAAGCTTTGCAAAAAGATAGGAAATAGCTTTAGACAAGGCCTTTCGCGATTAGTTCGCTAAAGCTCCTAATTACAGGTATTTCTTTGAACAAGTGGCACTTTTGCAAAGTTCACAAATGTTCTGGAATAAAAGAAGTAAAGTTCACTGTGCACTCCCCGATTGACTGAAGACAATTTCAAATAGCACATTTTTCTGTCTTGAATACTCAATTAAAGTTTGCCTTGAAGGCGAAACGTTACTTAACCCGATCGGGCCTTTAGCATCCAATCCCGGGGGGGTACTCCCATTGTGGCCTAACAGGGGGGTCCAGTCAGTTTGAGGGTCTTACCAATTGGCTACCAAATGGCCCTTTTTTCAACCACATACTACCAATTAGGGGTATTCTAAGATTCGAAGCCATTTATTATGTTTCAACCCGGTACGCTCCTCCGCACACCAATTTAGTCATTACAGCATCAATAATAAATGAATTTTGAAAAATTTCTTGCTTTGTTCCATCAGTTTTGCCATAAAACACCTTGAAAAACCGTAGAAAATCTTCATCTCTAAATGCTACCAAATGACCCAGTTTTCAGGTTCATGAACTACCATGTGGGGGTTTTTGTAAAAAGATACTACCATTTGAGGGTATTTTTCAAAATTTTTGCTTTGGCCCTCTTTAGCCCTGACTGGACACAGTCAGGCCACAATGGGAGTACCCCCCCCCCGGGCATCCAATGAAGCACAAGAATTGACTCTTACAGTGTTTCATTTTACATCAACGGATCCAAGTAAATCTCAATCATGATCGTGATATAAAACTACACTAGATGGGTTAGAAAATGAATCCTTTCTATAAAGTTGCCGGTTTTGGAAACACAAGTTCTAATCGAATGTTGCATATGAATAAGATCTAGAGACAACAAAATAATGACTAATTACAATATGAAAACACAACAAAACGACCATATGAAAAGTAGACTTAAATGTAGTATATGACAAATGTAACGTAATAATAGCAGTGTTTACAAAATTTACCTTTATCTATTTGTGACGTCAACAAGTATGAGATGGTTTTTTTTCGACAGTTCATCATGGAGGATGTCAGTTGCAGATGACTTCAAAAATAGATATCGTCCTCGTATCTTTCAAACGAAGTAAAGGTCGTATTACCAACTGACAGTCAAATACAGCCAGAATGCATGAGATAAAACCAGCATTCGTTACTACAGGCTACCTAAGATGGAAAATGATGGAAGAAATATACAGCTTTGATTGGATAAGCATGCTATTTTCAAACCAACTGGACTTGTCCTATTTCAATGTCAAGAGTTCCCTGTTCATCACTTTGAATCACCAATGTGTCTTATATACATCCTCTATAATTTCTCCTTTTTCATACATTTTTCTCTGCCTCCGAAGCACATTCTTCATTCTTGACGCCATTGTTTTCATCTTTGTTAGAAATGTTAGTTTTCTCTGAAAATGGCGCGATTTCTGTAGGAGTTGTTTCTTCTATAGATGAACAGTTTTCTTGACTGGTTTTCCCTGCATCATTTTTAGCTTCAGCATTCTCTGATAAGAAAACATCAGTGAGTGGCTCATTCAATTCAACAATAGCAAAACTGTCACTCAAGTCTTTCATCGTGTTCAACAACTCTTCAGACTGAAAAAAAGATTAAAAAATTTATAGAAACCAAGAATCATTACAGAGGAAGTTTGTCAATGTAATATCTTATTTGGATCTTGATCTTTCATGACAAATTCAAAATCAAATCAATCAAGAGCACACGAGATGCAAATGATCATGGTAAATAATTCTTGTCCATAGTCCACTCCCTCCTTCATCCTTTACACTACTACATGAGGCTTAAATCTGTCAGATCTTTTGATGGTGGGTATAAAATTCTATTACATTTTTCTCTGAATTGAATAGCTGGAAAGGAACTATTGCACATGGCAGTAAACCTGCCGTGAGAACTTCATATCTTGATTGTTTTCATAATGGCAGCATTTTTATTTTTGCGGCGAGAAACAAACAAAGGAATAAGTAACGCATTTACATGAAAACCAAAGTTTATGAAGGTCTAAAAATATGGATTCACAAGTCTACATATGTCGACTTTCGATATTTGATAAATATATGCAAAAAGTAAGCAAGCAGAATGATCACTAAATAACAGCTTTAAACTTACAGGACTTTGTGATCGTCCTTCTGCAGCATCAAAATAAGAATGTTTCAAAGCAGCTTCAGCTGTCAGTCGTGATTGCGGATTACTACATATCAAACATTCAATTATCTCAGCAGCTGGGTGATCCTGTAATCAACAAAAACATTCACATTATCAAAAGGATTTTCAAACATTTCCTATGAAGGAATTTATGATACTGGCAAACTGATGAGCAAATGATCCATCTTATCAAATATAATAAAACAGTTCTCATCATGGCAGAATGTGAATGTTCAAAATATAGCATAGTTTCGTTTACATCTTCAGAAATGAAGGAATATCAAACGCAAAGTCATTTCACAAGAAGAGCAGCGTTATCCTATCATGAATGAAAACAATATTTTCACAAAAAAGTCATGAAATTCCAAGTATCACTGATATAGGGTCATCCGTTCCACATCATAATCATTACCATGGAGAACGTTACGAGCTTCATGGCGGAATGATTTCGAAACCTTTTTAATACTCAAAATTTGGAGTGTACCTTTAGGCTTTTACGGCTAAAAGAGCATGAAACAGTAAACTTCTTGATTCTTGCCACAAGAATGAGAGAAATCTCCAAGATGAAGCCTCTACTTTGAACTGTCTGCAAAAATCTCGTTGCAAAATACATACCTTCATTAGTGATTGAATATTGCCTGCAAAATCAGCATCAGGGAAGTTTGCCTGTCAATAAAAAAAATGAAGCTCTTATTGAACTGAACTTAAAGCAAACTACAAAAGTAAACATATATTACACAATCTTAGCAAAGTATTTAACACGATGCCTCAACTATATCTCAGCAATTCTAGCAGACCAAGTAAACTTGATCACATGAAGGGTCTTGTTTATATCCAACAGTTCGAACTCTTTAAAAATGACGAAGAAGAATAACATCAAAGAAATTATAAAATTGACAAATGTAGGGAAGGGACTTACCCAGAGCATTAAAAGACCAAAACAATACATGTCTAACTCTTTTGAAGGCGTATCTTCTTTAGCTTGAAATGTCGGGTATGATTTTGTAGATGAGTATGACAAAATATCTTTAAATCTCTCCGCCTTAAAACAAAATTAGATCAGGGATATTGATGGCCATGACTGAATCAATGGATATTGAAAATTAAAACATCCTTATCAAAATTAGATCGTAAATATGGCCACAAGGAAAATCAATCTCTAACCTGTCAAAAATGTCCCAAACCACAACTATCGATATATACTACTTTGTCTCATACACCAGACTCAGTATCAGGTAAAGCAATAGTTTTCATCACATTTCAGATTATAAAGTCATCATTGTCTGGTAAGGTACGCCATATTTCCATAAGATCCTTTACTTTCAGAGCTTACACTACCGCGATTTTTATTTTGGAGAGCATAATGTAAATTTAGCTAGCTACTGATCCCTATAAACGTGATGATATTCGAGGCTCCAGTACTGTACAATGTAACATCTTTCGTTTAAGTATGAATTAAATTTTTCCTACCGGAAACAAAAATTCGCTTAAATATCACATGTATTTGTTGTTCGTTCATGAGGCTGTATCAAGCAATAAATACACAAAACAACAGTAAAAAATATGCAGCCTAGAGCTTATCAAACTAGACGTTTCGGGCTTAACCCTTCGTCAGTAGCCAATTATTGGTCAAATACCTTGGTCTAAGGATTCTTAAATCACAGAATATTTATATACCTCTTCTTTTGCAAAATTTGGTTCTCGAAGAACAGCAGTTCGATGTTTTCCTTCTTCTTTAACAAATATATTCTTTGGCGAGATACTTCCATGAATAAAATTATTCTGATGCAAACAGCTCAAGGCTTTCAAAACAGAATGTAGCATCTGCTGAAGCAACACCTTTGAAATAAAAATATAATGTAAAACTTGATGGGGCAAATAATTGCAGCAAAAAATATTTGCTCTTTCTATATCAAAACTTTTTATTTAATAGCTAAAAGGCAGAAGTGTTACGGGTTAAATTATGCTTGCCCCCATATGGGAGATTGTACAAATATGAATTTTTGAAGAAAGTTTGCACAAGGCAGCAAAAGATGTTGAAACACCCTGCAGCAAAAAAGAAAACTAGATTAAATAACTGCAATTTCATGAATGAGGTATAATCTTATTTGCTACGCTTTAATTCAGAGTTAGATCATTTATTAGGTGCTTAATTCATTACTCAAAACCTTCATCATGTTTTTCAGTTCTTTTCAAGACATCCTTCAGGAGAAATATTTGTCAAATTCAAAGTGAAGTTGAAGTGATTCCCATATGAAGGTGATCAGAATTTTACAAAAAAGGTTTCAGTCTTGCTTTACCACTAAAAAGGCTTGCCATTAACTGAAAAAAATCTGATCGAGGTACCTTAAACACTTTGCTGCAATCATTTTACAAACAGTATAGCTTTAGTACGAGTCACTCCATGGTGGTGTAAACAAAAGAAGGTATTTGTGGCGAAATATCAAGAGACTGCTGCTCTTTATAGACAAATCAAAGGTGAACCTATGGGTAGCTCGCGGAACGTAACTGGGATATCCGATTTTGTCATCATTTAGTTCATTACAAAATGTAACTGTAGGCATTGCTATCCAGCCACACAAGGTAAGATGTTAGGCCAGGGCAACACGGTGCCGGCGCAGTGATATTTTGCGTCAATTTCAACTAAGATTCCTGTTGCTGTGGACGAGCAGTTCGAGTTGGCACACATGAATAGTTCCAATGGTTTTTGTGCAAGGCATTAAAAATTCGAACGATAAATCGTACGTAACGTTTCCAGAATAACAGGATTTTTACGGATTTTTGGTGGATTTTTCTCCAAAACAAAAGGATCTTTGCCGAAGATGTAAAATATTCCTTGAAAGAGAAACTCCCCTTGGCGCTCTTGAAGTCATCACGATGAAATATTCCTATCAGGTTCCAGTGTTTGCAGACCTCCGCCTTCAAATCTCACTCTTGCTATGTTTAGTGTGATTTAGCTGTTTCATTCTCCTTCACAGAGGCTGAATGGAATTACCAGACGAACGGATTTGGTTTCGTTTCTGTTCCTGATTTACGTTTTATTTATCCCAAAATAAACCCCCGTCTAAATGCCCCGGTGAGAGGTCAGATGTTCACCAGGGTCCTAGTGGTCTTAAAACGAAGTCATATTTTTCCAGCGGGTAATTCACCGGGGTAGAATGTACGGGAACACTTGACCGGGGGTGTCAACATTGTAAACTTTCGCTGAGAGTAAACAAAGAGCATGGCATTGCTGAATGTGAGAGTAGTTTTTAGCCATATGCCCCCACAACAGTTCAAATTTGGAGGGGTTCATCCACTCCATCGGCTCCCATAGTGCACCTTGGTTCTCATGAATTCCAAATTTCAGTTGCTGCATGCTTGTTTTCTTTCTGAAATCTGTTCTGCAGGCCGATGAGCGGGCAGACAGGAAAAACATTCATTCATTGATTTCTTTTCTTGTTGAAGAAAAGAATTACAATAGTCTGTTTTAGTACGTGACTGGATTGAAACTGGACAAACTTGCTATGGCTGGTTTTGATTCCACTTCAGACAAGCCAGACAACAATGGCATTGAAAAGTGCTGTGTGCAATAAATTCCGCAGGCCATACCGGAAAAACCAGACCCTATGGCCCTGAGACTAATACGACCTCTAGGACCCAAAGTACAGAGTTTGAAAGGAGTCATTCCCTAAGATGGCATCAGATAACAAGACAGTTTCCTTGCAGATATGTCAACTACTGGCAGTTTTAGAAAGGTAGGCCATAGTTTCTCTTGTTGTTTTTAACACGGTTTCAATTATCATCCAAGTATTTATCGTTGTTTTCTCTCTCTTCTTTTTCCATTAAATATTCAAGGGTAGGAAAAGCATATCTGACTGATTGCGCAGAAAAGCCTACCTGAAAAGCCTACCTATGGATTTGTCAGAGCTGGCGCTGCCACTGCATGCTCAGCAATTCAAAGAATAAAATGCATTTATCTGTACTGGTGTCACGTCTGTTCAAGGGTATTCACCATAGAAACGGTATTCACCCCATGCTGAAGTGAACGGTATTGGCGCTAAATTTGAAAAATTATAGCAGAAACAGCCTGATTAGCATATAGTATCTTGAAACACTGCCATTATTAAGAGGAGATGACCCCTTAATGTTAAGGATCCTTTTAAACTCGGTCCTGATGGGTCCTAAGGGTTACTGGGGTCTCAGAGTCATACGGTCTGGTTTTTCCAGTATGCTATTCCGCAGACAGCAGAGTTGAAAAGATGCTTTGTTCAAAAATTTCGCAAAGCAGTATGGGTCCTGATATATAAGGAAAAAAATATCTACGGGAAATTTCCCATCCCATCTCACAAACTCGCGTCACTTCGTTCCGCGAGCAAAAATGTAAACCTTTTTCAAGAATGTTAAATTTAGCTACTCAAACCAAACAGAAAATTATCTAAAAATTATCTTATATTAAGATGATGAAATACAGAATCCGACAAAATGGGGGCTCCAATAAAGTCTCTAAGACCATTATGAAACAGATCTTGCTTAAGTCTAAAACCTGGGAATTCTAAACACCAAAAGTGACAGGCAGAATCAATATGTTTCCACTCAACAACAAAATAAAATCGAAATAAATTCTCCAAACCTTGGGACTGGGTCCAGTTTCCATGTAATCTGCCAAAGTTCCACTTTCAAAGAAATCTGTTTGTAAGAACGCTTTTCGACCAGCCTGAAAGTTAGAAGGGTAATTTCAATGAATACCTGTCTGCAATTTAATAATGAATAAAAGAAGGCATTTTTAGGACCCTGCCTCAGATCTGTTTATAGTGTTTTACATCAAGGTTGAATCTGAGAGATTCCCAACTGTTTAATCATCATTGATCAGGGTCATACAATCTTTCCTTTCATTTGTTAATTATCTAAATCTACTTTTAAGGTGATGAAATTTTGTTTTCGTTCCGCAAAGGGACTAAAATAAAACAACAGGTCCAAAAACCTTATTCTACAGCAAAGTCTTTAAGCAACATAGTAAATCTTGCCTAAGAGCCATTTTATTGAGATTTTCATTATCCATCAAGTCTAAAATGATAGTCAGTTTCTTTCTTTCTGTTTATAAGCAAGCGAAAAGCTTAAAATACCAAAGGAATTTAACCTAATAATCAACGGTGCTTTTGCAGGAATCTTCAATACTTTGCAGAGCCTACGTTTAGATCCATTATTCCAAAAGCAGAAAAGGTCTACGAAACAAAGAGAAAGGCTTGCTAGGCCGCCTAATTAATCATTCTGATCTCCTTTTCAAATCAGTTGTGAAGCGCATACAAACAAAGGCTGCATAAATCAAGATTCTAGAAATCAAGAAATCTCGCAGCAGCTTTAGCTCTTTGTTTCGTAGACCCTTTCTTCTTTTGGAATAGTGGGTCTACGCGTAGGCTAGGAAGAGTCAAGTGGAGCTAAATTTACTAATAATAGAACCAATCTCAAGATAAGCTATCTATGCCTTTAGTCTTTGACCTATGCCTCAATAATTTAGTCTTTGATCTACTTGCCAAAAAAAATAATTAAAGATTAGAAATTGATCAAAGTTTAAGGATTTTTCAAACAAGAGTACTTTCGGAAACCCGGTAATAAATAAAGATACAACTAAAAACATATTAACGAATTAATAAATAAAACTTGTAATTCTATTACGTACCTTATCGAAAAATAATGCATCAAGGGATACAAGATTTGGATCATTGCATTTTGCGTAACGAAACATTCTTGATTTTATGACATCTTTTGTAAGCTTTGTATCCAATGAATGTTCCTTCAAATAAAACAATTGGTGATGGGTTACAATAAATCAAAGTCATGAAAATGGCATTAAAAATCTGTACCTTTATGGCAATTTGAATAAATTGCAATATGAATAATGCAGTTTTGTTATCATTTAAAATGTGCTACCTTAACTAATAATATTGTCATCAGTTACAATTCAACGTTGCAGTCTTTATTGTTCGTTACAATATAAATAAAGATGAATAGAGTTTGAAACGAAATTTTAGCTTGCTTTAATCAATAAAAACTGAAATAAGTACACGTAGAATAGCAAAGTCAATACCAATAGTTCAATAGGGCATCTGTTGATTTACCACCGTAAAAAAAACAGATAATACCAACAATCATCATCAAGACATGTTGAAGAAATGAATAATTAAGAATACCTTGAGAACACATGGCTTTTCGTTGAATTTTGTTTTAAAAATAATGGGCTGTGAAGTTGATGGCGAAATCAAAGGAAGTGTATGATGATCATAATGCTCCAATTCACGAACTTGCAACAAACCATTACTTTCCTGAATCAAAGATAACACAAGTTGTCAAGCAAAGTCGATAATCTTTCTCATAAAAGTAGAGATTGATTCGAACTCAAACTGTTTGTATCTCCGGCTCCGGCTAAGGAGGTAATTACAAGTTATAAATACCAAACTACGTGAATGTGTGCAAGCTGGTTTGCAGTCGTAGAAATTCAGTTAGAACACAGAAGCTATCAGCATTTGCGACTGCCTGAAGAACAAATCATTTCTGAAATTCTCTAAAATAACAAACTCCTTTAATTTCTCACCTAATATTACCTTGTTTCTATATAAGGAAAACAATTCGATGACTTGCGAGGATAGTTATTCATAACGTAAACAATTTTCCGATAATATGTCGCAAGAAAGCAAGATATAAAGTTGATGTGCCAGCATTTTGCATCCTATTTGCTATCACTGTTTGGTTTCACACTGCAAGCAGCCATCTATTGTTGATGATTATAATTTCAAATTTGCGACAATGGTAAGAAATCTGGCTCAGTATCAGGTAAAGCAGACATCTAATCAGGAATCATACTGAAGTCATACGTCATCATTGCCAGATATCTGTTTCAAGGTCCAAAATCAATTGATCATTCTATCAATCATCTACTCAATCAAATGAAATCAAATCAAATCAAATCAGTGAAGCAATACAGTTTTATTACCATGTAAGTGGTGATTCCAAGGTCTGGGAATTGCAAAGGCAGTTCTGGAAAATGTGTTTCCGCAACACGACTGATATCCTCCTAAAAATAAGATGCTAAATCAATACAACTTCTCTCCTTCCTTCTCAAGAAAAATATAGTTGGTTTTGTATAACGATTGCTTAGTTTGACCATTCACAAAACTTCCCAGTAAGATAGATATATATATATATATATATATATATATATATATATATATATATATATATATATATATATATATATATATATATATATAGAAACTCAGAAAAAACACATTCGTTTAAACGTTTCGGCCAAAGCCTTCATCAGTATGACTTTCCAAAATCCGACGGAGCATACATATAGATTTCGAATTTCAAAAACGATACACAACAATAGCCTAAGCGGGTCCTACCTATTACAATGCGTAATATAAATGTGTTAAGCAGCCGGTAATACAAAGGTGGCGGGAGAAAGATAAAAGAAAGCGCAGAGTTAAGAACTGCTGCAGTCGGTGGCTGTGTCTGTCTCGCCGAAGCTGAAAAAGATAGCACGTTACAACAAAACAAACAATAGAAAGATCCGAGAGCGGATTGGCAGAACAGAAAACCCTAAAAAAACAGCGTGTGTCCCTGACGAAAAGCTAAGTGCTAAAGTTAAAACAACACAACAACCAAAATTATAACAAAAATGAAATCTATGTATCAACCTGCCTAGTGTTTAAACCCTTAGGGGCAAAGCAATCTAGCCGATATTGCCAGAAGCTTTCCCGCATCCTATTACCCCCCGTTAGCCTATCAATTATCTTTACGCTAATATCCTTCAGAAACCCCCGGTGGCCTTCTTCAGTGAAATGTCTGAAGAATTCCGCCTGGGGTACTGAGGCCCCCGAATTAAACTTACGACTGCACGCCTTGTAATTATTAAACCTAAGCCTAAAAGGCGTGCACGTGCTACCAACATATTGTACACCACAAACAGTACATTCCAACAAATACACAACATTTGACGAGTCACAATTAAACGAATAATTTATCCTATATTCCCGGTTATCTACATTAGAATGAAAATGCTCACTATTGCTCATGACATTACAGACTTGACAACGAGATTTACCACAACGAGAACACCCCTTCTTATCAGTCCCCCCATTTCCCTCATTACTCAGCCTAGCCCTAACAAGTATATCCTTAAGGTTCTTACATCTCCTAAATGCAATTAAAGGTGGCTCAGGAAACACCTTCCTATGCTCTTCCGAATTCGTGAGCATAGGATGGAGTTTCCTGGCAACCTTCCCCAAACTATTGAGCGCTGGATGATATGTTGCAACAAGTGGAACCCTTTCCCCCCTCCCTTGGTCATTGGTCCTATTGCCCGAATTTGCTAGAAGAGTTGCCCTATCCAACCTACGTACCCTATCGATTTGCTCGTTAACTAAAGACTCTTCGTAGCCCCTGTCCTTAAGCCATCCAGCTAACTCACCTACTCTCTCCTGAAATTGGCGATCCTCCGAACATATCCTACGAAACCTAAGAGCCTGACCATAGGGGATCGCCTTCTTGGTGTGCCAGGGGTGACAAGACTTCTTATGCAAGTACTGATGTGTATCAGTAGGCTTGCAAAACAAGTCTGTCGAAAGGACTCCCCCCTCCCCCACGCTAACCTGAACATCTAAGAAACTTATACTACCCCGTGACTGCTCGCTAGTAAACTTAATGGTTTCGTGACTACTGTTGAGATGATTGATAAAAGACTTCAACTTTTCTTCCCCATGCGTCCAGACAAAGAATACATCATCGATGAATCTCATCCAGACGAGGGGCTTGTCAGCTGAAGCATCCAACAACCTCTCTTCCAACCGGGTCATGAAGAGATTGGCATAGGCCGGAGCGAACTTCGTGCCTATAGCCGTGCCCAATTTCTGCCAATAAAACCTATCATTAAATTCAAAATAATTATTCTCCAAGACCAAGGACGCCAACCCAACTAGGGTATCAGTAGCCACGCCCGGGTTTTCCCTTCTATCCAGCGCCTCCCTGATGGCCTCTAAACCCTCCCCGTGTGGGATGCTGGGATAGAGCCCCACAACATCAACAGTGCATAACAAAGCCCCCTCTGGTATCTTACCTAACTTACTTAGCCTAGACAAAAAATGGTTAGTATCCTTAACATACGACCTACTTTGGCTAACCAACGGGTTAAGATGGTGGTCTAGATATTCTGAAATATGCTCCGTTATAGTACCGCTATTGGAAATGACTGGTCGCCCCTTTACACTACTAAGACCCTTGTGGATCTTAGGCAACAAATAAAATCTACCTAACTTAGAATCCTTAACCTTTAAATAGTCAGTCACTTCCTCTAACCCCGGGTCCTCCTCCTTCAGCTCATTCAACCTAGAATTAATGGTCTTACCCAAATCTACCGAGGGGTCCACCTCTACTTCTTCATAAACCTGCCTATCGTCTAATTGTCGGTTAGCCTCACTTATGTAATCCTCCCGATCCCAAACTACAACCGCTGATCCCTTGTCCGCCTCCTTGATGACTATGTTCCTATCACATTTAAGCTGTTTCAAACAAAGTTGTTCAGAAGAAGAAAGGTTGCTAAAATTCTTACCCTCCGGCGAGACAGACAGGGGCTACGAAGAGTCTTTAGTTAACGAGCAAATCGATAGGGTACGTAGGTTGGATAGGGCAACTCTTCTAGCAAATTCGGGCAATAGGACCAATGACCAAGGGAGGGGGGAAAGGGTTCCACTTGTTGCAACATATCATCCAGCGCTCAATAGTTTGGGGAAGGTTGCCAGGAAACTCCATCCTATGCTCACGAATTCGGAAGAGCATAGGAAGGTGTTTCCTGAGCCACCTTTAATTGCATTTAGGAGATGTAAGAACCTTAAGGATATACTTGTTAGGGCTAGGCTGAGTAATGAGGGAAATGGGGGGACTGATAAGAAGGGGTGTTCTCGTTGTGGTAAATCTCGTTGTCAAGTCTGTAATGTCATGAGCAATAGTGAGCATTTTCATTCTAATGTAGATAACCGGGAATATAGGATAAATTATTCGTTTAATTGTGACTCGTCAAATGTTGTGTATTTGTTGGAATGTACTGTTTGTGGTGTACAATATGTTGGTAGCACCTGCACGCCTTTTAGGCTTAGGTTTAATAATTACAAGGCGTGCAGTCGTAAGTTTAATTCGGGGGCCTCAGTACCCCAGGCGGAATTCTTCAGACATTTCACTGAAGAAGGCCACCGGGGGTTTCTGAAGGATATTAGCGTAAAGATAATTGATAGGCTAACGGGGGGTAATAGGATGCGGGAAAGCTTCTGGCAATATCGGCTAGATTGCTTTGCCCCTAAGGGTTTAAACACTAGGCAGGTTGATACATAGATTTCATTTTTGTTATAATTTTGGTTGTTGTGTTGTTTTAACTTTAGCACTTAGCTTTTCGTCAGGGACACACGCTGTTTTTTTAGGGTTTTCTGTTCTGCCAATCCGCTCTCGGATCTTTCTATTGTTTGTTTTGTTGTAACGTGCTATCTTTTTCAGCTTCGGCGAGACAGACACAGCCACCGACTGCAGCAGTTCTAAACTCTGCGCTTTCTTTTATCTTTCTCCCGCCACCTTTGTATTACCGGCTGCTTAACACATTTATATTACGCATTGTAATAGGTAGGACCCGCTTAGGCTATTGTTGTGTATCGTTTTTGAAATTCGAAATCTATATGTATGCTCCGTCGGATTTTGGAAAGTCATACTGATGAAGGCTTTGGCCGAAACGTTTAAACGAATGTGTTTTTTCTGAGTTTCTATATCTATTTTTATTACATATTGAGATTGAGCTAATGAGTACATATATATATATATATATATATATATATATATATTTATCACGAGTGGGCTGCCACAATTGGAAAATTAAAAATATTTTCCTGCCCGGAATCGTACCCGCGACCTTCATGTCAACAGACTCTCCGATATATATATATATTCTCATAAGCTCATGCGCAATATGTAATAAAGTAATTATAGATTCTCAAGAAAAACACATTCATTAAACGTTTCGGCGAAAGCCTTCATCAGTAATGACTTTTCCTAATCAAACAGAGCATACAGAAAATGACTTTTCCTAATCAAACAGAGCAGTTAATTTCTGAATCTATATGTATGCTCTGTTTGATTAGGAAAAGTCATTACTGATGAAGGCTTTCGCCGAAACGTTTAATGAATGTGTTTTTCTTGAGAATCTATATATATATATATATATATATATATATATATATATATATATATATATATATATATATATATATATATATATATATATATATATATATACTTTATGTTTGCTGCTCGTCTTTCAGAAAATATCCCACATTTGCTGGAACATGTACCAGGATAATTTGCGGAACGATGATAGGCATTCGATGTTTTCATCTACCACCTTGGCTTTCCATCTCTTGTTCTCGAAATCTCGAACTTTTTGATAGCTTCAATCTCAAGAAATCTTAACGACGATACAATAAAAATGGAAAGAGGTTCATGAGATAAAAATGAAAATATTATTACCAAGAGTTTATGTTCATTGACAAATGCTGCATGTAGTTGGTTACGAATTATTTCAATTTCCTCTTCAATCTGAAAATTAATAAACATTACCAAATCAGTTATTCCTCCTTGTATCTGTTCAGTATAGCTCATATATATAGTTGGGATTGCAAAATTTTTATTAGAGGATGTTTCTTCAACGTTCTGAGAACGTTTACAGCAAGTGCATGAAAACCACAGTCCAATGCTTTAAAGGCAGTTAAAATAAAATTTCTTATCAACAATATTTTTAGCAAGTTGACATAAGTTCTGAAAGACAGTCTACAAGTGCTATGTATGTATGTATCTATTTGCCACAATAAAACATTTACAAGTTGTTATAATAAATATAAAAATAGATATAATACAATAATAAACTTTAAGGCTAAAACGTAAAAGGAAAACATCCCTAATTACTGTGGTAGGGATAGCATTAAAGGGTCAAGCTGACTTCATTTACATAATGGTCCCCTTAGAAGTGCTGGTACAACAACAAAAATGAAAGAAAGGAAAATACGAAGGTACTGAAATTGTTTTCAGTACAAAACACGATTTATAAGACCAACCAAGTTGGGAGGAATGATGAAGGATCTTAGCACAAGAAGTACATGTCATCTTTTACTGTTTGTATATGTTGGAAAAAGTTTCTATGAAACAGAAATATTATAATTGCGTTTCTGTAAACGTTCTTCTTTAAAGAATTTAGACTTCAGAGATTTCGGCTTTACCTTGACTATCTGATCACTTTCATCAGAATCCTGCAATGAAAAAAATTCTTAATCAGTTATGAGTAACTAAATACATAGCATAGCTCTCATTCGTACGAGCATGCGCAAAGATCTTAAGGGATGTCGGTGGGCAATAGCGTACGCTCGCCTTCTTCGCTGCTTTGCTGCATGATGCGAACTGTTGGCCTAAGCACAGGTTTGAAAAAGGAGAATAAAAGGGTTGTTAAAATTGAGCTGCAGATTGCTGCATTTTGGATAAAAGTCGTCAAAGATAAGACGGACTCCAGCGGAGGATTTATTCTGATATTCTTGAGTTGCAAAATAATGTGCTGCAAGCGAAGATTTGTGCTGCTCGTCCTCACTGGACATTTCAAAATTTTTCTTGACGGTAAGAAAAGAAAAAGGCTCAATAAAGCTAAAAACTTTGTCATAATTTACTGCCTTTATTGACCTTCTGATGTGGCTTTGTCTCTGTGCTAGTTTAGTGCTAGCGAATTTAGCAAGTACTTTTGGACGAAGCCATTGCAGTGCATGCAGCAAGGCTGAATGAAACACAGGAGACAGTGCCTGTATTCACCCATGCTGTAGTTTAAAAGTTCTGTTTATCCATGCAAGCGACACTCTGTCGACGATTCGACTCGATTTGACTGTGAAAAACATGTCGAAGATTCGACATTTCCCCTTATTTTCCATCTACAAACGATGTTTTCATCGTTCGAAAACTCTGGATAAATTCCGCTGATACAGAAACCGGGATTTTAGGTTAATGTTCTTTTGGCTGTAAAATCATTCCTGGCTTGGTGATCGTCTAATTTGATAACAAGCATGTTTAAGGTTTTCACAGAAACTTCACAAAAAAACCTTTTCAGCACTTCCAGATCATTGCACTATACACTTGTTTTCAAAGTAAAAAAGAAATTCCCTACTCAGAATTGAGGGGCAGTCTCGAAAACATCCCACGGTAGCCCTTTCTTGAGTAGGAATCTGAAACGTAATGTTTAGTTTGGTTTAGAAAGAAATTGCACTGAATCTTTCAGCGCTTGTCTTGTTATAAATCTCAAAAAACCATACAATATTTGTAAATACCGTAACTATCACATCAGTAAGATTTGACTTGAGAGGACTTGGAAATTGAAGCTGCAGTTCTCAAAAGTTTCTTAGCTTTTTTCATCTAGGCAGAAAAATTTCGACACCAGAATTTCGACACCAGCCAAATTGAGACAACTTCTGTAATTATAAATATTTCAGAATAGAAAAATTGGAAGGCCAGAGGCCCATTTAACTTCGCCACATTTCCAAAACAAAAAGCGGCCCTCACAGCGATATTGTGTGATTTTTTCTCTATTTCCGGTACAAACTTCGTCAAGTATGAGCCAGGCAAACCCCCTTACGAAAATAACTTCTCAAGATTGAGTGTCATAGCGATCGAATGATTTCATTTGGAGTCATTTTTTTATAAGAAACTGCTGGGAAAACTGCCCATGAGAAACTCAACTCTCAGATCGCCAAAAATTAAGAAATTCCAGAAACGGGAAGATATAACTTTAGAAAGTATTTGTTTTGGTAAAAGGAAACATTTGACACAATTCTATTCTATTTTCACTTGTTTCCTGTATCATGTCACTCATATAAGGTACTTGAGTGATGTCTATACATCGAAAAAGGCTTCAATGAACATAATTTCGAAATTTTCGAGAGAGTAGCGGTAGTGAACATGAAGATATTTATGAATCCTTTAAGAAACTCGTAAGAAACTCTGAATAAATGTTTTTTATAAGAAACTATGATCAGGCCATAGTACTAAAACTTTCTTAATTTAAACAAGAAAATTAGTCCATTTGGTAAGAAAAATTTCTTAATTGCTTTCTTATTTTTGAATGCAGAATTATCGATGTGGTCGCTAACACTGCCACAGATATGTTTCTTGACATTTAAACATCATACATGCATAAAAAGTGTTCTATAATGTTGAAAACAGGAACGCTGCGTTAATATTGTTCAAAAATACAGGTTCAATGATATATTTGCTATAATATCCATGCCTTTAATTTTTAAAAGTTTTTTAATATTTCTCAGACAGTACCAGAGTTCAGTGGCGTGGCCAGACAAAAATTAGTGGGAGGGAAGTCAAAATCTGATAATTTTATGAAAGTTTCAGTGCCGGCCCAAATTCTTAGTTTCTTATTAAAAAATACGTGTATGCCATTCTATCAAGGTTTTCTGAAAAATATCGCCACATCTCTAAGACCAGAGTTTTTGAAAAGCGGTTTTCGCAGTTACATTGTGTAATTTGTCCTCTATTTTCCGTAAAAAATTGGTTAAGTATGAGCCAGACGATTTCCTTCAAAAATAACTTTTCCAAACTGATTGTTATTGCCTTCGAATGTTTCCCTTCCAAGAAATTTTCCGCCTTATGCCTATTCTATCAAGGTTTTTTAAAATATCGCCACATCTCTAAAACCAGAGTTTTTGAAAAGCGGTTTTCGCAGTTACATTGTGTGATTTGTTGTCTATTCACTGTAAAAAAATTATTAAGTATGAGCCACACGATTTCCTGCAAAAGTAACTTTCTCAGACTGATTGTTATTGCCTTCGAATGTTTCCCTACGAAGCCACTTTCCGAGTTTTGTCTGTTCTATCAAGGTTTTTTAAAATATCGCCACATCTCTAAAACCAGAGTTTTTAAAAAGCGGTTTTCGCAGTTACATTGTGTCATTTGTTGTCTATTTACTGTAAAAAATTCGTTAAGTATGAGCCACAGGATTTCCTGCAAAAGTAACATTTCTCAGACTTATTGTTATTGCCTTTGAATGTTTCCCTTCCAAGAAATTTTCCGCCTTATGCCTATTCTATCAAGGTTTTCTAAAATATCGCCACATCTCTAAAACCAGAGTTTTTGAAAAGCGGTTTTCGCAGTTACATTGTGTGATTTGTTGTCCATTTACTGTAAAAAAATTGTTAAGTATGAGCCACAGGATTTCCTGCAAAAGTAACATTTCTCAGACTTATTGTTATTGCCTTTGAATGTTTCCCTTCTAAGAAATTTTCCGCCTTATGCCTATTCTATCAAGATTTTCTAAAATATCGCCACATCTCTAAAACCAGAGTTTTTGAAAAGCGGTTTTCGCAGTTACATTGTGTGATTTGTTGTCCATTTACTGTAAAAAAATTGTTAAGTATGAGCCACACGATTTCCTGCAAAAGTAACTTTTCTCAGACTGATCGTTATTGCCTTCGAATGTTTCCCTTCCAAGAAATTTTCCGCTTTATGTCTATTCTATCAAGGTTTTTTAAAATATCGCCACATCTCTAAAACCGGAGTTTTTAAAAAGCGGTTTTCGCAGTTACATTGTGTCATTTGTTGTCTATTTACTGTAAAAAATTCGTTAAGTATGAGCCACAGGATTTCCTGCAAAAGTAACATTTCTCAGACTTATTGTTATTGCCTTCGAATGTTTCCCTTCTAAGAAATTTTCCGCCTTATGCCTATTCTATCAAGGTTTTCTAAAATATCGCCACATCTCTAAAACCAGAGTTTTTGAAAAGCGGTTTTCGCAGTTACATTGTGTGATTTGTTGTCCATTTACTGTAAAAAAATTGTTAAGTATGAGCCACACGATTTCCTGCAAAAGTAACTTTTCTCAGACTGATCGTTATTGCCTTCGAATGTTTCCCTTCCAAGAAATTTTCCGCTTTATGTCTATTCTATCAAGGTTTTTTAAAATATCGCCACATCTCTAAAACCAGAGTTTTTAAAAAGCGGTTTTCGCAGTTACATTGTGTCATTTGTTGTCTATTTACTGTAAAAAATTCGTTAAGTATGAGCCAGACGATTTCCTGCAAAAGTAACATTTCTTAGACTGATTGTTATTGCCTTCGAATGCTTCCCTTCCAAGAAATTTTCCGCCTTATGCCTATTCTATCAAGGTTTTTTAAAATATCGCCACATCTCTAAAACCAGAGTTTTTAAAAAGCGGTTTTCGCAGTTACATTGTGTCATTTGTTGTCTATTTACTGTAAAAAATTCGTTAAGTATGAGCCAGACGATTTCCTGCAAAAGTAACATTTCTCAGACTTATTGTTATTGCCTTCGAATGTTTCCCTTCCAAGAAATTTTCCGCCTTATGCCTATTCTATCAAGGTTTTCTAAAATATCGCCACATCTCTAAAACCAGAGTTTTTGAAAAGCGGTTTTCGCAGTTACATTGTGTGATTTGTTGTCCATTTACTGTAAAAAATTCGTTAAGTATGAGCCAGACGATTTCCTTCAAAAGTAACATTTTCCAGACTGATTGTTTTGCTTCTGCACGAAGCGATTTCACGCTCCATTCCTATCTTATCAAAGTGTTTAAAACATTGCCACCTCTATAAAACCAGAGTTTTTGACAAGCGGTTTTCGTGGTTGCATTTTGCAGCTCTTTGTCTACTTACCGTAAAATATTTGTTCAGTATGAGCCAGGCGATTTCTTTAAAGATAACTTTTTTCCAGACTGATCGTAATGTTTCCCCTGGAAGTCTTGTGCCAGAGGTGCTGAGTAATACCTTGAAATTGTCTGTCTGAAGGTCGAAATAAAAACATACTCGTCGTAGTGTCGCTCCTTGTTGTGTAATCTTGATATTGAAATGGTTTACTAGTCATTAAATCGTCATAAGCGTCCTTGAGTTGCAGATAAAATCTTTGAAAACTGAAGGCTGCAATCACGAAAATGCAAAAATTACCCTCGTGGGTGCATGCATACGAGGCTCGAAACTGTATGCAGGCCTTTGGGTCAGCGGTTGAATCGAATGAGAGCTATGCTCTAAATACATGACAATAAACTGAAAAAGTCTGCCTTCAAAACGAGGTCAAAGTTTGTATCAACAAATAAATTCAATCATCTATTCCAAATAAGACCACATCATATAAATGAGTGCACTAATAATTTTGTACCAGGCGTTTACTACACTTGCAAACATAAATAGTCTACAAATGCGAAAAGACCAGAATTTCTCTACCCCTGTTGCCTTTTAACTACAAAGATGACTACTTTGCATCTTGAAGGCCGGGGGTTGAAGCTTTCTTTCTTTTCTTTCCTGTTTCTGCCGCCATATTCTCTTGAATCATAACACAAGAAAATTAAACTTTATAAAACACTTTGACAATTCAAAGACGTTTTATGCAACACAAACCTCTATTTCACTTAGATTTCAATTTCGTTATCATTTTTCCTTTTACGCCCTTGAAAATAATTTAAAACGTCCAGTATAACCGTTAAGCAAATCTGTAGACTTCATAATCAGCCAATGAATTTGGCATTTCATGTCAGTGCATGGAAATGCTAAAGCTATCTGAATAACATATCATAACGGGAGGATCAAAAGGAAGTTAAACTATTTGAAAATGTGTAATGCAGAACATACTAAAGGTATTGAAAAAAAGCAAAGTGTGGTTGATTGCTGAAAGCCTCAATTATTTTGGTAATTTATTTCTATCATTTTGAGCATTGTAAAGTGAAACTAAATTGATAAAAGTTCCTTTACTTCGGAGTGCGTTACACGGAATATGTAATTTATTCACTAAGAACAATATGCAAATACTATTTTATGTTCCTCGGGGCTTAAAAACTGATTTTTGCAAAAGCATCACCTCATATAAGCTATCGCTTTTTAAAAATATCTTACTTTTCACACATGAGAGGAACGAAAGTCATTTGAGTGATTAGATTGTTGAAAATTCTGATCGAGAGTTTTAAGCCTCTTTTCATGCATTTCCAACTTACGAAATTTTTTGAAAGAAACTACAATACTTCCGTCTTTTGGCTAAACATTGCTTCAGTACAATACTTCAAGTACTTTCTGCGTAACACATTTTAAACAGTTGATATTCTTGTTCGTCCACCCAGAACAAAATATCCCTCTCTCTCTGACGAAATTCCAATAAGAAAAGAAATGAATAAATGAAATTACTTCTTCATAATCTCGTCTGTCAGCCTGCTTATGACGGAATTTCGATTTCAGTCCTTTCAATTGCGTTTTTGTTTCTCTCAGTTTTGACACATCTGGTATTTTTGACATCCATTCTTCCAGTGCCTCCTAAATTTGAAATTAAAATGTTCATTTCATATATATCCCGTGTATGATAATAATAAACTGAAATTTGACGAGTGCAGGTCGAAACTTAGCAGTAAAGTTGGAAACATTCATTACCATAAGTAATAAGAAACTACAGCAATCTCAAACCTGTTTTTGTTCATAAGTTCCTCGCAGCTGATCTCTGGAAAAAAGAGAACGGAACTCCTTGTCATTGAGGAATGAATCAAAATCATCAAACAACAAATCAATATTTGGTTCAAACATCATCAAATTCAATAGCCATTGATGATACCATACACACTTTGATGACAAAATTGGTTTGAAAAGACTCAGCGTGCCAATAACTTAGATCCCTTCGTATTTTGCATCTGGCAATTTCGTATCAAAAACCAATAAATGCAAAAGAAGAATTAAAACAAAAAACGCAGAATTAATAGTGTATGAAGAAAAACAGGCAGGCGAATTCACTGATTGAAAGAAAACTGAGGCAGGTAAGAAATTTGTGGGGTATTTCAATTTCAGTAAAGTTACTAAAGAAACTCATGAACAGCCAACTAACTCAACCATAGCTTGTACTTCTTCTAAATATTGACGATATAGAAAGATGCCCTTCTCAAAAGCGCGTCAGATTAAATGACTCCTTCATGAAAAATCGACCAAAGCAATTCATCAACGCAATTTATAAAAATTAATTCACCTTAATGTCTTAATATCTTCCAGTTCACAATTGATTGAATGAATCAAAGCAGCAACTAAGTTCATTATCATATTCCTTCCTTCTGTGTCCATATTTGATTCCTGTCAATTAAAATATAACTAAAATCGTCAACGACGTCTATTAGTCTTGACAAACAATGTCAATAAATTGCTCAAGATATGCTGAGCTGAACTAAACTAAGAGACAGAAATTTTTCCGTCTTCATTAAATGAAATACTATGTAACATGCCCCTCCATCAACAACTATCGACGTATAGAGTAAGTTTTCTCCACGAAACTGTTTCGTATTGTTGAAACTAATTGATTGACTGACTGGGTGTGCCTCCAGGCTCTCATCACAACAGGCTTTCGGTGAACAAACCGTATAGCATCCTTCCACAAATATCGACAACATAAGGACAAATACACGTATTTTCTTACAAAAAACTAAGAATTTGGGCCAGTACTGAGAGTTTCTTAAAATTATCAGATTTTGAGTACTCAGAGTTTCTTACGAGTTTCTTAAAGCTTCTGTAATAATTTTCATGTTCACTACGTGTTCCCTCGAGAAAATTTTAAAACACTGTTTTTTAAGCCTGTCCAATGTTTCACATCACTCGAGTACCTTACAAGTACTATTATACAAGAAACAAGTGGAAATTAAGTAAAAACATGTTAAGGACATTTTTAGCGATCTGAGAGTTGAGTTTCTTATAAGCAGTTTCTTATAAAAAAATACGTGTATCTTCATATTTTCACCTTAATTGAAGCAACTTCTTTATTACAAGCAGTTGAATATTGATCAATCAATTCATCAATGTTCTTTACGTCATCTGAACCAGATTCTCCAATCTCAACTAACATTGGTTCATTTATAAGACTCACTTTCTACAAGCAAAATAAAGATTAATTATTGCATCAACAGATTTCATAAAAATAGCTAAAATTTGTGAAATACCCAACACGATAAATCATAACCAAAGCAAATAGGATTCCTCCTGATTGATTTACTTCCTTGTGGTTATCTTAAAAATCTGCATAATTCAAACGAAACTTAGGTAATCCAAAGTCAATCACAGTGAACAGACCGGCAGAATTTCTGTAAACTTGGGAATGTGGCACCTAGAAAGTGACTTAGTTTGCCAATTTTCAGTAGCTTAGATAAGAACATAATGGGACATGCCTGACGAAAGCTGACACTAAGTTCCGCCTCCATAAAAGCCTCGTTAAGAATTAATGTATGTATCTTCTTGCCACAATAAAAAATTTAAAGTTATATAATACCTATAAAATAGATACAATGCAATATAATATAAATTTCAAGGCGAAAAACGTAAAAGGAACACACCCCTAATTACAGTGGCAGGGGTAGCATTAAAGGGTCAAGCTAATAATTTCCATAATGGTCCCAAATCAAATTAACTAATGCACTTTGTATTTACTTGTTTTAACGTTTCCAAGTTGTTTGTAAGCGTCAACGAACTCAGATCAGCACATTGTTGCATTTCTTTAACATCTTCTATTTTCTTCATCTACAGTAAAGTGGAACTTACATTATATAATCAATATGTGATCTAAACCCATGGAAATCACAAGCTCTAGTAGAAGTCAATATTGTCTACAAGCAACTTCGAATCCTGCATATTTCAAAACATAGAGCAAGTGAAAGAATCAAAATTGTATTGATAAATCTTAATACATATCTGTTTTAAAATGGAGACATTCAACAGTTACGTCAACAAATAAAATTGTGCCAGGCGTTTACTACACCTGCAAACAGCAATCGTCTACAAGTGTGAAAAGACCAGAATTTTTCTACCTCCTTGGCCTCTTATTAAAAATATAAATATTTTTGCAACGTGAAGGCAAGAGGTTAAACTTTCTTTTTTTTTCTTTCTAAAGCCTTCTTAATTCATATAAATTCTACAAGGATCTGCAGATCATTTGGTATATATGTATCTGATAAGATTTTAAAATATAAAGATGATACAATATCTTATCATATAAAAAAACCTTCAAAAAGAAATATTTTGCAGTTTGAAGGTAGGGGGCAGAGATCCTTCCTCCTATTTCTACAGCCATTCTAACTGACACAAATTCTCCCTTACTCTGCAGGCAAGTTCGTATGTTCAATAGATCAGTACACAAAATAGTACGTCTGCCTGCACTGATAACTTTCAAAAAAGTAAAAGATACGACATTTTATCAGAGCAACGTTCCATTATAATAATTCTCTTACCCTCCAGTTTTCATATGCTTCAACAGCTTGAGCAACAGTGAGCATACAATCTTTAAGAGGAAAAAAACATTGCATATTATGTACATAATTTGTATAACGAAAATCGGAAGCAGAATATACATTACAAAATTCATGACACTGATCAAAATCAGTACAAACTGAGCGATTGAGCTTCTTATAAAAGTTTCAAAATTTGAAACATCCACTTTTAAAAAATATTCAAAACTATCCGACAAAAGCAGTTCTGTTCTGACCAAAATACTAATGAATATTCGGACTTTTGAATAAAATAAAAATAAGGAAGTGAAGTTAAATGCAAAATAATATCAAATACTAAATACATTTCAAAACTCAAGGTAAAGTAAACGTTGTTGAAAATAAAAATCTAGTTGAGATAAAACTAACCAGTTGTTTTCATATGCTGCCCATATTTCTTTTGAATGTCACCCAACATAAACTATGACAGAATCAGAAAGTGTACATGTCACAGCAAATTTCGGAAAGCAGGCTACATTTATTAAAAATCAGTAACTAAAGAGAGAAGCTCACAAAACAAATTTGGCGAAGAAAAATATCTGAATCTTAGAAGCTTTCAAATAATAGGAATTCTTTGGTTTCAGCGAAAGCACAACTGCAACAAAACAAATTTTTCATGATTACAAATAATCACAAATTAGAGATGAGTTGCCGTTTGTTTTCTTTCAATAATAAAGTAACCAAATTTACGATAAATTTATGATAAAACACAAACTAAAGAGCACTTTTAAAGATAAATAAGTTACCTCGAGTTCTTGTTGTCTTGTATCGACGGGGAGCTCCTTACTTTCGGCCAAAAAAGCTTTCATTTTCTCTAAAAGTTTTTGTCTCGCATCATCTCTCTGTTTAACAAGACTGGTCAGATCATCCTAAAATGAAAAGGAATGTTTTAGTATAACAGTGAAAGTAAAATATCCAGTGACATAAAATGCCCAGAAATGAACACAAAATGTCAGCCAAAATTTCAGACTATATATACCAGATTATTTTGATGCCATTCGTCAGTAATTAATTGGTTTTTCACTGTCAGTGTACTTTTCTAGATACCGTAAAATCATGCAGCACATCTGAAGTATTCTACATCCTACTATCTAATGTGATTCAAAACGTAGTTCTATTTTGCAGATGAGTCAAAATTTATAAGACAGGAAAATGTGAAATTACGCTTACCTTATTTTCACAACTTTTTACGCTCATCTGATCTGCGGATAAGCTGTTTTCAGCTTCAAGCATCTAAAAAGTCATCATCAAACTTTATAATTACCTTTCACACAAGCAGAACATAAAGTGATAGAAGAGGAACTAGATACGCAGTAATAACAGCCTTATAATTTTCATTTTTACAAAGGGAAGAGAATATACCTTGCATGATTAATAAACTCTGTGATCTGATTTAAAAACAGCAGCTTTTGAAACCATTCTACAACAATATAATCCCAAAAAAATTGCCTAATTTTGTTGCTTTTAAAATAAGTATAATGGGCAACAGTTACAAAAGTAAAGGCCATTTTCCTGTCAGTGGAAATTTCCAAGGGAGGAAATTCTATTTTTATGACAGGAACTGCCACTTTGAAACTGAACAGAAAACTAAGCTTAAACAACTTTTGACTGTTTAAAATTCTGCCTACTCAGAAACTTGCAATGACAGGACAGTTGCCTTACCCATGATCAAGGATCTGGCTCAGTGATGTTACTTTAGTATCTCCAATTTAATTGAAGTCAGAGAGATTCCCATTGTTGTCATCATCGCCAGGGTAAATATGGTTAAAGCTCTATAAAGCCCCTAGAAGGAGTAATTGACTTTGCAAACTCCAGAAGGAATACTCATTAGAGAGGAGGCTTATTCGTAAGGCCAAGTCACATGGACATAATACCTTTTTGATTCTATTATCAATACCGTATTCAGAGTCAACAGAAATTGCTATCAGTGAAAGAGACTAAAATTTGACGTGTAAGTTTCTATTCAAAACCACATCAAAATCATAAACATGAAAACTTTTGCTCATCACATGGAAAATCTTTGGTTACTTCTGGTGATAAAGATAAGTGGAGGGAGACCTAATAGAAAGGCGGTCTTACCTAAGGCGGTCTTGAATTAGAAGGGAAGACCTATTGGAGAAGGGATCTGGTAGAGAGGAGGGCTAACTAAAGTTCTCTGTGAGATACATTTCAGTCAAACAAAGACCTTTACATGCAAAGAAATATCTAAATCAATTTCAATACCTCTTGATATGACGCCATAGAACTAAGAACAATAGGATTTCTTTCTGGTGCCATCAAATCAACTCCTTTTTTCAGTATTGGGTTCAACGCTTCATCTAAATGCATATCTTCTCGCACTTGCTTCAGTGACGTAACATCGTCAATTAATTTTCTGAATTTTTCATTTACCACTGCGTGTGAAAATGCTTTCAACTTCGATTCAGTTTTTGCAAGTGATTGTTCTAATTGCAGGTTTTTTTGTTTCATCAACTCTAACTCGGTTTTCCTTTTTTCTTCTACTTCTTGCATGTTCTGCAATAAAAATTAATAGCCCACTTCGTACAACTGATGACTGATATCCAACGCCAAGAATTACTGTGAATTACCATCATCAATAAAGGCATCTACCAGATGAAGAAAGTGATCTAGTAGAGGCAGAACAAGATCGACCCACCCAAGAAAGAAAGGCATCTAACAGGGACAAGGTAATGTAGCAGGGGAGAGACCTTACGCAGAATCAGGACTTATTATCTTTAATATGTCATTGCAATAGGCCCTTTTTCCAAGTAGATCTTACCTTAATAGTTTTCTTTAGCTCTTCACATTCTTTTGCATTTCCATTTGTTTGAGGCGGTGAAGTTCTTGGTGACCTTCGCAAAGCAATCAATCAATATTATAAGGGAAAATCATACGTTGATACTTTAAATAAAAAAATAATTGATTCTCAGTTCAGACAAGTTAATCATCAATCAATTCAGAGAGATTCCCAACTTCTTGTCATCATTACTAGAAATCAGTTTTCTTAATCATCTGAATAGCACTACCAATTTTATTCATTGATTTTTCATTTGCCTTTTCTTTGAAACGAATCTCCAGATGATATCCATCAAGGTCCTACTGTTAAAATATAAACTAAAGATGCACTTTTCAACCATTGTTTAATTTGCAACAAGAAGCAAAAGTATGGTATCAAACCAGAGACATGGAAATACATATGTTTTCTTACCTTAATGGCAGAGATGCCTTCCCCCCAAAGCCAAAGGCTGGTTTTTCTTCATTCTGTACAGGAGAAGAACAACAGAAACTTTATTGTCTTTTGTATTTTATTTGGATGTACTAAAATAGACAAACTTTCTCGCGTTTTTACACAAATATCAATCATTCTATTACTTAAATCCCATAGCATGCTCAATAATTCAAAAGGCTCTACTCTATCTCAGATAAAACCTCTATTTGTCAAAAAGAAACAACTTGCAACAATTTCAATGGTGTATATTTCTTGAAACGTTTTTCAACTTAAACAACAGCAAGGACCAGGCAATAATTCTGAAAAATTTCAATAATAGACCTTTAAGCTATTCTGAAAAGCGTCAGAATCGAATCAAACATCTTGTAGAATTTCATATGTGCACTATAGTGATAGGGTCTCCAACACCACTTAACTCAACCTTGGATATAAAAATGTGGCTAAAAAGCCTACTGGTATATTTTTACTTAATGTCACCTTTACTTGAGCAGTTGCATATCCAGCTGTGATGAGGTCTTCTGCAATGTCCTTGGTAGTTTGATCAAGGGTTGCCTTCACTGTTGGACTATTTCCTTTAAATAACAAGAACAATATTCAGCATTAGCAAAAGTGCTTAAATCTAATTCAAACAATTTAGTATATAATGAGTGTCAATATTACATTTTGGTAACACCTATCTGACTCTGGGTTGATCAAGCATTTTGCTTGATCTTCAACATGTTCTTCAAACCTTTAACTGACGATAATTCATAATCAACGACAAGATGTCTTTAAGAATAAAATGTCAAGCTTCTTTTACTGTAACTAAACTCATACTTTTGAGGTTTAAATTAAAGAATCCCTTGTGTTGCTTCCACAGTAACAACAGCTAAACAACAGTAAAAGTAATGTAACAACAATAATATCAACGTCGCTGAGTGACAGGTATGGCTCAGACAAGTAATTTAGTATCTCCAATTTGATTTCAAGTCAGAGAGATTCCCCTTGGTGTCATCATAGCCATATTAACATTTGCACATCGTAAAAATACAACTTGGTACTCATCCTTTCCTCATCATGAACAGCTTTTTTAGAAATAGAGTACGTTTTAGCCCTAATTCTATTGCCCAAAGCAATTGCTGCCTTCTAAATTCTACTTAATTCTTGATCAAAATTGCAATGTATTGTTCCCTGTGATCCGTTTTGAAGGTCTCTTGATATTGTATCACATTTGTGCCCAAATTTGAATCTCAAGATAGTTCTCAGGAAGTCCCGCATTGACAGACTGGCTTGGTGTACAATGTCACACAATTCACTTCACCATGACATGAATGGCAACAAGTTACGATAAAACACTATCAGTAGGACCCTTGATAAACAAAACAATGTCCTGTTACTACAAGGATAGCCCTTCAAAAATAAAGAATGAAGTTGAATAGGTTGACAAGCATTTAAACATTATAAATTCTGAAAAAACTCTACATACCTGTTCTTTTTACAGCAATAACATGCTCATATATTAAAGACTGTAGATGATCAACACCCTGTTCAAAGAAATATAATGAATCAAATTAACATTCCATTTTAATTTCTGTATATATTTAAACAATGATGAAGGAGTGGAAAACACCAATGCCAGTATTGTAAACATAAAATTGTCCATTTGTCTTTCCTTGTAATTATTAAAATCACATGCCTTCTAAGTTCTGAAAAAAAATGTACAACTACAATCAACAATAAAAGCATTTGCAAGATGTATGGTAATTCAAAGAAATAACACTCACTTGTTTGAATTTTTCAGAATTTTCATCATCAATGATAGGTTTAAGAGCTAATTCATATTCTTTTGCACAAGGAGGTGGCTGTGATAATGATAATGGTAACTGAAATAATTTGCTTTGCTCAACTATTTCACAGTTTCCCCAATCAATGTACCTCACTTTAACCTGAAAATAAATATTAAATATCAAATATGTAACACATATCAAAGGCTACACAATATAGTAATGAAAATATTTTTTAATGTTTGTTTTTAAATCTATATTTATATGTTTAGAATACTTTCAACTGTTGTGGACAATCCATTTCTGTTAATGGAAAAGATACTTAAATCATAGGCAGACAATGATTCTTTTAGCATAAAGGATAGATGATTTCAATGAAATCCATATCTTTGCCTCACACAACTTTGCCTCACTTGATCTTTAATCTTTGCCTCACTTGATCTTAAATTACATTTCAGTCGTAAACTTTATATTTCAGTCTCTCAAAATCTTATCAAGAGAAAAAAATGACATTTAAAGAGAAACAGCAAACGTGCTAAATTTGAAAGTAAAATTAGGAATAATACATTCAAACGAGAGAAAATTGAAATATTTACCTTCATACCAAGCTCTGGATGGTGTTTTTCAACTTTGCATCTATACCACTGATCATCAACACTAAATTTGCAGCCAAAAATCTGAATGACATAAGAAACTATTTTCAATACTGAAGAATATATATATATATGTGTGTGTGATTGTCATCAACAAGATCTTTAATCTACCTTCTCAAAGGCTGCTATTCATAATAGTCAACTGAATAGTCATAATAAAAAAAGTCAAAGTAACCATTTCTACATGAGGCATAATTCAATTTTTGCTACATAGAAATTACACAGAAGTAACAATAAATATTACCATTAGAAATGGAAAACAGCTCCAATTTATATTGGAGGAACATACCTTATCAGAAAGAAGCTGCCCAGAGACAGATTCAGCGGTAGGACAGTGTGTTTGCAGTTCAGCGCCAATTTTGGCACAAACCAAAGCATTTTCCTCTGAAACTGGCTGCAATAACAAAAGCCTGAATGGCTAAGTATGAAGGTCAAGTCGCAAAATAAAATCTATAAAATCTATGAACTGATAAATCAGAAGCTACTTTCAATAAACCATATAACTGTAAATGTATATAATAAAGAATCTCAAAAATCGGTAAACTCAAAGTTTTCCAGAATCTACACATGAAATGAATATAGATCACTTTCAGAGACAAATATGAATCAGCTTATATAAAATCAGCCATAGTATAGTCAATAGTCAGTCTGGGAATGGGAAGCTAGGTGTGAAAGCATAATCTAGGTGACTAAAACCTGCTGATCGAAATTAGCTGGGGTAACCATCTCACAACTTAGCCATTTCCAGGGAACACTATACTGAAAGAGGTTGAACATGGCTTCAGAAAGATACCCCTCAATCAGCTAACATGATTGCTAAGATTTATATAACAGCTAACAAAAATAGCAAAGCTAACCTGTCCCCAAAACTTGGTGAGTTGATCCACATGGACAACCAAAACTTTCTCCTGAAAAAAATTGAATTCAAAAATGAAAAAATCTCGACAAGATATATTTGAAAGTTTCAACAAGTTCAGTAATAGTCATTCTCAAGTTACAACCAAGCGTCATTCAACTGTGTATCATCTTTATCTTTATGATCATCATTTAAAGATAAAGTAGCCTACACATAGACCCATTATTCCAAAAGAAGAAAGGGTCTACGAAACAAATGGCAAAGGCTTGCTACAGCCACCCAATTAATTATTCTTATCCTCTTTTCAAATTATTTTTAAGCGCATCTAAACAAAGGCTGCATATATTAAGTTCCTAGAAATCCAGAAACCTGGTAGCAAACTTTTGCTCTCTGTTTCATACACCGTTTCTTCTTTTGGAATAATGGGTCTATCCATAGGTTTACTTTATCATTCAATGATTCAAACCCTGAAAAGAAAGGTGCTCAACCAACCATAAGCCCCTCAATACTTGCCTCAAAAATTCTACTGGCTGGATTATTCAAGGAACTTGAAGATCATACCATTTTAAAACTCTAGAAACTTTGGAAGATCAAGAGCAACCTTAACTCATGGCATTGTTATAAATGAACCTTACTTATGAATCCTTCGTGCCATTGAAATTTAATCAGAAATTACATAAGTATCATTGTAATCACCTCTGTGACTGTTTCCTGTGGTTGGGCTGGTGGAGTGCTTGCATGAGAAGCTAACAAAATAAAACACAGACATATATACAATAAATAAACCATAAATAAATAACTGTTTCAATAATATGCAGTAGAATTAATGGCTAAGTAAATACCTAGACTGACCTATCAAACATTGTTTCACAACCAATGAGAATTGGGATAAGAAGCAAAGCAAAGTTTTCCATTAGAACTGGGGACTCTTTCCACAAATGATCCCTTAAATCTACCATTAAGTAAAACCAAATAACATAATTTTATAAAGATTCTTTATTATTCAACCTTTGATGAAAGAAACAGACAGATTGCTGAGCTCTATGATTTCATCAGCAATCTTCCTTGAATAATACCACTGGATCAGTTTGTATTATTTGGTGATCTTTTTAAGGCAAACAAAATTTGAAATTGTCTAGTCAAAAAATTACAAAATGAGAGAACATACTGTTAGATTCTTCATTCCACACAAAAACATCAGAAGAATTTCCATTTTGTGGATTTTCACTTCCAGCATTATTTCCATTTGTGATAAATCCCGTTCTTGGTTGTGAGCCACCTCCTCTGCTTCCAAAGCCCCCTCTGCTTCCAAACCCTCCCCTACCACGCATTGATGTGCTGCCTCCTTTTGTGTTTGTCTTTTCTCCAGATGGAGGCTTAAATCCACCAAACCCAGTTCCACCATTTTCACTGCTGCAAAGCAAATGGAAATATAAACCTCATCATATTTATCATTAGAAGATTTTTCTGCAAAATCTAAACAAATCCACCTTTTCAAGGAAGCAATCTCATTTTGGAATTTTCTTCAGATTGTTTCATATGGAATTTCTGACCTCAGATTCACAATTTTTGTCTTAGTGTAAGCCATTTTGTTTTTGTTTTTAACTTACCAGTGATTTGACTGTGAATAATGATTGAGGGTGTTAAGTTGTATCCAGAATGACTTTCACGAACAAATCCCTTATGAATTTTCAAACATATTTTCATAATAAAATCAAAATCATAAACTCTAGCACTTTGAGAATTTGCAGTTGAATAAACTTGGGTGCTGAATCCAAATCCAAGGCCAGAAGTTTCATATGAGGAAATTTTCAAAATTTCCAAAGCAAAGCCGTTAATAGACCTTTTAGCTATTCTACAAAAGAGGCTGGATCGAGCGATATCTTTATATAATTTTATACGTGAGGTTTGATAGAGTGGCGTTAGGGCTTCGATCGCAATTGTGCACATTCGAAAATTCTACAAATTTTAATGAAATATCGTTCGATCCACACTGGCTTTCAGAATAGCTAAAAGGTCTATTGTTAAGGTGTATTGCAAAATGTCAGATGAAAACAGAACTAGCATACCAATCAAATGATCTCATCTTTATTGCTTCTCTCTTCAGCTGCTCTGACCCTTTGACTGACTGTAACATTCTTTATTTGAATCTGTCCATGTATTTTTCATCCCACAGCCCAAGATTCTTACTTTTCTATTCACCTGGTATAAAATTTAAATCAGAAACTTGAAATGTAATTACCTGGTTGAGCTTTCTTTTTTTCTATAATTGACCTGTCAAAACAAAGAGTTGATTCATTAATTATTGGATATGAAACTTACCCTGAGTGTTGATAACATGATTTGTGTAAACCATAAGCTTCCTTCTGTTTTTGCAATGGCCTAATGAAGTTCATGCAAGTATTCTAATCATAAAGCAGTTCAGCATGGGTAAAATATCCAAATGCCACAAACAGCAATAATTAGACTTAAAAAATATATACATTCTATTTCAAATTTACTCTTCTTTTGCAAGGTTATTCCTATTTTGTTAGTTCTGGTCTTCAACATCATTCAACGTCATTGAGATCACATTATATATATTTCTACAATGAAATAGATGTATAAATGTGATACCTGGTAAGTAAACAAAAATCAAAATATTTGGCTGGTTGTGGAATAAAAAGTATATATGTTGAAAACATTCACAACTATATAAATATTAATTCATTAACAAAAGGCAAACTTAGATGTATATATGTGTTTTGTTTGGTGAAAGCACCCCTCTGCTACACCCAGAAGTTAGCAAAATCCTGGCATGGCATTTGCATGGGAACAACTACTCCACACTTGATTCTGGTCCTCACCTTTGTTGCCACAGATCTTCAAACTATATTTCTGAAACTGACAACTGTGTTCAATTTAAATCTTAATGACAAATCAATCAAAGACCGGAAGTTAACACTGCATTTTCATTCCCACAAAAGTCCCTTACCAGCATTTTCCATATTTCTGGGTCTAAAAGATGAGTGATTTACCAACAAAACTTTTGAATCAAAGTTAGCCTTGCCTGATGAACAAGCATCTTAGTTTTTACTATAGGCTACACATATTTCATTCCACAGCCCATCAAATGTTTCAACTTTTTTGACTCACCCAGTATATATGTGGTAAAAATGCTATGAAAAACCTACCAGAATGTTGCTTGTTCCTAAAAGACTATTGTTCATGTATTTAACAGCACAAAGTGCATCATCTTCTGATCCATATTTTATGAAACTGCAAAAGGAAAAACAAATCCTATAAATATTCCTACTCAAAATAAAGTTGTACACTTCCAAACTCTTGATATGAAGAGCTGATTATCACATGGAGCGCTGATGCATGACACTGCAAAACATCCCCAGCAAAATAGGATCTTCTAAGGGTAAAATGGGTAATTGGGGCAAAATGGGTAGGGTGGAAAAATGGGATAAATTTTGTTAAAAACTTTGTTCAGAGTTTCCTCCAGCTAGAACCATTTGAATCCTCCTGGACATGGTGAATGTTGATTTTCAGTTCCAAGTCTACTGTTTTCCAGCAATCAGCAATACCCATTTAACCAAAGCCTACCCATTTTAGCCTAACCAATGCATGCTTGTATTAAATATCTCAGTGAAACAAAGTATATTTATATATATATAATGAAAATCATTCCTTTCTGAATTGGTTATCACTGAAATTCAACAAATAAACTGAGTCTTTGGAGAAAACTTAAGCCTCCAAATCTTTAGTTACAGAAATAAAATCTATACCAGGTGACTCAAAGAAGTTTATTTATTTGGCTGGCTTTGGAATAATAAGTATATAGCTGATCAGGCCTGGCCGTGAGCGTTTTAGCAGGTGAGCGGTACGTCACTCTCCTTGGTAAAGTCAGGCAGCAATTTTTAGTCTATTGAAAATTGTCAATAAACGTATATGAATAAACGACAAATGCAATATTGGTCTTTAAACAGCTATGTTTACAAAATAAGATAGCAATTCTCTAACAAACAAAATGATAGCTTTATAAGGTGGCAAATCAACTACACACTCACTAACAAGATTTGAAGAGAACCGAAATTAAATCACATAATGTAATTTTGTAATACCATTAGTTCAAACTAGAAGTCATTCGAAGACCGGTATTTTGATGTTCAAGTATGTAGTGGAAGGTTTCTTATTTCCGATTTCGATTTCGTCGCAAGAATATCACATATTTTATGAAACAAAAATAATAAATTGACCCAGATTTTGAGAGCTGACAGTGTCATACTGATCGTTTTGTGGCGAAAAAGATCTTGAGAGCTGACAATGGGTGTTTGACTTCTTTGCAAAATTTGTTCAATTTATGTATGCTTCAACAGCAGGCTTCACACTGCCATTACAAAGCAGTTTCATGAGAATTGAAGCTTTACGTTTAGTGCAAAGTTTGCACGAAACGAACGTACCATCTTCTTTCCATCTAGCTCCGCAATTCTTCTTCCAAGAACAGCCCCATTTCTTTATTTTTCAAAGGTTCTCAGCTCAACAGTTGACCCTTTCTGGTTACTCGCCATGTTGAAATGATTCGGTTTTAACGTGTTGGGATTTCAATCAGCCTTCGAAATAGCACTCTGGTGGAAATGAAACCATTCAAAGGACTTCCTTTGCTATTGCATTGTTATTAAACTACCAGACCAGGATTGAAGCAGAGAAGATGATTGATATTTCTGACTGTTCTCAAACTTGATCGACTTCAAAATGCTGATTACATGTGTTCGCTTCCAGAAGGAGGCTATAATTCATTACATTAATTATGCAGTCATGTAAGGGATAACAGCATTTCAAAATGTTTGGTTTGTTTTTTGCGTGACCTGTCAAGTAGTTAACGAGTTTACGGAAGCAGATTTTTGAAAAACCAAGGTGGGCTGTTAACGTGCGAACTGACATTGAGGCGAGCAATGAATGGCTCGACTCAAGGTGAGCGTGGAGGCTGGAGCGGGCGATCGCCCGCCTCAAATGGCCAGGACTGGCTGATATTCAAAACTAAAATGGCAATCTATCAGTCAAAGACTAACTCAGGTGAGTACATTTTGTTTTGTAGACTCGCTCATCTTTAACACCCAAAAATTAGAAACATCCCTGTAAGGGGTTTCTACAGGAATTAAGAATTCCATGTTCCATTATGATTGAATTCACCATAAAATTTAAATTCAATGAAACTGTCAATTTGAGAAAAAGAATTTCAATTTTAATAGCAAGTAAATCATTGAAGTTTCATTCATATACATGTCCTTATGATTTTACCAAACAAACTTTTCACACCTACATTTGGCTTTTGACTGATAGATTAACATTTAAATTTTGAAGATTGGCCTCATACTTTTTACTGCACAGCGGCCAAACAGGTAAGCTTTTTTGACTTACCCAGCACCTTTTCTACTTTCAGCAAATGTGAAAGGAACTTACGCATAATTTTGTTTGTGCTCCCCTTTTCCAGGCTTAATGCTCACTCCTTTGATTGCACCAATGGCACCAAAGAGGTCTCTTAGCTGTGCCTATGAAATAAATATAAGAATAAATTTGCCATACCGGGTGAGTCAAAAAAAGTGAAGGCGTTTGGAGGGCTGTGGAATAAAAAGTATGTGACCGACATTCAAAACTAAAATGTTAATCTATCACTCAAAGGCTAACTTACAGTAGATAAGAATGTTTTGTTTGGTAAACTCAAACAACTGTAAGACCCAACAACAATCAAAATGCTTGTAATGGATTTGTATAGGAATAGAGAATTCCACATTCCATTTTGGTCCATGATTTATGTGTCATTGAAGTTTACATTGCCAGTTTGAGATGCTGAATGCCAATTTCAATAGAAGGTAAATTATGGACTAGAATGGAATGTGGCATTTTTGTTCCCAAACATGCCATTTACCAGCATTTTCCTAATTTCTGGGTTTGTAAGATGAGGGATACTATCAAAAAAAATTTTCTCATCCACGTTGACCTTTGACTGATAGATGAACATTTCACTTTTGAATATCAGTCACATACTTTTTATTCTACAACCCTCCAAACACCTAAACTTTTTTTTGACTCACCCAGTATACATGATGGGATTATCTTCATAATCTTTCGAATATCAATTTGCTTGACATGGGGAGTCTTCTTCCATATAATAAGGTACTTGGGAATGTGCAACCCACAAGGTTATACTGCTTGGCAATTTTAGTCTTGGCAAGGATATGCTTTTGGCACCTTTGCTCAAAAGAAAGGTCAAATTTCAGTGATTTCTGAATAGAAATTGAAAATTTTTTGATTTTGGCCTAGAAAAAGTGAAAATTCTGCAATATTTGTATATTATACAGTATGTAGAAAAAGAGAACTAATGGCACTTTTGATGCAGAATTTTGCCTAGCCAAGGGCATCATTCTCACAAAAATTGGTCTTAATCAACGGTATCATTTTGAAGGTGCTAGCAGCATACCCTAAAACTGAAATTTGATCAAGAACAAATGGTCCTTGATGGGAATGTGCAATAGTTAAAAACCTTGCTAAGGATATAACTAAGAAAATGTTCAGACATAGCATCGTCTCCTTGGCTATCCATTGTTCATGGCTGTGTGCATCTTAATTTGAAATGGATATTCCCTTCATGAAAGTTTCAAAAATAGCCAAATATCATAACCAAAAATCCTTAACCATCCCGCTGATTGAAGACCTATAGATTGAAATGAATCAACTTTCAAAAACAAGATGGCATACTTCTACTGACCTCATCATATTCTGGTGGAATTCTTGCAACGTAGATATCATATGTTTGTTCAGTTTCGGAGGAACTTCGACTGAATCCTCCTTTGTTAAACATTGCTGTAAAGGACATATATTACATTCAGCATTTCAGGTATATATCACTCAAATATGATATGCATCAACAACTTATGAGCAATATCTTAGATGGTAGCATAATGGCTAAAACGTCTTTCTTTGGATTGAATGGTTGAAAAGAAAATTTAGGTGCTTGTACATTCTTGTTGCATTTTGATCACAGTAAAAGCTCTACCTAAACCCCTCCTTTTTTAAGATCCCCCCCCCCTCTAATACGTCCTCCTACATGCATCAAATGCCAAAAGAGGTTACCAAAAATTGTCTATTCATTTCACTAAACAGGTTTCCATGTCAATTCTAATATGGTTTGGGATTAAAACTGTCCAATTTGTGTATCTCACTCATAAAATTGTAATATTGATCCACAAAACTTTGCAGCCAGGTGCAGACTTTACTTTTCACTGTGAAGGAGAGTTAATGAGTTAATGAGAGCGTGTGGCCGAGTGGTAGAGAGCGTGTGGCCGAGTGGTTAAGGCGTCTGACTCGTAAGCGAAAGGTCAGAACGGCCGTAGGTTCAAATCCCATGCTGGACAGTTTGGTCGCTGTCCGTAACTCTAGCCCGGGTCAACCAGAGCCATGTGAGGGAAATCTGGTAGCTGCGGTGGGTATAGCTGCGGCGGACTGATGGTAAAACATCCGTGGCCCCTGCTGGAAATAAGTCTCTCAGACTTTTGCAGGCTAGCCACGTTAAACATACTGTATATACCTACCTATGAGGATCATAACAACCCGGAGAGAACTTCTATTGGTAAGTGATGGGGGGCATTTAGGGCTTGGCATAGCTTCGGTGTTGGTTTTACATGGAATGCACCCTGGAATTTAGGATACTTTTAGACCCCAAAAATATACTTGTTGCTTCATGGTACATAAAAACTAGGGGTTTTATCACTTCTTGGCAACTGGTTGCAATATTTTGGTGAAGAACTCAGCCTAAGCACTCACCTTGTCAAATTTTCTCCTTGGCAACCCCAAAAACATACTGATTATGCACCAAATAGCGTACCCAAAGGTATACTAGACAGCATTCACAAAACCAAAAAGTATCTGACTCCCATCACCTACTAATAGGGAGTGCCCCCCTCTGGGCTTTACAAGTAAGTAAGTATAAATTTGCCACAAATAAAAGAAAATTACAAATGTTAAAAGAAAAGCAAATAAATGAATAAATAAAATATTTACAATTAATAGCAAGTTTAAATACAAGTTAAAAACACCCCTAATTAAAGTGGCAGGGATAGCATCAGTGCCTATTTTAAGCCGAATTCACAAGACCACAATCTGAAGAAACTGAAAGAAGCCAAGATTTCTTCCAGGAAGAACTGTTGAGAACAAGCTCTTCTAAGCTGAGTACTCTCTGAGCATTTCAGTGCGTTTCAGTGCAAAAACGTTGAAAATATTATATAAAACCTAAGATGATACTCACTGGCCAGGCCCGTTTGAATGAAATTCATGTTGGGGAGCAAAAACCTTATGCGAGTGCAGCGAGCAAAAATTTGGGGTTCGGGGGCTTCCCCCTAGGATGTTTGAAATGACCGCATCGTTTAAATCACTAGCCTGCGTGCAGACTTTACTATTGTTGAGGAATTTAAGGGCGAAAGGTAAAGTCTGCGCATTCACTCCAACTTTTCTGTTCCAGAGATAAATTATATCCCCCGTCTTCATTGTATAAGGACCAATCACGTTCGGTCTTTGATTTCTAAAAAGTATTGTTCTCACTAACCTTGCATCTGATTGTTTAGAACTATGACGATAGTACGCAAATCCAAATAGTCTATTGTCCTAGTTCTAACCAATCAGATGCAAGGTTAGCGAGAACAATACTTTTGCGAAATCAAAGACCGAACGTGATTGGTCCTTATACAATAAGGACGGGGGATAGGATTTATCTCTGGAACGGAAAAGTTGGAGTGAATGCGCAGACTTTACCTTTTCCTTTTCGCCCTCAAACTCCTCCACCATAGGAAAGTCTGCACGCAGGCTATTAAATCACTGGACTTTTGGAGAATCTGCCGTTTAATCAAGCAACAAATCCTAACTGATGGGGGTCTTTCCAGGAAAAATGTTCAAAAATTATAAATAGGACTTCAATTTTATGAGGATATAAAATATTTTAGAAGTGCATCATATCATACTAAACGTAATGTCTAGCTTGATAAAGTTTGATAACTTTTCGAATATAGGTAAGTTTAACTTTGATTCTTCACTTCCACGATCTTGGCTTTCCGGGTGGCTTTCACAGCCTTTTCACTTACAAAAGTGAACAAACTTCAGCAAGTTGTTGAGGAGCTGAAGCCCCCTGGTTCTCCCGCTTCCCGACGGGCCAGCTGCCAAAAGATAATCAACACCATAAATGCTAAGACGTGGCTGTAAGGGCAACGGGCAGAGAACAGTTGAGGAAATGGTTAATATTACCTCCAGAAGCTTTCTTAGATATGCTTTGAGAAGCCATGTCAAAGCTGCTATATGAACTATTAGGGATTTCTTCGTTTTGATCTAATTTCGATTCTGTAGATCATTCGAAACATCCTTTCCACACCATTTGTACATTCTTCAATTGTTCAAAATGTAATTCCAACGACCTTGTTCAGAAATTGTTTCCTTAATTTTCAAAAGTTTTTGCATTGGTTCAATGTCCGTCGAATGTCTATGTACGCTTTACCAACAGAAATACATTGGATTGCTGAAAATGGGACATGGAAAGTTTTAGAGATATCAAGACCACACATTCAAAATTTCAAGACCACAGTTCCGATTTTCAAGACCACAAAATGTGGACAAGACCACACTAAAATAGGCACTGGATAGCATTAAAAGTTCCTCAATGGTTCTCCCCCCCCCCCAGTTGTAGCAGGACTTGTCGCATACTAATTACTAATGTCTTATCATAATTTATGTTAATGGGTTTCTTTTGTATTCTAGTTTGATTGTATTTAATTGTCCATATTGTTTGTCATAATGAGTCAGTCAATATCCTCAACACGAGTCGCACGTCTTTTTGCTCGCTCTCAATCTATGACTACTCGAGATAACAGGGAACATTACCGCTAGTTCCAGCCCTGTTATAGTTGGTGGAGAACCCTCAGAAGATCCATATTCGTGTACCAATCGCCTACTTTGCTGCAAAACACGAATCAAACTCCTTACTGTACCTTCAGCTACGGAGAACTGTACTCACTATAAGCGTCGCAAGAAGCAACATCAACGACACAATGAAAGAATTTCACTGCTCATACTGCAAAGGACAGGGTCACTTCATGGCGCAGTGCCTCAAATGCCTTACTAAAAACTGCAGTAATGGAATTTGCCGAGACTACAACCGCTTTCATCATTCAGAGTGTGAATTCAATAATGCTTGTGTTTACAAGCGTCAGCATATTTGTTCTATTTGTAACAGTGTTACTTGCAAAGCCTACCATCTTGTCAATTCATCGCCAAATCCTAATGAATGGTTGAATTTACCCAAGAAAAACACGGAGCTCATCAACAATTTGGTTAAAATTGTTCAGAAGATTTCGGAGATCGTCAACATTCAAAGACGAAATCTTCCGCCCAGTTCTGACAAAAGAAATCAAGACAACATTGTCATGGAGCCAACAGCAACAAACAAGCAAGACACGTCATCACTTGAAACTAAGCAACAAGATACGTCAAGAGGCATATTGGGTCTTCCAGTTGTCTCTGCACAAAAGCAGCTCATTATGCCAGTATCTACGGGATTTCCTATGTCTTGTGTATCGCTAACTCGTCCCAAAGAAATAATTGACAAGTACAACAAAGCATCTATTGCTCCATTGCATTCTTCCAATATCTCATTAACAATGGCTGATGGAGCAAAACTCACATGTTGTGGAACGATCAATGCCCCTTTGACATTTGAAGATAATAACACCTTCACTTTTCAAATGCTTGTTATTCCAGACCTACCAGTCGAAATTGTCTTTGGAAACAACCATTTATCCAAAACTGATGCAGAGATATGTCCATCCATGCGGACAATATGCTTTCGACTCAATGCGATGAACTCAAAACTTAACTGTAAACTGATAAACAGTTCTAACAGTCTATTTGCCTACACCTCAGTTATAGACAACACTTGAACTAACGTCGTCGAAAAAAAAGACTGCGCCTTTTTTTTGTTTAGGAGGAGCGGAGTGTAGCAGGACTTGTCGCATACTAATTACTAATGTCTTATCATAATTTATGTTAATAGGTTTCTTTTGTATTTTAGTTTGATTGTATTTAATTGTCCATATTGTTTGTCATAATGAGTCAGTCAATATCCTCAACACGAGTCGCACGTCTTTTTGCTCGCTCTCAATTTATGACTACTCGAGATAACAGGGAACATTACCGCTAGTTCCAGCCCTGTTATACAGTGGACAGGTAACGTCTGCATGCAGGCTGCAAAATTTAGGGCAACGGCAAGCAATAGAACTAAAGGTAATCATATATACTAGCTTGTCATCTAACATTGCAAATAAGTAACATTCTTTCAAAGTCCCCCTGTCTAATGAGCCCCTTTGGAGTCCCAAAACATAGACGAGTCCCCAAGGGAGCTTTATCAGAGCTGCAGAACCTGACCTGACAAGGCCTAACTATAAGCCACCCTAAAAAGCAAAATTAAAAGCGAAAATAAAATTCCAAAACTGCGAATATAATGTTTCCCACCAAATCATTCAGTTATTTACCTACGTATCTTTAATTCAACGGCAATAAAGCCGCATTCTTACCAAATTCTGTTATTTATTTGCTTGTTTTCTTCAGTTGCTCTACTTTGTAGGTCTGCTTTCGCGGCCATGTGCAAGAGAAAATTTTAGGAACTTCAAGTGCGAATGTGCGCATGCTCACGTCGTCAGAAGCTCTCACGTGGGCTTAGGACCCAGTCCCTTTGCATTTCTCATCCACTGCTCTCCCACAAAAATCTGCCTTCAGTTGGGCAAAAGTGTTCTGGTTGGTAAACAATGGGCTTTGTGTCGGGCAGCCCCCCTAGAATTTTTCTCCTCGTATACTTATGTAAAACATCATAATGACCGTCCGTAAACATACAATGGTAGGAACATGAGACTGCACTGCACGCAGGATTCTGAAAGATCAGTTGTTTCATGAAAATCAACGATTACCTTGGTTGTCACAAAAAAGTAACGAAAACTGAGACAAAATGATTGGAAACAATTTTATCATATTCTTTGTCACATCGATTGATCTTTGAAGAATAAATATGATACATGACAGCCATTGATCTATGTGGTCCTCATTAGTGACATCACGCCATATTAATTAAACGAAGCTTTGTTTATTAGAGAACGAAAAGGCTAACTGAATAAGATCATGTTGAGTTATGAAATGTTTAAGAATGATTTAAATTGAGTCGGTGCTCGCATTTAACCAGACAGGTTGCTGTAAACTTGAACCCAAACTCCCATTCAGTATTTCTCTATTCATTGTATCTGCTTTGCTTGGTTTCATAAATGAAATAATTTTGAAGTGACAATGACATGAACTTAATTGTGACCTGTTGATGCACAATACTTTTGCAATTTAGGCCATTTTACTGCTCAACATAATCAAAATTGATTATTGGCGAAGGATTTTCTTGTAATCCAGCCACATAAAGTCCTGGTAAGTCATTTCGTATTGCAATATTTTAAAGTCATTTTTACTTCATAAAACGCATATTCTTTGCTTAAGACCATATCAAGCGAGCATAAACAACACTTATTGTAAATCAACTTGGCATCTTTGGGCTCTTTTGACGAGATATTTGTTCCTACAGAGTTTCAAGCATATCATTTCATCGTGTAAGAGAAGAGATTCAGAGGCACCGTAAAGCAACTCATTTCTGGTTTTCCTTTTCAAGGTGGTCCATGAACAACAGACAATAGATGAAATGGTTTTGAGAGCGATAGATAAATATAAGGATCACCCTAGTATTGTGGTGATTAAACAACATGTAACAACGAATTGTGCCATCTTTAAATTCTCTCATGTAAGCCCAACCGAGGTTATGAAGCAGATAGATCTACTTGACAATAATAAATCTAGTAGTGGGAATATTCCAAATAGTATTTTGAAAGCAACGAGGGAAATAGTTTGCCCCTACCTAACTGACTGTATCAATTGTGCTATCTATGATTGTAAGTTTCCAAATGAACTGAAGGAAGCTGATCTTAGCCCTCTTTTCAAAAATGATGATTCAACTTTTAAGGGAAATTTTAGACCTATAAGTGTCTTACCTGCTGTTTCTAAAATCTACGAAAGAATTCTAAAAGAACAAATCAGCTCGTACTTTTATAATAAACTCTCAGAAATCTTATGTGGTTTTAGGGAGGGGTTTAGCACGCAACATGCTTTGATACGATTGATTGAAAAATGGAGGCAATGTCTTGACGCGTCAGGTATAGTGGGGACTATTCTAATGGATTTATCCAAGGCATATGATTGTCTGCCTCATGACCTCCTTATTGCAAAATTGGAAGCTTATGGACTAGATGTAAATAGCCTTCGCTTGATGTACAGTTATCTGGATAGCCGTATTCAAAGGGTAAAAATTGGTTCACATAGAAGTACAGCAAAAGAAATCAAAATTGGGGTCCCACAAGGATCGGTCCTAGGCCCCTTGCTGTTTAATATCTTTATTAATGACCTCTGTCTCATTAACCTAGACTCTGAGATATGCAATTTTGCAGATGATAACACCTTATACTCATGTGGACATGATCTACAAGAAATAGTGACCAATTTGGAGAATGATCTCAGTAAATTACTCGAATGGTTTAAAAGCAATGGATTGGTTGCTAACCATAAAAAATTCCAGCTAATGTTCCTTGGTTTGCAAGGGGAAAAAAGACTTCGTCTTAACATCGAGGAAAACAAAATACCTACAGCAGGTCACGTTAAACTTCTAGGAGTGGAAATTGACAGCAAATTAACGTTTAGCAAACACATTGAAACGTTATGTTCCAAAGTCAACAAAAAGGTCAGTGCATTTGCTAGGCTGAATAATTATATCTCTCGAGAGCAGGCATTAACAGTATGAAGACTACGAATCTTCATTTGAAACATTGCTCGCTCGAAGTGGCAGCAATAGCATGCATATAAAGAATTTGCAGAAACTGATGACAGAAATCTACAAGTCCATGAATCACTTGAACCCTTCAATTGTATGGGAATTTCATGAAAAGAAACCCATAATGTACAATCTAAGAATACAAAACTTGTGTAAGCTGCCAAGAATTAAGACACTTGGCTTTGGACTCGATTCACTGTCTTTTCGAGGTAGTTTCCTATGGAACACTCTTGATGACAGTATCAAACAAGTACCAACTCTGTCACATTTTAAAAAGAGGATCAAAGATTGGACAGCAGATAGATGCACCTGTAAAATATGTCGCTGATTATAAATACTATTTTTTCTATTTTTGTATATACTATGCTTTGTAAATAGTTGGTTTGAATTAGTGTCAGCTTGATACTACTGTAAATACCAACTTTAAATATTGATTTGAAATGAAATGGTTTGATTTAAACGACAAACGAAACAGAAACAGGCATGGCTGAGGTCAAACGATTGTCCTTTTTCAGTCCAGTCAAATGGCTTAGCATTAACAGTACCTCAAATCATATTCCATGGCACATGTCATTTATACGACGAAAAAAAGATAGATATAACAATGAAACTATAAACCCAAGGGCAGCGCCACGGGGTGGACCGGAGTGGACATGTCCACCCCACTTTCCTCAGGTCGCTATTCATTCCTTAGCAAAAACGACATCAAAATCGTTAGGTATACCTTCTGGCCATCAATTCTATCTCTTTTCCACCCCACTTTTTCTGGGTAGGCGCCGCCCCTGTATATACCTACAATTTAAATTCACCGTTTAGAAAAGTTTTGCTTTAAAATTGGAGATTAACAAATAGAAAGAGGAAGATTTGGATTGATACCTAAAGACACAAAATGTGGATTCCCACAATCTTATAAATGTGCTTGTCGTTACATTCTTATCTTAGAGGTTCCAATAATCAGAAATTTGTGATTGATTAAAATCAGGTTCTTCTCATAGACAATTTGATATGACTTATCTTTCTTTGGCTTCGCTTAAAATCTTGTTTTTCTATAATCTTTGAACTAAACCGAATAGAATAAAATAATGATTTACAGTAAATAAAATTGAAGTTATAAATTTTTATTTCAGATTGAAGCTCTAAATGGCAGTGCGATCTGTGAAAGATAAGAGATTAAAAAAAGCACGAGATCAAGTCAGAAGAGTTCTTTCCGAATTCCTCATTCAACTTATTTTCACACTAATTAGATATGGAACACAAATCGTATTTTTCGTAGAAGCATTAGGATTTGATGCGAAATTAAAGATAGCCTTACCAGAAGCAAAACAAAAACAAAGAATCAATGAAACAAAAACAGTATATTACTGTTCACCACAATACTGGAAACCTGATGATATCGCAAATAAAATTCAAATATTTCGAGCAATGACATATTCATTTGGCTTTTTTATTGCTGGATCTTCAATTATCGCTCTCCTTCACATATTTCTATGGATAATATTCTTACGTCGAACTTATAAAGACAGTGAGTACCCTGACAAGGAAGGCAGCAATTTTGCAACTTTAATTCGTGTAAAGTTTGGTTTTATCGAGAATCTCGCACACGATATGCCGTTATCCGTACTTGCAATAAGCGTGTTCGTGGCACGAAGTGGTCGCAGTGGATTAACGTGTTTATTATGTGCAATTGACCGAAAATGCGTTGAAGACAAAAATATGACAGCTATGTTATACCCTGGCTCTATAGCAGGCGCATTCTCACTCTGTGTCATTGGCCTAACGACAATATGGAGAGGTATCACTGTATTTTTCAGATGGAGTTATACAAGCCAATGTCCTTTGGTTGCAGTACGCGGATGTGCCTCAATATTTGTTGGTGTTGTTTATTCTGTTCTTATTCTTACGCCAGCACTTTTTGTCATCAATTATCAACTATTTGCTTTGCCTGGTGTTGCGGGAAGGGTTGCAGGTTTGGCAAGCTTTGTTGATAAACTTATAATCCTGGGAGTGATTGCATGGGTAATACTAATTTTAGGTGCATGTTGTTGTCCTTTGATCAAGGCACTTGGATAAAGAGATTCATAAAATGTCTTACAAAAAAAGAGAAAATTCTGACGACTTGCTGAAGCAGTTACAACAAGTGGACATATTGGCGCTATTTGAGATGTAAGAACATGTAACGGAGTCGTCATCGCAGCAGACGAACAGCCAAAGATGACAAACGACTGTCAAAAGAATACGAAATGCATTAATTCATTGTTGAGCAAAACATATCTACAAATCATAGTCACTCAACTATCTGAAACATCTTGAAGTTTTTCGTTCAACCTTTTCACTTAATATTACTATTCTAGCTTGTCAAAATGAAAACAATCTAACTTGGCTAAGAGTGCGATGCTGCTAAACGAAACTACGAGGGTGCTATCTTACGATCTTACAAACTACGATCTTACGATGCTGCTAAACGAAACTATTCAAGACCATTGATGGGAGAAACTGCAATTTACTTCCTTGATTCTTTAAAACAAAAAGCTTTGCTACTAATGGCTTTTATTTTTCATCAACACTACCTCGACGAATTCCAGTTTAATTCTTGTAATATCTCCGTCAAAAGAATTGACAAACAAAGCCTGTGCTAACTTTCTGGCCAAGTTAAAGGGGCCTATCGTTTTCTATTTGCAAGGTAAATATAAGGAGATCAATCATACTTGTTGACAAATTAGTTGTTTAATGATAGACTAACTGCTTTTAGTGAATGAACAAATAAATGAATTGATATTCTGCTAATAAATCTAGATTGTAAATTTAAATAAATGCATCAAAATTGGCTGAAACTTTGCAAAGTTAGAAAGATTTAAAAGTTAAGCTAATACGTAATTTGTGTATTTTGTTGATAAATGTTATCATGCAGAAATTATAAAAAACGTGGTTTGAAATTTATTACAAATTTCTGACTCAGTTTCAAATTTCATAAGTAAGCTGAAGAGGAGAAACGAAAAGCCATCCAGAATGAAAAACCAGCTTTCTGAAAAGGGCTTATTGTGACGTAGATAATTTCAATAGAAGCTGAAAAGTTCAACGCCACTAATTACAAATTATTTCACGTGAGTTCAAAAGTGTAACATCCAAATAATCACAAAATAATGAAGCGTCATCGCAGCTAAAAATAAGAAAATTGTTTCTTAATATTCATGATGAATGTTGGTGATAAAGAAGTTAAGCGTAAAAATACTTTTAAACGTTACTGAATATACCTTTGGTCCAGGGTGATAATGAATTCACGTGACTACTTTTTGTTGATTTTTCCTTTCCATTTAGAATATGTTGAGTCATCCATTATTGCTTGTACTTCTAACTTGTTATCATTCATTGCTTCTGTGCTTAGGACTGTGGCATTGTGATGAAGCCAACTGATATAACAAAAAAGATTCAAATAGAATTGATAATAAGGGTGAGCAAAAACATTTCATACGTTTGGCAGGCTGTGGAATAAAAAATATACATATGGCCGATATTCAAAACTGAAACGTTAATCTGTCAGTCAAAGGCTAATGTAGATGCGGAAATCTTGTTGGTAAAATCATTATCGCCTTGGGATTATCGCCTTGTTCGATCTGCGTATCTAGTATGTTCATAAATTCAAAGGTTTATCATATAAATTGTTCTGCAAAAGTTAGAAGCATAAGGTTTAGTTCCAGGTCTTACTTAAACATTCCTTGCTTCAGGAACAGAAAGTTTCTTCCAATACATCTGGGAATCTTTGCTCCAACCGATCTGCCTCCCCATTATCGTCATATGCTTGTCCATATCAAACTACTGAATATCTGTTTCAGACAAATTTTCAACAGTCTTGGATCTGCTTATTTCTTATTCCTCTTTAACATAGCAGACATATCTAGGGTAGGTTATCAAGAACTTAGAGAAAACATAATTAAATAACTGACAGGAAATCTCACCTTAGAGATGGTCCTTGCGGATCGATTTTGAGAGAAAAGACATTTCTTCTGGTCACATCAAAAACTTTCTTCTCAATTTTGTATTTCAAATCTTCAACACCAATTCCTTTCAAAGCAGAAACGGGAATGGATTCTTGAAGCTCTTCATTTTCTTCTTCACTTTTACTCCTGGAAAAGAAAATTAACTAGTTTTCAGAAAACTTGCGAAAAGACAACGTTAAATAAAATTTGTTTCAAATCACATTTACTTTATATTAAATTTGTTTTAATTTACCTATTGGTTTGTTTTCATATCATTTCCAAAATAAATCAACAAGTGAATCACACTTTTGAAAATAACGTTATGGCGGCTCTCTGCCACCATACAGCAGTAAAGAGAGAGCTAACCAAAGCTAGAAGAAACCTTTCAGCTATTCTGTAGCAAAAGCATGCATTTTCAAACAGTTTATAAGAGAGGTTCGGCTGAGTGGCATCAGAGCTTTGATCATTATTGTCAATGTTCAAAAATCCTTCAAAATGCAATGAAACATCGTTCAATTCAGATTCTTTTTTAGAATAGCTAAAAGGTCTATTACAGATTCAGTGAGTTGTAAAATAGTACAGTAATTATGTTGGGCGGCAAAATAGAAAATTTGCGACGCTCAGTCCCCTTTTGAGCAAAAAAATAGTGTTTTAAAAAAGCAACCTATTTCCTTTTGGTGAGCTTCTTGCTATAATTCTTTTCAGCTCGTGTCAACTTACTCCATGTGAACATCACTGTAAAAATACAACATTTTTGATAAAGTGCATACAGTAAATGTTGGTTTACCATAAATCCGCTTTATTGTGGATTTCAATCATATTTTCCATAAGAATTTGGTCAACATTCAGGTTTGATAGAACTTGCAATACACTTTTCTTTTGATTTTCACATTCTGGATCTGTCATATCTCGTACATGAACAAGCAATGTCTAAAAATGATAAGAGTACACAATAATAAAGTCTCTCTCACCATCAGTCCCTTAGCATCAGCAGATTGAAGATACAAATATTCTCTAAGACAATCAAGAGTTTTGCTATGTACTGAGATGATTTCTTCAACTGGAATTACTTCAAATCTTTTGTGATCTCCATTTAATAAAGTTTCATGATTTAAATTTGAAAGAAAATTTTCAGGAATTATTTACAGGTGTTGATTTTAAACCAAAAAAAACTAATTTTACTTCTATTTGACATTAATTCTATTTACGTTTACTTAATCAAAAAAATTAAGAAAAAACTGATTTTTCATGGAGCAAACTAATTTTGCTTTCTTGCAATAATCATCTAGTCTTAATTATAAATCAAAATCAGACATTAATTGTTAAGATAAATTCTATTAGACAATAACAGGAAATGTAAAAATTAAAAGGATAACTTACAGCATTTTTCACATCTTCTAAGGTAGCAGAGAATGACTGAATCAATTCATGAGGAAGGTCTGAGATGAAGCCAACTGTATCAATGAAAACAACTCCAAGTCCACAAGGAAGCTTGCCTCTATGTGCAGTTGTGTCAAGAGTTGCAAATAACTTGTCTTCTGGTTCCAGTTTTGTGTCACCAGAAAGTGCTCTTGCCAATGTTGTTTTTCCTGCAATTATAAGATAGCATGATTTACAATGTAGCAAAAAATACAGAATGTTACGCATCAGATGCGTTAAAAAGTTATTTGCCTGATAACAGTTTTGGTATCAATTTTCAAGATTGCTTTGCCCTCTTTCAAACAGAGTCCTTTTAAGGCCAAGATTTTTGATAGTTGGAGGACAAAACATTTTCAAACTAGGTTCAGGCAAGTTGCAAAAAGGCAGAGCAAAATACTGGGAAATAGATTTGATGAGTCAATTAAAGATTTTGCTCCGTATTATAAGAAATTCTTAACAACCTGCATTAGTATAGCCAATAAGTGCAACTTGTGGAACATGTTTATTTATTCTTTCAGTTCTATTTTGCTTTCTTTGTTTTTCAATATGATGCAATTCCTTCTTGATCTTAGATTCCTTTTCACTCAATAACCTCTTTTTCATTTCCAAGTGTGTTTCTCCTCCACCGCCCACTGCCATTATCCCTCCTCTTTGTTGATCAAAACCCATCGTCTCTGATTTCAAATGCCACCTGGAAAAGATATTGATTAAATATGATTACATAACCTAACTAAACAGCTGAAATCCAAAATTGCTTAAATCCTGATTTTATATAGTTACAAAAATTCTGCAAAAATTAGTTCAACAATGCATAATTAAATGAACAATAAGATTTCTACTAGATTCTGCATAATTACATGCTTTTTGAAATATCATTTTTGTTTTTTCATCAAATTTTTAATTCAAATATATATCTAGCTCCCACAGAACAGCACATACATTAACATGGTTTTCCTGCCTAAGAATTCTTATTTAGAAAAATGCAGAGTCTTTCATATGGCTCAACAATCCTTATGGTAATGTAAGAAATTCTTGCCATGTTAATGTACACCAAATCTTTACTTTGAATGATAAATGAAACTTGTTTCCACTGAATATCTATGACTTATCAATCTTTGGATGTTTTATTCAATTTTAAAGGTTTCATTATGCTCTTTTTTGTACTGATTGCTACAAATTCTTTCTGCAATGTTGTTTCTTCAGTCATCTACGTATGTTTACATTCAACAAGTGTGGAAAGCTCGTTTTTGTTATGCCAAAGGTTTACGCCACACCAATTGTCTGGAGACTATAGACGTGGGGCTGCCGATGATTTTCGGAGATAAAATGAACATGAAATGAAGAACGAATGGTGCTCTGTGGGTTGCTGGTGGCTCTATGGCTTGAGGCGGCTTCGCTCCTCATGTTTTTTCGTCTCTCCTTAATGTAGCGTAGTGTTATTGGTAAAGAGTGGTGTAGTGTTACGTTGTGTTCCCTTGTTGGTTTATTTTTAGATAATTGTATAAATTCATTGTGAGAGCCATTCATAGTGGGGACTAGATGACCATGTGTCTTTCCCCGCTATGATTGGCTCAGATTATTGTATTGTAGTTTTTTTTTAATGTTATATTTATAAAAAAAAAAAAGACTATAGACCTATTATTCTACCAACTTTCTACTACTGTTCTTTATGTTGCTCCACACCAAAGATATTTGGGATAACATACATGTTTCAAGCAAGAAAATCCACTAATTTATATTTGACAAGCACTTAGAACAGGCATTTAGAACATTTCCTCATTTCCTCTAACCTTTGATATTGAAGTCCTGCTAATCTAACTTGCATCTTTGCTTCTTTAGTTCTTGCTCTCTCTTTGAAGATCTCCAAAACAACTCGATATCTGTCAAAAACAGTGCAACCAAAAGCATCTTCTAATGAACTTGTTTGCTTCCCACTCAGTTTACCAGTATTCACAAAAACGGAAGTTATGTCTTGCGTATGTTTCAAATTTCCCACTTTATTCTTTAGTTCTTGCAACTTGCCAGTGCCAAAGAAGAATTTAGGATTAAGTTCATGAATAGGCTCAATTTGTTTATCTTTGACTTTCCATTTTGAAATTGAATGAATAAGGGCTTCAGCTTCACCAAGCCTGTTGCTTACTGCTTTGCTTAAAAATCGACCTTTACCCCATTTAAAATCAGGTTGTATTAAAAATACTTTTTCTTCTTTGATTAATCTCACTAGCCAGTCTTCCTCTGTTGTATCTTCTTCTGACTCCAAAGACGGTTCAGCCATTTTTGTACGCTCCATTATTGAAGTGCTGGGCCCCTCCTGCACTTGTTCAATGTTCGGTTCACCACTGCCACAATTATTGCGCGATCCATCTGAAAATGGACGGCAATGATCTTTAATGACATTCAGATTAAATACACAACATAGAAATGATCCATTTTGTAGCCAGATGTTATTACTTGAATTGATTAAATGCAAACTTCGTTGAATGACCTTTCTTATGGCAGACATCTTTGTTTTGCTGCTCTTCCATTCCTTGTTGTTGATGTTGTAATGGTCGTTGTTGTAGCTTCCGTTGTTGTTGCTTCCGCTAATGTCAATAAATGGCAGAAAATTGTCTCAAATTCACTGTTTTGAAGAAAAAACTGCATTAAAAAGCCCATATTACCCTTCATTACTTGATAACAAAACGTTTTACGTCGCCGTTGAATCGTCAAAAGCTGCGACTCGTGGCTTTAAACTATGTGGACAAGGGGGCTGGGCCTAGCAAATGGCAGAACGCCCGCGAAAATGATTGCCTACGCCATTCGCCAACAAAAATGCTGCGGTACGAGTTCTTTTCACTTTCTAGGCAAATTCGTTTATCGATGGGAAATATGTTGTCTTTTCAGCAAGGGCAAAGTTCTTCAAAACAAAGATTTCCCAAAAGACAAAGCAATTTTTTCTTTGTGAAGAATGGATTTCACACCTCTGAGTGCATTGGATCAAATCAAAAGAAACAGAGAATGCAAAACATTTGTCGGCTGCATTGAAGGTGCGAAATCTTATCATAATCTATTCTCGAGGCTGTTGAATCCCTTTGTCTTAAATATAATCGTATCCTTCGTTTTACAAAACCACTTTTGGTCTTTCAAATAAAGGCGTTTATACACCGATAGGAAATACGTAAGCTTTTGGCTTTGCGATGCAAAAAACGACGCACATCAATTGATTTCGACACCTAATTATTTGTTTTCCATGAAACCATGACGGAACGTGCCTAGATATGTTTGAGCTCTGGTGCCAACCATACTGTAAACACGCCTTACATTCCCTTCTAGTAACAATACATAACACAATCAGGGAAACATGTGTTCTTTTCATATAAGTGGGTTTTCATTTATTGATTCAAGAAACGTGCTGATTCCCAACACTGAGCAGCTGCAAAAAGCATTTGTTTATTGACTAGGTTCTGATTCTTTTACTTCCATTTTGAAATTACTTGCTGCTGTTTACGAAACAGAAACGCCTCCTGACTATCCGATGAAATCCGATGAAAATTCTATTGCCATTCTATGCATTTGAAATTTAGGCAGATTTCTTTTTCTCTAAATAATGTATAAAAAGTTAGCCATTTCTTGCATAGATAGAAACATAGACCGGTATGAAAACCAGATATTCCCTCGTCAAAAGACTTACTCGATAAAGAATTTTATTTTTCATAATGAAAGTGAGGAACAGGATTTTGAATTGAAGGAATTTATTTTCTGATTTTCAATGTGGTAAGTTCACTATGCCCACCTTTTGCATCCAACCCAAGCAGATGCATTTCATAAAATATGGATTTGTCTCCTTTACAATAAAAGCAAAGAAAAATTGCTCAGTAAGGTCATTCAATGGTTGCATCGCAAACAATAGAATCCAAGGTTTTTGTTGATATTTAGAAATGAATCAAGACTACATCTTTAATAATTAAAAAGGTATGGCTGAGCAGAACAAATTAGCAAAAGAGAAAAGAGCACAGTAGAAGATAAATATACTTTTGATAAACTGTGCGAATCGTTGTTGGATGACATTGATATCATTTAAAAATATCTTCCATCTTTTATTCTATCTATCAAGCAGAAATTTGAATTTAGATCTTCTGAAAACTTATAATAGGAGCTTAACATATGAAGAAGAACTTAAATATGACAGGAGATGAAAGAAGAATTTTTGTTGGCCCACGAATAAACAACAACAAATAAATGTTTACAGTCATTCTTCTTGTCTTGCTATTTCTGGATGAACTATTGGAAGAAGATTGCTCTCACTTGAAAAAGGTAAGCAGGCTAACAATACTTACCATGATCACTTTCTATTGAGGAAGTAAGGAAGAAATTTCAAGGGATCTTCTCACTTAATTTAAAGAATTTTAACGATTTTTTATCAAAATGCTGTCCGTATTAAAACTAGGACACAAAAGTGCGATGTCTGAATTTTTCTAGGTCGTATGAGCTTGAATTGAAAGAGAATAATCTTCGCAAGTATAGCTCGAGATCTAAAAGTTGCCATAATTGAATGTTTGTTTAGTTATTATGGTCATTCAAATAAGTAATTTTCACAAGCATGAATTGAAACATCTCTATCTCTATAGTTGAGATGGAAATGGAGATGCGACGTTGGTTTCGAGACAGAGACTTGTGCCTCGTTTGCAGTAAAGATTTATAGACGTCAACCGTAACAGCTGCATTTACAGTACATGTCAAAGAAACGAGAATTAATGTTCACACTTGAGAAGAAAACATCCTTGCAGCATAGCGAAAAAATTTGGTTAAATACTTTGTGCTCATATTCATTTTGAGGTGTCTAAAATTAACAATCATTTTCAATAATTGATCAAGCTCAGATCAGATGAACGAAGAAGAAGATACCGAACAGCAATTCTCTTCCAGTGATTGAAAAGACGAGCAAGCGAAAAAATGGCCTCCAATCTGATTTCAGATTCATGTGGACAAACTCCAGCGAAATCAGTGGATCGAAAAGCGCAAACAACCAGATTTTATGGAGTGAGCTTTTTGAAGGGAAAAATGATCGATCAAGATGTTCAGTCTTATCATGATGGTAAATACTCTTGTGATGGGAGGAATGTATTGTTTGATACTTATGGTGTATGTCTATGTACTTTGCTTATTGTCTCTGTAATGGCCGTCACCCTCGGAATGTCTTTAGCATTAGCTGGCCATTTCACACCAAGGAAATCATTGATCAGCCCAGCTAAAGGGAATTACACCTTAGCCCAGAAAATTCACATCGTTTTACGTTATAACCACATGTTAGAATCATTTGTTCTCTCTGGCATGGTCCTTCTGGCATTAGGTATTGTGCTCTTCATATTCATAATGGTGGTACCATTTTGCTCCGCTTATGAAGTCACCTTGAAGAATAATGAAGGGTATGAATTGGCACCGAATACTGATGTTGAAGATCGAATGCTGCTGGATAAAATGGCAAGTACAAATCAAGAATCTGTTGTCATGGGGATGACCCATGATGCACCTGCTGGACATTTCGCAACGATGCACCAACAATTGAAACCGGCAGATGGGGGAAATTTACGCGATCGATAACATGATATCAACATACGCATTGTGTTGTCGAATTTTGCAACAAAGTGATAGCAAATAAATTTGTATTCTTTTCCATCTGATTTGCACCTTAGACTAAACTTTTATGAAAAACTGGACAAAGCAAAATAATATTTGGTGATAGATATTACAAAGTGAAAGATCAAATGAAGTATTCTTGGGGAAAAGCAACTGTTGAGATATTCTCTGATTTTTAATTATTTCATTTTTCATCATTTGATAAAGCATTGGCAGTGTTGAAATAGAAAGAATTAATTGCGAATTGACTTTAACTTACATTTTAACCTGTAAATACTACAAGGCGGTATGCTGATATTGGGGAAAGATGCTAGCTATGAAAACATAGAAACTCGTCTTTCTTTCCGTAAATTTGAAAACTTTTTGATGGTAGAAGAAACAAATGAGCGATGGTTTGAAATAGCAAGCGCTCGAGCAAAAAACGAGAAAGAGAAACTGCATCTCTGGTGGCCACAGCAGATTCATTATCTTTGGTAGATTAGAAGGAAATATGAAAGAAATGCAAAGAAATTCGATGAGATAGCAAGCATAACGCAGAATAAGTTGGAGATAATGAAATGAGAGATAAAATGAAATAAGATGAGAAATAGATGACAAATTGTTTAGCTTCCTTGAATCTTTTTCAAGATTTATCAAAATTCATGCTCAACTTTGGATAATCTTGAAGGTAAGCACCAGTGAACTGAATGAAACAACGGACCAAGGGAACAGAGAATTAGACAAATGGGGGATGAAAACATGGACTGTTGGAATGGGAGATAGGATTGTGGAGGCATAGGTTTAACATGTAAAAAGACAGGGCATGTTTCATTAGACAAAACAAAAAGACTGAAAATAAGTTTCATCTGATTCGATAAAAGCTTACAGGTGTTGGTCCTCAAAAAGCGCCATTTTGATTGTATTGCAACTTGAATAGCATTCTGGGTGCTAGGTTCTGCACAGAAAGAAGAGGTTTCAGGTCTCCATGGCATCCGAGTGGTGCATACGTTTTAGAAATAGCAGGAAGCTCACAGGAGCTAACACAATCCTAATGTCTGAACTTTAACCAGTTCGTGATCTATTGGCTTCCTTATGAGAATACTTTCTCGCGTTGTTTGCAGCATGCGATATGAATAAACAAGATGAAAGATTTCCGAATAAACCTTTAATGATATTTGTTTGTTAGATTTCATAAATCCTGTTGCATGAAGGAAGGGTCGTTCTGGTCTTATGTAAATAGGACATGAGTCATCCGTCATTGCAAGAATAAATGACCAAACAAGGCTAATGTTTTTTAAAAATAAGTTAAGGCATGCAGCTCATGGACCCAATAATAACGAAATTTGTAAATATCCAACTAATCTAAATCTGAATCTAACAAAAGATTTTAATCCAAAAATATCTGAATTTTGAGCTAGTTTTTTGTGTAAGTTAATCAAAAAATTCTTGCGAAGAAAGGAGGGAGATTTAAAGATTTAAAAAAGATTGAAAATGTTTAGTTTTGTATTTTCATATATGATGTTTAATGATTTAAGAACTTTCTTTCTAATATGAATGGATGATAAATAAGAAGTAATCCAAAATTTTGGAAATATCGGCGATTTTTATCAATGTTTTGAAAAGTAGCTGTCAATCAAAACATTGAAATGATGACCTTTCGTTTGTCGGATGGATCTGAAAAGGCGGAGGATTTAAAGGAATGGTCAAAGACAATCACCAAGTCAGAAGATTAGGGTCTTTTGTGTTTTATAATTAAACCATTTTCAGCACTGTGTTCGTAAATACTTTGAAAATCTACAATACAGTTCAGACGTAATTCACAGTTACATACGTTAGAACACAGTCATTGTTAGAGTACGACGAAGTTCTGTGGAAGAAATATGAGGAAATAAATCAACGAAGGAATCGATAAAAAGAGTTGGTAGAAACTTACTCCACTGACATTGTTATAATTATTTGTGAGATACTTTTGGTTTTCATCGTAATGAGGAACGGTTTGAAATATTGGAACAGAGGCAAATGGAGTTCAAGTTTGATGACTTTGATCATTATATTTCTGCTTTTGGGAAATTGCATTGATTGTGGAAGGAAAAGGAGAAAGGTGATTTGATTTATTTCATTTTTGAAAATTTTTTTATTGGAGAGAGAAGTAGCTGAGGGTAAAATGATGATAGCGTTTTGCTCATCAGATTGCTCTGTTTGTTTATCCGGTTATCTATGCTTGCTCGAAATCACACGGAATCTCAGATTTTGCTACTATGGCCTGCTAATAAATGTCTAAATGTCTAGAAACGTTTGTGATTGACCTCTGACAGGTAAGTCTGATTATTCTGAAATGTTCATTCATATGTCAATCAGTCACGTTTTCTATGCAGCCTATTTCTTTACAAAGTGATTCCTCACTTCCCAGGGATTTAGATCGATTCAATCAGTTTCTAGCAATTTTCTAGTATAATACTGTACAAAGTAGATTTCTAATCCATTACATTTTGCACTATTTATCGAATGCTTGGTTCTGGTCTCTGGATGACCAATGAGATCCCCTCAAAATGGAGCATTCGTTTCACCCAACAAAGTTCAGTGACCCTGAGTGACCTGAAGCGAAGGCCACTTTCCTTAGTTTTTTATTCAAATGTCAAACTTCCTAGCCAAAGCATGATATGATCAAAGGCGGTTAACAGTTTTAAAGTAAAAGTTCTTTATTGGCAATTGATATTCATGTAAAGTAAATTTGATCAATAGAAAGTTGAAATGGTGACCCCGCTAGGAGGTTTAGTGGAACACAGCAAAACGACTCATCCGCTTAGGCCAAAGTCTTAGGCGTAGCTAGAGACAGTTTCTGGAATGAAAAAACCTCCCTCTGAGTAGCTTTACAGAATAATGAATGAAATAAGCTGATTTAGAATTGATAAAGTTGGTCAAAGATAAGAATTTCCATGTGTGTCAAAATTAATTCCCCTTTTGATGGGAAAAACAGAAATATTAACCACTCCTCACTGCTCCTAAACAACCATTGAAGAAACCAGTAACTCATTCATATCCCAATTCCTAATTGTAATTTTGCGAGTCCCTGTTTTTTAATAGAATTTAAATTTTTTGGTTTTATTTCGTTTCAAGATGCATGTAACCATCACAACACGACTCCATTATGACTGACAATTTTTCACAAACGCTTTGAGCACTTTCCTTCATCTACTCCTGATACGTTTCTGTTTTGTTTTTGTAGATGAGATTGCGAGGAGCACCTGGAATGCCTGGACTTCCAGGACCAAAGGTACGTCAAGTTAAAAATAGCATAAAATGGACAGGAGTTGAATTGAAACTTCATTTTTTATGTATATCCCTTCAATTTCCTGCGAATTGAATTACAAACTTGTTGGTGGGAGTATTTTCTCCACTTTGTTCAGAGGATTTCCCTGTTCGTTCGTTGTAATTTGGAGAAATTGGCCCTCCTGATCGGAGAACTTTTGTCTATCCCTGTTCTTCAAACGGTTTTTAAAGAATCTTATATTTTACTTGATTTTATAAAGCGTTGGCCTTTTTGTCGGTGAAATTTATTCAAAGATTGGGGGATACGAATCGGGAGGAGTTTTCTGTCCCCATACCCATCCTCTGTCGGTTCCTAGAGAGGTTAACGTACGTTAATTTTTCCGTACGAACTACAAACCAACTTTTGAACATCAAAGAAAGGGAAATCTGAATTTCTTTTGAGTAGCGTTTGATTATCAAGTCTTTTGTATCTAGTGATTTTCAAGTTACCGCTACTTCAATATTAATTACAGTTTATGAATTATTTCTTGAAATTCACGGCACCATGCAATATCAAGAAAAGAAGGATATTAAAAGAAGCGGCAATAATACATTTATCATTCATAATTACTTTACCATGGAAATCAAGATGGAAATCAATAGTACCATTATGAAAGAATTACACATCGTTTTTCCTTCTGTTCCAATAATTTCCAGGTTGATATCTGAATCATTCAAAGCAAACAAAAAGAAACCTGGGCCAGCGAAATCATTTGACGAAAACCGTAAAAAGATTTTCGAGATTAGAAATTGTATTGGTTACTAACAGACCGCCCAGTAAAATAAATTGCTTATTCAAAAACTGAGACTTATTCAAGATTTGAATGTATTAGTCTTGCTTCTGATAAAATCCTCGCTCTTCGCTGCAATGACAAATTGGGATAAATTTTAGCAAACACAAGGCCTTGATTATTTGGAAAGCATTACGAATCCTTATGAACAATTTTGAATAGTACAGAACGGTAAGCAGAAACTCGCTTCAAATAAAAGCGAAATATTTGAACTTCTGTTAGGTCTTTACATTGCAAAAACGAGAGTTACCATGGATCAATTCTTTAAGCATCATGTCTTTAAATTTCTGTCAAATTTTATTTCCAGGGGAAACGAGGATGGATAGGAAGACCTGGAAATCGTGGTGCAATTGGGAATGTTCGTATTTCAATCCAGTTTCATACAATTTTGAATAGAACGGAACATTAAAGGAGCAGGGTCACATAATCGTAAACAAACCTGTTATCTCTTTGATCTATATTGTTTCCCACACGTGACCATTGTGTTCTGCTCAGATTTTGGTGGATGGGGTGAATCCACAATAAAGTTACTTCTAAAAATCCACCAATATCTCTGCAAACCTACAACCTACGAGTGTTTGATTTGTTTCTCTACAAAATTTAAGAGTCCATCTTCAAAATAACACTTTTAGTTTGAGAAAGGAAGTGGAAAACCTCCGTGATATGAACTATCAAATATACTGCAAAATTGTCGTTTCGAAAGAAGTTTGTTTATATTACGTGACTCTGCCCCTTTAAGTAACTTCTAGTTTCATATTTTCATATATTCCTTCAGATAATCTTCAGATTTTTCGCATATGGTGCTCATGCTGCAAGTCTACTTATGCATGTCCAATTCCTTGAACGCAGTCCGCAATTCCATTTCTAATCTCATTCCGCAATTCTCTGTCGGATACTGTATTGAGGTTGCCGAATAGGGAACCACAGAATCAGAACACAATCAATGGAAATGGAGCAGGTCAGGGACTGGCAGTATTATGGCTTATGTCCAAGTGATCTTTGACTTGACGTTGTATTGGTTACCAAACGGCATTACTTTTTTCTTTCATTCGATTTTCAGGACCTCAAATTCGTACTGAAACTAATAGAAAAGAGCCGACCCTGGCAGGGTCGCCCATGTCCTCTCCTATACTTCAAATTGGTCCTTATTGCCCGTTGGCTTAAAGCTGTAAAAACGTTTACTTGACTTCAGTTTTTATTTGCAAGTTAGGTTTTCGTGAGGTTTGACCATGTCATAAAAAATTTACTCCTTTTTCGTAGCCTGGTCCAATTGGAATTCCTGGTAATCAAGGCATACAAGGTCTAAATGGAATGAAAGGATTTCAGGTGAGCCCCCTCTTTCAATCTGGACCTGTTCTCCCTCTTCTTTCCATTTTCTCCCTTCCTTGTAATCACGTGCCCCAAGGCTTCTTTTTAAAATTTCTTGAAAGTTGCTTTTGGACCAATTTTTTTCGTGCTCCATTCCGCAGTTATGGTTCTTATTGCGATCACCTTAGTGTACGAAAAAGTGAAAAAGCAGCAGATTAATTTTGGTTTTTTTGTGACTACCAACATGAGCAAAGTTTTCATTCAGATACACACTTTCAGAATTTTGTTTTTCATTGTCCAAAGCATGAGCCATTTCCTTCTCAATTTTTCTTGGTACTTTCTTTACCCTTTTTAATGCTTTGCGATTTGATACATTGCTGCACTGCACCTCAGCTTTTGCGAATAAGATTCTTATTTGCTCTCTTTTCTGTTGAATCGTTGATGCGTCCTTATATTCATTCTGATATCACTTACCTTTTATAGGGCCTCATGGGAGCGGATGGACCAGTTGGGCCAAGTGGACCATCAAACAAATGCCCCAGTTACTATTCAAGAATAAATTGCATGGTAGGAGAGCCAGGAGCATCTGGCACAAGAGGTTCTAAAGGGAACAAAGGAAAAATTGGACAAATGGGACACAAAGGAGAGATGGGAATCCAAGGGTCTTCAGGTTCAGTTGGGAGGAGGGGTCGATCAGGTCGACCAGGGTCAAGGGGGTTATTGACAGAGATAAAATGCAGAACAGCAAAAACGCGATATACCAGACCAAGTAGATTTAAGAATGGAAGGCATGTTTTTGGTTGTAATGAAACAAGGGTAGAATTTTTAAGAGGATTCAAAATTGAGACTAACGGTGAAAAAATACGATACAGGTATCGATGCTGTTCTTTTATAAATGTATACAAATAATGGAAGGAAGAGTGGCAAAGAAAGAGAGATGCATAGGTCAAACTTGATGAGGTGGAGAAGTTTCATATTCAAATGATTCAGCAAAAATCACTTCAAATCAGCTCACTAGAAGATTAATCCGAAGCATCAAATCCACACATTTGGTTGTATTTATAACGGATAAAAATATTGGAAAGAAGAAGAGAAGAAATGAAACTTGAAAGAGTTGAAGACGAATCGAATTCTAACAGAACTGACAACTTGGATCTTCTATTTTGGACTTCAGGTCACTTTAGGAGGTGAATGTCTGAAGCATATGGTCTGAAGAAAAAAATCGAAGAAAAACCTTCGTCATACAAAGATGATAATGGAGGCAACGAATTCAATGCAGCTCTTCGTGATGGAGTCAGTGGATTCTAGGACTTACCAAAGTTGGACGTTTACGGCATTGTTGATGTTGATATAATCAACAGATATTTGGTACTAATAGGACCTGATAGCTGTTGGCTGGTAAAAGGTTTTGTCTAAAGTTTAGACATGATTTTCAAGATTACTGAACTGAATCGTCTGCGCTGTTGATGAACGAGTATTTTACACGTAGCAGAACAAGTAAAACAAGATCCCAACAAGATACGAAGGATTGATTTGGATTGGTGGCTGTCTCACGGGCTGTCTGTACATAATTTTGATAATCATATTTTCTCGCCATTATCGTATACTCTATTTTTCACACTTCTCTTTTTGTAACATCTTTCTTGCTTGAATCGATCAGTGTAATAGGGCATATATCTTATGCAGAGGTAGAAAAAGTCCGTGAAGCCACGAAGTGCCTTCGCAGGAAGCTCGTTTGTCTGGAAGGAAGGTGAGTGGAGAGAGTAAGGTGAATGGATGGATGGAAAGAAAGAGAGGAAACGATGCAGGGTGGACAGAATTTGTTCGCTCAAAGAAAAAAGAAGAGGAAGAACGAAGAATGGAACGAAGAAAAGATGAAGGGGAAAGCTAAAGTTGGAAATATGAGAAGGAAAGGAACAAGAAAAAAAGGATTTAAAGAATGAGGAAAGCAATACTTTGTGTAATCCATGGAAGCTATTAAGGATAACTCCAATTACTAGTGGATTACCATCTGTATAAAATATTGTATCAATAAATTGTTGATAAAACGATCGAGGAAAGAATTTTAGAATGGCATGGCGTCCTTTCGCAAAAAGCACACTTTCTCAACCGCTGATTTCTTTGGTATCACCAACGTGAGAAGGGGAAGACGTACCTTCAACTGAACTTGAGACCTCGCACGATCTTAGGGGAATGTGACGTAGGGATCAAGCGCTCAAAAGGGAACGACGCGACGTTAAAACACAGATCAGTGCGTTAAAATCACATACTAAATTGCGAGAGACTTGAAATCCTTAAGATAACGATGAAACCTGAAATTACAAAGTCCAGTTTCATTGTTCGATTCATTCATTTAAAGTTAATTGAGTTTAAAGTTTCGCTACCGAGAAAATGACTCAGTGGTTTGGTGGTATCAACTGATGCTCGGATTTCTTTCCACGAAAGGTAGCACTTTGGACAAATGTGATACATGAAATCCTTTGTGGCTTGCCAGATAAGCTTAGCTATCTTTGCCATGTGACAATAATGCTGCCCTGCCTCCATGCAAACTAATCTCATTTCTGAGTGATAAATGCCTAGGCAAGCAAGTATCTCCTTATTTTTTTCTTCGTGTTAAAGTTTATGCATCGACTCTCTTCTCTTCGTAACCTTTTGTATCATCAAACTCTTTATCATTCATGAACAATAATAGCCTCTCCATTGTGGCGTGTAAGATGACTTGCCTGACAATTTTTGGTACATGAGTAAGTTAAGTTTGGGAACAATTGTAACTTTACCCAAATAACTTATGAATGAATATCTGTAGAATCAAGAGAAAACTGATCGCTGTTCTTGAAGAAACTCATCATAGATGTTTAACAAAACTTGATATGAATTAATATCAACTGAAATGTATTTATCTATAAACTATATCTGCATAGCACGGTAACTATTAGAGAGTATGGAACTCTTGGTTTTTACATTCTTACAAATATCAACACGCCTAAACATCTATGATTGTTATAGACTGCATACAAGCATTATGATGACATAAGGGGTCTTATTGCACCTGTACTGGTATTATGTGACATAAAACCCAATGTACATGACAATGCTAAATACAACACTTTGGCATATTCAAATACCATTTGCCAGCTCCTTTTTAATGAAGTAAACAGATATTTACAAGGTGGCTTGTCACAACTGCATTGCATGGCTAGCGAAGGGACAGAAATAAGGATGTATTACACTCTTCAAGCCAGGCAAATGGCACTGTTCATTTTTCCTGATAATGTTCTTAACTTCTTATACATACAAAGGAACAAGATCAGAAGAAATTGTTTCCAGCCAAGTAAGACAGTGGTCTGTGTCATTGGGGGGTTCCATGTGAGGTAGTAAAATTTTCTCAAGGTAGACAGACACCTCATGGGGTACTTCCATTGTGGCCTGACAGGGGGTCCAGTCAGGGTTTAAGAGGCCAAAGCAAAAATACCCTCCAATGAATCCAAGGGTACTGGAGTATCTTTTTACAAAAAACAAATGGTAGTCTAGTTCATGGACATAAATATGGATTGGGACGTTTAGTAATATCTAGTTATGAACATTTTCTGCAGTTTTTCAAAATTTCTATTGCAAAAACTGATGGAACAAAGCAAGAAAACTTCAAAATTCATTTGAGATTTTTGCTGCAATGACCAAGCTGGCATGCGGAGGAGCCTACTGAGCTAAAATCTTATAATTGGCTGGGAATCTTAAAATATCCCTAGTTGGTAGTAAGTGTTTGGAAAAAAGGACTATTCGGTAGCCATTCTGTAAGACCCTCAAACCAACTGGACTCCTGTTAGGCCATTATGGGAGTACCCCTGGGACAGGCACCTGGTAGTTTTGTCCTTGCACCCCTCCTCCAAGTCCCATATATTTCTACTCTCCCCTAAATGTACACCATCTTTCAAAAAGATCTAAATACTTTGCAAAAGTAAGTCTTATCTCTCATTTTCTTCACATTCCTCAATTTTCAATGAACCATACACAACATGAGCAAAGTCTTCATTCAGTAATAAATTTTTAGAATTTTCCTTTTCGTTGTCCAGTGCATGAGCCATTTCTGTTATCAATATTTCTTGGTACTCAATCTTCTTCAATGCTTTGCGATACTTTTTTGATACATCTTTTAACTTCTCAAGAAATCTTCTGTTTTTTTGCACCTCATTTTGAAGGCTTGCCTTTAAAACATCAATATCTGAGATATCCTCATATTCAATTGTCAAGTCAGAATCAGATGGTATTTTTGAAACTGCTTCTTCATCAGGAATAACAACATATTCTGCAAATACTTCTTCATCTTCTGAGCAATTCATCTCAACCTGTTTGTCAAGCATTTTCTTTTTCTATGTGAAAATAGAAATGAAATTAATTTCAAAATTCAATTGGAAAAAGATGAACTCTTAGTCTACTTAGCAAAATGTAGACACATTGATTTTGGAGGCTCAAGAAGAGGGGGCTAGAAAGAGGGGTCTCATTTTGTATCACAAAGTTAGACAACTATATTATTTAAAATAAAATCACTAAAGTAAAGTTTCTACGCAAAGGGAACGTTTCAAAAAAGAGTAGGATATCGTTTCAACTGAATAAAAACCCCAGAGACACGGCAACCTATCGGAAGCTATCACACTATCCCTACCAGGGAGCGATCCCTACTGCCTACCTAAACTCCGCCCCAAAAGCTAAATCCCATCCCACACCCCAGAACCCTGTACCAAAGCCAGACCCTATCCCCCAACCTGTCCAAGCCAAACCTTATCGAAGCAAAATGTTGCTTAGAACGGATCGGCTTGTCAGCCGGAGGCTTCATGGAACTTTTGAGGTTGTTAGTTTTCATATTCCTTCTGAACGTCGCTGCACTCAGTTTGCTCATGCACGATCTGTGCAAAGTTTACAATGAATTCGTGAATTCTTTTTTGGCTTGATTACAAATCATGAATCGTGTCTTAAGCATCGTGTCTGCCTTTCATGGCCTATCTGGAAAGTAAATCCACGTTAAAGGAACCTAAAATGATGTTTGATAATGAAGGAACAAGATTGAATCTCACCTTAGGCCTGTTGGGATCTTGCTGTGCAAACTCTTCAGACCTCACCACTGCTAACTTCCCACTGCACTGCTAAACAATGTTATTCTACTGCGCTGAGGTTTCAATACACTTCAAAGTATCTACTTAAGAATTCTATGAATTATAAGTAAATGTTTCAAAGAATGAAAGGATCATTTGTGTGGCTAAACTTTAGGCTTCAGACGACTATTCACCACAAAGAATTTTTATTTTGATCAAATGAAGAAATCATCACACGATCGCTATTAACCAATCAGATTGCAACATTTCATGTCATGTCTAAATTTAACCAATCACATTGCATTGTTGGTGTCACGTGATCAAGAGTTCGATTGCCTAACAGCAACTTACGATTTCTTCTCAAGTATTTGTTCAACTGGTCAACTGGTGGAGAATTGTTGATTCTGTACATTTAATTTCATGTTGATCTTCTCAATCCATTCACGTATTTGATAATTCAAATCCAGTGAATGAGAATTTATGAGTCGGTGCTAACTTCCTTCAACTCCCCCCACTTTCCCCACCTGTGTCATTAGATCAAATTACATGTGCTACGGAGGCGTACCCTCTGGCTCCCTTGTCTCCATGTTCTGCCTCTCTTTCAGATTTGAGCAAAGGCGCCATTTTCGCCATTTTAAAAACGTGCGCAAGGAAGAAAGGGCCTGAGAAAGGCTGAAAGCTTTTGGCTGCAAAGCGAAGATATATGCACAGAAGTATTAAGATCTGCATTTCAACTGCTACTTCATTTAGGTAAGCAGTCATTAGCGTCATGTATTTGTTTCAAGAATCATATTATTTGCAGAAAAATTCAAGAACACTTCTTCCTGAGACTAAATTTGTGAACAAACACAATGTCAATGAATGAAATGTTTTGCTTGGCATTCCCAGGGGGTACTCCCTAACTTTCAATACGGGGGGGGGGTCCATGCCCCCCAGATTTTTGTCCCCTGGTCCATGTCAGATTTCAGATTTTTGGACCCCAAATATTGAATTTTTGTCCATGTTGCAATTCACAGACCCCAAATATTGATTTAACGTAAAATTTTAGACCCCAAATATTGGCATGGACCCCCCCGTATTGAAAGTTATAGAGTACCCCCCTGGGTTGGCATTGTTTGTATGATCTGCACTGCACCGAAAAGCCATCAGGGTTTAACACGATAAATCAGCGTATGCCTCTGCTGGTCCCCGGTGTACAGCCTAGTCTTGGCTTTATGTCCGTTTTTATGCTGTAAAAAATAGTGGGTGTATTGTATTTCTCAGGCGTAACAAAGAGAAGTGCTTGACATAAATCTTTGGCATACAGATTTTGTCGATTCGGTACCTATAGACGATAAAGATATTTGTACAGTTAAGATAGTAGGTAAAACAGCAGTGAAATCCTTACTTGTCTCATTTAACACAATGATATTATGGGAAGTCTTGCCCTGTGGCTGTGGCTGTGCAATGGGAACTGATTCCAAGCTTTACTTTGCAATGAATATGATGATGTGTGGCTGCACCACTGTTTTGCCTGTGTGTGTCACACTGCAAAGTTTCTTCTTTGTTGACTCTTTTGCACCAAAGCATCATGTTTGCTAAAAACAATATGCATCATCACACCAAAAAGATCATTTCATAGCACTTAAAAGCTAAAATATTAATGATTCCTTTCTTTCAGATTAATTCATCACATCCATATGAAAGCAGCAAGTGCAACTGAAAGTAACAATTCTGGCCCAGAAAAAAGAGCAAAAATGACCAAAGTGATTGGTACACATGATGGTACATTTCATTGTGATGAGGTGTTGGCATGTTCCATCTTGAAAATGCTTCCTGATTATAAAGATGCTGATATCATGAGAACAAGAAATCCAGAGAAGTTAGCAACTTGTGATGTTGTTGTTGATGTTGGTGGTGTTTATGATCCTTCAAAACACAGATATGATCACCACCAAAGGTATAAAATGGTCCAAATAACTCCGAGGGAAGAATCTTTCATGAGAAGGAGCATTCATGAGTTAAAAAACATGAAATTTTTGGAATTAACTTTTGCAAATCAATCGAAATGGGAAAGTTTTGCAGGAACAAACTTTCACATTTTGTAAACTTTCACATTTTGTGAAAGTAACATAATTTGTAGGAACAAAAATTTGGGAATTTCATATCTTAGGAACTTTTATGAATAAACTTCTACAAGTTTTCATTAAAATGAAAAAAAGTGAAAAGTTCTTCCCACAAAAGTTTTATTCCCTTAAACTAACTACACAAACCCTGAACAGTTTGTAATACTTTTGAGCATATCCTCGTAAGATTTTCTTTACTTACAAAGACATATTGTTATATTTGAATCATGATAATCATGAGTCATCTAAGGTAAATTACAGCTCTAGCACACTTTAACATCCTTGGTTTTTACCTATGAATTGTCAAGAATTCCTAAGACCATCTTTATTTTCTTTTCTCATACCCAGGACATTTGATGGCACCATGTCATCATTAGCAAAGAAGAAATGGACAACAAAACTGAGCAGTGCTGGCCTTATTTATTTACATTTTGGTCATCAAGTTCTTTCTGAAGTATTTGGTGGAAAGACCAGCTCTAAAGATTTAGAAATATTGTATGAAAAAATTTATGAAAATTTTATTGAAGAAATTGATGCTGTTGACAATGGAATAAATCAATATGATGGAGAACCAAGGTTTGTTTTTGTTTTCATCTCTTGAGGAGTCAGACTAATTTTCATGTGTTGTCATAAGAATGTCATTTTTGTTTGCTTGGTAACATTTTTTGTAAGCTGTGTTTGATAGATTGCTTAAATTAGATTATTCTTTTGGTAGTATGTATATAAAATTTTGAACAATTTAAAAGAGCTGAAGACTTGGTCTTGTTTACTTTCACTTTGTAACGTCCAGTTCTTTTTTCAAGCAAAGGAATGAGATTGTTACTATGTCTAAAATTTGAATTTACTCTGTACAAATTATTGCAGTTGATCAAAGTAATTACTTGAAAGCTAATTGAAGTGTAAACTGTACAATTTTAAAGTTCTTTATATTTTACTCCTCCTCAGGTACAGAGTAAACACAACTCTAAGTTCTCGTGTATCTCATCTGAATCCAAAATGGAATGATGAGAAACCTGATCCATGGGTAAGTTAGCCAACCTTCAAGATTATGTGATAAGTTTATTGACTACAATTTCAAGCAATTTAAATGTGTTCATTAATGGTATTTTTTTGTCAATTTTTTGTGAAGTTTAATGAATCCAATTAGAAATTGAAAACTTGCATCTGTATTTTACTTGTTTTGAAATGTTTAAAACTTTTTGTCATAAAACTCTTATTTTTACGATGGCTCTGAAAATTGATCCATGTTGCAAAAGAATGTTGGGTACTTTTATTTATTGAGCAGGTCATTGAAATACTCAAGAACTAAAACTTTTAACTTTGTTCTGCTTGTTTCTAGCATGATCGTTGATCAAAACAGTGGTCAAAATAAAAAGATTACAATGAAGATTTATTATCTTTTTAGCAATTGATGCTTTGTTATTTTTATAGAAAGGATTTGAGAAAGCAATGGAGATGGTGAAAATGGAATTTTTAGAGAAAGTGTCATACTTCAAAGATTCTTGGCTGCCTGCAAAAGATTTAGTTGAAGAAGCAATTAAAAAGAGACTTGAGGTATTCTGTAGTTTCAGAATCTATCGATTTAAAGTTTTTTGAATACTACCAAAGCAAGTGAGCTACAATAAAGATGGCACAATTATTGAAAGGATTCTGTGTGCATCAATTTTGGTTTAGAAATATGTAGATTAGAATTACTTGTTCTAATTAGAGGCACAAGGCTTTTGAAATGTTTCATTTGTCTTCAAGTTTCATTTCTTAGTTATGATAGAGGCCTTGCACATGTCAACATGGCAACTGGCAAGAATTCTCAAGGATCTTCGGGCCATATGATAGACTGTGAAATTGTTCAATTAAGGAATCTTCTGAAGCTAAAAATACTTTTAAGAATTCTTGAGAATTCTTAGGCAGGAAAACCCATGTCTATGTGAGAAAGATCTGTACTGTATATACAATAATAAGTTGATTTAAACTTTGCTGATTCTTTATATTCTTGTAAGGATTTTTTCCATGTAACCAAAAACATTTGATTTGACAATTTTTCATCTTTTCAAATCAGATTGATGCAAGTGGAGAAATAATTTGTTTAGAAAAAGGTGGTTGCCCTTGGAAAGATTACTTATTTGCGATTGAAGAGGAAATGAAGATTGAACCAAAAATCAAATATGTTTTATTCACTGATCAGAATGATAAATGGAGAGTCCAGGTAGGTTGGAAAACTTCTTCTGTGGTTATATTCATGTTGCTGAGATGCGTTTGTCGTGTGTTTTGATAAATACGACAAATCAGAGATCTTTTAGCTACTCTAAAAGAGAATGTGAATTAAATGATATTCTTATACATTTTGTAGAATATTTGACTGTTTATCTACAACGAAATTAACGCTCTAACGCCACTTAGTCGAGCCTCTCATTTTCCAAAAATATTGCTCGATCCAGACTCTTGCGTGGAATAAGTGAAATGTGCATTTCTCAGGTAAGAGTTACTTCTAAAAATGCACTTCGATCGACAAGTTTCCGTTAACGAGATTTGGTAGATTTGGAAGCAAAGTCAGTTATTGTTACGAACACTCATAGGTTTTAAGATCTTTTTAGGAACGATTTGCTCCAATAAACTGAATAAAAAATTATCCCATTATAAAACTGTGCCATTCCATTACATGAATTTCAAGCCAGATATTAACTATAACTTTGATTAGGTGTTTATTTAATGACTTCATCTCCGTTCTTTCAGTGTGTTCCTGTTAGACTTGGTTCATTCGAAAACAGGTACGTATTATGCTGCAAGTTTTTGTTTGTTTCATTTATCATTTATTTTATCTGTAGTTTCATTTATCCAGAAAAGAGCGTCATTTTGTGAGCGATAGACGTGTGTTTGAGTTTTGATACGGAAAGGAAAATATGCCTAAACTTGAAATATTTTGATCATGCAAACAATTACAGCCTGTGTTGGAAGAAAACGATCGAAGTTACAGGACAACTATTGCATATAATTCTTCTCAAGTTTATCGAATAGCTAGATCCATTTTTGTTTCGTTTGCCAAGGGAGCTTGATTTGAATTGATTCTATCTGGGGAAAGCTTGATGCTGTGATCGGGTTGTTAGAATTTGAATGATTTTAGGCAAGTTTAGCAGGCCAAATGTAAGTTCATTAGACTACGATAGAAAATTGTAGCTTCGAATCTTATCCTGGGTGATATCAGCCTCTTTATCAAAAACTTTTTCATTGTCGTTCATGATTTCTTAAACTTTCTAATGAACTGTATCTTTATGACATCTGCGATTATGACTTATATTTCTTTTTCAGGCTTGGTATTTGCGAAGAATGGCGTGGAATTAGAGATGAAGAATTGAGCAAATTGAGTGGAATTCCTGGCTGCATTTTCGTACATGCTTCTGGCTTTATTGGCGGAAATGAAAGCTACAAAGGAGCACTTGAGATGGCTCGAAAATCATTAAAACATAAGTAATCGGTTGAGTACTTCATGTAAGGTTTTTATTGGTTTTATTTGTAGAAATGAAGCTACGAAGGAGCACTTGAGATGGCTTGAAAATCATCAAAACATTTATTCTTTTATTTGATGAGAGTTTTTAACCAGAGTAATACGGTGTTTGATGCCGTTCTGAACGATGAGAATTTTATGAACAATTAGACTAAGCGCAAAGAAGACTTCAGAACACTTAGGCCCTGATTTATCTTAGCTCATTGTGAATTTTGCTACTATGACTGACGGTCTCGGTTCTGTTGCTTGTCTACCCCGAGGATTATGGTTAACGTGGACTCAGGAGATAAAATATGCCAACGACAGGCTGGAGAGATAAAATTGTGTTAACGAAATCAAAGAACGATGTTCAGCATTTTGTCAATTTCCAAAAAAATCCTTAATGGGAATAACAGATATCTACCATAGAACGAAGCTTATCTGAAAAAGAAGTCCATTAAACCTGAATCGACGAAGCAAGAAATCAGACCAGTTTGATATTCATTTTCATATCTATTTGAAATAAATTTTCTTTTACATTGAAACACCGAAAGCAAACCTAAATTTAAACTGAATAAAATTCGTTAAAGATTTGAACACTGGCCAAAAGCATAACATATAACAAACATTTTAGATACTAGATTATTTAGAATCGCAGGACACAGAGAGTATGTTCATTGGGCAGGATGTTAACACAACTGTACAATCTTTGATTATTATTTTCGTCCATTTTCATAATATTTACAAACATTGTTTTTACTCCAGTATTTTTTATCAAGTATTTAGATGAAAGATTGATTTAATGCAAGATCAAGATGTGAGGTAGAAACCTTTTTCTGTTTATATTAAACCTTTTAGGTATTCTACAAAAGAATCTGGAACGACATTTGTATAAATTTTGCAGAAATCTAACGAATTTTCGAACGCGCATATCAGTGATACCATGCCACTTGTCATTTCGTATACAATACCATTCAATCAAACATTTCGATAGAAATGCATTAAACTGTCGCTCGATCCAGACTCTTTCTTAGAATAGCTAGTAGGTCTGGTCTATTATCTTGTTGGCAATCATCGACCAAAAGATCTCCAAGTTCCCTCTGTCCTCGAACGAGGGGCATTTCACTTTTAAAAAAATCTCGTACACTTTTGGCAAAAATCCTTTGTTCTGCAGATATCTCAAACGCTTTTCCAATGAGTGAAACGCCCCTCGGTTTCGAAACGACAGGAGGATACACAAGAAACAATTCGATGTGGTATATCTTTGAATCCTCTTTTCCACATACAGATTTGAGAAATTACGATGTCAGTACATGAAACTATTTACTAGAAGACAGCACTACATTTAGATATTTAAAAGTGTCATGCGCAACCTCAAGAACGTTTGCACTGTTTTACAAACTGCAGCTAATTCGATGTGGAGTTATCATGTTTCAGTGACACTAAAATCTATGTTCAGTCCACGACATCCCAAGTGGATGTTTCTATGGCCATATTGAACTTTGGAAAAAATCCCAGTATTAAAAATTTGTACAGAGTTCAACTCTTTGTATCTCCCGTTGCTAACTTAGTCAGATTGCTCGTTTTTTTATTTCAAAAACAACTTCAGCAGGAGACGAACATGGTCAAAAACCTTTCTGGGTCCAAATAAAGATGTTTACAAAATTTTAATGGGCTGAACATTGGGAACAGTTAATGTATGGTTCTTTTTATGACGGTCGATTGTGGCCTCCTTCCTGATGTGTTATAATAACATTCAACTTTTCGTATCTTGTCAATTGAAAATTGATTACATCAGCAAACAGTTCAAAGAACTTTACGCCGACCGGGGGTAATCACATTTTTGGGTTTGAGCGAAAAGGCAGTTTTCCTTGATTCCCCAATCTTCGGTCTTTGCTTAAAGTGCTATTTGTTCCAGCGAAATAGTAGTTAATTGAAATTAGGTGCCAATTCATTTATTAGACATCTTACGGCAAATTTTATGAGGATTTGCTTCGTTTTTGGTCGATCTGCCAACTAAACAAACAATAAACGGGTGTCAACATGTTGATAATAAAGTGAACTCCGAAATCTGGACTCACTCATATTATTTGACATAACCGAAATGACGCCATCTGTCTCTTTCCTTGAATTCATTGTGATTCGACTTCACCCTTTCGATCCCTTCAGGACTGGCTCTATCATACAACTTTGACCATTAGTGGGATTCCCTTCAGAAAGGAAATTGACCCAAGGGAAGCTTCATAAGCCATTTATTTACACAATAAACCGGCACAATCATGCTGAAGACGTATAGAACTGGGTGGAGCAAAGAGAGACATCCATATTAGAGAGGGTATGGGGTACAAAATATGTCTCCAATGCTATGAGCTCATTGTCCCAGGGACCTTGGGGCATTTTATTCCAAAGAATCTCGTACACCTTTATTTAGGAGAGCCTTTTGTTTTCAATAAAATTCTTCAGAAATCCTTAGTACCCTTTTGTTTCGAAAAGATGCCGTACCCTTTTTTGAAGGAGTGAAGGAGTGAAATACCCCTCTCCAGGGATCTGGTGTGCGCGGCTCGACAGTGGAGGAAACGTATCGCATTTGCGGCTCGTATTTTTCTTTTCTTGACTTGTCTGCAGTTTCCCAGTTCAAGTCACCTATCAATCAAATTTGATAGTTAATTTCTTTTACACGCTTGAATTCCTAACATTTTTTGCAAATCCATAATCTGGTTATCCAGCTTTTCTTTTGCTGTGTGTAATTGTTGCTTCAGTTCGATGATTTCTTTTTGTTGTGCATTGTTCCGTTTCTGTAACTCATTCAACAAACTTTCCATTAGGCCACTTTGATGAGATTGCTCTTGCAAATAACAATCCTGAAAATCTAGTTGCATTTGTAAATCCCGAACATCATGTTTTAGTCTTTCTCCTAACCATTTCTCAGATTCAAGTTCCTTCTTCAAATTTTCAGCTTCTTTCTTACACTCATCTTTCTCTTCAACAGCAATTTTATTTTCTCCTTGTAGTCTATGAATTTCTGATATTTGTGTTTTGATGATTCTGTCGCGACTTTCCAACTGTTTTTTCAATAAACGATTAGCCTCTGAAGACTCTTCGTACTGTTTTTGTAACATATCTGATTGTATTTCTCGCATAGGCCCATCCGTTGTGGCTATGCTTTCCTCGTGATGATCTGTGACTGGCAACACTCCCTTATTTTCTGTCTTGGTATTTTCATTTTCATCTTTAAATCTGTCATCGTGTTTTGCAATCTCGATTTTGCTAGCTTTCACTGAATCTCTCGCTATGACAACATTCATGTTTCTTGTTATTTTCCAGCAACTTATATTTTGAGTGACATTCTGAAAAGACAACAACAGATTTCAAATGATTCACGGCGTGAAAGAGGCGGCCCAATCATCATCATACAAAAGGAAACTGACATTAACTTCTTGATAGCAGGTAATCATTATTTTTTCTCTTTAATTTCTAACTTCTGAGAATTTCTTTTTTTTGAACAATTATGTCAAAATAGGCCCTTCATTCAACAAATTTATTTTTTCATGCAAATTAAGCAGTAGTGGGTGCCATTGATTCCTAATCGTTTGGATTCTAATTTTGAATTCAAATGTTTTTTGGATTCCCATGTGAATTTACTTTTGTAATTGTCAGCTGGCTTTCTCTTGTTTGTTCTTTCTCAAAGTAATTGTATTAATTCAGTTCAATCATGTTTGTAATTCAATTCAATTTGCTGCGATCAAAAACAAAATAAAAATGAAAAAAGAATAAGGAAAAAAGGGAGTGTGGCATACCGTCCTTTCTTCCCTCTCTTTTTACCTTTTTTATTTTTTATTATTTTTATTCTTATTTTTGGCTGTGATACCCTGGGTAATATTAAGACAACATATTTGTGTGATCTGATGTTTATTTATCACATCTTAATTTGTTATTGTTAAACACATCTAGTTTGAGTCATGAACTTCCAATCCCTTTCTTTTCTTCTAAGTTCTAGTGTGATGTTTCTCTTTTGTTTTGCTTCGTTTTGTTCCTTGTATTGCTATTTTTTAGTCTTGAAGTCGTATTTGTAAAATTGCAAGTGTCGTTCTTGGTGTAGGCCTGATGAACTTGTGTCTTCTTACACCAAGAGCCGTACAGTTTTAATGTATTTAGAGTTGTTTGATTTTAATTTATTATGAATAAAAAAGAGAACTAATGCATCATTGTATCCTATTAAATTAGTTATCAACATTAGTTCTGCTAAATTTTGTCTTTTTGATTGCATAAGAAAGAGCGAAGTTTGTAAACCAAAGGATACATGCTTAGCCCCAAAAGAATAGATTTCGCAGCAGTCACACCTTCAGCGTAGCTAACCATGAGACTTTGCCCTCCCATTTTTATTTGGATTTCAGTAAGTGCATACAAACGTGTGAGATCAATTCTTTAGTTCAGAGCCGTGTAAATCACTTTCAGAAAGCGGAATCCTTTTGTTTTACGAAATTCACACAGCTGGGTGCGAAAGGCCCAAAACTTTGCCTTGATTTTCTTGATTTCCACGATTGAAATAAATAGTTTTTGCGAAATATTTACCAGCTTTACATAGCGAACATCTTTGGCTTGTAATTTTTGGATGATTTTGCTGATATTATCAATTTTTGTGAAACGTTTTTAACGTACAGTCAAGGACTAAAACTTTTTTGATAACTTACCAGATGTGTCTGAGCTGTTGCAAGGCTTTACAGTTTTGTTCTTCTCGTTCTAGGTTGATGTAGCTGACATCAAATTGGATGTAACATCAAAACGAAGTTTGATACGAATGCAAAATATATGAAGTGACTCATTTACCATGGTAGAAGCTCAGGTTATTGCATTCATCAATTGATTCACTTTAATTCATCTTTTCTATTCAATTCATTTTATTTGTTAAATACGAGTGACGGTATTCAATGATAAAGTCACGTGATTATTTATCAAAAGATACGTTTTACAAGCAGTCATTCCTATCAAGTGTTGCAACATTCCCCTTGTATGTCACACTTTCGTGTTCTCAAATTTGCCTTTTTGATCAGAGGTAACTGAGTTCGTAGTCAAGAACAATTAGTCTATTGATAAATTTGCTTGGAGTTTATCAGCCCTATTTTAATGGCCTGCGCGCAGTCATTCATGAAGTTAATGGAAAATGGAATACGTTTTGAATCAAGCCGAAAAAAGTAGCTCTGAAAAATTGCATGGGATGAATTTACATTCTTCTAATATTCTTTGATTCTAGATGTTTCAATCTCCAAATTTCCATTCTTATTAAACTGGCAAGAAGGCTCTTAAATCTACGCCGCTAGAAAAAGAAATGCTTTATCAGTCTCGTTTGGAATTTTTAAGGTTTTATGCAGCTATAAAAATACACAAGGAGAAATGCCCGTACTGATGTCAGTAATGTGATGTTTACTCTTTCAAATAGTACATTTATAAAATTATTTTAGTTTGTTATATGATAATATCATTTCGATATAAAACTGTACATTGATAAAAATGTTAAGTTAATATTACTAAATGCTAATGATATGTTAAGTTTCTATAGTATAACTTAACTTCACTAAATCTTTCTGCTTTTGCATACGTCCTTTCACTGAAGCCTCTGAATGTTTCTAAACTTTTTAGAACTTGAATAAAACCATTTTTCAGATTGTTTTCTGTTATTATTTGGCCCGGTTCTATTTTTCTTAAAATTCACAATACATTTGGCTTCAGCAAATAACTGTATTGGTTTATGATACTTATGTGACACTTGATTTTTATTCAGTTGGCTCTTTGGTAAAATACTTCGTTTTATTTGAAGTTGCAGGAACACTTTTTGTTTATGTTATGTGTTCATTATACAAGAACTATCCTTTGTCACCGAGAGCTTTATTTGGACTCCGTTGGTTATCTAATTTAAAACAATTGTGTGTCATGAACAAAATCAGTTGGGCTTTCAATTTTTATTTAAAAATTTAGTGATATAAACTAAAAATGTATATATTTCCAAGCAAGGATTCTACTCTTACATTCTAACGTTTTGTAATTTCGAAATTCCCTTGGATGGTCGGTTTTGCCATGGACTCCCTACCTGGGTACATTTTGTATTATTGCATTTGTATTATTTGTATTATTGCCTGGGTACATCTGGGTACATTTATTTTGTATTATTGCTACTGTATATATTCGACAAGCTTCGTCGATTTACAGATGGCATTTATATCGTCCATATTACATACTGCAAGTCTCTGCTGTAAGTAAAAGTAACAGCTCTATCGACACGACGAATTTACCATTGTTTAACATCAAAATTGTTTGTCGATACATTGGCAAATGTTTTTAAAGTATTAATCTAATCGTGTTCGATCTTTTACTGGTGTAAATGGAATTCCTCTTCAAAGGGAATATTGTCTTTGTTGTTTGTTATTCAAGGGATCTGCAAATGTAGAAAAGGAATGATAAGAAATTGATCTGGAATAGTACACTAAATGATTGATTTGAACAGAAAATGAAGTTATCGTAGATTTATAGAGCAATTAATCGTGAAAATTGCTCAGAACTTCTGTGGCAGTTCGCTAACAAACCTTTACAGAAGTCATGAAATAATGATTTTCATTAAGTTTTATTTCAATGCAAATTACAGTTTCAATCCACATTGATTATTCTGATTGTAACGACGAAGACACAAGTTGATTCTAAATGATTTTACAGTGATTTGAAATGATTGATGCTGATACTTGTAATCATTAATCTTTATCATGGACATGATACAAATGATTTGATATCATACGTATACTGGGTGAGCCAAAAAATGTTTGGCAGGCTGTGAGTCAAATTTTCTCATCTAACTTAGCTTTTGACTGATAAATTAATATTTCAGTTTTGAATATCGGCCTTACACTTTTTATTTCACAGCCCCCCAGACGCTTAAACGTTTTTTGACTCATTCGCTACTTACCACAAAATTTCTACCATCTTTTTATATATTTGTGGTCTTGTAATCATGAATTTCTTCAGCAATCTTCTTTTTTGTCGACTTTCTTTCACTGTAATAGATCGTTTTTTATTTCACTTTACGATCTAGAAACTTTACAGTTAATTCTAAGTAATTAAGAATTGTTTTCTATCTTTACAGCCAATGCAATACAGCCAATTCAAGTCATCAATGCATTGAAGGATTCGCCTGAATTTCAACGAAAGACCTGGACAAATTTTTGAGCAATTTACATTTCAAGAGAACATGCAATATATTGTAGGTATGTTACTTTCTCAGAGCTTAGACAGATTTTCCGCTACATTTTTAAAAATTTTAATCAATTTGAATTGTTCTATCTGACTGACGGCGAAGAGACGTCGTCTGGTTATTATTAGTCGAAATAGACAAAACCAAATGCATTGATTTTATTTTGTTAACCTTAAGTACGTTTATTCGATTTTTCATATGACAATAGAAGGATAACCGAGGGCCCTTTGAAAACCAGCTTACTGTGAAGGGCAACCCTCCCTGAAAGCATTAAATATGAAAAAATGAAAATATGAAAAATATGAAAAATACAAAATAGCAATGCACAAGAGATAATGTAAGCAATTGTGAGGTCTGAGGAACATTTACGCATCCAAATTGTAGAATGAATTTTTACATAATTTAGTCAAGAATTCTTCAACTTACATCCTTCATAAATTCCTTGAACTTGGTCATCTTTCAACGGTCGATCCCACATAGTAACAGAATGTATTTTCAATGGATACATATATTCTCTACTTTCTGCGTTATTTGGTTTCCCTATTGTAATCAATGGATATTTATCATTTGGTCGTTTCGCATCATTTCCTTTCACTGACGTCACTTTACTCCCATCAAGGTAATATGTTAATGTGCCACTCTTTTCCCAAACAAATACCGGATTGATCCATTTTCCTGTTGGTACTTTGTCTTCTGGTATCATTAATTTCCATTGTTTGTTTATTGTGCTGAGAACAAAGACGTATTGTCCATGGAAGAATAAGAATCCGAATCCACGTGACTCTTTTGATTGTCCTCCTCCGCTGATAATATAGGCATCTTGATTATTTCTGATTTTACTTCTGTCCAGATTCACCCAAAATGAAAGTGTTAGACCACCCAAGATGCACTTGCCTGGATCGCTGAAGCATGTTCCTGAAAAGTAAGTAATTGTTATTTTTTCGATTTTGTTTAAATTCTTTCATTATTTCTTTCAGTAACAACATCGTGCTCCCCGTACAAAAGTTTTCTTTGGATATTTTTGCAACTTAAGATATGATGTAGCCTGTGCACAGACAGAAAAATGGGTCTGCGCAGAGGCTAGGTATGATGAAGCACCTGATAGCTACATGTTTATTTGAATTTTTAAGTAAATATCACTCAAATAAAGGTGTTAGTAATAAATAATTAAGAATAAAACTGCAGAAAGATAATGAACCCTGAAATCAACAATATTTACTATCGAAAGATGAAAATTTTTAATTGGAAATATTTTTCGATCAAAACCTGATCCTTTCTCTTCAAGTTAATTTCATCTCTAGTGAGTTTTCTTCCCTTTGAATCAAGTTTATTTCATGTTCCTGTTCAAAACACCTTTATGCTCGCTTTTGATAATCACAGTTTTAAATCTATCGATCTTACCATTGAAATCTCCTAAGATGATATAACTTCCAGGATATTCCGTTGAAGCATAAACCAGTTTACTGCTAGGATCCACAGAAATTGTACTGCCATTCATTAAGATTGCATTATGACCAGTTTGAATATCTATACTCAATATGCTTTTGTGATTGTCTAATGGCCAGAAATGAGACGATTCTAGGAACGGATCTTTCACTGAAAGTTAGATGATATTTATATGTTGTTAGTAAATTGCTGAATGACCAATGTAAAGCCAACGTAAATTTCTAACTAGCAAGGACAGTTTTGTATCTAAACAAATGAATCTGAGTCGTTGTTCAGCCTCGCCAAATATACCAACTGATTGTCAAATATCTGATCTCCACTGTATGAAAATATCTGGCCAATGCAGAGTCTGTGTAATCACAAAATAGCAAGAAAAACTTTTGCCCATAAACTAAATTTAGAAATGCATGAATCGGCCTGAATCATCATCACATAATAAGGTTCATCATATTTTATTTGAAAATATCACATCATGTATTTCAAGGCGATCTTATTTAAGCTGAGTTAAGGGTATCTTCTGCATGTCCGAAAGATATATCATCTAAGGCACAGAATATTCTGTAATCTAGTATTTCATAAGATGAGGAATTCATTTCAATCTGTGCATTATCTTCGCCATCTCTATTATGCAACTAAGAATCGATCAAAACACTGCAAACTACTAATTCCATTGCTAGTAAGTGAATAGAAATGTTATTATGAATACTTACACAAAATTCCTTTATTTTTCTCTTGTGATTTAGCTTTCTGTACGCCATCCAACCTCACTGGTGCACGTTTCGTATTGGCTAAATGCAAAATAAAAGACACAGCTATTAAAATCCGCATAATGCAGCAAGGAAACAATCAAAACCCTATTGGTAAGTCTTTTCTTGCTGTCTTGAATTATCCTTATTGGCAATACGGTATCATGTGATACTGACGCTAGCAGCTAACCCAGCAATAGCTTTAATTAATTTTCCTTTCGTCCTAACCGGCTTTTTTCGAACGTATACAGTTACACGTGACCTGTGCATTCTTTTAATAATCACGTGACCTAGCCATTGTATCTGTGCATTGTATTCAAATATAAGTGACCTGCTTAGCCACCTGTTGCATTGACCGTTCATTAGCTTTAAACTTCCTTCTTCCATTCATTCATTTGATCCCAAACTTCACTCATATGCATCTTATCTTTTGAGGTGTTCAAAATTCAGTTTGTTAATTTTGTTTCGAAATTTTTTTTTTCGTGGTTTTTAAAATTTTTTTATGCATTTAGCAAAGGAAATGATTGATCTTATAGCAGATGCCCTGTTTCAAGGAATGGTGGCTGATTTTTTGTCCATGATATTCACTGACATCTTCTCTTCAGTCATTGCACTTCACTACTTTTATATACGTTTTGAGGCGCTCAAAGTTCAGCTTTATTTACTCTTTATCCATCTTCATCGTTGCTCGAGAAATTTCATATTTGTCTCTTTCTGTGATCCTTTTGCGTCGTTGCATGATGAAAAAGTCGCCAAAAAACATGATCTTACACGAGGTACCTGAAATTCTCATCATGGTATAGAGCATGATATAATTCCGTTTCTTCTTTTCACGTAAGGAGATTTCATCTTCAAAGGCAAAGACTTAGATCTATATCAACAGTACAATCAAGCAACCACTAGGAGAATAGAATCATATCCAGTTCTCTTATGCTACCTTTTCGATCGGAAGAATAGACATAAGGGATCGTCTCCAAATATTCGTATCATATTCGTATAGGGAATTCGTGGCATTATACAATATTGATACGATATTCTATAAGCCGCATACAAATTAATTCGTATCATCACCTTTCAGAATTTGTATAAATTCGTATACAATTCGTATGTGATTCGTATGCAATTCTTATCTAATTCGTATCATAATTCGCATAGAAATCAAACAATTCATATACAATTCTTATCTCTTGTACGGCTATACGAATGAAATTGTATAAGACCTTTTCACGTAAAAGATTGAATTCGTATCAATTCGTATAAAAGCTATACGATAATTTGGAGACGATCCCTAAGACTTATGTCTTTTTGTCCCTTGTTTCCCTGCGTTCCTTGATTTGCTGATGTTACTTCGTCAACCTAGACTCATAGCATTACTCTTAAAAAGTGTGTCTGATTTAGGCTCGGGTAGAGTAATTCCGTATTCACCAATCAAATTGCTAGAATGTAGCTTTCAACCAATCAGGAGGCAGTATCCAGGCAGTTGTTGTTGTTACATACAAAAAACTTTACTGAAGCCTGACGTTTTCGCAGTTTCGATGGATCTATTTTGCTTCTACAGAGGATGATTACCGCCAGAAAGGTTTCCATTTTGCAATTTGTAGATCAAGACAACCTCATTCTTTTCACTAAAAGTTTGCTTTTCACTTTTCGAGCTCTTTAAACTAGATTTTGAAGCAGATTTTGAAGCGATTTAGTTGAATGTACGAGAACACCCGCTTGTTTAGGCCATTTTTTTGAATAATTGGACCCACTTTTTAAGAGTACTGTTATGAATCCCTGTTAACCAAGTGATATCAACAAATCAAAGAATGCAGGGAAACAAGGGATGAAAAGGCATAGGTCTAGAATAGACACCCTTTCATCCCATTTTGCCTCCCTTTGAAACTAAGATTTAAGATTGATTCTTACATTTTTGTATTTTACTTCTGGTTTGTATCATTTGTCGATCATCTTGATTTTCAATTCCATTATTTGCCCCAATTAAATCCCTGACAGGTGAAGTAGGGTATGCTTTAATTCCCATTTCTGTACCAGCTTTTCTTGAAATATGATGTCTCATTCCGCTGTTTTGATCTCCCCCATTTGGTTCTCCCATATGTGAATCTATTTCCTGCATTTCTGAATCCATGTTGTTTGAATTCATCTCATTCTCAAATTCTTGGCCTGCAAAATGTTAAAATGTGTTGTTATGACATTGTAGATTAACTTTCTTCACAGTTTTAGAATTCACTGAAGAGTTTCTTAAAATTCTAGCACTTTTGCTAAGTATGACAAATTCATTCTTTCAAATTCTGCAATTTTTTTAACATATTTGACAACTGTAAAGTATTTTAGTGATTATTTCCTCAATCGTCGTGCGAACTAGCCATTGTTGACACTCAAAAAACATTCTAGAGGCGTTTTAGAAGCTTAAAACAATGTGATTAAACTATTGCCTTGTTGTGTACTAAAGATCATTTCATTGATCGATCATCCCATCAATAGATACAACAGCCAATCAGTTTTATTTAAGTAACCTTATCACCAATGAATCAATATATCAACTTATCAGCTTGTGGCCAAATCAATCAATCAATAAATAAATCAATCAGTTATTCATAAAATCAGTCAATCATTTTGTTCGAAATCAATTAATCATGCAGACAAAAAAGTATTCACCTGCTTTTTCTTGCTCTCTTGCCAGCATTTGCTGTTCAGGGTCCATTTGTTGTTGTTGCTGTTTCGTATTGTTGCCAGGAGATTGGATCATCTCAACTTGTTTGTTGCTGTTGCTTTTGCCGTTATTGTTGCTGTTAGCTTTGTCGTTCTTGCCTTCTTGTGCTTTGATTGCATTTGGTGCGACATTCAAATGCATCAATGAAGGTCCTTTGTTTGCATTGATCTTTGCATCCTTATTTGGGTATTCTTCATCACGTGATGCTCCTTCTTGGTGGACATTCTGTTGCCTTTGTTGTGGTGGTTTATGCCATACTGATGGTCCTTTAGGCCCTAATTTTACCGGTTTTGTTTCTCCTTTTTCGTTTTCTTCATTTTTCAATTCCTCTCCTCCTTCTGATTTTTGAGTGAGCTTAAATTTCATTTCTTTACCATCGCTATTATCATCCTCGACCTTTCTGTTCTTTTTAAATTCAGCAATCCGGTCCAAATCATGGGCATTATCATTTAATTCATCATGAAACCGGCTGACCTCCGGTACGTTTTTATCACTTCCATAAGTATCCGGATGCAACATTGCACCATTACCATCCGTGTGTGTTTGTTTTCCTACACCATTGCTGCGGAATGTAAAACTTGCAGCACTGTCTGGACTATTTGCCTGACCATGATTTGGTCCATGCATTTGTTCATTAGCTGGGACATTACCTGGTCCATTATTTGGTCCATTATTTTGCTCCGCATTTTGGCCATCGTTGAATCCTTGAGCAAATCCATGAACATGATTCTGGTCCACATTTTGGTTGTTATTATTATTATCTCCTACGTTTCCAAAATTTGAATCATGGAGATTCTTTCTTGGATATTTCACGATATCACTCAATGTCTCGTATCCATTTGCTTGTAAATCTGCTATTTGTGCCTGTCCAGAATGCTCATTCTTTAATGATTGTTTGTTCTCAAACTTTTCTTGAATCATTTCAAGATTTTTCTGATCTTTGTTGCTCCCTTTTTCATTATTTCTCGCTTTTTCCATTGACTTCTCTTTCTCCTCTCCATTTGAACTTTTTTGTCCATTTTGATCATTGAATATCTCTTTATTTTCATCTCTTTCATTTTTCATACCTTTTTCATCTTCATTACCTTTATTCATATTTTGATTTTCTTTAAACTTTTGTTCATTATTTTTATCAAATTTTTCACTTCCTTTTTCGCTGTCTTTTGCTGCAAATCTGTCTTTATTCTCTTCATAATTTTTACCTTCATTTTGATCCTGAGCATTATTATCAAATCTATCATTTCTTTGATTTTCATTTTGACTTTTCATCTTTTCATCTTCTTTTCCTTCTTTGACCATTTGGCTATTTCTTTCATTATTCATTTCTTTCATATCCTGTTTCTGTTTTTCATCGTCTTTTCCACTTCCTTTTCCATTATCATTAAACCGTTCCTTTCCTTGATATTTATTTTCACCTCCATTATTTCCATTCCTAAATTTCCTGTTATTTTCATCATTTTCATTCTTCATTTTTCTTTCATCTTCTTCCTTCTTTATTTCCTTATTTCCTTCTTGATTGGTGTTGTTATTATTAAGGGCACGTGCGGGTTCTCTGTTATTTTCTTTGTTCTCAAACCCTTTTGCTCCATGGGTTTCTCCTGTATCGAAATGATACCCTTCTTTCCCCTGCTTGTTATTCTCTTTCTCTCCCTGTCCTTCCCCACGAAATTGCTCTCCCTGACCTTGGTTTTGCTGTTGTCCTTCGCCTCCTTGAAAGGATTCTTGTTTTTGATCAGACACATCGCCAAACTTTTTTTTGTCGTGAACCGGCCCGTGCTCGTGCTCATGTTCTTCGTGTTCGTGGTGGTCATCGTGTCCGTGTGGTTCGTGCTCGTGTTCGTGACCATGTTCGTGTCCATGTCCGTGACCATGACCAAATGATGACACATCGTCATTTTGTTGTTGATTTATCATCTTTGTATCTTCTTCCTTTTTACCCTGTCCATTTTTAACGTTTTCGTTGTCTGCTTTATTCCCTTCCTGCTCTTTATTTTCAGCCTTGAAATTTTCTTTTCCATTACTGTTCTCATTGTTCCTATTTTCTTTTTCACTTCTATCCTGTTGATCTTTCTCTCCTTCGAATTGTTTCCCCAGTTGTTTTTGTTCATTCTCTTTCAAATTTTGCCTCTCTTTCGCCCCTGGTGTGTTATCATTCTGCGTTGGTTTTTCATTATTTCCATATGCTTCATTTACTGGTCTCTCCCTATCCTGTCCGTTAAATCTATTGCCCCCATTACCTTGGTTTTCTTGTTGCCCCTCGTTCTGTGGGTAAGTTGATTGTAATCCATTTTTATTCCTTTGAGCCCCTTGATTATTTTGTTTACTTCCTTCATTATAAGCTCCTTCTTTCTGTGGCTCTAATCTTCTATTTTCTTTGCCATCCACATTACCATTAAACTTTCCATCATTCTTCTTGTCATCGCTTTCAAGATTTCCATTATTTTTCTGGTTCATTGCATTTTGATTCTCCCCCCGAAATTGCTCTTTATTTCCTGGTTTCTCATTTTCTTTCACCTTATTATCCGGTTGTCCAAATCTATCATTTTCTTGTTCCATATTTTTGACATTACTTTCCGCACCTACATTTTGTCCCTCCTTACCAATTTGTTTATTTTCTTCAGTTTGTATATTTTTAGACATTTGTTGTTGATTTTGTTGGTCATTGCTTTGTTTTAATTCCGCCATATTCTTTTGGCCTCCTTTTCCCTCATCCTGTCCTTGTTCTGTAGCATCCTTATTATCTTTATCATACAAAAACAATGTCCCTTTATATTTCTGCTTTTCGATTAGGTTCCCATCTTTATCCTTCGTTTGTTCTTTTTCATCTTTATAAAGTGTCCCTTCATATCTTTGCATTTTCTCTCTACTTTCGTTATTATCTGTGGTGTCTGGTTCATGATTTCCTTGCATATTTTGCCCATTATTTTGTAATTCCTGTTTGTAAACATATTGATTATATAATTCTGCTTTCATTTTTGGATCTTTTATTTTTTCATCAGGTTTATATGTTCCAGACATAAGTCCATTTGGATCACTCATATCATAATTACCATTATTATTATTATTGTTGTTATTCATTTGATTTGTTAGTTGTTCATTGTTGTTGTTCATTTGATTATTTGTTTGTTTTTGTTTACTCCCATTTGATGGAACTTCGTTTGGTACAAATTTATCGACATTGTTATTTTCCTGTTTTTCATTATTTTCTTTTTTCATTTCTTTATTTCCTTCTTGTCCATTTTGTTGTCCAGCATTCATATTACTTTGCTGCATATCGTTCTGTGGACCACCATTCGGCCGAGTCAGTCCATTTTCGAAATTTGCTCCATTTCCATGTTGTTTTGTGTCAGTATTTCCTTCTGTGTTGAATTTACTATCTTGATTTCCTTGCATATTTGGTTTCTTCTCATTTTTATTTCCATTTTCTTCACTCACATAAAGGCCTTTCTCAGTCATTTCTCCTTGCTGTTGAGGATTGTCTCCATTATTTACGTTGTTGAAATTTTTTCCTTGTTCCCCTTGAGTGTTTATATCTTCTTTGCTTAAATCTGGTTTTCTTTCTTGGCTGTTTTCCCCGTTATTGCTAATGTCTTTGTTTCCGGATGGTTGTTCTTTCTGTTCGTGCGCATCTCCCTGTTTTGATGTCATGACCTCATGGTTTGGTTCTTGATGTTCTCCTAGGCTTTGGAATTTTCCTTGATTTTGGTTATCATTATGAAGTGGCCTCGTTTCCTCATTTACATGTGTAACTTCATAATCATAGTTACTTTGTTCTTGTTTGGCAACGTTCACATTTTCATTTTCCTTTTTTCCTCCGAATCTTTCCTCTTTTTCTCCAAATCGTTCATTTTTTGCGTTCCTTTCATTTCCAGCGTTCTTTTTTCCTTCATAGTTCATGTTAGATCCTCCTCGAAGTTGCCCACCGTTTCCCTGACTCGACCCCCGGTCATTTTCTTCATAATTATATGTATTCTGTTGGTGATTGTTTTGTTGACTGGGGGATGTGTATTCAGGTTCATCAGTTTGCGTTGAGTCCATACTTGATGTTACTTTAGGTGTCGTGTTACTTCCTTTGTTGCTATGGTCACGTTCTATATTCTCGTTTCCATTATTTCCATTCTCAAATGCATGTTGATATCTGCCGCCACCCTGTCCTGCGTGATGATTAGCATTCTGTGCAAATCCCGCATGTCCTTGAGCCTCAGCATCAAAATCGGTCGGATGTGGGTTGTTAAATGGAAGTGCCCCTGATGAAATGGTGTCACGTGTAGTGGGCTTCGTTCCAAATCCGCCTACTGGAGCGAGGATACCCCCTCGTTTCAACATCAATTTGTAGTCATCGACGGGGGATGCTGTTGGTATCTCAGCATGCCGTTCAGCTTTCCTTATATCATTTTGAACTTCAAAGTTGGCAGGTGATAATAATGATAAAAATGCTGACGTTTCAGCCTCGGCTTCAGGGTCAGGGCTTGCGGACTTTTCTTCACATCTGCATGGAGCTGTGGGCTCTTTCAGAACTCCACCTGTTGAATAAGACAACAACGAAATAAAGTGATGTCCTTTTTATGAATGGGCCCCAGAAACAGTCAAACTTTTTTATATATTCGTATAAAATATTACGATGCACAATGTCAACATGCAGCCAATGAAAATGATATTTAGAATTTGACAAGGGAAAATGAAATTTTCATAATTGTTAGTCTTGTAAAGGTTTCACAAACGTTTTAAGATAAAAACAGAGAGATATCTGTAAATATGTTAACATCAAATGCTATCAGAATATACTTTCATACAGCCTTTTAAAAGCTGCTGACAAAGAAAACACAGAGTAGACAGTCTGGTTATCCGTTAAAAATTGAAGTTACAGATTGACATGTTTGATGCTCTTTCCTGTCCATTTTAACATTAATTTGAAAAGAAATAGTGGTAAAAGACTAAGTTTGAAAGAGAGAGCAATTTTTTCATGCTGAAACGTTTGCTAGAGAAATAAGATTATGGCTCTCCTCTACGTCATGTTCAATCAGCAACTGTATCTTTGTACAGCTGTTATTAAAATTAAAACCAAACATGTCAATCAAGACCTAAAAATTCAATGTACAAGTACCAATATTTACCAACACAAGCAGCTTTTTGTACTTTAGGAATCAATGGTTGCAAATTATCGAATTCAGTTAAAAACATATTTGAATCATCTGGGTCTGACGCAATATTCGCAAGTTGTCTTTTATTGATATGATCTCCAATGCCAACAGTTATCAATTTGACTCCCATATCTCTTAATGACCTCGCGGGAGCCATGACATTATCAGACGAGGGACCATCTGTTATTAACACAAGAACATCCAAGGCATCAGGTCGATGAACAGCCCCGAATAATCCATCCTTTGCTAATTTTAATGCTTGTCCTGTGAATTTGCCGCTGTGTGGCTTCACTCTTACAGCATCTTTTGCCTCTGCAAAGCTTTCTGGATCACTAAATCTCTTGAAATTAAGCATAACTTGAGCATCAGTTGAAAATGTAATAAGTCCTAAATGAGATTCAGCAGGAGCTACTTTGAATGCTGCTGCAACTCGTCTTGCGAATTCTGTCACCTCCGCCATCTTTTCTTTGCCTCCTTGTTCTGCTCCAGCAGATGCATCGATTGCGAAAGCGAGGTCGAGCTTTGATGAGCAAACTAAAATGTGAAAATTCAGAACTTAGTAGTTTTTCGGTACTGTGAGATGTTTTGTAGTTCGTAAGGCAGCGGGAGGTCAATGTTTCATTTATCTTTTCGTTATATTGTTGTTTTCTAATTTATCTCTAACGGAAAAATAAGGTTGTTTTGTCTGTTGAAATGAATAATCTCTTGTTCTTTCCCTCTCTAGTTTTGTTTTCCTTTCACTGTAAAGTGCTTTCGAAAGATTGCCTGATTCGTAAATCGCAGCATCAGGTATTGATTATATCCCATAAATCATTTTCTGAATAATTTTTCTTGATACTCCTTCCGTATCATATATTTCGAAAGACTCGATATGAATTAGCCTACACAAATACCTTTACCTCAGACTTCAGTACAGCAACAGAAGCATACATACCTTTGTCGGGACAGATGCAAGGGGGTTTCTCTCCCCTAGCAACAGCTGTTGCCAATGGTAACCCTTTCTTCTTTTTCAGTCCCAAATCTTCAAGAATCTTCTCTCCTGATTTCTCTTGATTTTCTCCTTCACCTGAAGGGTGTTCAACCTCTCCTGTCGTATTTTTCAAGAATTTCCCTTCTCCTTCTGTTGTTTCTGTTGTTTCGAACGTTACATTCTTTTGTTTATGTTTGGGACTGGCTGCTTTTACCAATGCATGTGCTATTTCTTCTACTGTTGTATTCTTTGGTTTAATTTTTGAAACTTCTGGAGCTTTTTTACTTTCAGCTTTTGATGTTTCATCTTCAGCATTTATATCTCCTTTTGTTAATATATTATCGTCTTCTTGCTTTTTCAGTAATTTTTGAATCGCAGCTCCAATTGCTTTTAATTTATTTTTATGTTTTTTGGTATCATCACTATGTTCTATCTCATCCTCTTCTTCTTCACTTAATTCCTGAGAGAACAAAGCAAGTCAGCAATGAATTGAAACTATCCTCAATGTAACTTCTATCTCGATGTTTTGTTTAATCAACGAGTATCATCGGATCCTTTATGGTTAAAATACTTTTACTGACTTCTGATACCAAATTTTTCCATATTTACTTTCCTCAGCTATTATTCTTCTAATCTTGAATTCAGAACCAAACATCTTTTATTTGTAGCAAAAAAATTTCTAGAAGGAAATACGAAAGCTCGAAGGTTGCACTTTAATCTTATGAATATTTCAAATTAATATTGTTTGCCTGTTTCTAACAAGTGAATAGTCTCTAAAAAGTTTAGAGTCTGTCTCCAGTTTCACGATTTCAGAATAGAGTTATATGGTAAACCGTTCAGCTTTTCTAAAAGAATCTGAATTGAACGATGTTTTTAGGAATTCTGAAGAACTTTCGAACATGCACAATAATGATGGAAGCTCTATTGCCAATCAATCAATCAATCAATCAATCAATCAATCAATCAATACCTGTTCTTCTTTCAGCAATGATGCATCATACGAATCACCATAATCACAATCACCATGACGACACTTCCCTGCTAGATGCTTTTGAGTTTCAGTTGGTTTCGAATATGCTGATGGGATTTTCTTTGGCGTTGGACTTTCTTCAAACCTTTGTTAGAAGATGGTAAGTTGGATATGTTATGAATTTTTCTAATTTTCATATTTGATCAAGCAGAATTTCCCGTTGCTTTCAGCAAAAGGTAAGTTAAACTTTTTAAAGGATCTACATTGCAAAACGAAAAATCAAATCTCAAATAGAATTCTTAAATTTCCACAAACTGAACTGAAGTAACAGAAAACGTCTTAAGAATTAGTTGACAACATACTTATTAACTTTAACGATGTTTGAATTTTAAGATTATGTTTGCAGCCTCCAAACTAAAACAATTTTGTTTAGCTTTGTTAAATCAATTTTGCTGTTCAGGTTTATTTTCATGGTTACAAAATAACTTTAGTTATTTATCTCGCTAATACTTACATGTACACCTCGTTTGCGTATGTTCCTCCTAAACCATTTTCTGAATAAAGAAGAAGTATGAAATTAATAAGTTATCATGAATTAGATTTCCTCGTGAAATTTCAAATAAGGCGTACGTTATAGACACATAATTATTGTGATTTTACGATTAGTTGCTTACAACCATCTCTGTCACCTTGAAGAGTAAATACACCATGTAGCATTGCAAAATACTTTCTTTACGTTTCATGAAGTTTCACTATTCATTTATTTCCCTCACATGTTTAGAATATCTGCTTTTTTCAATCACCAAGCTACCCATGAAGAGTACTCGTTACCCAGGGCTCTTTGCAGGCTCGCTACTATTTCGGATTGTCTGAAAATAAGCTTTGGCCTTAGCGCTAGTATCGATTAAATCAACATTGTAATAGTTGAACAGATAGAAAAACAAAACATTTTTATCAGCTCAACCACTGCAGTGTGAATCCATGGCTTCGCTTAGGCCAAATTTTATTTTCATACCGACTGAAATTGTAATGTGCCCGCAAAGGACTCTGGGTCACGATATCTCTTCGTGATTCATTCATTTTTCAACGAGATGGTTTTTTTCATAAAGAGCTCCAATTTTACCTTTTCCATTATCAATTATGAGTGAGTTGAAATTCCAGCATAACAATCATTACCTTGGCATCTGTCAGAATGACCATATATATTATATCTTTTATCTCCATGGATACCAGCAAAACATTGTCCACCATTTTGCAGGCCAAAATATTTGAAGCCTCGATCGAGTGCAGCCTCGGCACATTTCTGCAATGCATCTGTTCTCTTTTTATAATCATCTTCCATCAATAACTCATGATTTCCTTCTAAAGTTGGAATCGCACGACGCCAACAGTCACTAAAGCAACCAATATCAGCAAATACTGAAAGAAAGTAGATTGTTTTAAAAACATTTATATTCTTCGTTGCCCTTACCCTAACCTATGACAACAAAATTTCTGTAAAACAGAAATACAATATACAATCTTTGCACATTAAATCATAAGCAAAGATTGGAATTAATTTTAAAAACATAAGTCAGAGTTCTACAGTACTTCGAAACTGCTGTTTTTCTACTCTCATTCTGGAAAATTCTTGATGTTACCATTTAAATGTTGCATGATCTCTTTGAAGTCTCCTGTTTTTCTTTCTCTCCTGATAAGTTAATCGTTGTGATTTGTTAGGTGAGTGGAATGTATGTTTTTTACGTGAATCTGGTAAAAACTTCTCGTTGGTTCTTTGACATCTCAAGAAATAAGCATGCATTATTGAAATTCATGCTGAGTGATTACCGAAAACAGACAAAATTGATCAACTGATCATTTGCAATCATGCTTAGATCACGCACTTGATTTCGTGATTTTAATCACTGTCTCAAACTTTATAGAAATTGCTCACCATGTCCTCCTAATGAATAAACTCTTTTCGAAGCTGGAGCCTGTTCTTCAGTATTGTTGCCCGTAGCAATAGTACAGTCATTAATCTTCCCACGATGCTGTGCGTTTTTTGAGCTTCTAGCTGCAACTGGTGCCACTGCAGGGGCCGGTGCTGCCGCTGCTGTTGCTGGAGCAGCTGGTGCCACTGCAGGATTTGCCTCGTTTGATGATGGCATTACTTCTTTATAGCCACCTTTTCCATCAGGTACAATCTCAGATGTATAGGATTGAACGTAATATTTCGCTTTGTTCCCATTAGGCCCTGGCATTTCGACAACTTGTCCTTCGGGCTCTTGTAAAGCAGGGTCGTTGTTGTCTTGCCATGATACAGGGGTAGGAGCAGATGCCGCCGTAGCTGGAGGTGGAGCAGGAGGAGGTGGTGGGGGTGGAGGAGGAGGGGCTGGGGCAGGGGCTGGTGCTGGAGGAGGTGGTGGGGGAGGTGGTGGTGGAGGTGGTGGGGGCGGGGGTGGCTGAGCAGGTGGTGATGCAACCGGTGCTCTAGCAATGGCTTGTGCAGTTACTGGTGCAGCCGGAGGGTTGTAAGAGGATGGAGGGGGTGCTACATATCCAGGTGGTGAGGGTGCTACTTGGGCAGGGATAGCTACAGCTACAGGAGGTGCTACCTGTGCCCTAGGTTGTATGGGTTCGGTTGGAGGATTAGCAATTGAGGGATAAGTTGCAGTCTTTGATGGTATTGCGGGTAATGCTGCTCTTCCCGTTGCAGGTTGTACTTTTGAATTTTCTTTTCCATATTTACTTCGTACAGTGTTATGCAATACAGAATCTACATATTTTTCCACTTGTTCATATGCATTGCTGGGGTAAATACTTTCTCTAACATTGCCATTTTCAACAATACCCCTGGTAGGTGCATTGCCTTGACTTCTTTCATCAGCTAAGAATAGTCCATTCCCCTTAGGGGTATTTAATTGAGTTCTTGTGCGAGCTTTCTCTGTTTTTGGTTTTCTCGAATGATAAATCGACTGCCGTGAAACTGCAGGCCGTATTGGGGCTCTAACGTAAGGCAATTTCCTTGCATTTAATGTTCGTGCATTTAATATCTTTAGTCCATTATTAAGTGGAGTTTTTTGTTTGTATTTGACTGCGTTAGAAGAAACTAATGGTTTCACTAGGTGTCGCTGTACTGTATTGGATCTAGTGGATGATATAACGGGTTTGATTGGATAATGTTGTGCTGTATGTGGTTTAGCTGCAAGCTGACGTCTTTTGATGGCTTGCTCTTGTCTCCATTTTAATAAAGCAGGAAACACAATGGGTCCTAAAATGAAAATATCACGTATGTTATTATTCATACTTTACACACAGTGTTCCAAAAGAGCTGTGCCCAATTGGTGTGGCTGCTGTGGAGGAGATTTAACTGCAGTTTTTCCTATTTTTACACAATTGCATAGGTCAAGCTTCAACATAGAGTTTGAGACCTTGTTTGAGTCAATCTGACACGTGGATACTGATTTATGGGAGACAAAAGGTAAAATAAGTTGTTGCTTGAAAAGCAGCGCTTCTAGGGTTCTCCAGTATAATAATATTTCATCAGAAGTTGGCCATGTGTGCACAGATCTGCACTGGTTCCAGGATTATAGATCTTCAAGAAATTCTGAATTTGGTGACATTTAAGAATTGAGCTTTACTTACCTTTTTGTGCTCTTGGTCGAATATTTTGTGCCGCACTTTTTAGTGACGATATAAATGCGAATATCGCACATACGAATAACCACAGTTTTAACTTCATGTGGGAAGATTTTTTTCTACATCTATCATCAACGTTGTTTCTTCATTCACCTTCAATACAAAGGATCAGAATTAATAATCGTATACTTTGTCATTTCTTCTCCCATGCCTTTCATTTCTAACCCTGTTTCTAACAATGTTTTTATTTTCACGTGGGAAGAGTTTCTCTACATCTCCAATGAGATTATTTCTTCATTCATCTTCTGTTTTAAAATCAGAATTAAAAAGTATCCTCTGTGTCATTTCCATCTTGAGTGTATGTTTAAGCAAACTTTATTTTGGATCAAAACGACCTTTTTCGTATCGCAGATTTTTTTGCTACTGTGAACCGACACATTTTGAAAGGAATGGGTTTTTCAGTATTTAGCATTGTCCAAGTTGATAGTATCATTTATTCGCTTGCTTCGTTATCAAAAGGTGAAGCAAAACTGCCACGCATCACAAAAATTCCTGTGAATAGAGGATGGTTTTGTTTTGGCCCAAAAGAAGGCTTTGATACACTATCCTCGTAAACTGATGGATAGCATTGATGAACAACGTAAGGCCTGAGTTTCATTTAAAGTGTTGAAAGTGAAAATGATTTCAGCCAAAGAAAAAGCAATGTGAAATGTAATGTGAATGTGAAATGTCTCGTTATTTTCTATACCGATGTTTTAAATTTGCAACAGTATTGCGCAAAGTTTAGTTTGGCTTCTTGTGTACTTAGAAGAAAACAGCGCAACACAACAACAAGTTTTGTTTGATATGAATCAAAAGAAATCACGATGAAATCACAAATAAATTTGGTTGTAATGATTAAGGCTGATTTTGCTCGCAACAAGGTATTGCTAGAATTATTGCAACATCCAGAACGTAAGATCAGTATATTGTTTGTTGTGCATTGAAGTTTTTGCATAGAAAAGAGATGCTACGGGAATGCCCCTGTTTTAGCCTAGCTTCGAATAAAAATTTTTGAAATTTCCTAACATTTGCAACAGTTTTGCTTTCCAAATCTTCAGGATTTTCGGAATTTTTGCTTCCTTTCTTGCGCTATACTTTGTATACCTCAGTGAGAATAAACCAACAATCTCCTGATCATATGCCCAACAGTAAATACTCCGTACGTTCATTACTCCAAAAACTCGTTCCAGTCAATGAACAACTGAAGACAAAGGAGTCATTAATCCTAATTTTAGAAGTTATTAAAATTACTGGTTCCCTGCGCAAAATTTGACCGTAACATCTAAGATATAAAAAATAAAACAGTTTACTTACCGCACTACTTTCAACATGAACTATTCCTATTTCAAAACTTTCCTTCTCTAAATATTGCAATTTATCGTAAAAAGAAATCCATTTTCTTTGCGTAATTTATCAAACCTTTAGTCTTATTAGTTTTGCCAAAGGAGCTCAACTTCGAATCTATTCAATTGTTTATTGTTTCAGATCAATTGTTCATTGTTCTAATTCAATGGTTTGGCCGCTGATGCCAGATATGTTGAGTGACATGAGCTGACCCTGCCATATGACCCGTAGCGAATTTGCGCACCACGCACATTATCGCGGGTAGCTTATTCGCCGAGTGTTAACAAAAATAGGCCATGTTTGCGATTTTGTTATATGATTCGTTGTGGAATGTGTATAATCAGATAAAAGTTCTATGAACTACTTCAAAGACACAAGTTCTAAGCAAGCAAATCTGGCTCTCAATTCGATTTTAGCTGAAAAAGATGTTGGCTTGATTATTCATGGAATCAATCGAACGATATTTCACAAATGCTATTTCTGTAGACATGATGTTGATTCTGTTGTCTAGGATAGGTTAGCAGAGCGCATGACCCTATTAAAGCTATACTTATAAAATTTATCATTGAAATACTTCGACATTGACTCGGATTTGGGTCACTAACTCATTTATTTCGTTATATGAACTTTATGCATAGATGTTTGTTTGTGTTTCTTTGACTATTTGTTTTAGTTTTCTTAGGCCTGGGAAATATTGCATATTTCTCTTGAAACATGGCTTGAATTTTGACTGCAAAGTTCCTTCAAATTTTTGTCTTATTTGTCGAGTTATTTGTTAAGTTTTACCTTACAAAATGAAGTTTCTTTAAAACTATGGTTGTGATCTTGTTTTTGTGGAAGCATTGCTGAAATTGTGCTTATAGCTTGAAAGTTATGTCTTTTGGCATCGCGAATGCTTTATTATCCACCGAACTCATGAGCTGCTCGCTGTGGTAAGGCTGCTTTCCCTACCCCCCTCTCGAGCTTGCGAAATCAGATAAGCCCCCCCTCTTCCGCTTCCGTTTTTCATACTTATGTGTGAATTTGCTTGCTAGCTATCTCTAAAGCTTGAAAGAGAAGCTAGGAAAGTCTGTTAACTGTTGTTATATTTACAGATTCAGAACGACAAATAAAACATTTTAGATTCTAAAAAAGAATCTGAATCGAACGATATTTTTTATATATTTGACAGAATTTTCGAATGTGCACAGAAGTAATAGAAGCTGTAACGCTATTCAATCGAACCTTTCATATTGAAATCTATAAAAACGTCACTCGATCCAGGCTCTTTTTTATCGCGTGAATCGAAAAGTTTACGTGTTTGGCGGTCTTTGGAATAAAAATGCTGTGACCGCTGTGATGCCTGAAAGGGGTTTGTATGTGAATGTAATGCTGTGACCGAAAAATGCCTGACTGAAAGGGGTTTGTATGTGAATGTAATGCTGTGACCGAAAAATGCCTGAAAGGGGTTTGTATGTGAATCGAAAATTCCACGTTCCATTCTGGTCCATGATTTATTTGGCATTGAAATTTCCATTGTCACTTTCAAGGATTGAATTTTGATTTCAAAAGCAAATAAATTATCGACCAGAAAAGGAATGTGGAATCCTTATTCCCAAACATGCCCCTTACAAGCATTTTCTTAATTCCTCGGTCTAAATGATGAGTGATTTAACCAAACAAAATTTTCTCATCTAAGTTAGCCTTTGACTGATAGATTAACATTTTAGTTTTCAATATAGGTCTCATACTTTTTATTTCATAGCCTGCTTAACAAGTAGACTTTCTTAACTCATCCGGTAGGTTAGCTAAAAGTTCTAGCATTGACAATAGGATTGCAAATATTTTTAGGATGGTTTCAGCGATTGTAGTGAAAAATATATTTATCCTTGATGTAGCACTTTTCCAATAATGTCATATGTGACCTGGAGAACTTGTTGTAAAATGCAATGCTGTCCTTTTTGTCAAACTCTGATACTTTTTTGTATGTCCACTGGTCGTTAAGCATAATGTCATATGTGACCTGGAGAACTTGTTGTACAATGCAATGCTGTCCTTTTTGTCAAACTCTGATACTTTTTTGTATGTCCACTGGTCGTTAAGCATAATGTCATATGTGACCTGGAGAACTTGTTGTACAATGCAATGCTGTCCTTTTTGTCAAACTCTGATACTTTTTTGTATGTCCACTGGTCGTTAAGCATAATGTCATATGTGACCTGGAGAACTTGTTGTACAATGCAATGCTGTCCTTTTTGTTAAACTCTGATACTTTTTTGTATGTCCACTGGTCGTTAAGCATAATGTCATATGTGACCTGGAGAACTTGTTGTACAATGCAATGCTGTCCTTTTTGTCAAACTCTGATACTTTTTTGTATGTCCACTGGTCGTTAATCACAAAAATCTGAATTGAACGATATTTTTGTGCATTTGTGCAATTTCGAGTATAGGTTGCAAATCCTTTAATCGATGTAAAAAGGCGGGTGTAAAATTCTATGACTTATTTCATTTCATTTAATTGTTTGAAAGAAACTTTAGCTATGTATTTATAATTCTACATTTAGACTTATCATCAAATTTCTAAATCATAAACCAGAAGAGTGAAAGAGGTTTGCTTTATACCATATTGTTCACATCCATAAACTATGGTTTTCTTGAAAACCATTGATCTTTGATCCAAAGATTTAGAATTTACGATAGTTTTCAGTCTGTTTCGAAAATTTTTCTGAATTTATAGAAAGAAGAAAAACACTGTAATTCTTAATTTTTAAGATTTCAGAAAAGTCCAACTGCAGACTTACAGTAAAGTAGCTAAAGTTTCTTTGCAGCTGTTCAGTTCAGAGAAACAGATCATATAATTTTACACCCATTATTCTCAAGATTTAACACCTGTGATACAACTTCGAAAGTGAACAACGGTGATATAAATGCGAAGATCACTCGATCGAACATTTCGTATAAATATGTATAGAAATATCGCTCGATCCAGACTCTTTTGTTGCAGAATAGCTAAGACATTTATGCACTAATTCATCATCCCATAAAGTCTCAAATGAAAATAAAGAGAAAGAGCAATCAGAGAAGCTGTGTCAACTTTTCAAGCTACGTCCATATGATATTACTGAATTTACAAATGATTAAATATACGAACTGATGTTATAAAATAATTTCCGAATACAATATGATTCTTATTAAGTCTTTATAATATATAAAATGATAAGCTACTCAAAATATATGTTGTTCTTTTTAATTTCTTATTTATTTGCTGTTAGAGTTTCATTGAAACTTTGAAAATAAAATCTTGATGTTTAACATTTTTAGAGATATGTTGCATCAAAGTGAAAATTCCTAACTCTTCCTTTATATCTTAGTGTATAATTTCATGTTTTTCTTTTCAAAGAAATTTTCAGATGCCTAGATCCTATTTCGCAAACAAGGCTTCATTGAGCCAGACTGACGCTACCTTTTGACACATAAAAACACCCGAAAGTTTTGGGGAAAATGTTATTTACACTTTGTGATCGTGATGAAGAAAATTACTCTTGTCAAGATTAAACGTTTGCATTTTGCATTTGAGAGGGATGCTAGAAACTGAGTTTCGTTTGCACTGATTTTTATCTTCCTCTTAACGAAATGTAAGGTTATACGCAATGTTCTTATCAAATGTAGAAAGCCTAAAAACCGTTACAAAACCATTTAAGCGATTTGTTACGAACAGAAAACATGCTAAAAATACCTATTAAAATAATCGAAATGATATACGGACTCGATACTACGATAATTATTTCATCGATATTATGGTAATAATTCAATACAGCGATACTACTTCGATGTTACGCAACATGATTCGATAATGCGATTATTCATCGTAATGCTCCATAAACTGTTTAGCTTGATCAGTTCTTTCTTGTTCATGATGAGGAACTAAAACAAATCGACTTTTATGTGAAGATTTTTCAGTTTGTTCATCATTTAATTTTTGCTTCTGAGATGTGTTTAGAAAATCCAACGGAACCATTTTTGGAGCAAAATGTCTTGTTTTTCCTTTATCATCTGTCTTTTTATTTTCTTTTTCATTTTCATTATCTTGTTTCTTTTTATCTTTTCCTTTACTTTCATCCTTACTTTCCTTTTTATCCTCTTTCTTATCTGCATCTTTTCCTTTATCATTCTTTCCTTTCTTTTCTTTATCCGTTACTACGTTTGGTTTTTTCTCTTTTTTAGGCTCCTCCTGAGGGGCAACTGGATCCTTACCAATTGACGCAACTTCTGGCAATGCCTTAGCTGGTTTTGGTGGAGCAACGTCCGGCTCTGGGCCTATGGATGCAACGGATGGAAGCATCTTAGCCGGTTCTGGGGGAGCAACGACCGGATCTGGACCTATAGCTGGAACGGAAGGTAACATTACTGCTGCAGCACTTGATACTGGTACAGCAATTGCCTGCGCAGCTCCTGCCTGCATAGCAGCTCCTTGGACTGCACCTGACGTCATTGGTAAATACATAACTTTTCGTTGTTTTGTTACCTTACGTCTTTGTATTATATTCTTTAATAAGAATGGCATAACAGCTTTTACTGCTGCATTTGCTATCGTTATTTTGTTGACATTCAAGGATTTTTTCTCTCCTTTTTCAACTTTATTCCTTGCTATTTCTTTTGAATGATTTATCTTTCTTGATTTCCTATTATTGATGTCTTTGTTTATCATTTCTCTCTTGATGCTTATTTTTTTGTCGACGTTTTTCTTCTTTCGTCCCCTTTTCTTGGCAGCATTACGTTTTTCAGCGCCTCCAAAGTTCTCTTTGGTTATCACCGATCTTGTTATCCCTGGTCCAGTTATTACCCCTTTTTTATCCCCTCTCCCTCCATTATCTATTGCCTCATCATGAATTCCTTTCTCGTGTCCAGGTACAAGGACAAACCCTGGCAAAAGTGAACTCAATTTTTTTGTTAAAAGATCATGATTCTGTCCTTGTCCGGTAGAAAGTAAACTTTTTGATTCACCCTGGGGCATTTTATCATCCGATTCTATTCCTTGCAAATCATTATCATCATTATGCATACCATAATGCATATCGTGCTCTTCGTGTTCGTGTTCGTGTTCGTGATTTATGCCTTGTCCTGCAGACATCGTATTATGGATACTAGATTGTGTGCCGTGGACCTCGTGCATGTGATGATCATTATGCATATCGTGCATATATTCTTCATGATGTTCGGGCAAATTGTGTAAATGCTCGTATCTTCCATGATGAATATGATAGTGTTCATGGTGCATACTTGATTCTGTGTTATAAGGATCATGCTCTTGATTCTGAGTTGGCATAAATCTGCGTGTTGGCTCAGCAATCTCTGATGTGGCATGCGTAGATACTACACGTGTGGAAGCAGGTTGCGTTGGTGTAGCTCGTGCTGGTGTGATATGTCGAGCTTTTCCTTTCTTATCTTTCCCTTTCTTTTTCTTTAAAGTTGGAGGAGGTTTTACGGGTAGTGCTTTTGTAGGTAATGGTTTTGGTTCTTTTGCAATTGATGGGACCTCTGGCAATTTTGGACCTGGTTTCGGAGGAAGTGGTATAGGATCTTTAGCAATAGAAGCAACTTCTGGCAATTTTGGGGCTGTTTGTGGAGGATTAAAGAATGGTTCTGGTCCAATTGATGCTACTGGAGGTAGTACAGGAGCTGGAGAATTGATGAACGGGGGATCAGGACCGATTGAGGCCACTGGTGGATTCTGAATATTAGCGGGTGGTACAAATGCTGGTTGTGGACCTATTGAGTAAACCGGGGGATTTTCTTGTCGTACTGGAGGGATGAAATATATTGGATAGCTTAATCGATTTATGACTCGTGGTTGTTGTTGTTGTACCCCCTGATTTGCACTTTGTCCTTTGAACAAGTTACTGAGAAGGGCAAAGGTCAGTCCTGATTTCAAAGGATTCGAATGAGAGGCTGGTCGTCTTGCTTGCTGTCTATTTGTTGATATCGTTGTTGTTGCTGCGGCTGTTTGTAAAGCTTTGGGGTCATAAGGATAATAAGCAAGGAGTTGTTGGCCATGATTTGCGGGTCCTTCTAATTTGTGATGAATTTTATTCATTAAAAGTGGTAAAAATGCTTTTACTGCCATGTTTGCTAATTCCTTTTTGTTGCTTCTCAAATCAAATAATGTTCTTTTTGCTCCAGTTGTGAATCTGTCATGTTTCTTTCTATACGATAGTTCCCTGTGTCGTTTTTTATGTTTCCTTTTATGATGTCGTTTGATGCCATGACTTTTAACCTTGGATCTAATTTTGGACTTCAAAATGTCTGATTTTTTCGTATTTTGCATTTCATTTTCAAACTGTTCGTCTTCATCATCAGCAATAGTTTCATCATTCAATTCTATGCTGTTTGCAAGTTGATCTCTTTTTGAACCGCTCACCGTATTGGTTCGATAAAGAATTTTCTGGCTGAGATCATCAGCAACTATCCCCCCTCTCTCATCCCCTAAATTAGGAATGTCCACAGGGGATTCTTTCATTGTACCTTCATTCATGAAAACTGGTTGATTAATGTGATTCCTTTTCTCTTTATCTTCATCAATAGCAGATTCAAAATCGTTCTCATTTTCTTTTATTTCTTCATTTTTACTGGGATCAGATATTTTACTTCTTTTATCGACCTCTGCTGTTTCATCATTTTCATCAATTCCTGCAATTTCATGATTATTAATTTCAGGATCATAGGATATTTCATTACGAACATCAAAATCAGTTTTTACGACTTCTTTCGTTGAAATACTACTTATAGTTGGTGTATTTTCTTCATCATAGTCTCTTATCAACCCTGGTCTCTTTGGATCTTTTATCTTTTTCCTTCCTTCAATTTTCGCCTTATTTTCAATCAATGTAAATTTTGCATTTCCGTTAACGTTCTGTTCTTGTATCAACTTCCTCTTCTCTGTACCCCCACTAGTCGTTGCAGTCGTTTCCTCTTTTGTTTCCTGCTTTAATTTGCTTCTATCAGATCCCATCACTGCAGTATCTTTTCTATCATGGGTTTGGTTCATGTTACGTAATGATGATCTCTTCGATACAAGTGTCCCAGGCCATGCATCTTTAACTTCAACAGGCAATGGTGCCCATTTAGAATCACTGGGATGTTCTTTGTTCTTCTCAGTGAAAGATTTTTTCTTCATTTTCCATGATTTACCTTTCATTTTATGTGTATTCCCGACCAAGAATTTTTGCCTTGCTGTTATAACTCCTCCTAACGATGATGATTTAAAATCTTGAAATTTCACACCCGGTTTTGTTCCTTTCACGAACTGTGTCGCTGGGGAACCAACCTTTGAAACTTCAGAGTTAACCTTTGTTCTGTCAGAGTTGACGTTTAGCCCATGAAAGCTGACCTTTGCTTCACTCGTTATGGCTTGTGGTGGTTGCTTAGTTTTCTCAGGTTTAGCCTCCTTCACAGCGTGTGCTTTAGCTTGTGCTGCATGCTCCTTCGCTGCATCTCGATCATCCAATTCATCAAACACTTCTTCAAGATCTTTACCATTTGCAACCTCCTTTTCTTCCTTCTCGCTTTCTTCCTTAGTCTCTTTTTCACCCTTTTCGCTTTCTTCCTTGGCCTCTTTTTCATCGTTGCTAGGCACTTCATCAGCTTCCTTTTCATCTTTATCTTCTTTATCTTTATCGATATCGAATTCATCATCATCATCATCATCAACATTGAAATCATCATCTCCATGCTTATGTGAAACAATTTTGCTTCCTTTTTCTGCCTTCATTGTTTCTTTCTCTTTTGATTTTAGTTTTTTACTCCTAGTCGATCCTGTTGCATGAATCTCAGCCAACTCATTGACGAGATTTTGTCGAGAACCATGTGGTAGTTCACCCCCGTGTACAATTGCTGGATGTGGTAGTTCACCCCCGTGCACAGTTGCTGGATGTGGAACTTCACCCCCGTGTACAGTTGCTAAATGACCATGATTTGTTAGTATTGAACTGCTCATGCTAGGGGGTTTAACATGAATATCATCCCCACCTGCATGCATATTATAATCTTCGTGTGGCAGTAAACTGACAATTTCGTTTAAAACAGAGCCAATATTTTCTGCAGCTGCAACAGGCCTTAAATGGTGTCCTTCTTCATGTACATTCAATAATGGTCTCTCTACATGTGGTGGTGTTAATATACCATGATCATAATGCATATTATGTCCCATATTTCCTTGGAAATGCCCCATATTCAATTGACCATTACCCCCGGCACCAAACAACCTACCTTGTGGCATCCCTCCATTTATTGGTGTAAATCTATACGTATTGCCTTGGTTATTATTGCCTGCATTATCATTACCCCCTGAACTTGAAAACAATAGATCATTAGCAGGCTTTCTTACATTTCTTTGTGTTCCGCTAACAGTTGGTACTGTATTGAACCCCCCTTTTCCATTTGCACCAATCGGATTAAAGACATATGTTGTTCCTAGATCTTCTTTATTACTTCCACTTGAACCTCCATTGTTACCCTGTGCTCCACTATTAACTTGTCCTTGAACTAACGACAATCCTCCTCCTTGACTTGTAGCTCCTCCGTTTCCGCCGTTGCTATTAGCAGATCCTGCATTACCTGTATTACCAGCTTGTTGAAAAACATATGATGTCCCTGCGTTGCCTTTACTTGCTCCTCCGTTGTTACCAGCATTTCCATTATCATTTCCGTTGCCTCCGTTGTTCCCTCCTCCGCTGTTTCCTCCATTAGATCCTCCGTTATTCCCGTTATTACCTCCGTTGCCTCCGCTGTTGAATCCTTGATTATTTCCTCCTCCGTTATTCCCTCCTCCGTTGTTTCCTGCATTATTTCCTCCTCCATTGTTACCGCCTGCACTATTTCCGTTATTTCCTCCTCCGCTGTTTCCCCCATTCTTGCCTCCGCCATTGTTTCCATTATTTCCCCCTCCAATATATACAACTTTTCCGCCCCCATTATTTGCGCCACCGTTATTTCCTCCGGCATTACCCCCACCGCCATTATTACCCCCGGCACCATTTCCTCCTATACCTTGTCCAGCACCTTTGAGCTGACTTGGGTCGACTCCTTTTGCTTTCAGTGACTCAGCTATATGGTTGATAACAGCAGAGCCCCCCGATAATATTCCTGCGGCTATTCCTGATGCAACTGTTTGTGCTACTTTTTGTTGCCATGGTGCCGTTCCACTTGCTGCGCCTGTGTAAAAGACAATCCAAATTGGCAAAACGTTCTAACATGTGTCTATAATTTCTTGTGAGTAGAATGAAATTTGGTGAATTGCAACGGTTGGAACATCGCTTTTTCCAAGCAGATCAGAAAAGAAAAACCTGGGCAAGTGTTCTATAAGCTTTCTTGGTTTGAATTCCAAACCTGCTTTCTAGAATTTGCACAAAGTAAACAAGATACAGCCAGAAACTTAGAAATCTAAGAATCATGAACTTTGAGATCGACTTATGTATGAAAGTGATCTATGAAACAATTCTTTGATTTCTTTAACATATTCTTGAAAGCTCGTCCCATAAATGCAAAATATAGAAGAAAGTTCGTTTACCAAATTTTTTGACCAAAACATCAGAGAACCTTAGAGAATTTGATGATTTGGATCAACATCCATGCGAACTTAATTCTAACAGCGTCATTCCGGACCCGATAGTCACAAATCTAACGTACACGATAATCACGAATACCACGCACACATTGATCATAAATTACATGAACAGGATATCTGCAATATAGAGAAAACTTTAATTTACCTGAGGCAGAATTAATTGCATCACTAAGGGCAGAGGCTCCTCCGTTTCCTGACAATGCATTCTTTAAAGAATTAACCAGATTCGATGCTCCTGCCAAGTGTTGAGCTGTCAATGCATCCCCTAACTGAGCCGCAATTCCACCTGCAGCAGCTGCTGATACACCTATATCCGCTGCTCCATTTGCACCACCCAGAATTCCACCTAATGCTCCTCCAGTGCCTCCTCCTTGTCCTCCTACACCACCATTCACACCTCCCTGTCCACCACTGGCAGCTGCTTGTCCTCCATTTATACCACCTTGACCAGCAAGTCCTCCTGTCAGCGCATGTGCCAAAGCTGCTCCCAAAGCATTTCCCAGAGCACCACCATTAGCACCTAATGCCCCTCCAGCAACCCCCAAACCCGGCCCTAAGCCACCTAAAGCTCCTAAAGCAGCATTGCCTGCAAGATCCCCAGCCGTACCTAATGCAGCCTGAGCCCCAAGGCCTCCATTAGCGGCTGCTCCACCACCTCCTGCTAATGCCACGGCTGCTCCATTGAACTGCTCACTCGTTAGTCTTTCTGAGCCACCGTGTGCACCCGGGCGGCCTATGCCCCCTGCCCCTGCACTATTGACTGGACCACTGCCTCCATACGGTCCCGCAGCACCACCTCCTGCGAGTGCCCCATTTGCACCAGCAAGTCCAGTTCCGGCACCAAGACCTCCTGCTACCGCCAGTCCACCACCGGCCCCGATGCCAGCTCCTATGCCTCCAGCTCCTAAACCACCATTTGCCCCATCAGCACCGCCAAGCATTGCCCCTGCTCCATTCAGTCTTCCTGATCCTCCTGCTTGTCCCATAGCCGCCTGCGCAGCTCCAAGGTCCCCCATTGGCTCTCTGCTGAGAAATGCTCCATTTATTGGACGTAACATCAAGCCATTTGGGAGTTGAACTCCAACTGAGAGATGCCCATTTCCTTCTGCATTTCCTTGAACTGCTTCTATGTAATATGAACGACCAGCTTGAAGTTGTAAGACTGCTGACGATTGCATCATTGGGTATCTGTCAAAAAATTAACAACATGATTACATGATTACATGAGTATGATTAGATGATTAGATGATCATGATTAGATAATTACGATCAATGTACAGTATAGGCCTTGCCTTTTTTTCAGTTTTGATATATTGATACAATTTTAAGGATTCGAGAAACTTCATTTGTTTTAATGGTAATTAGAGATAAACCACTCTCACAACGAGACATGGAAATTTATGTCGATCAAGCAAGGACACCTACCTTGCATGAATTATGTTCATTCCCAGGCCAGTCTTGTTTTTTTAACATAGTACAGAGAACAACAGCTGTCCGCTAAAGATGATATAGAAAAAATTTTGTTGTTTCAAGTTCCTGTGTGGATTAATCCAATATCAAAAATGACCACAGGGAGCCAGAGACCGCATTTTTGATTGGTTAACGCTAACAAAGCTTAGAATGTAAAAATCACCATAACTAATGAAACATTTTTCATTCTGAACAGTATCCTTTCTTATACACAGATAAACTGGACGGTAATTACTCAGTGTACTATGTCACAAAAAGAGGACTGGGGAATAGAAACCGTTCCTACAAGGTAGGCGCCCTTGGATGAAGTAAACAGCCGTCACTTCTGTAAATTTATATGGAATTCATCATATCTTTTAAATCAATGTTACGTTATGTCAAAGTAATTGATGTACCAGGTGTCCCCAAAGAAGTAACCCTGTTTAAAAAATCAACACAATTTAATTGTAACACCCGTCGTAAACTTTCCATTTTATTTCTTTTGCTAATTTTAGATCCAATCAAAAAGAAAAAGTTATGCTTTGGAAAATAATTGGGTATTTGATGTACTTGCCAAAAAAGGGAATTTGAACATCTACTTTTTGTTTATTTTGTTGATTTTTTCAAACAGGAGTACTCTTTTCTGAGACACTCAGAACATTTTCTGTAAGATGTCATATGCTGTATCTACCTGTCAAATTCATTATGTTCTGACCAATCTTTTTGTGAAACCATTTTGAGTTTTGCTGTTGGGTTTTCATTTGAACTGATAAACAAATCACACATGTCATCACATGATGTATAAAATACATAAGCACCAGTTAAAGGCGGAAGAAACCATCCATATATTCTTAATGCTGTGTCTTCATGCCTTGAATTCTTTGAATCAAAGTTATATAATACTTCCGCTTTGGTTGATTTTCTAGGAAATGATTTCGAGTCATATACTGCATCAATGCCAAATTCGTGGATGTCATCTATTGCGTCATATTCACGAAGTGTCACGCCTGGTCGTCCTGTCATGATAAGGTCAGTTCAGTTAAATCTGTCATTTATGTAGATAATCGTCACATTGTCATAGTGTCAAGAAGACGTCGCATAGGGTTAAAATCTATAAATCGGTGTCAGAAGATATGTGTAAAGTTCTTTGATCAATTTCTTCTGGATGAATGGCTTAAAAGAAACTTCGCTATTTATCAGAATTAGAGAGTTTTCTACCATGTAGGAATTTAAGAAGAATTTGAAAAGCAACTTTGAACCATCATCATCTTCTCAAGGAAACATGGAATAATTTTTAAGAAAACCATAGTTTTTGGGTGTCTACTATATAGTATCAATCACAAGCCTTCCAATCTTCTGGTTTTACGATTCAGAGTTTTGATGACGTCAAATCGTCAAGTTAATTGAAATACGAAATACGCTAAACTTTCTAAGATATTCAATATTACTGAAAAGGCCAACGGTATTGCAATTGCACAGTAAGTAGCTAGAGTTCGTTTCAAACCAGCAAGGCCTCTCTCTATCGAAAGAAATAGATCAGAGAATTTACAGCAATCTGTTGAAAACATTTATGTAAAAATTTAAAACATATGCTAAATATCTTCAAATTCGCTGAAGAAGTCTCAGATAGATGCAAAAGTGTTTCGACATTTTTCTTTCTTGCATTTATGATTCATTTCTAACGTTTTTTACATCCCTGATGTAAACCAACCAAGATCATAATTTCAAAGTTTTCAAATGATACAGTATTGCTACAAAAACTTACTTGGTTTAAGTCCATTTCCAAACGTAACACTTGCAGCTTTTTGTGCCAATAATGCATCATTTTGATCACCTTTTTCCTTTGCTTTTATTTTTCTTTTTTCTGCTGCGGTTTTCTTTTTAACTTTTGTTTTCTTTCCAACGGCCTTCTTCAATTTATTTCTTTTACTTCCCAACAAAGCGTTCAAAACCTCTTCTCTATTGATTTGATCTGTCAGTTTAAATCGACGTTCAATTGGAGATTTCATTCCTCCATTTTCAACAAAGCTACTCTCTGCAGCTGGTAGAATGACAATGCCTCTTTTGGATGCTTTACCTTTACCTTTCTTTCCTTTTCCGCCTTTTCCGCCGCCGCCTCCTCCGCCGCCGCCACCATCACCGCCACCATCGCCTTTACTTTCGTTCTCCTTTTGTTGTTTCTTCAAAGCAGCTAAGTAACTTGATGTGACTTTGTTCATTCCTTTTGCCAAATTGCTCAAGAAATTAGACGCAGCTTTAGGTCCAAGTGCATTCAAACTTGTACTAAGGGAATCGGCCATTGGACCCCCTGCAAGACCACCACCTCCTCCTCCTCCAGCTGCGGCCATAGCAGCTCCTCCAGCTCCCCCTAGGCCTCCTAATCCTGCAAATGATACCACTGGCGGAGGTGGTGCTGGAAGGGGTATTGCAGCCCCCAAACCTGCTCCCATACCGCCAAACCCTAGACTACCCCCTAATCCGAAACCACCAAATCCAGCACCTCCTCCTGCTCTGAAACCAGCTGCAATTGCGGGGGCAGCACCTCCAGCAATAGATTGTCCCATAACATTGCCTGCACCTAGATTCAATGCTGATTGTGCATTATGTATTGCATTTAATGCTTTTCCAACTGTTGCTGCTGCTAATAAACCTTGAAGGTTCCCCCCTCCACCACCACCACCTGCAGCACCTCCCCCACCACCTGCTCCTCCACCCCCTGCAGCTCCTCCACCACCACCTCCTCCTCCAGCATTTTGTATTTGATTTGCTGTCTTCAGTTCTCGAATCTCCTTGATGAGTACTCCGACTCCTTCTGCGAGTGCACCAAGTTGTCCTGATACCCGTGCTTGTTGTGCTGCAACCATTGCGTTTCCCCCTGCAACAAAACAAACATTTGCTGATCAAATAAAAATACCGTTTGAGTTAGCATGATAGGTTCCAATTGTTTATAATAGTTCTTTTGAAATTCAAGGACTTTTCTCTGAATTTTATGGCCTAGAAGAAACTTTAGCCATTTTGCTACCATTCAGCCTTCGAAATTTTCCAAAAAATTGAAAATTTTTTAAATTAAAGCATATTTCAACTCTTTTGATCAGATTTCCAAATCATGAATCAGAAAAGTTAAAGACTTTTGTTTCATACTATATTTTAGCTTTCAAGCTTTTTGAAAAATATTTTTTGTTTCATTAAACCTTAGGAATTACGATTATTTAAATTTTTCAGAATTTTGTTTGAATTCTTAAAGAGGGAGAAAACCCTTGTAATTGCAAAAAATATCGACAACGTCTGAACAGTTAGTTCAACAGCAGAATGAAAGCAAAGTAGCTAAATTTCTTCCAAATAATTTAATTCAGCGAAAAAAGTCCTTTGTTTTTGTACTAAACTTTTTAAAGAGTTGAAACCTGTGCTGAATTGTTATCTCTTTGTGATTGTGTGGCCTACAATCCTCGCCAAAACCCTTGTCACAGACGGAAGAATGTAGATGTGAAGAGCTAATACCCCCCCCCCCCCCCTCTTTACTCCTCCCCCAAGACAATGTTGTTGATTTCTGTAACTTTGAAAACATCATGCAGCAAGTGTTGGGGAGGAGGGGTGTTTACAGAATATTTCAGTTGAATTAGTTGGCACTGCGATTTTTGTTGCAAAAATGCTGGAATACTTAGTTTGTGACAAGAGGTTTTGGCGAGGATTGTAGCTTCAAACAAAACATAGTTACTTACCCCCGCCAGCATCAGCCCCTGCACCTCCTGCTCCTCCTCCACCACCACCTCCAGCTGCTCCTCCGGCGCTAGCTGCGGCTTGTTGTTGACTAACTTTTGCTGACAACATTGCGACCATGTTGGATAAACGATTCATACTATCCATTAATACTGCATTTCCTTGGTTAGTACCAGATTGCATTCCTCCTGCTAGTCCTGTATGGAATCCTGTAAGCGAAACAAATTAATATACATCTCTGAAAAATGTTTTGTCATGGACAGATGCAATAAGGCCTCTATACTTCATAATTGCGTGCTCAAATCTTAAAGAGTTTCCTTGTTATTGACAGATTATGCACATTATTGTCATCATATATTCCTGAAAAAAAAAGACTTAAATTGGATTTGATATGAGTCAGTCCCTAAACTTGTCTTCAACAACGGTAATATCATCAAAACTTTTCAATCCAAGTACTGAAAATTTCCTAAAAAAAGAGAGTAATTTTCCCAGTTTATCCGCATGTGTTTATTTTTCAAACTATGGTACACTATTCAGTTGGAAAATTATTTTTTTATTTGATATGTTGGGTAAGAAATAATGACTTTTTCAAATTGTTGGTATCGTTTGATATTTATTTACTTCTCTCATTAATTTCCCCATAACTTATTTATCGATTCATTTATCTATTTGTATGTTTATTCATTTATTCATCTTTTCATTCGATTAGTAGTCAAATCGAAAAAGAGTTTAGGTATTTAGGATTCTTTCACTTTTTTTCTCAATTTTTTAAGATGTTACAGTACAGTCACCGAAAATAGATACCATAAGTTTTATTCTAAATGTATGAACACGAATTTACCTGAAGTATAGGCCGTGTCCATCAAACTTGTTGTTGCGGCTATGAATAAATAAAAGATGCAAATAAATTACGATTTATTTTAATTTATGTTTATTTACCTGCAGCATATGCTGAATTCATCAAACCGCTCGTTGCGGCTAAAAGACAAGAATAAATTTGGAATGAATTAGGATCAGAACGAGATCTAAATGACTTCAAACTGAAAACAACTTGGATAGCTGGGATAGATAACTGAAGGTAAGTGAATTCGGTCTAAATTTAATCGCAAAACCCGCCCTCTGCTTCATGCTCAAATCAGTTCAACACAACACTGAGGAGAGAAGTTAACGCAAGAATCTCAGACCCTGTTTACATTGTACCGCTTTAAATTTGAATCTGTAGCAAAAGTTTAACAGATAAGCTCCGCTTTACAGTATTCCTGCTCATTCGTAGAACTGTTGTTCCTACGGTCTGTTGGAAAATCTTGCTCTGGAGCAATGTAAATGCTCAATGTTTAGTATCAGCGTTATATTCAGTAGTTGCATGGTGTTCATGTTGGCCATGTTCGCTCATGAAAGCTTCCAATAAAATGTCAGGTAGGTAATTCTTTTAAATGTGACTGACTAGGAATCGTAATACTCATCTAAGTGAGGATGTTTGTTATGTTCAGTATGTTCAATATGCTCAGTATGTTGAGTGTGTTCATGATGCCTATGTTCGCGCAGTACACCATGCAATAATCATCCTTTCAAATACAAAGGAATAGGAATAATGATACTCACCTAAATTAGGATGTTCATTATGTTCAGTATGTTCATGATGTTCATTATGTCCATGTTCGCTCAATATAGCATCCAATAACCTTTCAGTAAGACGATGCTCAAATGAAGAATGTTCGGTTGTGTTCTCATGCATGTGATGATGTTCTTCTTCCTCCTCATCGTCCTCCCATCTCTTGCGTGGCGCCTCATCTTCCCAATGACGTCGACGTGATTCATCATAATCATCATCACGTCTTCTGTAATGTGGTTCATAAAAACTCTTTGTATCCCTGTCATCGTCATCATCACGCTCCTCCGTATTACCATCACCGTTGTCCGCGATTTCAGCCTCGTATGTATCTTGGTTGTTTTTATCTTTAGAATAACTTTCTTGTGCCTCGATCTGATTCAAAGCACTTCTTGGGATAATTCCTGATGGTTGAATAACTTGGTCCGTCCCTTTGCGAAACAATGGCTCATTCACTAGGTCTTGTATAGTAGATCTTGTTTGTGCTCCTCCAAAGCTTCGTTTCGAGGCAATTTGACTTGCAGTCACCTTTTTCTTCAGTTGTCTTGTTTTAATTGTTGTATTTGCAATGCTACTGCGGGAACTACCCCTACTATTCTGTACTGTAAACAGTCTATTTGGTATTATATGACCAATGTTTGGTTTCAGTGTGTTCTTTCTGGTCGTTCCTTTACCCGTCATCTTTATTGCGTTATTCAGATTGCTGAAAATACGGACTGGAGATAAATGTCTAGCTTGTTGGGGCCTAATTTTAGCAGGTTTTTTAAAGTTCTTGTTTATTTTTGGTTGTAAGATAGAAGATGCTACGTTGAACCCGTGCTGATTATTTAATTGTGGTTTTGCCACTTTTTTGAGGCTTCCAATTTGGTTAATCACAATTTGAGCAGATTTTGGAAGTTTTGCTAATGGTTTGTTGTTATTTGCTTGAATTTTTCGTTGATTTGACGTCTTGGTTTTTGATTTTTGTTGATTTTGCATTTGCAATTTCTTTTGCTGTTGTTGTTGTAGTTGTTGCTGATGCTGCTTTTGCTGCTTTTGTGTTTGACTTGGCTGTCGATATCCCAATACATACTTGATAGCTGGAGAAAAGACAGTATTTAGTTTTGTAACCATAAGGAAAACAGCAAATCGTGAAAGGACCTCTGTCACCAAACTTTAAAAAATCTGTAAACACCATTATTTTCTGCAGTTTTTAACCGTTAAGAATCTGCTCGCTTCCGAGTAATCGTAGGGGACAGATATTTGGTTTGTTCTTAACTGTGAAATACGAAATAGAGAGACTTAATGTGACGCTTCCATTTTCAAAAAGAAAAATATGTGAGATAGTGCCTTATAAGACTGCAAGATCACCATTTCGACAGAAAATTGGAGACGGATATCCCTTCAACTGAAGATTTCAATGATCTGAACAATTCATAAGGAAAGGTTTTCACTGCTTAGCTACAAGCCAGTTTTACACGGGCAGAATTTATAGTACTAACATGCAAATTGAGTCTTACTCTAGAATCATTCTCACTACAGAAAAACATCCCATTCTTTGTATGACTTTATCCAAATCAAAAGATATGTCATTTACTCTTTGACCAAATAAAAAATTCAGTAGGCTGTTGTCAAATGAGGGCAACGTTTTGATCTTTACTATCATGTGAAATATGGCATTCTGCTGTTACAACTGTCATACAGAATATTTAGAATATCTAGAATCTTTAGGATCCAATTAAAGTCTGTCTCAAAATTAGATTTCACGTGAAAATTCCCGCGAATAGAAACAATTCAAGACTTTTGGATAAGTGGTTAGCCTTGTCGCAAAATCTCACTTTACATCTAATTTTTAAGACAGATTTTATTCAACGTAGTTTTCACATGAAGCCCGACATGAATTTACCTCTTGGAGTTGGTGTTTCTTCCTTTCTTCTTTGTTTGAAATATCGCACAATGTTCATGAACTTTGCAAGTTTGTTTATTTTTTCGTTTTGCTGTAGATTCAATCCTCTCCCTGCAGCTGATAATTTTGCAAGTAACTGACCATTTATATTTGAATTCGTATTGACTTGCGCATTTACAGGAAACATCCTTTTACTTCCTGGTGATGCTTCATTCCCAGCTTGCATTGAGTTCATTCGTGCACTATTTTGTTTTATATAATTTCGAACCTTTCCACTATAAGGAGCAACTTTCTTCAATGCTTCAATGAAATTTTTTCTCAATGACATTATCATGGCTGGCGTTGGGTGTGCCATAGCAGTTTTTCCTCTTTGTGCCAACTGAACAAGATTTTTTTGAAATGACGTAATCATAGGTGACGTTGGCTTTTCACCACTTTTTAAGTCACGTCTCGTTAATGTTCCTAGTAAACTTTGAAATGCATTCGAGAAATCAGCTTCTGGTGACAATACATTCTCCCTGCTTTTTCCGTTACTGTCCTTACCACCAACACCACCACCACCTCCCAAGCCACCAAGAGCACCTCCCAGACCCCCTGCAGCAAATCCACCAGCACCACCTGCTCCTAACCCTCCTGCTGCCCCTAAGCCTCCAGCACCAAAAGCCCCAGCGGCCCCCAACGCTCCAAGTGCACCTGCTGCACCCATTGCCCCAGCAGCGCCACCACCACCGCCGCTAGCACCACTACCTAATGCACCACCACCTAGTGCACCACCACCCAGTGGTCCACCACCCAATCCTAATCCACCAGCGCCTAAACCACCAGCCCCTAAACCACCAGCCCCTAAACCACCAGCCCCTAAACCACCAGCTCCAAGGCCTCCACCTCCAAGATTTGCACCTAAATTTAGACCATTTCCAAAGCCACCTGCCGCAGCTCCAGCTGGGGCAGCCCCTGCTCCCCCTCCTGCACCTCCAGCTCCACCACCAAGTAAGCCATTTGTATTGCCGGCTGCCCCTAACAATGTTAGCACATTTGCAACAGCGGCGGCTTGATTGATGTTAGGGACATTTCCTGCCCCACCTCCTGCTGGTCCTGCTGCTCCACCAGGCTGTTGCCCGTTACCACCATTACCACCAGTGTTACCACCACCCGATGCTTTTCCTGCTCCTTGAGGTGCCCCTTGAGCTCCTCCTTGAGGTGCCCCTTGAGCTCCACCTTGAGGTGCTCCCTGAGCCGCTCCTCCATTGTTACTAGCTGAAGGGGCTCCTCCGTTGGCAATAACCTGCCCAAGAACATTTGCAGTGAGACCAGCAGCCGTTGCAGCATCTTTAACAGCATTCAAAACCTGGTTTACTTTCTGAGCATCAGCTCCAGGTTGTTTGAGAGCATTAACTGCCTGGGCTTCTTCAACTAATTTTGCTGCTTTGCCTAGAGGTGTTTTTGAAGCCCCAGAAGCTGCTTCTAACGCCGCTTTGTTCATTTTGGCCACATCTTTGATTGACTGCATTTCTCCCATCATTTTTCCTACAGTTTCTCCTAGATTACTAAGTTGGTCACCTAATCTTTGTTGACTGGCTGCTAATTCAGGACTCAGTTTTACTTCGCTACCTCCTTCAGCTTTATCTTTTTCAATCTTGTCTGAAACATCTTGTAATTTGTCCGCCAATTCTTGCATTGTTTTCTCCATTTTCTCTTGCTCAGGACTTGAAATCGGAGGTGGCAATGGTGGTGGTGGTGCCGGTGGTGGTGGTGGTGGTGGTGGGGCAGGAGCTGGGGCTGCTGCTGGTGCTCCATCTGGTTTGGAGCCACCACCTGCCCCACCAGGACCACCACCTGCTCCTGCTGGTCCCCCACCTGCACCAGGAGCACCTCCTGCTCCTCCAGCCACTCCATCGGGGGCAGCCCCAGCTCCTGCATCAGGTGCCTCAATCTTTGCTGCCAGTGCAGCTATGGTGGTTTCTAGTTTTCCAAGCGTGCCAGAAATAAGGGCATTTTGTTTTGCTTTAGCGGCTGCCTTTTGTTTGTTATCCATTTTAGCAGCAAGGGCGGCGACTGTGTCTCCAAGTTTTGCAATACTGCCTACCAACTTTTCATCCTCTGAATGGAAAATTAAACAAATAATTAGATCCAGTCTAACTGATGTAGCTGGTTTGGAGAAAGAAAACAGAACTGGCATTCTTTTTTGAGTGTGTGATAATAATTTAGTGACAGATGTACTCAGAGTTCAGGATAATTTCAAATTTGGTTTCTACTTCTACGTGAATAATTGACTTCTTCATAATGAAGGTTATTTCATTGTAAAATAAGAAGAGAAGAAAAATAAGAAAAAAGGGGGAACACGTAGGACAACAGCACATGCCAAGATGAAATTTGGTGATGAAAATTAGAGGCGTATGACATATCAGAGCTCATTATAACCTACCATCATAAGCCCTGTACAAGATATACTTTAAGTAGAGAAAGGCTGCTCTGTTGTCCTATGGTTTGAGATTATCTAAATTAATCAAAAATAAAACAAAAAAACAACAAAGTTGTGTTACAAGAGCGTTTTTTAAAGCTATCAATGAGTTTGTCTCTACTGTTTGCTGTGGCAGCCTATTCCATTGTTGATATTCTGATTGTTCGAGGAAAAAATGAAAAACTATAATATTGTGGACCAATCCCTGGTAGTTTGGAAAGATGTTTCCAGATTGAATATGCAACAATTTGTCTATAGCCGTTTACATACCGGGTGAGTTTACCCGCTTAGGGCCTGTTTATATGAGGAAAAACACCTCACTTGCCAGGACCGATGCTGAGAGGTGAGATTCCACCTTCCAATAAAATCCTTTGTTCTTTCATTTCGCGTTTACATGAGGAACGCAACACCACCGGAAAAGTGAAGTCCCACCTCACTAGAGGTGGAATCTCACCTAGGTGAGGTGAAATTTTTCCATATAAATGAAACACCACCGGAATGGTGAGGTGAATTGAATTTATTCGTTGATTCTCATTGGTCAGTTCATCCTGATTTCACGGAAGAGAGACTTTGCTCCACCTCACCTCTCAGCCCCGGGGCTGACAGGTGAGGTGAAAAATCTCATATAAACAGTGACTGAAATCTACCTCGCCTCTCAGCCCGGGGTCTAGCAGGTGAGGTGTTTTTCCTCATATAAACAAGGCCTTAGTGGCAGAGGGATGGAAAGCATGTGACCAATACTTTATACTGGCATGTTGATCTATATCAGTCAAAGGCAAATCTACGTGAGAAAAATTTCGTTTGGTGAAATCACTCATCTTTAATACCCAAAAATTAGAAAAATGCCTGGAAGAGGTTTGTATGGGAATCGAGAATTCCACATTCCATTCTGGTCCATGATTCATTTCGCATTGAAATTTAAATCAGATACCATTGTCAGTTCCAGAAATAGAATTTTAATCTCAGTAGCAAGTAAATGATGGACCAGAATGGAATGTGGGATTGTTGTTCCATACATGCCCCTTACAAACATTTTTCTAATTTTTGCGTCTTGAAGGTGGGTGCTTTCGCTAAAAAATTTCCTCATCTAAGTTCACTTTTGCCTCATAGATTAATGCTTCATGTTTGGATATCGACCACATCAATTGGATATCGACCACATCAATACGCTTAAACTTTTTTTGACTCACCCTGTATATCACCCGGTTTAATATGAAGTAACTTTTTGTTACAAACAGGAATGATCATTGTATAAGGAATAAGATTTATAATTAGATTTATAATTTGATTTATAATTTGATTTATAATTTAATTTATAATTTGATTTAGGATAGTATCTGTCTACTTACCAGGACTTGGTGCTGCTCCACCTACAAAAACGTAAGATCCATTAAGAAAGGAAACAAATTTTTCATCTTATTTCTTTATTTATTTTCATATTTATATTTCATATTTTTTCATATTTGAATCTTTTAAGGAGGGTTGCCCTTCGGCCGAAGCCGTTTTTCAAGGGGCCCTCCAATTTTCATTTTGGAAAGTTTCATTGCAGTATACCCCTGTTACGTATACTACAGTTATTGATCAGAATTTTAGCACAGTGAAGAGGAATGATAAAGTGTGAATAGATCTTTATCAATATTTTTTGATTAATCATTGCATTTGATTCCATTTTGATTTATTTCAACAGTCTTAAATTCATCCAATAGATGTAGATAAATGGTTTTGCAAACTTAAAAACACAACTACCATAATTACATGGATAAGTTACAAATCAACTTGCAGATCCTATATATAAGAAAAAGAAAATATATGAAAAGAATTCAAACATAGGTTTTGAACATCGACGTCTTTGATCTTTCAAGAACGCTTTTAGTCTCGTTTTGAAAGACTTGGTGGTTCACGTCGTACTTGACGAATAGAAAACAATACTGTCAAGTGAATGGCCGCTAATCTAGCCTGAAAAACTGTTCACTGCGGTACTCCTCAGGGCTCGTGCTTGGGGCCTCTCCTTTTCATCCTGTATGTGTAATTGACTAATTGTTTTCATCTTGACAATTAATCTTGAACATAAACACTAACTTGATCCAAAGTTGTCACCCCTTTGATTTCTTTATTTGATCGATTGAAATTTCATTAATCAGTTACCTTCACCTCCTCCCGCCGCTCCTCCTGCTGCTCCACCGGCGCCGCCACCAGCTCCTCCTGCTCCGCCAGTGGCACCAGCAGCTCCACCGGCGGCTGCTCCTGCTCCACCTGCTGCTCCGCCTGCTGCTCCGCCTGCTGCTCCTCCTGCACCAGCCGCTCCACCGGCGCCACCACCAGCGGCACCACCTTCACCGCCACCACCCGCTGCTCCTGCACCGCCAGCTCCAGCAGCAGCTCCGGCACCAGCAGCACCGCCACCACCTAATGCTGCTCCACCAGTTAATGCGCCAGCTGCACCACCACCACCACCCTCTAATCCACCAGCGCCGGCCCCAGCTCCTGCAGCCCCACCAGCAGCTGCGCCTGTGATGCCTCCTGGTCCACTACCTCCTGCAGCTCCTTGAGGAATACCTCCTGCTGCTAATGCTCCCGCGGTTGCTGCTAAATTTCCTGCCACTGCTGGTCCTATCATTCCGCCAACTCCACCAGCATAGCCAGGCACAGGGACACCACCAGCAACTAAGGAGAAAAAACTAACATCTCATTTATGTTTCGTTGATAAAAGTGTATATAAACGATGCATGGTTTATTCCATCTTCCTTTGTTACTTCACCTCTAACTTATTGTTTCGATATATTCGGTACATTAACACATTCAAATGACATTTTGAAGACGTTCCACTGTGCATATTATCCAGTAAAACTATCAAATAATGATTTCTCCCATTGATGCTCTTGGTCTATGAAAAGTTTGTTTATAAGATCCTAAATTCCTAAAAGTTCAGGACAGTGTACTAAAGTATACTCTTGCTTCGTTGATGAAGTTTTAGCACTTTTCAGATGTTGATTTGTCGAACCTTGATCAGAATATTCTTTTGTTGCAAATATTATCTTTACACTAAATAGTGTTCCGAACACTAATAGTCTTCAAGGTAAGGGGGATACTTCAAGACATCTTGGTTCCACTCTTGAATTTTCTGATAAGCAAAATGTTTTACAAGTTTTGTGCCTAATTGAAATTTATCATGAAACTGGACAGCTTGCCTGCTCGAAAGCGTCAAGCACAATCTAATACCTTTATATTAATTAAAATGTTTGTAGAGTTTTCTGTTTACCTCCAGGCATAATGGCACCATTGAGATTGGCATTTCCTCCATTGGCAGCTGCTGCAGCTATATCATTTGCTTGTGCTTTTTGAAGATCAGGAGTCAATTGTTTTATACCTCGAGGAGCTGGAAAAAATGCATTTTTAAGTTGGTAAGCAATTTAATATTTCTTTCATTCGATGGATATGGTCTTTTCAGGAGATTGGCTATCAATAGACAAATTCAGCAAACGAATAGAAAATGAACATTAGCCATTCTTCTCTGATGTAACAGTTAGCATTTTGATTGCCCTGTTATTTATTTGAGATTTCAAAATTTCTCATGATGGAATTACAATGAAATAACAACCATGATTTATTTTTAATTGATTCATAATTGCCTCATTCTTTGAGATAAATGATACCAATGCTCATATTTGATGGAAAAGAATTCAAAACCTGAAAAATCAAGAAGTTCAAAATCTGTTCTATGATAAAAAGATTTTTAGCTGTTCTACAGAGAATCTGAATCAAGCCTAATTTTGATCATCTTAATACGAAAGGTTCGATTGAGTTGCGTTAGAGCTTCTATCACTATTATGCACATTCAAAAATTATTCAAAATATATAGAATTATTGTTCGATCCAGATTCGTTTTTAGAATAGCCAAAATCTATTGCACAAAAGAAGAAACACTTACCTAAAGGAGCTCTTGAAAGAAAGTGACGTGTAATGGGCCTAATCATAACACCATTTGGCATTTGTACACCAACTGATAACCCGTCCCCCCCGCCACTCTGAGCTCCAACTGCTTGCACATAATATGACTTTCCTCCAGCTAAGCGAATTGCCATTGATGTCTGTTGTGTTGGGTCTCTGAGAAGAAGATAGTAGATTAGTAATTCTCTCCGTTAGATGGTGGATGAACCAACAAGAACTGCAACTGTTTGAAAATACAGTTTTCAAAACCTACTGAAAAAGTCAGTAGATACTGAAAAAGTCAGTAGGTACTGAAAAAGTCAGTAGGTACTGAAAAAGTCAGTAGGTACTGAAAAAGTCAGTAGGTACTGAAAAAGTCAGTAGGTACTGAAAAAGTCAGTAGGTACTGAAAAAGTCAGTAGGTACTGAAAAAGTCAGTAGGTACTGAAAAAGTCAGTAGGTACTGAAAAAGTCAGTAGGTACTGAAAAAGTCAGTAGGTACTGAAAAAGTCAGTAGGTACTGAAAAAGTCAGTAGGTACTGAAAAAGTCAGTAGGTACTGAAAAAGTCAGTAGGTACTGAAAAAGTCAGTAGGTACTGAGAAAGTCAGTAGGTACTGAAAAAGTCAGTAGGTACTGAAAAAGTCAGTAGGTACTGAAAAAGTCAGTAGGTACTGAAAAAGTCAGTAGGTACTAAAAAAGTCAGTAGGTACTGAAAAAGTCAGTAGGTACTGAAAAAGTCAGTAGGTACTGAAAAAGTCAGTAGGTACTGAAAAAGTCAGTAGGTACTGAAAAAGTCAGTAGGTACTGAAAAAGTCAGTAGGTACTGAAAAAGTCAGTAGGTACTGAAAAAGTCAGTAGGTACTGAAAAAGTCAGTAGGTACTGAAAAAGTCAGTAGGTACTGAAAAAGTCAGTAGGTACTTAAAAAGTCAGTAGGTACTGAAAAAGTCAGTTGGTACTGAAAAAGTCAGTAGGTACTGAAAAAGTCAGTAGGTACTGAAAAAGTCAGTAGGTACTGAAAAAGTCAGTAGGTGCTGAAAAAGTCAGTAGGTACTGAAAAAGTCAGTAGGTACTGAAAAAGTCAGTAGGTACTGAAAAAGTCAGTAGGTACTGAAAAAGTCAGTAGGCACTGAAAAAGTCAGTAGGTACTGAAAAAGTCAGTAGGTACTGAAAAAGTCAGTAGGTACTGAAAAAGTCAGTAGGTACTGAAAAAGTCAGTAGGTACTGAAAAAGTCAGTAGGTACTGAAAAAGTCAGTAGGTACTGAAAAAGTCAGTAGGTACTGAAAAAGTCAGTAGGTGCTGAAAAAGTCAGTAGGTACTGAAAAAGTCAGTAGGTACTGAAAAAGTCAGTAGGTACTGAAAAAGTCAGTAGGTACTGAAAAAGTCAGTAGGTACTGAAAAAGTCAGTAGGTACTGAAAAAGTCAGTAGGTACTGAAAAAGTCAGTAGGTACTGAAAAAGTCAGTAGGTACTGAAAAAGTCAGTAGGTACTGAAAAAGTCAGTAGGTACTGAAAAAGTCAGTAGGTACTGAAAAAGTCAGTAGGTACTGAAAAAATCAGTAGGTACTGAAAAAGTCAGTAGGTACTGAAAAAGTCAGTAGGTACTGAAAAAGTCAGTAGGCACTGAAAAAGTCAGTAGGTACTGAAAAAGTCAGTAGGTACTGAAAAAGTCAGTAGGTACTGAAAATGTCATTAGGTACTGAAAAAGTCAGTAGGTACTGAAAAAGTCAGTAGGTACTGAAAAAGTCAGTAGGTACTGAAAAAGTCAGTAGGTACTGAAAAAGTCAGTAGGTACTGAAAAAGTCAGTAGGTACTGAAAAAGTCAGTAGGTACTGAGAAAGTCAGTAGGTACTGAAAAAGTCAGTAGGTACTGAAAAAGTCAGTAGGTAAAGTACAGTAGTTCGAATGAAAACAAAGCTGTGTTGAATTATTACACTGAAACATTGACAAAAGAACTGATCAAGGATTTCAGACCTGTAACTCGAGAAGGAAACAACTGATTTTGACCTGCTATTTTTCATATCTAAGTTGACATTTTAGTTTCATAATAAAAATCTGTCTAGTTAAATTTAATGGCTCACAAATATTCGATCCTACAATCGTGCACAGGACTTTTGAGACACTTTGCTTTCTGGAAGAAATTTAAAGTTGAAGTTCGCCGGCCCCATCTCCAATTGCTATGTAGGAAGCTGATGGAAATGTCATGGATGAGTTTGCAAAAATGTCTTCTTCAAGTAGCCTGCATTGCAATTAGGGGAGGGGGGCATCAGCAGTGGAGTTTAGTAGTTTACACATAGAAAAGACCTCTTTCAGCACAAACTCACTTGTCTCAAAGAGTTTTGTCTGCGATTATAGATTTGAATATGAAAAATTCAGTCGACTCGATGAGTTTTGGATTAACTAGTGTGAGACGAAGTGATGTTGTTATATTTACTTTAGAACTACCTAATTAGCAAACCGAAGAATTTTCCAGAGATTTATAATTATAATTATGAAAATGAATTACTAACTTGTCCCAGACATTATGTGGTGACCATGTGGTTTGTGATAAAATCTTCTTGATCCGGTCTTTTCCCTGATCCGGACTGAGGTAGACATCGCATTCATCATCACAAGAACTGAAGAATGTATACTCCCCATCCATTGGGGCAATAAACCAACCCCAGATCAATTGACCATATGAGTACCCTACCCCAGTTGGTGCATCAAACGACTGAAGAATTTCTTTCGCACTTGGTTCATTTGGAAATCGGTGATCTCTATACAAAGCATCGATGGCACGTGACCTTATTCTTGGCCCGAGTTGGGAAATAATTCTGCCTCCGGGTCCATCATAATCCTGGTTATCTTGATATGATCGCTTCTTTCGGTAACCGGATCCAATTCCAAAGAATACCCATCGGTTGATTCCAAATGAACCAAGACCTGTTGAAAATAAATTGAGATGTCAGTCTTATTTTACGTTCTCAGTTTGCATTCTTCCTAGAAACTAAAGCCTAAATTAACTTTCCAAAGTAACATCCATTTCAATTTCTGTCTCTCCAATTTTTAGTTTCTCAAGATTAACTTCTGCTGTTTCTTCCATCACAGGTTTGAATGAATGCTTTGAGCATATGAAGTAATATCTGCTTCTAGAGAGGAATAGATCGCACCAGACAAAGGTACATGGATACTTTATTAGATTTCATAGTAGAAGATTCATCTATATAACGGGGCTCGTCAGGAAAGTGTATGCACTGTTTGTAAATTGTATAAAGATTTGTGACAATGAAGAATTCATTTATGGCTGCTTTTTGCAAACTGAGAAACAGGAATATTGAGTAAATCCTGATTTCGGAAGCAAATAATGTACATACAATTATGAGAAATGTCTCAAAAATTAAGTTAGAGCCTAAGTAAGATAATGAAATTGAAATATTACAAATTGGTTGCAAAGCTTTTCCTGTGTAACTTTCAAACATTACATATCTTTTTCTGACTCACCCGGTAAATTTTTATAAAAATTTGATCAACACATTTGACCATGATGTAACTCACGATTCACGGAGAAAGGTCCTTATCATGAAACTTTCTATCAATGTTTTTCTTTTTGCTTGGCAGTTACTGTTGTCTTATCTCTGGAGCATTCATCAGAAACGTTGTTGTCAAAATGTTTTAGTATCAAATTATTAATAAACAGAACATCTTACTTCTCTTTTCTGCTGCTTCATTCCTCGTAACTTTATCTTTCTTTTGAGCATTTTCATCTTTCTTTCTTGGATAGATAAATAATTTAGCCGCTTCTTCACCACCCGAGAAATCAGCAACCAGAGTTGAATTGCCACCATATATTTTGCCATAGTTCAAAATGATGTCATTTTTGTAACCAGGCCTTGAATCAGCTATTCTTTTGGACTGGTCTCGTTTTATGATAGCCTCATCTTCATCATGGAGATTGACAACAATAACATCCTTTCTCTTTTCATTTAATTTTGCCTTTTCTTGTTTGTTCTGTTCAGCCCTCTTAGCTTGCTCTTCTAGATGTACGTCTTTGTTTAGCCCTTTCTCTGTTAGGCCACTGACAATAGTGCCTACAACTGAACCCTCATTTTTGTTCTCTTTCATTTCAATTTTATCCCGAATCGCTGCGTTTTGATTTCCTGTGCCATCTTTCATTGTTATTGTTTCTAACTTTTGTTCTATTGTTTTTTCTAATCCTTTGAAAATTCCTTTCACAAAATCATCCAATTTTTCATCATCCTTTTCACTTGTTTCTTCTTTTACTTTACTAGTATTTCCAACATTTTTCCCATTGCTTATTAATGTATTTGAAGCCATTTTCTTTTCATTTCCTTGTTGATCAACGTTTGTAAAGTTCTGCAACAAATTTTTAACTGTATTATTTTTGTGACCATTTTTATTATCATTTCCAAATTTCAATATGCTTGAATTATTCTTTGCGTTTCTCTCATTACTTTTATTTATACTCATTCCATTAGATGTTTTGCTCAAATTTGTGCTTTCACTCGTTAATGGACGATTTTCATTTCCTTTACTGAATATCAAGTTCTCTATCTGTTTGTGCTCCATGACATTTTCATTTTTCGCTATGAAACTAGCTATATTGTTAGTCAAATTGTTCTTGCTAAGCCCATCTGTCTCATTTTGTTTTGAAGTTTCTTTCTTGTTATTTCTCTCTGTCTCTTTACTTGTTTTATTTTTCAGTACATTTGTGACAACATTTTCTGTAATAGATGCTGATGAACTATTTACCAAATTGAGATTCCCTTTATTATTCTCTTTATCTTGCTTGCTAATTTTCGAAAATCCTTGATTTGTTTCTTCTCCCAATTCTGCATCAATTTTTTCCAAATATTTCATCATCGCTTTTGATTTTAATTCTTCTTTTACTATTTCATCATTTAATTCCTCCAGTGTTTCCTCGCTTTCCTTCGGTGCTGCACTGCTCTGGTTAGCACCCTCAGCAATTTTATTGGAAGCTGGTGTACTTTTGATTTCCTGTGATGCATTTTGTGGACGTTGCTCTGCGTAGTCAGAAGACATGTTTTCTTGTGGCAATACTGTTTCTTTGATTCTATTCATTGTATTTGGTGGGTTAGCAGAAGATGGCTGCATCGGCTTATCGGTTGCCTGCATTTTCATTTTCTGATGTACAGCTTCATTGCCATGTTCTACTGGTGATGCAATTTCTTTAAACTTATTCACAAAATTTGCAGAGGATACTTGCATTGGTTTATCGTTTGCAGTCGTTTTTATTTCTTCATTTATTGCTGCCTTGTGTTCGTCGTGAGAAAAATTTCTCTGAATTTCATTTTCAGTTTCCTTTTTATCATGCCATCTTTGAAACGGCTCTCCAAATTCGTCAACATCTCCAAACATTTTTCCGTTCTCTCCACTCTTCATCAAATGCTTCTCGGGCCCTCCATTTCTTATGAATTTAGGCCCATTCACAACTGGAGCTTTGAATCTATTCATACCAACTCCTGATGAATGTGTGTTTGTGAAACTCATCTTTTCATTCGCTTCTCCCTCTTTTGTGGCCATAAAGCCCTCATGCATCGTTTTGTTTTGCTTGCTATCAATATTCGAATCCTTCTTTGAAAATTTATAATACAAATGATTATTTTCATTTCCTTTTTCATTTCTCTCCATTCCATAATCTTTAAGCTTACTATAGGTTTGCCATGCGCCTTGCAATGGTATTATTTCATTCATATTTTGCACTCCACTATGTTGTTCATCTGTTTCAAAGTTTTCACTTGATGCAGGTTGTAACTTCGAAATAATTTCATTTCTTTCATAACCACTTTCTGATTCTCCGCTTCCTGAAGAAGATCCGCTCTCAAATTCATCTTCTTGGCCTCCACTGTTCTCTTCCTGTTGAATTTCTTGTCTTTCAAATTGCCCTAAACTGCCATTTTTCCTTGATTTTTTTTCTTCATTATATCCAGATTCCTCAACTCCCTTTATCCTCTCGTTTATTTTTACTACTCTTGAGCTACCTTTCTTCTCTTTTCTATGAATATCAGTGTTTCTGATTTTCTTAAATGCTGGTGTTTCTTCTTTTTTAATAGTTGCACCATTGTTCTTCCTTTCGCCATCTACTTCATCAGTCCCTGAAGCTCCATCTTCGTATTTCGTAATTTGATCATTATTTTCAGAATTATTTTGTGTTTCATTGGATTCATCCATAGTCTCTTTGTCTTGATCATTTTCTTTGTCTGTTTCATACTCATTTTCATTTAGGTTTTCAGAAATCTCATTTGGTATTTCTTTTTTTTCTTCCTGACCAGATCCATCTATCATATCTACTTTTTCAGCTTTTTCTTGAGTATTTGCCTCGTGTTCATCCAAATCTGTTTCATTATTTTCAGATTCCTCATTTTTATCATTTATCCAATCTTTCATATATTTCGAATATTCCTCTGAACTCTTGTTACTGCCATCTGTTGAGTTTTCATCTGAAAAACTGCCTGATCCTTCTGTCTCTGTATCATTTGGTTCAATTTCACCTTTATTTTCCATTTTTGTTTCATTCTCCGTGACTCCTTCTTCTTTCGAAACATCAGAAGCACTTCCAGAATCTCCATTGCTCTCTTCTAACTCATCTTTATTTTTCTTCCTTGTGTCAATCTTTACTTCAATTTTAGAATCAGCGAAATTTCCTTTATTTTGTGTCCTGGTTTTCATTTCTTTTTGAATGCTTGCTTGCAACAGTGTCTTTGTATCATTTTCCTGTTTTGCTGAGCTTGTAAAAGATAAAGCTTGATTTTTTTGAGTTCCTTTCCGTAAATCATTTGATTCAAATGGAGTAGTTTCTCCAATTTCCTTTACTTGATCGGTTATTTGTGAACTTGCATGTTTTGATTGTGACATGGTTGATCCTTCCTCGTCCCCACTTCCACTTCTTTCCACTTCATTTTCCCCTTCTCCTCTTTCCTCCTTATTATCCTCTATTTCATCTTCTTTTCTATCACTAAAGGGCTGATCTTGCAGTGTTTCATTCCAGAAATTCTTTGAGACTGGCAGACTAATTTGACCGATTGTCTTTACTCGATCAAATTTCTGTGAAAATCTTTGCTTTGATTCTAATATCGCAGACCCTTCTTCATCCTTATCCCCACTGCCACTCTCCTCTTCTTCAATCTCTCCACTCCCATTATCCCCTTTTATGTGGTTATTCTCCCCAATCCCACTACCCTTTCTTTCTCCACTTGTGTCCTCCTCATCATCAACATCTTCATCATCATCAGTATCTCCACTTGCCTGTAAATCATCTTCTCCACTCCCAAATTCTTCCATTTTCTTTTTTGAACTGAAATTACTATCATAAACGATTCGATTTTCATTTGCTTTCTTTCTTCCTTCATTCGATAATGTAGTTTCTAATTTCTTTCTAGACAAAGATTGCTTCCCTTTCGTTGGCTTTTCTTCTTGTTCCTTCGATACTTCAATTTTTTCATCGCTATTTTTCCAACCTTTTGATTCAGCCTTTACGCCAGTAATTCTCTTGGAATCAACATTTTCCCTGCTTTTCTTCTTTTCATTTTTCAAATTATTTGACTTGAATTTCACTTCGCCTACATTGTGGTTTTTGTTGCTTAATCTCTCCTTTTCTTTTCCTAAATCCTGGACTTTATTTCTTGATATTTCCTTCGCATGGAAGCTGTTATCTTTGGTAACAACAGAAGACAAATCAATTTTATCCTTTCTCACGCTGTTTTCTATCGATCCTAAAAGCCCTGTCATTTCTCCATCATCGAAAAAGTTCTTCTTTTCCGTTTCATCAAATTTCAAATTTTCAGAACTGAAAAGATTGTCTCTTTCGATAAGTCTTTTGTAATTTTCATCAACATTACTGAAATTGTCATTTTTCATTCCTTGTTTTGGAGATTGCCTGTTAGGATTCTTCCGCAGTGCAGCCTCTTCAGACTGAGGTGCATTCTTGGAAGCAAGAGAGTTCAATGAATTAGAATTTTTCCATGAGTTCGAATTTTCTGACGTTCTTTCATATTGTTGTGTTGATTGTTGTTTGCTTGCATCAATGCATTGTGGGATACAAATCAGGGCAAATGCCAAGATTAGCTTTAGCGAAGCGATTTTATTTGCTTTTTTCTTCATTGAGGATCCGACCTGTGAAGGAATATAGAAAATGATTTTTTTCCAGAATTAGCTTCTCATAAAAATCAGAGAAATATATTTCTTGTTTGACAAATTATACAGAATTACCTATGCAACAAATTTGTAAAATCTTGATTGCAACATCTTTCTGAGGCTTCAACTTAATTTTCAAGATCCCTCTCACAATTTTAGGTTAATTTTTCCTTCTGAAATTAGGAATAGACCTTTTAGCTATTCTACAAAGGGCCTGGATCGAGTGTTATTTTTGCACATTTTTATACAGGAAGTTCGATCGAGTGGCGTTAGAGCTTCTATCTTTATTGTGCACATTTAAAAATTCTATAAAATGAAGTAAAATATCGTTCGATTCTGATTGTTTTCAGAATAGCTAAATGGTCTATTAGGCAAAAGTGATATGTCTTGATATGCCCACAAACAACTAAAGATAGCTTTTTTGCAATAATGTATGCAACTCTTCATTTGAGATTAGGCAATGCATATTGCATCGTGAATGAATGCTCAAAATTGAGTCAAATTATCAGTTAGCTAACGGAGTTGTAAGTTTACAAATTGACCACACAGTTTTTATATTGCGAAAGCTCAAAGAGTGTCATATTTTTTCGAGTAATCTGACTGTACTAAGTTTCGAGTACATTTTTCGGAATCGACCGGTATTTACTATTGTATGTATATACTATTGTTTCCTACTCAATAAGCAAAACCGTTTTCGAAGCTAATCGATTAATGAAATGTAGTATAGATTTCCGAAGAAAATTGCTGTCTGAGCTAGAACTTATAATGCAAAAGTTAAATTTGAAAAAACTAATTTGTCGATTTAGTGTTGGGCATCGTTTAAGAGCAAAGAGCAAATTATCTTAAAAGAGCAAATTTTTCATAACAGAATGGAAGATAGTTTGCAGATGTTAGATTGTGCAGGGCCTATTTGGAGCTCAAACTTAAGCAAAGTTTTACGGAAATGCAAGGTGTAACCAATCTATCGAGCAGTTATGAAATCAGAACGACAGTTATGTCGACAGACTTCAGTTATGAAATTGAGGACATCGATGAAACATGAGATTAAGCAATTTAGAACTGCCGTTTCCCAGTCAATGGCTTCATGTTTGCAGATAATAAGCTGGCATTATTCAACTCGAAGTTTAGCCTAGCTTTATGCGAGTTATCGACGATTGATCGAACCGAATAACTTTCAGACCAACTTCAATTATGAAAATATGACAAGTAATTAAAAATAGAATTAAGCAAGACATTTTGAGTTAAAGCGAGAAAATCAAAAAAACATGGTTTCCTTCACGGGTCAATGTTTACTCAGACAAATGTGGCAACTTTACCTGTTCAATTGTTTTACTTGTTCAAATGAAAATTCTTCCATTAATGAAACGAATTCATGCAAAGTCATCCCTTTCTTGTATCCAATATCTTTGATGTCTTGGTAATATTTTCTCAAATAAATCAAAGTATTAATTTCAAAATATGCATACAAAAACTTTATCGATTACTCGTAAAAACACGATCAGTGCCTTCATTAATTTTTGATTGGGTTGCATTGTTCTTGACCAAATCACTAATTCTGGACCTGTGTCGCTCCACTGAAGCGTGAGATTTGGCGCTAAATTTGATTTCAATAGATGTTAATTGTAGAAATAGGTTTTGAACAAGTTCACTGATTCTTATTGTACTTAATAAGGTGAATGTCTTCTTTAATGGAGTATTGAAAGATAAATTGATTATGCAGAAGGCTAGCTGGATACGTTAATATCCTCTTTATACATTATTTTCAAATTTTGCATTCAATTTAGAATCCGATCTTAATGGCAAGAACCGGACGTTAAACATTTTCCCTGGCGAACGATTTCGCTAAGGATGGTAGCAAAGAACCTTCTACCGAGATGCATTGCGTTCCAGTTACGAGTCTTAAGCGATTCTATAGGGATTCGAATAAAGAACACAATGCATCTTGGTAGAAGTGCCTCCAGCCTCGCTGCCATCTTTTGCGAAGCAGTCTCTTCTAAATGAGGTTACCGTCTTGTTGAATACAGAGTTCAAAGGGATAGACCATTCTAGATGGAAATTTGAGCGCAATTTTTCGCTAATTTTGCCTCTTGAAGTACAAGCGAATTCAAAAAGATGTATGTATTGTTTGGAAAATCACGAAATTGAAAATTTAAAATCGATTGCAAAAATTAAAACTTCGTTGACTGCCTGCGGCTTTGATTTTATTCGAGAATTTATTCATTATAATTTACAACGCACAATCTTAGCCTCAAATCTAGAATTATTTACCTTCTGTGGACTTTGGCTAAAAGTGGAAAATCTTGTTTTTCTGAGCTCCGTCATTTGCTGAGCATCAAACTCTCAAAATTTACATTATAGTTCATTGCCTATTTCTGACTGCTTTTTGGCTAAATGAGTAAATCAATAGAATTGCTGCTTAGGTCTTGGTTTTAGAAGTTACTCAGAATGATGAGAACAGTAAAAAAATGAAAGGTTCTGTAAGATGATTGAATGAAAATATTACAAACTGGCCCTCCTGAACGATTGTTCAAACCGTGCATACATTTTTTTGACTCATCAGGTGATGTATATGCTTCAGGAAAGGCATCCCAAATTTTGATTCAACCCAAGGAATTCAATTCAGTCTTTATTTCAACAGGAACATGACGTGAATTGCAGTTTCTTCAGGTGACTGAGGGCGAAAGCAGATGCTGCTGAATTGTTTGATGTTATTTGATGTTGCTAAGAAGAGAAAGATCTCCCATAAACGAATGTGAACTTTTAAGCTTCCAGATTTATGTTCAGGCATAGATAAGAGACATATATGTAGCTTCAACGTGTTGGTTGCACAATATGTAGTGTTATTACAGTGAAAAGACAAGCCCGCCCAGTGACGTAACGGTGCAGCTAGGGCCTTTAGCACTGTAGCTATACATGGGTCCCCTGAGATGGCAGGTAAATCAACAAGAGTTTGCCAAATTACCAACATCAAGGCAGTCTTCTTATAGCCAGAACCAAGGCAAGCCCAGCATGGCCAGCATATCAACATCTCCATAACTGGGGGTCTATGAAAGTTTTATATATGAAGGCCCGTTTGCACAAGAAACATATTGGTTGACTTTGAATATGGGTGAAGCGTAGATTTTTTGAACCATGCTTTTTAGAATGTCGGAAAAAGCACCTTTCGTAGAACCTCCCCCATCCAATTCAGAGAAAAAGGACTGTGATCAACGATGTGCTTCCCAAGGACACATTCAAAGTTTAGGATAGGTATCTTACAGAAATACCGGGTGAGTCAAAAAAAAGTTTAGGCGTTTGGAGGGCTGTGGAATAAAAAGTATGTGACTGATATTCAAAACTAAAGTGTTAAGCTGTCAGTCAAAGGCTAACTTAGATGAGAACATTGTGTTTGGTAACATCCTCATCGCTAAGACCCAACAATTAGAAAAATGCCTGTAAGGGGTTTGTATGGGAATCAAGAATTCCACATTCCATTCTGGTCCATGATTTATGTGGCATTGAAGTTTACTAGTTTGAGATGCTGAATTCCAATTTCGATAGAAGGTAAATCATGGACCAGAATGGAATGTGGAATTTTTGTTCCAAAACATGCCCTTTACCAGCATTTTCCTAATTTCTGGGTCTGCAAGATGAGGGATACTACCAAACAAAATTTTCTCATCTAAGTTGACTTTTGACTGATAGATAAACATTTCAGTTTTGAATATCCGACACATACTTTTTATTCCACAGCCCTCCAAACGCCTAAACTTTTTTTTTGACTCACCCGTTAGATATTTGAACAAGTCATTTTCTAAAACGTCCATCTTCCCTTGAAGATAAAGAGGCATTTTTGAAAAGTTTGCCATTTGCATCATTTGCATCAGGATATCAAAATTTGCGTTTAGTTACATAACAAACGTGTTCAATTTACTAGAAGTACTACGAGTCTCTTCAGAGAGCCTGTAAAGTATTTAGTGCAAATCAACGCTCTGTTTCTCCAAGTTACATCAGTACCTCAGGAGGGGGGGGGGGGTACATGACTTGCGGATGGACGGGGGTCTGCCGCCCGGTTTTCAGAAAGCTACCCTCTTCTAATTACCGACAGCTGCCGTCATACCGACTTTTATGCCAATTTTTGGAAAACGCACCCATGTTTTAGGAAAATCTGGCGATAAAGGGACCCTTGTTTAGAGAATTTTGGACCGAAAAACCCACCCATATGGGCGGCACATACCCGTACCCTCAACTTATTATGTTACCCCCCCCCGAGATCAGTACAGTACCGAAGTCGTAAGGGGCCCTAAAGCTCGAGGGCCCTTAGGATTACCTCTAACCACAACCACCGTGCGTGACGCCACTGGGAGAGCCTTTTTGGTGAAAATTAAGAATTTCAAGAATCAGACGATTTAAAAAAAAGGGCAAGACTATAGCCTTACTTTTTCGTAGGAACAAGAATTTTAGAAATCGGGTAAATTTAGCGAGAAAGGTACAAGCCTATAGCTTTACCCTTTGGTGAAAAATATCATTTTAAAAATCAGGTGATTTTGGCAAAAAGGCAAGCCTATAGCTATACTTTTGGGTGAATGATAAGACTTTTAAAACTTTAATATTTCATGATGGCTTCGCATGGAGACAGTCTGCAAGATATAAGATTAAATGCTGAATTGTGTCCAAGTTATCTCTATCTGGTATTTCGACGAATATTGCTGGTCTCCTCCGTAAATAAAAGGCGAAGGCTTCGTTTTGGCCGAGGGGCACTTCATAGCGTACGAGATTTTTCCAGAACAAAAGGATTTATACGGATTTTTGAGGGATTTTGCTTGAAAACGAAAGGATTTTTGCCTAAGGTGTACGAGATTTTTGGGAGTGAAATGCCCCTCGGTTTTGGCAAGATGCAAAATGGCCTAAGTTGCTAGCAGTTGACACAGCCGATCGGTGCTTGTTGTGTCGTGTTTGACGTCATCTATTCTATTGAGATTTACTGATAAACAAAAATCCTTCCCTCAGGAGCATTTCATCCCCAGAGGTGCGAAAACTCTATTCAAAGTTAGAACTGATTGCATTGTTTCAAAGAACAAAACGAATCTACGGTTCAAAATCGAATAATGTTTGCTCCAAAGTTGGGGAAATGTTTTGCCCCTTTTTGACCTCAAAACCTCATCAAATGACGCAAGCTTTATGTCGATCGATGCAGAATCTTGTCCTCTTTCGACTCTTATTTTTTCCAGATTTTTATCACCAGTGCTTTGGAAATTATCAACGGATCTTTGCGATCTCACAAATTGTTTAACCTTTGCATCAATGTATTGTTTGTCTATTACAAATTCAATGGCTTTTGTTCCAAGATCGCGGGGTTTGTTTCACCCCATTTTGGGCCGAAAGCCCTTCGGATCAATGCGAATTTTACGTCAATCGATGTAGAATTTTGTCCTCTTTCGACTCATATTTTTTCCAGATTTTTATCACCAGTAGTTTGGAAATGATCTACGAATCTTTGCGATCTCACCTTCGAAAGTCCCAGTTTACACAATGGTTCCACGCTAATTGGCCTCGAAAAGACAAAGGAAATCCAGTTTTTCGAAGTTAACTCCTCGAATATTCATCCTAAAAATCTGAAACTAGTTTGAGAAGATCGGCCATCTAATTCTGTATCGTTTGATGTATAAATCGCATGGCTTTAGCCAAAAACGAAGGAATAAATGCGAGTTTTCTGTGAACCATGAAATTGGTCGAGAACAAAAGAATCCTCAAAAATTTTCAACCAAAAAGCATCACAGCGGCAAAATGGACCAAATGTGGCCTCTGCGAAGGCTTAAGACTAGGCATAGCAAGCAGTGCAGTAGTTTCTTATTCTAATTCTGTTTAGATTGTTTATGTTCGATATTTAATTTATAAAACGTAATTTAATCAATTTTACTGCACTTTTTCATTTGTTTTGCTAGATTTCAAACAATTTTTTGCAGTACTGTATGATACCATAAACATTTTCATGATAATATCCAGTATATTTCTTTAAATTATTAATTTTTGAACAGCTGAAAAACGTCGTTTCTCTCTCCCTATCATTTCATCTGTTTCCTGAATTTGCTTTTCCTTGATTTTCCTGCCCCCCTGGCGTTTGTTTACGTTCTCCTTGAGGATAACAGGTTCCTTCAAATGTCTTCAAAATTTTCCGGAGCTTCGAAAAAAGATATTCTCCAGATAATAGCGTTTTGAAGTAAACCATGAATTTTACCTGTGTCACAAGAAGACCATATTTTCTATTAACCTCGGGATTTTTCAAAGAAATTTTAAAATAATGTTTTGCACGAGGCAAGAAATTTTTTCGAAAATAACATAAAAAGACTCTTAAGTTTGGTGTCAAAAGAGAGAGCAACTTATGGGGTTTCTAAAAATATAAAACTTGGAATTTTCGGTGCAGTGATTGCTGACATTTTACGTGATTAAAGTTCCGGAATGGCCTAAGCGCAGTTGTGCATCTCATTGAAAGCGGCGCCTTTGATCCTTGAGGTATTGTGTTCAGACTTTCGTGAATAAATCCGAAACTATAACTTCTTTTTAAATCATTTTAATACCAAATTGTAGAGCTTGAAAAGCTGCATCTTTTGGTGCAAAAAGAGTTAAACTCAGAGCCATAGTTTCGGAGAAAATCCCGGGTTTCTTAATTTCGTCACGCTTGAGTGATAATTACATGTAAACAAACCCAAATTGGTCGATTTTTCTTGAGTGATCCTCAAAAGTTGGTAAAATTTGGGCTGCTTTTCGGTTTGTTTACATGCAATTATTACTCAAGCGTGACGAAATTAAGAAACTTGGGATTTTCTCCGAAACTATAGCTCCGATTTTAGCGCTTTTTGCACCAAGAGATGCAGCTTTTCAAGCTCTACAATTTTGTATCAAAAATATTTAAAACGACTGATACTTTAGGATTTATTCATGGAAGTCTGAACACAATACCTCCAAGATCAAAGGCGCCGCTTTCAATAGGAAGTAGGTCAGCGCTCAGGCCATTTCAGATCTTTAATCGCTGAAAATATCTGCAATTATTGCACCACAAAATTGAAGTTTTATATTTTCAGAAAGCCCATAACATGTTCTGTCTTTTGATATCAAATTCAGAATTTTACGCTGTATTTTGAAAAAGTTTCTTACCACAGGATAGTGAGGTCACTGCAGGCAGAAACGGTGGCCATTTTAGATATAATGATGTCGCCGCGGTTACCCTAAATTTCTCCATTGAAAACATCACTGAATATTTCACAAAAATGCTTAAATTTAGTACCAATCGTGTGCCCTAAGCGAATTTCAGAAGTTTATTAAACGTTTCGCGCTGTGATGAGTGTCAGACGAAAAGCTTTGATGCAGAAAATCATAATTCTAGTTCTCATGTGATTCTTTGAGTTCAAAAGTAAGAAAAAATCATTTCACCAAACGTAAATAAACAAGAGGAGGACAAGCACGAATTGAATCTAACGGAAAGGTGAATTCAGAAATAAAATATCGTTCAGTTCTCTCTTGTTGTCCATTATGCAAATGAAACTACTAGGAATATATCTACAAATTTGCAACTTAAAACTTTCAAAACGTTGCAGAATAAGATAGAATAAGAGATTAAATTATAAAATTTAACTTAAAAACAACTGTGTCACGTCCTAGGGAAAGGGGCGATGACTAACATAAATTATAACTAAAAGGGGTACTGCCGAAAAGTTGCCCTGATTGCAAATTTTTTCATAAGAATTTGGATCAGACTAATGTACTAAAAGTCTTCTAAATTCACGTTAAAATTTCTGTTTCTTATTGCTAAAAGTTTCGGAATTTGTTTCTCATTTTATAAGTGCAAGAGTTATGGTGCGATTTCCTTGGCAGCAAATCATTATTTGGGAAGGAAAAGCACTTTCTTACGCTCAAACCTAAAAATTAATAGTTCATTTCATTCAAGAATTAACGTTCGACGACACAACTGCAATTATTCATTTAAAGTTTCTTAGCCCTTTTCAAACTTTGTACATTTCTTATAAACCAGTTTCATATATCAAAAATGGGCACAAATTCATATTTTTAGGATGGATGTCCAGAAAGATTTGACACTTCATTATTCTTGCCTGGTCTTCTCTGAAAATTTTGTGCAAAAATTATATATATTTCAGTGGTGTTCCAAGCAAAGAATTGTACCGGGTGACCCAGAAAAAAGTGACCCAAGGAAATCAATCATAGAAAGAAAAGTAAGTGGCCGATTGAAACGCTTCAAGCGTTGTTCTGTCCCAAAAAAAACTAGCCTACGTTATGATTATTCTTCGCAATTTTTTCGATCCGGTAAATTTCCCGAATCAATGATTTTGTGGAAAACAGAGCATCGAATTTAACCGAAACTTGAAGTTTTAGATTCCTGCCTGATTTTGCGCTTGAGACATGCACCAAAACCTAGGGGTTCAGGTGCTGCAAAAAATTTTCAAGATCAGTTAACCGAAAGCGAAGATATTGATTTTCGAAGTTGGGCCTAAATCAGATCTTTGTTTACATGACTGGAAGAGGCATGGCACTGTTTTGACAGCAAATTACAATTCCTTGTATCTAAGCTCAGACTTCACCGATCTCTTTCATTCTAGTCTCATTCTGATCCTCTAACCGTGTGCTCTGAGGCAATGTAAAGCATGCTATGTCATGTAAACAAAGTTCTGATTTAGGCCCAACTTCAAAAATCAATATCTTTGCCTTCGGTTCATTGATCTCGAAAATTTTTGCAGCACATAAACCCCTAGGTGATGGTGCATGTCTCAAGTTAAACATTTTGTTAGGATTAGGAACTTTATTTTTGGCATCAAGCGACTATAATCTTTCTATGGGCACATTCAAATGAGACTCCTATTCCCAGGGTGAAATGAGACACGTTCCTCGTTGTTTTGAAGATCTGCAATGGCTGTAAATCGATTCTCTGTTTTTGACGACTTTTTGAGAAAATCAAGCAATCCCTTTTCCACAAAATTCGGGAAACTTACCGTGGAGAAAAAAATTGCAAAAAATATACATAATGTAGGCAAGCTTTATAGGGCAAGAATAACGTTTGAAGCATTTCAATCGGCCACTTAGTTTTCTTTCTATGACAGATTTCCTTGGGTCATTTTTTCTGGGTCACCCGGTATAATCCTTGCGTAGCACATGTTTTGAAATTGTGAAAATAAGGAAAAATGTTCAAGAATTTAGAAGGGAACACTTACGAATATGGGAGGTACAACTCTAGTTTCGCGTTTTAGGGAAAGGCCTTGTCATTTTCTTGTTAGGGCGGACATGAACTGATGCAACTAACAACTGTAAATCTCAATGGTGGCGTCCCAAAGTTAACAAAAATTTTCACAGAAGACTGACATACGATTAGTTGGGCATACTTTCGCCCTGTAAACTTACGTCAGAATCCCCCCCCCCCATGTCTTTCTACTTTTTAAGAGCTGGAGCCGCTACTGGTAACTATTCTGAAATAACTGAATAATCTGTATGTTTGGAGTATTAAAATCTTCAGCTATTTACTTATAAAGAACAAAATTAAGAATACAAGTAAATTTATATACAATTAATAGATTGATTTGTATGAAGGAAAAGAAGCATGCACTCGATACTTTCTCGGCAAAAAGTTCTGTGCAACTTTTGCGGGATTCATAATCCTCGTACGCTATTTCAGTAAAAAAGTTTCCATATTTTCATCAGTCAAAAAGTCTCTCATTATCGTATCATATCGATTTTCGTTTTCTTTCCCATCTAAATGATTATTCTTTGTTATTTTCTTTGCCCTTGCAATATCAGCTTTCGGTGCTAGTGTCCGTTGATTCGCACCGTACGGTAGATTTCCATGTCCGGCTGGCAACTCTGGGTGATGAAATTGCTCTGATGTTAGTACTTCATAAGGATTTAGACCATGCACAGGGGGATGAGGCTTATGATATTCTATATTTGGTAAATGGTGAGGTCTAGGAACATGATAGAAGGGATAACCAGTATTGAAGTGTATTACTTCATCATGATCCCCTCCGTGTCCTCCTCCTTCATGTCCACCTCCTTCATGACCCCCTCCCTCATGACCTCCTCCTTCATGACCCCCACCATGACCCCCTTCTCCGTGACCAAAATGCGAAGATCCAAAAGGGCCTGGTCCATGCCATGTGGGACCACTCCAATGTCCAAAACCCTCTCCATGATGATACTGCTCCCCTTGTCCTTCCTCATGCCCTTCTAGGCCCCCACCCCTTTCTGGCCCTTCATGATGGGAATGGTGCTGTGATGTGGACCCATGACCATCAAACTGATGATCCTGTACTTCTGCGTGATTCTCCAATTCCTTTGCTTTACTTTCATATTCTTCCGCCCTATGTCTGTACCCATTTGCCATTTCTAATAATTCCTCAGGACTTGAATGCATTGCTTGTTCATCTGAAATAGCGGGGTGACCATGCACTGCACCTAAATCATTATCTGTGCCATGACGGGCCACCAATTTTTTCCCATTTCCTTGCCCTTTTTTCTTTGTTAAAACATATTTCTTCTGTGGCTCTCTGTTAAAGGATTCTTTTTCATTTTTTGCACTTCCTTTGATTTCAATTCTTGGTGTATCTGAATCCAAAAGTTTAACCTTCTCATCATATTTATGGTTGGCATTTTTCAAGTAATCAATTTTCCCACCACTGATTCTAGATTTCAGATTTGTATTCCTGTTTCTGGTCTCTTCAGCTTTGTTTTGCAGTATTTTGCTTTCTTTTGACTGAATTTGCAAAATTCCAGAGAGTTTTCCGTTCGTACTCTTTCCTCCACTTTTCAGTCGGTGATCTTTGTCAATTCTTCCAAAGTTATATTTCCTCAACTTCCTTTTAAGTCCTGCTCCTTCCCATCGATCACCAGACCTATCACTTTCAACTTTTGCCCTTACATCTTCTCTAAATCCTTTCCTGCTCTTTTCTCTACCTATAAACTTCTTGTCTGTTTCAAATGACAAAATATCTCGTGAATCAAAGCTTCCTGTTGTAATTTTGACAGGAACTTTCAAAACTCTTTTAGTTGGTGTTGAATTTGCCTCAGTTTCTTTTCCTGCTGTTTGCTGGATCATTTGCTGTGTTCCTGCTGAAATATTTTCGGTCCTGGCATTTTCCTTGATATCAGAGTCCTTGTACCCTTGTCTCGAGCCATCTGAATTTGATTTCAATGGAACTTCTTTGATGGCAAAAGTTATATTTTTATTATCTGTTGGGCCACCTGTAGGTATTCCTACCTCGACATCAATTTTGTCACTTGTAAGGTTTGATACCTCCTTTTGTGGGGTTCTCTCAGTGCTTTTTTGTTCCATATTTCTGGACTTTTCTGGAGTTTCAGGGTCTATGTGATATTGTTCTCCTTGTCCTGGATGATTCCCCCATAAACCACCACCCCTTTCTGGCCCCTCATGAGGCCCTTTTGGAAGCGAATCAAAATGCCTTTCTTGAAAATGTGGATAATCTTGTTTTATTACGATTGTCTGTTGGCTCTCAACGTTCTTAGGCTTGATGTCAATATGTTGAGGTTCATTTGAGAAATGTTGCTGTTGCAGTAGTTGTTGTTGCCGTTGCTGTTGTTGTTGCTGTTGTTGCATTTGCTGCAACTGTTGTTGTGCCACTTGCTGCTGCTGCCATTGCTGTTGTTGCCTAGCAACAAAAGACGGGGGTTCACGCAACATATTATCTCGATTATGACCTGTATTCTGTTCATTATTTGCTTTCGGAAAATCAACATAATCATCTTGGTGTCCATTGCCCGGTTGCTCTTTGTGAAGTTCAATTTGGTCTGCTTCCGGCACCTGCCCTGTTATGATTTTACGTCCATAATTTCCTACTTCATTGGCATGGGGGTCCTCATTCTTTGCCCCTTGCCCCCCAAAAACATCTCTATCTTCACTATGATGATTCAGTTCTGGTTGTGCAATTGGTGGAGAATGATCATCAAACATCTTATGACCCCCTTCATGAAGTTGAGACCCTTCGATTCCATGTTCTTCGTGGTGCCCTTGCCCCTCATGTTGTGAATGCCCTTCATGTTCATTCGGTTTCAGTGGCAACCAGCCTTCACGTGGCTTATCATGTTGCCCGTGTCCTTCATCTCCATTACTCCAAAACCCTTCTCCCCCATGTGATTGTCCCTCGTTTCCATGTGATTGTCCCTCACTTCCATGCGATTCTCCCTCATTTCCGTGTGATTCACCATGTTCCTTATGATCTTCATTCAAAAGTGCAGGACCTTCTATCTTAGGCCATCCAAAATGTCCTGTCATATGATTATCATTATTATTACCATGCTCATTGTTCTCGTGCTCATGGTTACCATGGTCTTGTTCATTGTGTTCAGAATGATGATTCTCATTGTTTCCATGCCCTTCATTTCTATTGCCTTCATGAATTTCATTGTTACTACCATGTGACTCTTGATTACCCTCATGATGCCCCCCACCCCTGTCCCCTCCAAAGAACTCACCCCCGCCAATATTATCCATGTGTCCCCCATGTCCATCTTCATGACCCCCACCATCTTGTCCCCCAAAGACCTCATTCCCACCATTATCATTCATATGCCCACCATGATTCCCCTCCCCATGAAAGCCTTCTCCTTCATTACCATTCATATGCTCACCATGTCCATCGCGATGCCCCTCATTCTCGCCATCCCCATGGAACCCTCCACCGTTCCTTCCCTTATTTCTAAACATGTTATCACTATTAAGTGCTTCTGATGAAGTCATATGCTTCTCCAGTGTATCAATTGCATGCGCCACCGAGCTTGCATCTGGTGGTTTTTGATATTCTTCGTACCCTTCATTCGAATAAGACGGTAGATGATCATGATATGGGTATTTATTGTGCCCTTGTTCTTTAAACCAACCGAATTCACTGTCTTTATTATCATAAAAATCATAACTTTTAACAGGCCTACCATGAGAACCATGCCTACTGAATCTACTCATACCATACGTCCTTGGTCTAAAGTCTCTTCTTTTTGCGAATTCATGAAAATGACTTCTTCTAACGTTCTGACTCGCAGTATTTGTCCTCCTTCTTTCTTCTATATACAGACCATCTGATTTTTCACCATGATGCATCAGACGTGGCTCAATAGCTGCAGAGAAATAAAAATAAAAACATTGCATGACTGTTTGATGCAATCATTCGTTTGATTTGATAGCTCGATAGGATCTTCAGGTTTTTCCTTTAAGTTTTTATTGGCAGTCTCTCATATCTTGATCAAATTCAGAAATATCACGTCTGTTTTATTGAAAGAATTCACAAACAGGTTTGAAAAAATCAAGATCGTTGTGAATCCTGAATTAATGGCAGACAAGTGATACCAGCTTCAAGAAAACCTTTTTTTGAAGGTCCATGATATGGGGGCAAGCAGAAGTCCTGTAGCTTACGTGAATTGCTATTTGGACGACACAACGTTATGACGACATAACTGGAAAACTGTGTAAACGAGATGACAGCTTACACAGTCAACCGAATTGAAACTCAACCCATGTTGGACTCAATACGGGTTGAAATATCTTATGTAAAGGGCCTTAAAGATATAAAAGATTGCCAATGAACATTTATAACCAAATGACTGAAGCTCTCATCGAGCCATTAATCAAACGAAGGCAACCTAAAGAGCTCATGTTAAAAGCAACCAAAAGATCAGCAATTACTAGACAGATAATTTGATCTTTGATCTAAACGCTAAAAAAAGAAAAGCAAAAATGAAACAATGTTATTGAATTTGGGTGATGTTTCCAACAGGAGCATTACTTTGGAACACCAGATATAAGAAATAATGATGATGTAAAAAAGATAAGTAAACTTCACAGCTTACTAGAAGACTTCCAACAACAAGTTCATATATTTCTGGGATATTGTCATCAGATATCTGTCAAGTAAAATGTCACTAACTAATCTTCATAGGCAATCCAACCATCCTGTTCGCCTTCCTCTGGTAACTCCAAATTTTTTCATGGATTTTGGTTGGAGACTTCTTACAAAGTTGAAACAAACATACCTTCAGTAAGCTCTTTTGCCTCCAATTGTAAATAGCATCGTAACACCAAGATTACAATCTTCGTTAATAGTAAGGATGTTCTTCCCATTTTGTCTTCACTCAAAATGCATTCATGAATCAAATAAACTCAGTTTGTCTTGCACTCCATGTTTGTACATTGCAAATTATTTCTTTCAGGATATATTCATCTTGGTTGCTACAAAACTGCCACTCCACTGAAATTAAAACAAACCAAATCAAGTAACTGGATTTAACTAAATGTGTGAAAATTTAGGCCAAGAAAACGCAAGATTTGTGAAAATTGAAGCTGAGATCTCACGTAATTATTAGATTAGCTTAACATGTGTTGGTTTTGTTTATTAAAAAGGTAGTTAACTTGTTCTGCCCAATGAGTTTAAAGATAAAATCGTAAACAGGTCATGCGGGGCTCTCCAAGACTTGCACGTCGAAAGGAGCCCTAAATTGGAGCGATAAAACAATTAATATATCATAAAAACAACGTTTCGAAAGCAATATAGACGCTTATGGTTTTCATCACTACAATTTCAATGTTCGCTTCTCAGCTGTAGCCATGACAGTAAACAAATCCTGGGTAAATGCGGGTACATGCATGTAAATCTGTTCTGAATAGATTCATATAAATCTGTCCTGGAAAGGTGCGTAAAAATCATTCGTGGATAGATGTATATAAACCTCTTCTCGACCAATACATACAAATCTGTGCTGGATAAATGCATAAAAATCTATCCAGGACTGATGAATGAAAATCTATCCAGGATGGATGAAGAAAAATCATCTTGGATTGGTGCATAAAATCGATCTCGGATAGATATATCAAAATATATCCCGGATCGATGTATAAAAATCTATCTAGGATAGATGAATTAAAATATAGCCCAGATAGATGACTAAAAATCTATCAAGGATAGATGAAATAAATCTGTTTTCGATCGATGAAAAAAATATATCCTGGATAGATGAATAAAACTCTATCCTCGATAAATAAATAAGACCCTTTCCTCGATGGATCAATAAAAATCTATCCTACATAGATGAAGAACAATCTATCCTGGCTGGATGAATAAAAATCCTCTGGTAGATTGCTTGTCTTCCTCGACAGAAAAAATCTATGTGAATTGATATTCCATTTTTAAATGTTTAACACTAAAACAGCAAACAGCATACATGTGAAATAAACAAAGGTGGGGTAACTGTAATGTGCCTCTGTGCTGGCACTAAATATGTCTTCACTTAACGTTTGAAACGATTTTCATTCTTCATAGCAAAATATATTTTTTCAAAGCATTTACTTGAAATTTACCAATCGAAAATGCCAATTAAATTTTCAAGGTAAGGAGCATAAATCGTGGTATAATTTTATGTTTCCTTCGGGTTCGATATCACTTTTTCCTGCAACCAGATTCCTGGAAAACTATTCAGCATTTCAAATGATTATATGCAGCCAGTCAACGGTCATCTTCCCTTCCGAAGGTCTGTCCTACCAAGTACAGATATTTCGCATACAAGTTTTTAATCAGCAGTTCAAATCACATATACAGAAAATTATCTTTTTAAGTATTTTTACGACTGAATTACAAATTTTCAGGCATCTTAAAATTAAAATCTTACCTGTCATCCTTAGCCCATCGATCTGTCCGTAGCATGTTTCATTTTGCCCTCTTTAGGTCTTTTTACGTATGGTTGATTTTTTAGTTAATTTATATTTTCATTTATATTTTCATCTATATTTATATTTCTGGTTTAGGAGAATGAAGAAAATTCAACAAAATTTGACGTGCATGCTATTCATGAAACTAATATTAATTACTTAATATTTACAAGAATTTATGAAGGAAATCTACTATTTTAAGGATGAGCAATAATCTTTCAACTATACAACTCAATTTTGAAAGTATGAAAATGTACATTAGCTGTGATTAAGTAATGCAGTTTAGTGTCGAATCACAATTTGTCTTCTCCCTCCATTCTCAATCTTTAAATTTCATCTGATACATCACTGATGATTTTGATAATATTTTCTAAATATTAAAAGCCTTAGATTTAATTTATGTATTATTCATCAAATTATTTTGCTTACATGATAGTCTAATGGTCTTTTATTTTTATTTTTATTTTTATATTGGAAGTATCAATCTTTATTTCAAGTAGTTTAATGAATCTTATAGATTCACCGAGAATAAATAAAAATGGTAAATTAATTCATCTTTTCAACTTCTTCTTATAATTTATCAGAATCTTACGGGAACTTATTTATCGTTTCAGGTACCTGTTCCCAGCAAGGTAGCTTATGGCCAAGAGGTCTGCCTTAAAAAGTTGACATTAGTTAGATAAACCCTCAACACTGTGGCGCATAAATGTCAACAATTTTCTATCGGCTCAAATTTCTTTGCAAAAATGTTAGAGAGCGCCTATCCGCAGTATAAAACGCGACGCCTGTCAAAGCAAGTTAATCGTTTGAGGGGAAGGATAACGTTAGTTGTAAATGCATGATTTAAATGTGTTGTTACATTTACTATACGATATTTAAAAATTTGATTGATTATAAGGTTTTACCGTATCTCAAATTCATTCTGCTTTGCTGCAATACTTCGAACTAATAATAATTTCGACCATGACTTAATGTTCCGCCTTACAAATTCATGTAATTGTCTTGTTTGACGTTTCAGTTCAGTTTCTTTTTGTTTTTGAAAATTCCTAACTGATTGTCTCTTTCTTGAGAAGTGTGACGCATGATCTACTTCTGTATTTACCGGCGGATGTCCCGTCTTTTGTCCACCAGTTATTAATTTTGCGCCTTTTTCATCTCCTTTGTTTTTGTCATCACTTTTCCCACCCTTTTTATCTTCGTCACCTTTATCATTTCCACCAGCTCCACCACCACCACCACCTTTACCGTCACCACCACCGCCACCATCACTGCCAGCTCCGTCACCAGTTTTTTGCTCACCAGCAGCTTCTTTCAACGTAGCTGACGTTAATACTTCATATGGGTTAGGACCACCTGCTGGAGGCGCCGGTTTGATTAAAGTTGCCGCCGGTTTAGCAGCAGGAGGCGCTTCCGGCGGTAAATAAAAAACAGGGTAACCGGTATTCTTGACTTCTGCTGCATTCGCCTTACCACCGACAGCTTGTCCGCTATTCATGTTTGTAGCTGAGACAGAAACCCCCGCCGGTGGTTTATTCGCTATAGCATCTGCAGCAGCTTGACTTGCGATGGCTGGTGCTGGATTTGGAGCTGGTGCAGAATTCTGAGCAGGAACTTTAACAGGAACAGGAACAGGAACAGGAACGGGGACCGGGACTGGTTCAGCATGATGGATCATATGATTATGGTGCTCTTCCTCAACATGTAAGGGCTCTACATGATGTTCCCCGATTCCTTCATGATGACCATAATCTAGTCCAATATGACCGAAATCTCCTTCATCATGACCGTAATCTGTTCCATGATGACCGTAACCTACACCATGATGACCGTAACCTATTCCATGATAACCATGATCCATTCCATGATAACCGTGATCCGGTTCTATATGGTTGATCCCTATACCATGATGACCATAATCCGTTCCATGATAATCGTGGTGTCCGTAATCCGAATGTCCGATAGATCCGTACTCCAAGCCCCCATGACCATATCCATGACCCCCTAGTCCTTCATGACTGTATCCATGACCCCCCAATCCTTCATGATAGCCATGTCCACCTTCCATTACATGCATTGATCCCAGGGGGTAATGATCCATATCATAATTGCAGCTATCATGGTATCTGCAAATCGAATTTATACGTTTGAAATCCTTATGTTGTTGATGTTGTCTTTTTGATTCAATGTCATTGTTTTCCTTTGACCCCGTGTGTTTCTTTAAATGTCTCCTTCGTTTCTCTAACAATTTCTTAGAATTTGACCTTTTCCTCGATTGTTCTTCAATGTTCGATTTCGTTTTGAGCTTCTTCTTCTTTATCCGTTTATTTTTATCTAGCCTCGAAATTAAAAATCGTTGGAAAGGGTCTTTAGCTTCAAATTTTTCACTTTTAGTCTTGGAAATCTTTGACGAAGAAAGCACTTTGTCAGTTTCTAGCGTTTTTCTGGATCCAACAGCATCAGACTTCCTTGAGTCTACATTCCGACTTTTATCACGGTCTACAGTAATTGATGGACTGGAAAGACTAGCTCTACGATCAACGGTAGGTCCTGGAATGCCTTGTCCATGAAGTATCACTTTAATTCGATGAGATTTATGACGATGTCGATCATAGCTGAAAAGAACAAATTATATTAACCACCGCGCGAGTAAACAAGGTTAAAGCCATTGACAGGCTGTGGAACGAAAAGAAGATGCTGATACTCAAAAATGAAATATCAGTCTACCTGTAAAAGGTAAACGTCAATATGAAAAGCACTTATCTTTTAGACAAAAAATTAAGGAAAATGCTCGAAAGGAGTTTGTATGGAAACGAGATTTCCACGACGATTCTGGTCCATGATTTCCTTGCCATTGAAATTCAAATGCTATCTCTAAAAAGACACTTGTATTGGGTCTATATTCATTGGCAAGTAAATGATGGACCAGAATCGAACAATGAATTCTCTTTCTCATACATACCCCTTATCAGGACTTTCCTTATTTCTGCCGCAGCTCTATGCTTCTGCGTAGCAAAATATCATATACTGCTATGGAGGAAATAGCGAAAGAGATAAAACGAAGCAATCAACTTTTTTCCCATATATCTTTGAAACCTCCTTCAAAGGAACGATATAAATTTCCTCCGCAGAAGCATATAAACTCAATGGCGGCGTCTGACAACTCATGGTTGATGACGAAACATAAATATCTGAAACGTTCACTTACTAATGATGATCATCATGGTGACTATGATGTTCTTCTCCTCCATAGTGGTCTCCATGATGTTCATACCCCGTTCCTTCTCCTCCATAGTGGTCTCCATGATGACCGTGCCCCATTCTTTCTCCATGATGACTGCGACTCTCTTCGTAACCATAACCTCTCTCGCCGTGTCCCGCGTGCCAACCACGATCACCATGATTATCACTACTATGCTCGTGAACGTGCGAGTCATCGTCATGGTAACCATCTTCATTGTTATGATAATCACCATGGTCACCTCGGAAAACCTCCGCAGTGCCGGGAACCCATTCAAATGCTAAATCATCATGAAGGTTGTATCCGTTGTAATTCGCATATTTGCTTGCAATGGTCGACCGTACTGTTGGCTTGGCTTTTATCGTGTTCCCTATTTTCTTGGGTCCCGTTACAACTGATGATTTGATTGGCACTGTTTTGTTCTGTACTGCTGTACTTGAGTTAGCTTCATTTGCAGCTGTAATAACCGGACTGTCCTTTCCATCACTCTGCAATGTTGAATTAGCCAGCTCTTCTCGTCTTGCAACTGCAGGCCCGGGTATTCCTGGTCCATGTAATATCACTTTGATTCGGTGAGACTTGAAGCGATGTCGCTCGTAGCTGAAAGAAATACAAATTGTTACATCTTCTCAAACGAAACGATGAATCAACAGTCTTTGTTATTCTACATACTACAGCTTGTCCAAAAAAAATTTCCAGTTTATATGGCTGCTTTGGAGGAGCAGTAAATCTAATGATCTCGGTTTTTACACAGTTGGATAGGCTAGGATTCAACTAAGAGTTTGAGACCTTCTCGTTTGAGTCAGTCTGACAGGTGGTTGCTGATTTATGGCAGAGAATAGGCAAAATAACTTTTCCTCTCAAAAACAGCAGCTCTGTTGTTCTCCAGTTATTTCAAAATATACAATAGTCAATAGAAACGGTCCTAGTGCGTTATTTAAATGTCTACACAACAACACTGTCAACCATTTAAAACATGTAACACAAATTTGAAAATGATGTTCCAACTTTTTCTTTCAAACTTTACCGAAGAAAAATATGTGATTACACGAGACCTGATTTTTACGCAAAAAGAAAAAGATAAAGGTTTCTAAAGAAACTCAACGATCAGTCTTTGGACAGTATCCTCAGGATGTTTGACACAAGTTAACGCAACCAGAAAGCATTGGGACTGATACAACTGATATTAAAGCTCGAATTTCAAAAGAAATCTAAAAAATAATGGATCGCTTGTAAAATACAAAAGACTGACTTGAAAACTTCGGCAAAAAAAAAACTTCCATTTCATACCTATGATGATGATCATTTTCTCCATGACTGTCTTCATGACTTCCATGGTGACCACCTCCGTATCCATGGTGATCACCTCCATATCCATGGTGACCTTCTCCATATCCATGGTGATCATTCCCGTATCCATGGCTACCACCGCCATAGCCATGATGACCTTGTCCATGTTCAAAGATACCACCTCCGTATCCATGATGACCTTGTCCATGTTCAAAGATACCACCTCCGTATCCATGGTGACCTCCTCCGAATTTATGATGACCAAACCCATGGCCATGGTGACCACCACCGTAACCATGGCGACTACTTCCATATCCATGGTGACCAAAACCATCATAGTTTCCATTTTCATGGTCTCCATGGTGCCAACTCCCTTGTCCATTATCTTCATTTTCAATATGGCCTCCAAAAGAATGTGGGTGTGAGGCCCATCCATAATTGCGATCCCCTTCATAATCAACAGCAACCAAAGAAGACCCTTCTGATGAACTTTCGATTCCTTTATGTTTTTCATCAAGGATAGTCTTACGTTTGTCAGCAGAGTCAGTAGAGTCATCAAAATGTCGTGTATGACTCCAAGGTGACATGACAAAATGTGTGGCCCGGTCAATAAATTTCTCTTCTGGTCCGGGTAATCCATGTGAATGTTGATGATGGTGATCATCTTGCAATCTGTCATACAAATGATGTAATTCGGATATTTCATGGTGCATAAGATCATTAAGTCTATGGTGCTCGTCTTCTCTATATCCGTGTGGTAGTAAATGTTCACCACCTGTACCCTCTCTGTGCCAATGTCCACCATGTGAATGGTATTCTCTGCCATGAAAATCATCTTCATGATCATGATGGCCTTCATCCCCTCCTCCATATCCATGACCACCCTCACCATAAGCATGTCCCCCTTCATCCCCTCCTCCATATCCATGTCCACCCCATCCATGTCCACCCCATCCATGTCCTCCTCCATATCCATGGCCACCCCATCCATGTCCCCCTCCGTATCCGTGACCACCACCACCATAACCATGTCCTCCTTCATCATCACTTCCGTATCCATGCCAACTTCTACCATGTCCTCCTTCTTCACCGTGACCACTCCCATCATGGCCACTCCATCCATGGTGCCCTCCTTCATGACCCCAGTCACTCTCATGATGTCCCTCATGCCCATGATCGTAGTCTTCTGTATGTGAACTTATCATTCTTCCACCATGTCGAAAACCATGACGAGAATTGTGGTGTTCATGTCCATGATGATGGCCACCCTCGTCTCCGCCCTCATCACCATGGTGATTACCCCATCCCCAGTCACCATCTCCGTGATGATCTTCGATTCCCCCAAAACCAATTCCATCATAACCCCATCCATTATCAAAATTACCATGACTATCTAATCCCCCATGAGAATCATGGAATAAATGGTGGCCAAACCTTCTTTCACCCATGTGTTCTCCGCCATGCCAACCACCGATATTACTCTTTGCAAAAGTATCTACTCCATCATGATGACCATGGCCACCTCCATAACCACCAATAAACCCAAGGCTATGTCCTCCTCCAAATATACCACCAACAGCACGATGACCACCACCGAATTCTCCATTGAACATGTGACCAGGGCTTATGTCATCATCAAGTCCATTGTAGCCTCCATCCCCGCCGAATCCATGATATCCATGATGATCACCATGATGACCACCTCCACTAAATCCACCACCTCCACCAAACCCACCAACTCCCAGACCACCACCTCCAAAACCACCCCCTCCTCCAAACATACCAACCCCACTCATTTCCCCACCATGATTTCCTGCACCAAATCCACCATATGCATGATGGTCACCATGAAATCCATCTCCAAATGCTGGGTGACCAGCTCCAAAATGTACACCAAAACTATCATGAAGATGTCCAAAGTCACCATCAAACCCATGGTGGCCACCATGAAAATATGACCCATGATGTTCACCATCGTATCCCTCTCCATGACCAAACCCACCTCCATGGCCATGACCACCTCCAAAGTCACCTCCAAAGCCACCACCATCATGCCCACCAGCATGACCACCACCAGCCCCATCCTCAAAGCCACTTCCATGTCCACCACCAAACCAATCATCATGTCCTCCACCAAAACCGGCACTATGATGACCACCACCATGTCCTTCCCCAAAATGTCTACCATGTCCATCACCAAACCAATCACCATGTCCACCTCCAACGCCCCCACCATGTCCACTCCCAATTCCACCACCATGACCTCCAAAATTATCTTCATGTCCGTCACCGAACCAATCACCAAGTCCATTGCCATGGTGGCTAAAGCCACCACTATGCCCTCCACCATGTCCTCCATCAAAGCTGCCCCCATGGCCAAAACCAAATCCATCATCATGACCATTATCATGTCCTCCACCAAATCCACCGTGTCCTCCACCAAATCCAAAGCCACCACCATGACCCCCTTCAAAGCCACCACCATGCCTTCCACCAAAATGACTGCCATGACCAAAACCAAATCCATCACCATGACCAAAATCACCATCATGACCACCACCATGTCCTCCGCCAAATCCACCACCATGACCAAAACCAAATCCACCATCATGGCCTAAGCCACTGTCATGTCCACCACCAAATCCATCACCATGACCCCCTCCAAAACCATCACCATGATGACCAAAACCTCCTCCATAACCACCTCCAAAGCCACCAAAGCCATGGCCGTGTCCAGCACCAAATCCAAACCCATGTCCAAATTCATGTCCTCCACCATGATGACCAAATCCCCCACCAAAGCCACCACCATCTCCTCCACCAAAACCATCACCATGTCCACCACCGAAACCATGTCCACCTCCAAAACCATGTCCTCCACCAAAACCACCATAATGTCCACCTCCAAAGCCATGTCCACCTCCAAAACCATGTCCACCTCCAAAACCATGTCCTCCACCAAAACCATGTCCACCTCCAAAACCATGGCCGCTTCCAAAACCATGTCCACCTCCAAAACCATATCCTCCACCAAACCCATGCCCGCTTCCAAAACCATGTCCACCTCCAAAACCATGTCCTCCACCAACACCATGACCGCTTCCAAAACCATGGCCACCACCTTCATGATGCAAGCCAAAATAAATCCGATTTCCAACTCCTGGGCTCATAATAGCACGGTCTCCATTGATGCCATGTCCTTCAATGCCATCAGATATCCCATGAGAAAACAGCCCATTTGCACCAATCCCTGGCCCTTCTCCATAATGACCCAAATCATGATGCGAATCAGTGTCATGGGGATGTGCGAGTGGAAAATAATCATGATAATGCCGAATGCCTTCATCCATATGCAATAAATGCGACACTTCATTTGGATCATTAAGATGATAAATCCGATCTGCATGATTATCATGATCATGATGGTCATAATGATAATCATGACCATGTCCATGATCATCGTGTCCATGTCCGTGTCCGTGTTCACCATGGTGGCCAAACCCGTGGTGGCCAAACCAAGGATGAAACCCACCGTGATGAAAACCACCGTGATTAGAACCACCGTGATGCCAAAAGGGAGAATCATGGAAATCATGAATCGCGTGATCATGGTGATCGTGATCATGATTATCTCGATCGTGGTGGCCATTATCATTATAATCGTGATCATGGTGATCGTGTTCGTTTTCTTCGTGTTCAACGTGATGCGTGTCACCAAAATATTCATGATCATGTCCATGCCCGTGTGGTCCAAAATGTCCACCATGTTCAAACGCAGAGTGGCCATGTTCTCCGAAGCCCCAATCATCATGAAATCCAAATTGCGTGTGATGGCCATAAAGATCACGATCATTTCCATGTAAGGCGTGTCCGAATGCTGAATCAAAGAACGTGTTACCAAATCCATGTTTTCGATGAGCATGTCCCCATTCATCATGAGCAATAGCTTCTGCTGCGTGTTCTGCCGCTATGTTTGCTTGTTCACCGGCCCCTGTGACTCTTGATCCATGATGATCTCCACTATGGGCAATAAACTCAGATAGAACACCAGCTGGTAGTGCGGCACCTGCTGCCCCTAACGCAGCCCCTGCTTTTCCCCCTAACCCTGCTGCCCCTAATGCAGCTCCTGCTTTAGCTCCTGCTCCAGCACCAGACAACCCAGCACCAACGAGAGCAAGATTAGCTCCAGCTAATGCGAGATTGGCACCAATATCGCCACCACCACCACCTCGGTCACCTGCAATACCACCTGCTACTGCTGAGCCAGCTCCAGCTCCTGCAGCACCTCCTAATGCTGCAGCGGCGGCTCCATTGGCAGATGCAGCTGCAACTTGATTTGCTATTGCCTGTGCGACGCCTGCACCACCACCAGCACCACCTGCACCGCCTCCGCCGCCATCTCCCCCACCTCCTCCACCGTTTCCACCACCTCCGCCACCATTCCCGCCGCCACCACCACCACTTGAAGCTGCGTTATTACCAGCATTGACTCCTGCACCAACTGCTTTAGCTACATCTCCGGCTGTTTTGCCACTGTTTCCACGCACTCCTGTTCACAGAGAAAACGTAGCCTTTTCAAGATGATACTTATGGGAAAGTCGTTTTTACAATGATTCGTAAATGATGCAAACAAGAGATTCAAATACTGCAGAGCTCATTAGATATTTCATAAATTTCAATTCATATATGTCATAGATCTTTCGTAAATGTCATCTTTACAGAGAGTCATAAAAGTCTGCAACTACTATATACTTCAGAGCCTCTTGATTTCATCATTTCAAAATCTTTAAGATGAAAGAAACCACCATGAATTTTAAAATCAATCTTCAGTAATTGTAAGACGAAAGAATACAAGCAAGCACTCTCAAAGATTACGACCACAAATATCTTTTCAAATATGCTACCATAAAGCTTCAAAAGTAAACTTTCCTGATACAATGAACTCAAGACGAAAGAATATGGTTATCATGAGAACTAGTTCATGTTTCCTCACAAAGTTTACAAATCACGACGGTTTCAAGGTTTTCTCAAAATTTTTCTCGAGTTCGTAAAAACAGAAGTGAAACACTCTGATTTCGAAAATATTGAAGATTTTTTTAGAAAAGTCCAACGGTAAATTTATAGCAAAATAGCGAAAGTCTCTTCAAAGCCATTTAATCTAAATAGCTAATGGAATTTACACCAACTATTCAAAGATTTGAAACCTTTTCTGCTCATGTTAAGATTAAAAGGAAAATTAAGGATGAATGAATTTAAGACAACGACTTACCATTATTTGCATAATTTGAATCTGATGTCAGTTGTTCTGCAAAAACTTTCTGTAATGCCAAATTTGATGGTTTATCTAATTGTCTTTTCTCTCCTTTTATTATTTCTTCCTTTGCAACTTTCTTATTCTTTGTTTCTCCATTACCTTTATTTTTCAATCCTTTGCCGTCATCAGAAACTTTTTTCTCCTCTGCTTTCTCCATCTTCTTTTCTTTTTCATTGGTTTTGTTTCCATTTTTCCTATTCTCCATTTTCGTAGTGTTCTTACTTCCATATTTTGTGTCTGAGGTCAATCTTTCAGAATATAATTTCTGAAGCGATCCTTGCAGTGAATCCGTCATTTGTGAGTCATCCGTCTTAACATTTGTTTTTCTATGAAACGATGACTTCATTGGTCGGGTAATTGCTTGACCTAAGCCAATAGAAACTGAGCTTGACTTCCCATCATCCTTAGCACTCCTCCTAAATATCATGTGATTTCCTATATCATCAACAAAAGAAGTCACATGTTCAGCTATTGCGTCATCAAATGATCGTCGCTCATTTTGAGCTTGTTGTTTATTCTTTGACTGCTGTGTAGATTGCTGTCCGCTTTGTGTTTGTTGTCCGTTTTGCGATTGCTGTTCATTCAGTAACCGTGATTCCTGTTCATTCTCTTCCTGTCCGATATCTTCCCGTTCTCTTCCACCACTATGATTTGTCAGTTTTGCAATGATGGATTCTGCATCGATACCAGCAAGCCCACCTAAGCCTAAACTTCCACCTAGCGATCCCGTAACCAAACCAGGCACCTTCGTGGGTTGCAAATTAGGTCCAGCTTGAGGTATAAGAACTGGTTTAAATTCTACCTCAGTCCTAACTTGCTGTGGCTGTACAAAACTTTGCAGAGCGTTGGTTACACCAGGCAGTGCACCAGCTTGTATTGCTGCTGCTACCAAAGGACTTTGAACGCCTCCTAATCCGGCTCCTAGCCCAGCTCCTCCTGCAGCTCCGATTCCTCCAGCCCCTAAACTAGCTCCAAGAGCTCCTGCTCCTAAAGCACCTGCTCCTAAAGCTCCTGCACCTAAGGCCCCACCTAAGGCTCCTGCTCCCATGGCTCCTCCGAGAGCTCCAGCACCACCAGCACCTGCAGCGGCAATCTTAGCTCCAATTGCACCGGCTAAAGGGGCGATAGACCCAGCCATAGCACCCCCTATGGCTCCACCTAGATTAGCACCTCCAAGAGCCCCACCTAAATTAGCACCGCTGAGTGCTGCACCTGGATTAACAGCACTGGTAGCAGCATTCGCTTCTGCTACATCTCGAAAGACTTTGACTGCGTTGCTGAGAATACTTGTGGCAATTGCTGCTGTGTTTGGTCCTGCTGGGGGAGGTGGTGGGGGTGGAGGGGATGGAGGGGGTGGAGGAGGGGGAGGTGCTTGTTTTAATGATGAAATCGTCTGGGCCAAAGTCTGAATATTTGATTCAATCGTTTCTACTTCATTTCCAAGTTTCTGCTGATTTGCGATCAATTCTTGGTTCACTTTGTCATTAGTGCTACCTGCTCCACCAGCGCCCCCTGTAGGGGCACTGGGGGCAGCTGCAGCTCCTCCTGTATTTGCGGCTGGTGCGGCATTTGCAGCTTGGGCAGCCTGCGCGGCTTGTGCGGCATTTGCAGCATCAGATATCTTAGCTGCAAGGCCTTGTACTTGATCTCCTAATGCTTTCATTTGTTCTTCTAATTTTGCGCTATTTCTCATTTTTTCTTCTTCAATTTGTTTATCATATTGACTATCTTGTCGATTTTTTTCCATTTCTTTGGTAGCAAGATCTTTTATTCTTTGCGTTAAATCTGACATTACTGATTCTAATTTTCCAACTGATCCTGCTAACTCCGCATTAACCCGCGCATCTTGCGCATTTGCGCCTCCATTATTTCTATTTGCTTCAACTTTCCCATCAATTTCTGCAATTTTCGCCCCAAGTGATGCAATAGTATCTTGTAAATTCGACATTCCTCCACTAAGAGCTTTAACTAGTTGTCCTTTTCCGCCATCACCTTGTGGTTTGTTTATGATATTATTTTCAATCGAATTTAATCTCCCTCCTAGGCCTTGAACCATGCTCTGCAGTCGTTCAACTGAAGTTGACAAATAATCGTTTGTTGCCGATTGCTCTTCCACTTTTTCTGCAGTCTTTGAAGCTTGCGCTGATAACGCTGTGGGATCTGGCAAACTTTTTATTTTCCCTTCTAAACTGGCAATATTACTTTGCAAACTTTTAAAAGCTTCATTCAAAGCTGGATTGTCCTGTGGCTGTGAGGCTGCTTGCTGCTGTGCGGCCTGCTGCTGCTGAGCGGCTTGTTGCTGGGCAGATTGCTGTTGCTGGGCAGCCTGTTGTTGTTGTTGCTTCTGCTGCTCTGCCTGTTGCTGTAGTTGTTGCTCTTGTTGTTTTAGATCCTGCTCTTTTGCAATTTGTTGCTCAAGAAGTTTTTGTTGACTTTCTAATTGCTTGTTTTGTAATGCAGCAGCGAGTGCTTGATTCTTTTGATCTTGTGTTACAACTTTCGCAGCCATTAATTTTAAGCCTTGTTCAAGTGTTTTGATTCGATTCGCCATTGCTGCTTGAAGTAGCGTTGCTTTCGCCGCTAAAAGAGAGACAGGGAATATAATGAGCAAAAGATGCAAAGTAAAAGAATGATTTCATGAAGTTAAAGTACTTGCACCGCATTAAATACTGTGAATAACAAAATAGATTATAATAGTTGTACATTATTGTTTCATATCCTTTAAAAATAGCCTTAAATGAATTGAGTCCATAAAATACTTAAGCGTTAACGCTGTCCTGAATTTTGCTGACAAAGAGCTGACGGCTCTTTCTCATCGCTCAATAGTGCTAAAGTCATTAGCAGCGGAGACCAAAGATTTCTTGATCCTTGCATTATCCTCTAGAATTTCTTTGGTTTAATTTCAATAGGGACTATATGACAGCTTTTGTTTCATGATTGAAAAGAAGTTGATACTGGTCATGAGGGCGCTATTTATACAAACTCAATGCCTTTAAATAATGGGCTAATGATAATAAACCCACTAACGCAACATTCGTTACTGTAATCAGTGGGAAAAAAATTGTTAACTGCTGTAAAAGAATAACAACTAACTGCCCTGCAACCAAGGGGAGAACGACTAAATCCTGCAGAATAACAAGGAACTAACCAGAAACCCTGAAAGGAGAGACTACACGTTAATAGCTTCACTATCGGGCAATAGCCCAAAATACAGCAGCTATTGACAAAAACACAGTAGCTATTGACAAAAACACAGTAGCTATTGACAAAAACACAGCAGCTATTGACAACTTATTTCTCTTGTTTCAGGGTTCCTTTCAAACAAGGACTGATTGTTTATTCACCTAGCAAATGAATTGATAGGAGAAATAAGGAAATGCATAAATGAAACTCACAATCACCACTGCCTGATCCACTTTCTTCATCTCTGTCTTTCGGAAATAAATCTTTAACTGGATAATCAATTGGTTTCTTTTCCCGTGGGTATAAATTCACATAACTGCGTCGCGTTGCAAGAACATTCAAGGGGATTTCAACGATACTATCAGTGTGTATGTCTTCTGGTTTTTTGTCTGCACCTCGTGCATTGAATGAAATAAATTTTATATCGATAATGTTCCCATCAATTTCACGTTCACTTCCTAAACCTGAAAAAGACACAAATTGTGTAATACGTTCTAACAAACTTTTGAGATTTGATCAAGCAATAAAAGGCAACGAGAAAATGATTATGAGAGACCAAATTTGGTTTGCTTTTTAAGGAAGGGGATGTGGCGAATTGCCAATCTTAGTAGCAAAAAAATGCAAAAGAAAGAAGTAATTTGTACCTTGTTGAGAATGAACGCCAATCGAAAAATTATCTGCTAGCCAAAGTAGGAGCAATAATACGAGTTTGTTTCCAATAACCTTCATGATGAAGTCACATTCTGCAACTTCATAACATCTGAAAAATCAAAGTTTCTTGATTTAAAAACAAATCTAAAGGACATCTAAGCGAATGCGAATTTCGATAGATGAGTCAAATTTTTGCTCTGTAAACTTTAGTCGTCAAATTTGTCAGATTTTAATCCGAAATGCACAACCTTCTTCTCCAACAGGAATATAATTTTGACCATTGCAATACTCATATATATCAATTGCAATTTTCTTTCGTCATGTGCCATAGATTTAGAAGATATCTTCAGAATAAAGAGGACTTTACTCGATATGACAAAATCAAACTCTAATAATGTTTGTTCCACTACGAAAAAGCGACTAACATGAAAGAAGCCGACTATGGAAATTACGTACAAAAGGATCATGAAAGTTAAAATTTAGAAGATTTAAACACATACGAGGGATTTGCGTTCACAAAAATATGTTTTTGAAGCATTTGTTTCACTCAATAAATCGAAAATAAAACAAAGGCCGAGCTAGGCTTTGAGATGTAGTGTTGGAATATAAACCATATGCAATTGTTTCAGTCCTTCTGAAATAATCAAATATCTCCTCCGACATACAGTACAAACATAAAGGTGCCTGGAATTTTGATGATGAAGAAAAGATTATTGTCATTTTGTTTGCGTTGATGCACAAACGTGAAATTGTGAAGCATGAAGCATTGCAACCAATGGGCAACAAGAATCACAACAAATGATCTAAAATCTCTTTGTTTTTGCAGCAAATTTGATTGCAACCCAAGCTGCAGGCCTCTGAGCGATATTCTAAGCGATAAACAAATGAAAAGATAACATAATCTGATAAGGTTTAAACCATAGGTACCGATAAGACATTGCTAGAAAAGTTTGTAAAAACAAAACTCACCATCTTCAAGTATTTCCAAATTTCTGGAATTCGAAGTAAGTTCATTTCTCAAGTAGCAGATCATAAATATCCAAATCTACTCAAAAACAATCGACTTCTTTTATTCATCCAATGTTTATATCTTCTCAATCAATAAAATATTTACAACACTATATTTATGATTATTTTCTATATTTTTATTATAGCACAGATGCAAGTGCTATATTTTTGCAGGCAGGATCGGTTAAGTTATACGCATGAGCGATTTCATTAAGATTCATTGAAGCATATACATTGCATTACTAACAGGTCGGTGACATGGAACAGAGGTTACAAGTAACTTAGGCCTAATTATTATCGTCTGGATTAAACAATGTATGAAAGAGGTGCTCACTCCTCAATCAGGTTACCAATAGGCCTTTTAGCTATTCGACTTAGATTAGAAAAAATCTCAATCGAACGATATCTTTTATATCTTGAAGAACTTTTGAATATGCATAATAGTGATAGAAGCTTCAACGCCACTCAATCGAACGTTTGGTATAAAAATGCATAAAATATCGCTCGACCCAGACTCTTCTGTAGGATAGCTAAAAGGTTTGTTGAGAGAGCTCCTCCTTAAACAATTCCTCTTTGACAAATTCAGTTTTTTGTAATGTAACTACATCGACATGTCTTTGGTATTTTGTGATTAGTTCACGTATTATGCGTTAGTTACTTTGTATTTCATGTTTATGTCTTTGTTGCACTGGAAGTTTAAAATGATAATGAAATGAGGTGAATTCAAACTGATTAGAAAAGATGTAAAAACCAAGCTAAGTCTGGACAGCGAAAGAGAAAAATTTGAGTGGAGGAAACATATCCTGTTGATTTCGCCTCAATGCTAATTGCAGAAAATCATCAGTTTTGCGCCGTCCAATTCCGCAAAAATATGTACCTAAATATAGGCTGCGAGTTTGCCAACGACAGTTGACAAAAAACCAGACAATGACACTTAAAAATCCATTGTTGCCCAGGATCCTTTGGGGGCATACTGAAATCAAATTAGGCCTAAGCAGAAATATGGATGCATACTGCAGTACTTGAACTGATAGAAATGCTTTCTCTATTGCAAGGTCGATCTGTAGTTCCGTTTTGCCTGAACTTGATTTTCAGGCAGTCTGGGTGACAATAGTTCTTTGAATCTATAAACACAAGAATAACGCACCAAAGAACAAAAAATAAATTGATTTCGTGAAGACCTAACAGCTCTCACGCATGACTTACTACTCGCGACTCAGCAACCATCAGCATAAACAATTTTTGAACACAAATTCACGCCTAATCTTGTAATTCATAAACAAGACTCGTCAATGGTTTATCCTGAGGCCTAGCAGGAATAAAATAACGTTAAAAGTTATTTCAATAAAGTAACAAAGAAAATTGAAATCAGTCTGGAAAGCTACAACATTTTCGTACTGGCAGCGAAAAAGTTTGAGCGAGGGCTGCCCTGACATTGTGCAATCTTCAACAGAACTACAAAGGTAAATTTAGCTATATGTGGACATACTTTCTCAAAGTTGTTATTTCATAGCATCTTTTAGGAATTTACTGTAATGTTTTCAATGTTTATGAAAATATCAAATGCAAATCTTGCATTCATTTGAACATCATTTTAAAAATCATCTTTGTGACATCAGTGTAAAAGATACAACGGGCCCTAACTTCTGTATCGTTGCATGAAGATGCATTGATTTTCTTTCTTGGAATAGTATATCAAACAAGCTAGCTATGAAAATTGAGTTTCCTTCAACCCTACACTTTTCATCTGTACACTGCTTAAATCTTCCTTCTGTCTGAGAATAAATGTGTTGCTTGGTAGATGAGCTCCTTGCATACCAATGTTCTGAGGTGAAACATATTTATTAAAATGCGATGAAAGTCGATAGATAAGCAATTGATCAACATCATCCATAATCTTGGTAAAAATCGATCTATCAATCTATCATGATCAAAATTATTAAAAATAAGTCATATCAATTGTTTCACATATTGAGCAATCGGGAATCGAACTAAGTTTATAGAAAGAATAATCAACCCATCATTAATGAAAATCACGAATCAATCCAACAAAAGAACAAATCAGCATCAAATCAGTCGATCAAACATCGAAGCAATCGGACTATCACTGTAACATTAAACTTGTTCAACTATCACGTGATTCACACCAACTCTCTAATTTCAGAAATGCTGGTCAATTAATAAAAGATGATGATCATAAAATCATTGTTTATTTTGGTGTTTGCTTTGATCATCAATCAAAAATCAACAAATGGAGAAACAGAAGTGATTGATAATCAACGAAATAATCACCAAGTTTTTGATGAAGATGATGACATTGATCCTTATGAAGATGATGGAGAACCAATTCACTACCCAATCAAGAGCGTTATGCCAGAAAGAGCCATGACAAAATCTGGGCCGAAAATATTGCCAAAAGAAGGTTCTGGAGCACTTCCTGCCAGTAAGCAATGTTAAAATATTCTACTGAATAATTTTAATCAAATATCATGAGAGATGGACTTGTAACTTGACAATTGACAATTGTAACTTGAAAAACAAATTGTCAGTTTCAGAAATAGAATTACAATGGTAAATAAATCATGGACCAGGGTAGAACGTGGGATTGTCGTTCAATACAAATTCTTTCATAATACTTTCCTAATTTCTGCGTCCTAAAGATCAGTTACTTTACTAAAAAAAATTTCACATCAAATTTATCCTTTGAATATTAGATCAAAATTCCAGTTTTGAGTATCGGACATGTACTTTTTATTCCACAACCCGTCAAACGTGTTAAACGTGTTTACTTTTCTATTCAATCACTCGGTATATCACTTTGTCTCATTTCTAGAGCCGACATTGGACTTTGAAATGGCTGGTCGACTTTCCAACGTTGAAAAATACATGACAGCTCTGTCTGAGAAACTAAGTCAACAACAACAAGCCAATGGTGAATTAATGGCAGCCATAGCAGCACAACAACAACAACGAATGCAGGAAAGAGCTGCATTTGCGAATGTCGTAGGGAATTTACAAGGAACAGTTTCACAACTAGTGCATCAAGTTGCAGCAATTCCTGAACTAATAAAAGAAGAAAAACATAAAAAGTATAAAGATTATTTGACCGCTACTATCAATGATATGTCACAAAAAATAGGCCAATTAGGGAGTCGAATCAGCAACAGCAAACATAGAAGAACATCCGATGCGCAGGCTCCTCACCAGAGGTCACAAACAGCTGGCGAATTACTTGGGAAATTATTGGGAAAAGATATCGCCGATGCGTTGGAAAAAGCTGATACGAAGAAAGTTGGCAAAACAGAAGCAAAAGATGTTTCATCTGTCCAAAACGGACCTGAAGTTGTAACTGCTCCAGCAGCAGCCAACCCACAGCCCTTAACACCGATTGACCTGCAACCGCAGTCACATCTGACTTCATTATCAACACCATCTGGTCAAGGCCCTGCAGGATCAGCCTCGTCTAACCCTGTAACCCCAAATTTCTCTTTTGTTCAAGTACCATCACAGACAAATGTTCAAGCACCATCAACGCCAACCGGATCAGGACCAGCCGGATCTGTCACAACTATGCCACAAACAGAACTTGCATCACCAATCGAACCACTGAAAACTGTCTCTCTGACATCCGTCGCTTCTAAATTCAAGCCGCCAGTCAGCGTCGGTGGTTACAATGTTTTACCCTTAGTCCCTGCAGCACCAGCTGTTGTCCCACAACAACCTTTAGAGCCTCCAGGGATAATCAGCGCACAACCCCAGCTTCCATCATTGCTTGACGGAGCCCCACCGATTGCATCTGTCCCCGGTGCTGTGAATCCATACGAAATTCTCACCTCTGCGCAGATGCAACCGAAGACATTACCAGCAGCAGGTAACTATGGAGGAGCATTCATGCAAGGTTCTGCGCCACAAGGAGGCAGCCCTTTCGAATTTTTAACGTCATCTCAAACTACCCCTAATGGGGGCTACCCTGTTACGAAAGCTGAAGTGGCAGATGATAATGTTGGGAAAAAAACAAACACGAAGATGGAAGAAAGTAAGCAGAAAAAAGAAAGGAAGACGAATCTGACAAAAATAAAAGATTTGGCTTCAAAACATAAAAAAGAAATCAAGATAAAAGGTGAGAAAAATTCAAGTAAAGCAGATGGAAAGAAGGCCACAGGTTTGATTCCAGAGAAAGCAGAAAAAGGAAAACGAATTAAAAACAAAATAACATCAAAATTAATGAAGGATCCTGTCTTCCATGATTTAGTGAAAGCGATGAACATTGGGACTTTCAGAAAAGTTGATTCTTCACGTTATGGTAAAATTAAAAAGATAAATGATAAGAAAGAAAGACAATCGTGATGAGACCATGATACATCATCATTTCTAGATGCATAGCAGGTCATCATTCCAATCATACTTGACTTTTTATTCCATATTCATACAGCTCAAGACACATTTTATTCATTTTGATATTTAATTTATGTTTTACTTCACAAAGAATGAACCTGTGTGTTTCTACGAACCTGTGTCTTTCTATGAACCTGTGTGTTTCTACGAACCTGTGTCTTTCTATGAACCTGTGTGTTTCTACGAACCTGTGTCTTTCTATGAACCTGTGTGTTTCTACGAACCTGTGTCTTTCTATGAACCTGTGTGTTTCTGTGAACCTGTGTCTTTCTATGAACCTGTGTGTTTCTGTGAACCTGTGTCTTTCTATGAACCTGTGTGTTTCTACGAACCTGTGTCTTTCTATGAACCTGTGTGTTTCTACGAACCTGTGTCTTTCTATGAACCTGTGTGTTTCTATGACTCCTGACTTCTGTAACTGTAAATTACAGTTTTAAAAGTAGAATATATCAGAAACATTCACTGGAAATCAATTCCTTCCAAAAAGATGCTTCTTATCAACTAAAACGGGTGAAATTTGGATAGGTTTTCAAATGGCCAAATTGCAAAACGGCCCCCAACTTGATTGATAGATGTACGCGCAATGGAAATAAGGCTTGAGAACGTAAAAAAGATAAAGTCCATGCAGTAAAGCAAAAGCTAAAGTCGTCCGTTGCTTACAAGTGACCGATAAATGCAATGTCCTTTAGTTTCCTTGTCATTAGAATCAAATTTAGAGCTTCAAAGTGTCCGGTGTTCCATGTGGTTGCGGAGTGGCATTTGGGTGTAACTGCGAGTCATCAGTGAGTCATAACGAGGCTACTATTCTAAGCATCATTACGTCATAGTTCTTTTGTTTTGTTGTTTTGGTCTCGTGATGAGAATGTTTTTCAAGACATTCTGTCATTTCGACATCACAACTGGCCAAGGAGAGACCTCTGCAGAAAGATACAGCAAAGATGTCTTCATGCCCACGACTATCATTCAAGGAAAGAAAAACCTTTCGTAAGTATAGGTACCTAGCGAATGAAACACTACAAGGAATAAACATCCCGTTGAGAGTGGGGGGAGTTTCCGATAGTGAGTGAGCAATGGGCCTATAAACTCGCCTCCTGGTGAAATTTCATTTGTTAAACATGCAGGCTAACACTATTTCTTGAGTTGGAATGAAGAACGAATGTGGAGATGAATGGAATAATATAGCTCACTAAGTTAACTAGAAATATTGAGCTGAACGGGACGAGCAAAACCACACAACAACCACGAACACACGAGGAGATGGCACCTGGCTGCCTGGCATGGCATTGAAGATATCGCATATCAATGAAGACTGAGGGTCTGTTTTTCAAGCCTAAAACAGATTTTAAACTAATTTACTTAGGAAAGAAATATTATTTCAATTGCTGAAACCAGTCAAACGGAATGTTTAGAAGGCATTTATGAAATTTGTTGAAAAATGACTTTTTGACAACAGTATGTCTGCTGGGACCATGTTAACGTTGAAATGTTTAATTTCAGATGCAAGAAAAAGAGACTCAGAAGCAATAATGGCACTGTACCCTGACAAAGTACCAGTAAGTACAACTTGTAAAATTTCTTTATCAATTAAAAGGGCACAAAAAAGGTACCAAATTCAGTTCATGGAAACAAATGGGCCAAGGCTTTGTTTTTAGCTTTCTGGACCAGCAAGGATAACTAATTTTGTCTCAAAATGAATGTTCTAGTCTTTTTCAGATATTTTTTGGGATAAGAAGTGTCATTTTAGTAGGGTCTACTAGGGTAAAATGAGTAGGCTGGGTTAAAATGGGTAGTATTGATTGCTGGAAAACAGTAGACCCGAATTAATAAATCCACATTCACTATGTCAAGGAGGGTAATCCCAGCAGTTCTAGCTTGAGGAAAACTCTGAATAAAGATTTATGCAAATGTTTCAGCCCACCCATATTACTGCAGTAGACCCTACTGTATCATTGTGTTTGAAATACAATTTTTATTTTATTCTTTGTCACAGATAATAATAGAGAGATACAAAAATGAACGAAATTTACCGATGTTGGATAAAATCAAATATCTGGTTCCCTTTGATATGTCAATTGGAAGTCTTGCAAGTATAACAAGGTATGTATCTTTTAATTGTTTATCATTTCTCACAATTTAACTGCTTCATGATTTTCTTCACTGAAATTTTGTGAAATTTTCAGAAAAGTAATTTAAAATGAAAGGGAGATCCCCATCAAAAAGGGAAGATTCCCTTTGGATAGCTTTTGCTGTGTTCAGTGGCGGTGCCAGCTCTGAAAAATCCAAAAGAAGTGGGGGGGGGGGATTTTGACGAAATTTTTCAATCTAAAGGTAAACCCAACTAAATTCATGCCATTCTTCTTTTGAAAATTTTTGCCAACTTTTGGGATTTGGGGCCCCCGTGGCGCCACCATTGGCTGTGTTGTTTGTGTGTGTTGTTTGTTTGTGAAACTTTCAAAAAAGTAATTTGAAATAAAATGAGAGGGAAATCCCCTTCAGATTTCCAAAAAACCTGCAATGGTGTTGTGGCTAAGTGGTGTAATCCTCTGACATTGCAGCCAGAATAGTCAGGCGGAGTGGGTTCAAGTCTTGGTAGGGCCCCACCACTTGAGCGTCATGACAAGGGGTCACGGACTCGATTAGGTCTGCTCTATTTCTGCGATCCCAGCACTTGGCGCTGAAAAACGCAACTTCACCTTCACCTGCAAAGGAAAGCTTTGTCCTTTAATAGTTATGGGATAGCTTTTGCTGGTGTTGTTTGTGTGTTTTGTCATTTTGTATGGATGTGGAAGTATAACTTTACCTAATTAGGGCCCATTAGAGCAAACTCTACAGTGTTGTCATTTTCAAATGAGAATTTCTTTGATGATTTAACTTTGATTCAGAAGTTTTATATTGGCTTAAACAACTGTAGTAAAAGAGAAATTGGCATAGGTCAGCATACAGTAAGATACTTGTTGCAAACTCATCAATAGAAAAATTTTTGCAAAATGATGCAATGGAAAAAAATCAGCTGAGACTTGTTTCACCCATTTCAAGTCATGTGACCATATTCTGGGGAAGCTTATTACTTTTTGCTTTCATGGCATGAACTCAGTGGTGGTGCCAGGGGAGGGCTAGAGAGGGCTTCAGCCCCCTGTCAGAAGCATCTAGCCCCCCCCCATCAGAGGAAATTTTGGGTTCTTCTTGGATGAATTTTGGCAAAATAGTGCAAGAAAATTGCATTTTTTAGGCATTTTAAGCCTTCCAGTCGGAATCTCCAGCCCCTTTGTTGGAAGATTTCTGGTGCCACCCCTGCATGAACTACAGTAATGCCCTGCATTTATGAAAGTACATTTTCAAATATTAGCCTAAAATGTTTCTTACATCTATGATATTTCTCATTTCTTAGGATGATAGTTTCTTAAGTTTCTAATTTCTTTTTTTTTTTGAAAAGAATTCAACATGTGTTTTATCAAGAGATTAAACACTTCACTGGACAGATCTTTGCTTATTTTGTCCATTTGAATTCTGATCTCATGCAAGTTTTTATCAATTATTTCAGGAAAAGATTACAGTTATCGTCAGCTCAGTCATTATTCTTGTTGGTCAACGGCAAAAGTATGGCATCTGCATCAACATCACTCTGTGATATTTACCGAGAAGAAAAGGATGATGATGGATTTGTTTATGTTGTTTACGCATCTCAAGAAGTTTTTGGTTAAATTTCTTAAACCCTTAAATGCTGGAAAATTTTATTTCAATCCAGTTTTGTGGATTTGAATCATGCTGGGGATCAGATTTTGTAAATAACTGTGAGTTGATAAAATGTCTTGTGTATTAATTGTAGATATTACAAGTTCTGTTTAAGTTAATGGGAATAAGATAACACCGTTAATTAGATGACACAACATATTGCATTACTTCATACTAAGAAATATTTACTTTTTATTTCTCTTCTTTATTTATATTTGAGAGTTCACCATACCATCAAATGTGACAAAAACAACATTTCTTGTTCTCTTATTGTCCTAAAGTTGTATTAATTCATTATGAAAAAGGAATAATGGTTTTTACGATAAAATTTGATGTTTGTTGTTTCTCCGTTCTCCTATACTGTCTCCTGCACAGGTGCAATTTGCACTGTTCCAGTATAGTTTTGATCAGCTAAAAAGTTGTTGAAGTTCAAGAAACACAGCTACAGAACAATATTTTTCAATGGGTGACAAGAACAAAAGTATTATTGATTAGGAAGAACAGACTTACTGAGAGTCTGATTTGAGACAATTTGATTTAGATCCAAAACTGCACTGGTGCAGAGAAAATGGCATGTTAGACTAAAGGCTGGATTTTTACAAAGACCCACAAATAAATAAATGAAATGAGCCGTGACTCATGACGTTTTGACAATGGATATGGTGTATGGCAGTAAACAGGAAAGGACATTCTCTTGGAATAAAACTTTGGAAACTCTCCCTAAATCCTATGTTAAGAACAATAGGTGCTGGTTATCACAAAATGAATGACAAAGTTTATTGGAGCTGAGTCCATCTCTCAGTTTACCATAAGAATTGTTAGGGCTCATATCTTTAAAAAGGTGGGTGTAAAATTTTTTTGCATTTTTCTTTGAAATAAAGTGCTTGAAAGGAACCTTGGGTAATATGCTGTAAATCTGCCATGGCAATTTTTTGATATCTTGATTAGTTTGAAAATGGCGGCATTTGTTTATTTTTTAGGCTGTGACATCATCAAATTTCTAAATGCTTAACGAGAATAGCTATATATACTGCTTTCTACCATACTGTAGACCTTCAGAAACTATTGTTTTCTTGAAGATTATATCAATTTTCTCAAGTAGTTTAAGATTTACGACGATTTTGATTTTTCCAAAAACTTTGATGAATTTTAACAAAAATTACCAAAATGCTGCCATTTTTAAAATAATCAAGATTTCAAAAAATTGCCATGACAGATTTACAGCAAATTTCCAAACTTCCTTTCTTTTCAAGTCATTAAGTTCATAGAAAAATTTGATAAAATTTTAAGAAGAATAAAGGTGTTCATCTTGATTTGTATATTCTTAAATCTGAAACCTACAAAATATTCGTATGGATGTCACATAGCAGCATATGATGTACGACCGAAAGGTGATCTGAAGCGAAAAATGTTTATTGATGCAGATGAATAGCACTATTGAACGATGAAGAATGTCATTAAAATTTTTTGATACTTTGTTTCATCTTCAAGTTATCCACTAATTTGTGCGATTGGCTGATTAAGTCATTTTCTTTGAAAAAAGCACGAGAAAGTATACAAGGTTGACCACGTTTCCAAAGGGAAATAAAGTCAACGATCTTTCCTTCAAATGAAATGCTTTTCTAAAGGTCATATCAGTTGATGAAACAATGTTTATCGCTTTTATTCTGCTTAGCTGTTATGTCTCCTAAAACTGTAACCTTCCAAAGATCCGATACAGCTTCTTTCCATATAGAATCCTAATAATTTGTAAACAAAATGACGTCATAACAGGATTTCTTATCAATCGACACAGCCCTTAATCATAACGTTGATCAAGACCCCTCTCTGTCTAATTTGGCTGCACTGCATTTGAAAACTTACCGCAGTTTAAAATGGAACTGGATTTGTCAACGTCATGAAGTTGTTAGGCCTTTTATCTCAACCAGCTACAATGGGTAATAATTCTTAAACCACTACAGAATAAAATTGGTCCTTTGTTCAAAAGACAGTCCTACACCAGTGGCTATAATTTTTGGTGCTTTTAAAGGAACATGAAATGCTAAAATTTTATGCGGACACTGCTGTTGGATTTCCCAGATTATACTGTATCAAGGCCTAAATTGATCCTGGAGTTAGTTCTGCACAGCCGGTTTACTGGAATGTCGGTCTATGAAAAATATCAGGAGACAACGTGACTTGTGTGTTTCTTTCTGCATTTAAAAACTCCTCTTCAATACATTCAAACTATTCAAAATAATTCTCTGATGTTGAAACATTGGTTGGAAAACGCAGCTTTATTATGAACTTTAATATTAGTACCACGATAAGCATTTTGAGGATCATTACTGAAGATGAAAACAAACAAACAAATCCGTGTAGAATCGATCTTCTAACATCACTGAAACAAATCTATGTTTGGATATATACAGATGATGTTAATTCGACTAGGCCATATGTTTCTTATACAGACGTTTCGAGACTAGTCGAATTAACATCATTTGTATCTAAACATAGATTTGTCTCATCAATATTGGAATGTCAACTCTACATTGACTTGTTTGTTTTCTTTTCCCCTTCTGAAATGATCCTCAAAATACCCGTCGTGGTACTAATATTGATATTCTTTGATGATTCAAAATAAAAAATAAGACTCACTAAAGGTCTCTCAGTCTTCGCTTTTAATTTCTGGCTCATGAGAATACCCCATTGCAATTCCACTTCTACCTTCAACAGCATCAATAACTTCTGTTTCTCCCAACTTTCTTTCTAGACCTTGCCATGATCGAGTATGCAGATAATAAGCTGCAAAGGGAAACCACGGAAAGACATGCATGAGTTATCAAAGAGTTGCTTCATTATCTAGATAACCTGACGGAAATTGAAGAATGAAGAAATCTCGCTACAATCAACATGACAGGCAGTTCAACAAATTTGCCAAAATAGAATGAATATTTTTGGTCATTCCTCAATTCATTTTTTCATTCATTTCATTTTTACTTATTTAGGCACGGTAGCCCCGTCAGTCCATGGGAACTGCTTTATTCCATTGAATGTATAGGGTGATTGAAAACACTCGCTGTTTAGACGGCTGCACTGTAAGAAGCATTCAATTATGGAATCAAAACTGGACCTCTCGCCTTGAAATTATGGGTGATTTTTTGGGTGACAGTGGGAAACTTCAAACAATTTCTGCAATCTCCTTGCTTGACAACAACAACAAGAGCATACGTTGCTGCCTTGGCTGTGACTTTCAATCAAACTAACTCATATAATATGAACTATAAATTAAAGGCAAGCTTCACAACATTCATTAAAACATCATTTTAAACTTTAATATCCATAGTCTCACCAGCACTATTTTCTCCAAATGTTGCCACAGTATTTTCTTGATTTCTTAAAGCAATATCCGTGGAAGTACCAGCTCCTGGGGCTGAAAATATTATAAAAGAGACAGTTATGATAAAATCACTGGGCAAATTACTCACTTGAAATCTCGTACGATTTTTATGGACATCTTTTGTCCCCTCGAAAAATACCTGAAATCTCCTATAAATTATTCTGTTCTCTTTAAATCTCATGCTCTTTTTGGGCGACTGGTACACCTCTCAAGAAAAAATAATTCATGGTAAACATTAAAACTTGCAGCGACTTACCTATAACGTATTTTGGGAAGTGCAGGCTGGGTCACAAAATGCAACTTGACTTATCATAAATCTTTTTGGTACTGGAACTTAGCTTTTTAGGTAAACATTAAGTCTTGCAATTAATTCTAATCTTAGATGCAGAACAAATTTTGAGAAAATGATATGTATCAGCCATTAATGAAAGTTGAAACAAATATAAACTGTTTACCTTCTTCAGCTTTTATTTTAGTAATAAGGTTGCCACTTATCAATGAATATTCTGGCTCTGCCTGTTAAAAGAAAGGTTAAGGACCAGTTAGAACAAAGAGAATCTAGGTAATATTGATGAATATACAAGGTCTGTGGTTTCAAACCATCAACTAAAATCCACCCCTTCAACTAAGGAAATCTCTCCATAAAACTGATTGAAGCCACAGTGCAGTGAAGGTCATTTGACATTACAATTTTACCACATTTCTTAAATGATTTAATTTTGTTAGACAGCAATTTGTGTATGTTCTTTTCATAAAAGACCTGAGCCAAATTTGTTTAAAAAATTCCTCATTTCACTAACTCAGAGCCCAAAAATAAAGTTTTGAAAAAGAGATAAAGTAATTTCTTATGACGACCACGAGATAACTTACTTCGTCTGCTTCATCATTTTCATCAAGGTCAACGTATGAGGCTGCACCTAAAAGTAAAACAAAAAGCCTGAATAACTCTCAAATGAAACATATTCGTTGGACAAAGAACATCAAGGATCTCGAGCAAGAAGCAATATGTAAGGCTACTTGGAAATGTCTTAGATCATTCAATGACATGTTTAGTAGCAAGTATCCTTCATAAATTGACAAAATATTATCAAACAGCTTTTCCTGGAAGCATGAAAAATGTACAATAAATCATCAAAAAGTATGTCAGTACCAGGTAAAAGTTCTCTGAAATCCGTTATATATTCTCCAGTCCATTCCCTTGCCCTGTTGGTAAAAAGTTCACAATTCAAAAGGAATTCTTCAAGATACAACTGCTTGCAAAATAAATAAACAATTGTTACAGTTTGTTACAGTATTACAATGACTTACAGCGACTTACAACACCATTCGCCGAACTGCGAAGGAGAGTTACCAATTAATCCTGGTTTCCCTGTGCCCTCAGTCATTATTCACGGTCAGATCCCTTATAAATTTTCAAATTTGTTATCCTCATTAGATTAAATTCGCCAACACTAAGATCATGGAAATTTGCAGTTAGACCAAAAGTAGGTTGCTGAATGTGAGTGAATATGGGGTCAGAAATTTCATAGAAAGTTTGAAAAATTCAAAAACGAAGGCGCTCAGTTGAAAAGGTGTATTACACATTTTTAGCCTGCATTGCATGTTTTATTATGAAATTTAAATCTTCATCAAATCTCACAGCTCAAACAGGTTTATTCGCGGAGACAGTGAGACACAGGAGACAGCGACTTACAATGTGCAAGCAACAATAATAAATTTTGTTCTGCTTTCCTGAGACAACGTCCTGGGATTCGATCGTAAGTCACAGCACAGTCACAGCATAGTCACAGCTGTTTTTGGACTCTACATTGGCAAGAGAGCTCAATTCTATCAACTTATTAGCTTCAATTAAAAAAGACAAATCATGCTTAAGGCTTATCAAGTTACCTTGAGCAAGCAATCTCCATTTCAAATGGCGTCACAATTGGTCGGTAAAATTCCTGGAAAAATAAATGTGAGAAGTTTATCAAAAAAGGAACAAGAAATAAAATTTAAATGCATTTAAGATAATTAAATATAACCTTACGTGTTGGGCATTTTGAAACTTAGCTTAGCAGCAGCTGCATCATTACAGGTGAAAATAATAATGAGCAAAAGCGAAACATCTGAGAGTCTACCAATAACGGAAAACAAGCAACTTCTTCAGGTCAAGGTAAACTATATCCCCAAATATATCCCCTTACAACCTCAGCAATACTTTGAGCCAAGAATGGAATATTAGAAACTTTTTAGCGGTCCAAGGAAACTATAATTCTTACATAATAAAGGGATGGTGTATACACATTTAGTATACACTGTTACCGTTACAAAAGGAGCAATACTTCGAGCCAAGAATGGAATATTAGAAACTTTTTTGAGGTCCAAGGAAACTATGGACTAAGTCCACTATAATTCTTACATAATAAAGGGACGGTTGTATACACTGTTACCGTCAGTGGCGTAGCGGAGGTGCATGGGGCCCTTAGTGAAGAAGGGGGAATGGGGCCTCTTGTACCTATGTCTATGACGTAATTTGACGGTTGGGGGCCCTTAGTGGTACGCCCTAAAGGTAACCACCGTCGGCTACGCCACTGGTTACCGTTACAAGAGGAGCAATACTTCTAGCCAAGAACTGAAAAATCACCAACTTTTACGAACAAAATATTGCAGCTCAAGAGTTTATAAAAATATCTTAAGATCTAACCTGTGAATCAATCAAACTATTTTCTGGACAAGCAACCAAAACAAAGACATCAATTTCCATGAAATTCGCCATTTTTGGAACATTTGGTTTTCCCATCATGAAAATATAAAACTAGAATAAAGATGAATAATAATGATTAAATAATTTGATTAAATTCAAATAAGATTTTCAAATTGTCAGCACAGAAATAGAATCTAGATGTCAATCATGGGCAAGAATCGAGCAAAGAATTCAGGTTCCCTTATATACAAACTCCTTATATACTAGAATTTTTCTAATTTCTGGGTCTAAATGATGAGTTACTTTACCAAACAAAATTTTACACCTAAGTTAGTCTTTTTATAGGTGAACATTTTAGTTTTGAATATTGGCCACATACTTTTTAATTCCACAGCTACCCAAAAAATGTGTAACCTTTTTGAATCACCTGGTATATACAGGGTGTCTCAAAAAAATTGTTCGACGTTTGATTAAATACTAAAAAATAACGATACGCTGAATGGACTCTTGGTCAAGTCACCCTTTTCCTGAGATTTTGAATTAATTTTTGACACAAGAATCTTGCAAATCCGCTAAAAATTCATGGGGTTACAAGCTTTCGAAGTCCAAGTTTGTGCGAAAGCTGAAACCAGAGGCCTCAAAATGGCATTTTTGGTAAAAGTCCCATAGGCTGTCGTTTCTATTATTTCTCAATTGTTTCAGGGTGAACCAAATGGGATTCAAACAGGTTTTTGATAACCTAACTGTCAAGCATATGGATGCTTTGAGGAAACAGATTCAGTCTCTCGCCGATTATGTTTTGAACCATTGTTTTTGGACTTACGCAATGTTAGGAAATTTTCAGAATAATCGCAACAAATAATTTACTTTAGAAGTCCTATTTGGTTTGCTATGATATCAACGAGAGGTATGACATTGGATAAGCTTCTCTTACCTCCGTCTTCGAGCTTTTTGCAATACAAGTAATATGGGAGGTCTCTGGTTTCAGCTACCGCATATTTTTTATCTTCGAGAGCTCGTAACTCTGTGAATTTTCAACCGATTTGCACGATTTTAGTCTCTAAAATTATTTCATAATCTTATGAACAAGGTTATCTTTCCATGAGCTTGTTCTTGATGTCCTTATTTTTTAATATTTAATCAAACGTCGAACAATTTTTTTGAGACACCCTGTAGGTCACAATAAATAAAAAATAATAATTGATGAAACTTAGGAAAAATATCGTTAAAAAGAATCTACCTTTTTTCCAGCCCTTTTAAGAAGCTTTTTCAGTCTCTCAATGATAACCAAATAGTCAGCTGAAAAATAGAAATTGAGCCGATGAATAGGTTTGTGATAGTCTTTCATCAGTTTTAAAAACAATATGCTAGAGTTTAATGAACATCTACAAATCAATAATAAATGATGGAACGAACAACGACCGAAATAAGAAAAGGAAAACAAAGCGACATAAATAAATAAGGGAGCAATAAGAAAAGATGCGAACTAAGTAGAAATTGGCACGGATATCCTGACATTAAGAAAGAAAGAGTATAAAATGTGTTTCATCTAAACAAATCTTGTAAAAAAGAGAATATCCCACAATATTCCGGCAGATTAAAATTAAGCAAGCAAAATAATAGAAGAAGAGCATAAACTCAGATGAATAAAAATACAATTTCAATCACATGACAACTGAATAAAACAATGAAATTAAAGAACATACCTACACCCAAAGTTCCTGCAACAATTCCAATTGATTGTGCTTCTTTGGCTTTTTGAATCAAGAAATATCTGCAATAATTTTAGAATAATCAAAGTGAAATTTCTACGAAGGGTATTACGAACTTTCTTTGAATACGTAACGAAAAACTTTATGTTGAAATGTGAATTGCATTGTGTGTATAAAAATGCGGAAAAGTTTAAACAAATGATCAAATTCTAAGTTTATAAGCTATATCAAACTTTACGATATAAAATTGATGGTTTGTTGAAATACATAAACAATTCTTCACAATAAATTTTATAGAAAGAACAAACTTTATTGAATTCGGTAATCAATACGTTAGCACCACCAGTTATGGGAAATGAAAGAAGAAATAAATTTACCTTTTCATTAGTGATTTATTGACGTTCAAAGTTTCTTGTCGCGTTGTTCTTTGCTCAGGATCATAACTGTAGAACTACAAGCAAATCCAAGTGACATTAGTATATTCAGTTTTGGCTATAGGCTATAGTTCTTAGTTGAATTGTATCCAGAAAAAATCACGGTGGTAGGCTATGCGTCGCATCTTGCTTGAAGCTGTTTGTAGACAGTTTTGAGCCCTTCCAATCCACGCAATATATTAATGGCAAATGAATAAAAACTGAAAATTAAAACATCATCCCTGTGCGCATTGCAAAATTTATTCTGAAGCATTCATTTTCCCAAGAGAACAGCAGTTCTTGTGATATTTTTTACTTGATAACAGGTTGTGCTTGAAATGTTGTACTTAACTAATTTCTTGTCGAATTGCAGATGATTAACTTCATATAGTTGTTTATTCTTCCAAGAGGACAACCATATCATAACACAGGTAATTTTCATTGTTCTTGGGCAAAGAAACTGAAGAAACGTGATTGCCATTAGCATCCGTTTTTGGCAGGTTTTGGAAGAGTCTTGCTCAAAAAAATCTCCCATAACCTTGTAAAGGAATGGCTGGCTTAAGCCACACAAATTTTAAAATCTAATTTAACATATTGGCCATTAAACAAAATATTTGCCAAATATTCTAGAAACTGTAACCTTTCAGATGGTGTGTTTTCATTGGCTCACCCAGTATCAAATTAAAAACTCTGTATGAAGGGACAGAACTAGACTTGCCTAAGTCATCTTGTAAAAAAAGAAAGATGTTTCGTCTCTTTTGCATTCTTACAAGACGACTTGGGGAAATCCAATAAAGAACTCAGAAAAGAAACAAACAATAAAATTACCGCATTTTTGTTATATGACATCATGAGATTTGTGAGAGCCAAACTTTCTTTTCCAATATAAAATATTTTGTAATCCTCTAGAATGGTATCATTTTTTAATTGACAAGTTCTTCCAAATCTGTCATGAAAATATGTAAGATTAAAATACAATAAATAGATTTTTCTTGATAATGACATGAATTTCATACCTGGAAAAATCTATAATTTAGCTAGATTTTATTTTTCTTGCACTTCATAATATTTCATGAGGAAAATTATTAGATTATTGATAAAACAACTGTTGAAATTTCATTGCCACCAGCTTTAGGGGACTCATACTGTATGACAAATTGGCAATTATAAAGGCATCAATTAAACAATAACAAAGTAAACTATAAATACATAAAATATATTGCAAAAGTTATTCTTACCTTTCGTGTTCTAAATTCTCCTTATTTTCCCTTTCATTGCAATCACATTTTTCCTTTATATCAAGTTTTGAAAGATCTATTCTACTACAATCATTTTGGCTTGAACAACAAATATTAGGAGTCATTTGGTTTGAATGTTCATAGTTTTCGTTAATTTTAGTGCAGCCATATTTGCAAGATTGTTTGTGTCCTTGTCTCTGTTTGCCATTCTTTATTTTTGAAACAACCAAATTTGAATAATCATTTTTTAAAGAATCATAAATAGCATCTGCAAAGGAAAAAAATCATAAATCAGCTGGCAATAGATTACATCACCTAAAAATGCAAAAAGAAATTGTTTCATAGAGTTATAAACTAGAGTTTTGATGCAAAATTCAAGACTAAATAAAAGTTCTTGACAACAACTGTGAAGAAGAATAATCTTCAATTCTTGTAGCAGATGATTTTTAACTTCATGTTACATCTTGAATTATGTAGAAGGACATTAAAATGCTGCTAAGTGACAGCTATTGTAAACAGCCAAATAAAGATTGATTTACATGGCTCTTCAGGTTGAGCCATTGGTGACAGTTATGGGAAGAAAAACACCTTGAACTTTTGGTAATTATTCAGATTAGCTAATTGCTGAACAACTTTAAGTTCTTCAATATTTCTATGCTTTCCAGTGCTAATTACAGTAGTTTGCTATCAGATCATATGTCATGATAAAAAATGGATGAAATGATAAATGAAAAAAATCACAAACCTATTGAATGCTGATATAACACATCATAAAACATTAAAACTTGACTGGTTGAATCTTCAAATGTTCCTCTGAATTTTAAACAACAATCATCGACATCAAGTGGTTGATTGCCAAAAATGAACAACAAAGGCAATCGACTTGTCCTAGAATAGAAAGAAAAAATACTTATATTTATGATAAAGAAAATTTGCATCTTTTTAAGTCAAGACTCTCTTTGGCAAAGGTTAGATCAAGACTATGAGATCCATCAGTTCAGGTGGTCTTACTCTCTGTTTCTTTTTTATTGACTGGGCAATAATAGAGCAATACTTTCAGCCTCTTTTTAAGGATTTCTAAAGACATACATGAGGCGCTGTATAATTGTGTTGGCTATACTTATGACATTGTATAATTCTCCAAAAATTTTCTCCAGAGCTGGGTGCATATAAACAAACAGAATCACAAATTTCAAACTGCCTGCAGCAAATATTTAATCTCTTATGAAATAGAAGAAAGATTCTACAAACTTGCTGAGACATGCTCTTCCAAAATGAATGATGCAATCAGCTTTGACATGTTCTGCAGCAATTTCATCCACACAGCAACTATTGGACAAAATAATTAGGCTAAAAAAATCTAAGGGAACTATAAGCCTTTTTGCAATTGACCTTCTACCCATCATATAAGAGTCTGAAATGAGCAAGTTTTTTTACAGTTTGCAGATGTCTGACAATTTTTTTCTGATTTTCCACAACACTGACAACAGCTCTAATCCTGCTCAACAGAGTATCCAAAGTATGTATCAAACTATCACTTGATCCAGAGGGTGAGCTTTATCAAAAATGGATTTCTATATATAAAAAAATGTGTTTATTCTGTTTTTGGAAAATGAAAGGTTCAACAAGTATTCTCACTGTTGATGGCTAAAAATAGGCATTTTCACAATCTACACTATCAAAGGTCAAGAGCAAGCCACAATTTTTAGGTAGGTTGACTTTTTGAAGGGAAAAAATTGCAGTTCTAATGCAATTTATAAACCAACAGAGCCATGAAAAGCATATGTTTTCAAACAACTAATTTTAACAACAGCTCAAAATGTTAGATTCTTATAACACCTTCCATAAGAAGTATCTCCCAGAATATGCAGCTTGATATTTTGTCCTTGGCACTTGCTCTCAATAATCTTTGATAGTTTGAAGGAATCTTTCAGAAGTTCATCAGGAAATTGAAGTGCAACCTGCAATGGAATTTGTCATAGAAAACTCATGAAATGAATACCTTATGAAACTTAAAAAGCTTCTTTGGGATGACAAGGGAAACTTTCATCCAAGCTAATTTAACAACTGCAATTTCAACCTTTTTATATGTTCTGACTCCTCCCCTTCTACTCTTTTGCTGTTGGTTCTCGAGTCTTGTATATAAATTAGTGCAGGATTGGAAACTGTGGAGGTCAGCCAGTCGGCAGAGTATGTCACTCTTTGACAAGATCTCTGGCTGGGTGTTAAATGGCTCTTCTGTTTGGAATAGCCTATCGACATCCTCTTCACGAGCCTGGCATCAAAATCAAATGTCATATATGCAGTGGCACAACTAAGGTAAGTTCAGGATGAAAAGCTGCTATACACAACGTGGAAATCGTAGCTTGCCATGCTGACAACTCAATTCATAATATATTTTGATGATCTTAGGCCCGTTCCGTTTTTGTTTTTTTCAGCCTGAGCATACCCACCTTTTCGAATGAATTTTCCGTTACAAATTTAACACATGTTTCAACTTCATAATAATCTTCTATTAATTCATCTTTAAGTTCATTTTCATATCCAATTTCGACATTTCTCGTGAAAACATCTTCTGCCTTGCTGCTGAAAGCTGACGCCATTTTGCTTTGACGCTCTTTTGAGTTTCCCTCGTATTGAGATCTGCAAACGAGACTTGGTTTTGGAAGAGTTGTTTTTATGCAGAAGAGACGAAACGAAACCTTCATCAAAATTTGAAATAAAAGTAAAAGAAATGTAAAAGATCTAAAGTACAGAGTTCAGGTTATTTTGTTGTCATTTTGGTAAGTATTTGGTTGGTGCTTTGCTTTTAGATGTTAGCAAGGCTTTAAACGAAGGCAAAGACAGTTTTGTGTAGCCTAGCCTTATATGTTGTTTGACACGAGACAAGATGTAAAGGATGTACCCTAAAGGCCCCTTTCTCTACACGACACGAAATTTCGAACCGAATTATAACCCCCTTCAAGTTCCACATATCAAGAAGTGGAAACAGAAGTAATGTATAAAAAGCATTAAATTCAACTTTGCAAAAGTTCATGCTTGATATTCTTTCCCAAATCATAAATATAGCAGCATTTACATGGGTGATGGGCCTAGCTGTTTCTAGCATGCTGATGACATTTGATGAAAACTTAGTACACTTCCTGCACCAATTGGCTCCCGCTATTCTGAAAAAGAGCTAGAATCAAACTTTGCCTTGTGCAGCCAATATCTCTGCCTTAAATTTCAGCTGCAATTCTTACCATGAAATTTTTGTGAAACAACAAAAAAGGGACAATGCTCAAATACACAGACACAGCCAGCAAGGGATCCTCTGTGCATTGTGCAAATTTTCCAATGTGGACCCAGTCAAACCTTTTATATGAAGCTGTATAAAAATCTTGAACATTCCAGACTCTCTTTAGAATAGGTACTAGATAATCTAATCGTTGAGTAAATTAGAATCTTCTCAAAAAGTAACTGCATGCATGAAATCTGCTGGCAGTGATGTAGCTTCCATTAATATTTGCAAAATATTGAAGTATGAAAAATTCTGAAATTATTCAAGGTGGCATGTCCATTGCAAGACAGGATGGCTGATATTCAACAAGGCAGAGATTCAGAAGACAATCTTCAGGTTGGTATTATGTGATATATGCCAGGGTCTGTACAACATAGAAGTCTCAATAATTTTCAAGGATTCTTCACATACTGATAAGAATTCTATTTCATTGATAAGAAAACAGTTTCACTGTACAAAAATCCTGCTGTAGTATGCAATTCACAAAATGTTCCTTTTTTTCAGTCCCTAGTTAAACACAGCTCATAATTTTTTAATTTTGTGTTAAGAAATCACACCATTCTGAGAATGCAATACGCAAAGAGCAACAGCTGTATAGTTTCAAGAATTCACAGAAAGATACAAAAGAGAAAAATTGTTGGTGGGAAGAAGGAGGGTTTAAGATATTCACGATGAACTAGGATAACAATAGCAGAATTTGAAATATACATAGATCAAGGGAGATTTTAGTAAAACAAAGATACTGCACATGTCTGAAGGAAAAAGCTGTTTCAAGGCCTCAAAAAAGATTCAAACTTTCAGTGCAAGTGATGATAACTATCGTGCTCTTGTTTTTATTGATCATGAAGTGCACCCAGAGATGTGAAATTAATTTTTGGTTATACCACAGATAAATGTTAGATATTGACCTGAATGTTTTTACTAAACAGGTATATCTGCCCTCCAAAAATAGAAGAATTTCTGCCAAAAGTATGATAAAGAATTTTAAGCAAAAGGAAACTGACTCTGATTCTAAGAAGAGCTGCACATTAAATTTTGCAGAGAATAAAGAATAAACAAATTTACAGATGTTGAGGCAATTCATTTCACATTTTATTCATTTGAAACCTGAAGAGAAACTAAATGAAACCTGGAACTATGTGAACTTTTTCATCGAGAATGAAATAGTCGGCTCTTTGTAAAACTGTCATTTATCTGTAACATGGATATTAATATTTGAATTTTTGAATAACTGAAATATTTTACTTTTATCAGATCAGTGATGGAAAAGATATATATTTGAGTCTTCTTGCGAGGCAACATCAAACTTTATTTCTTTAATTGTTTTACTGATTCTGTGTTATGCCAGATTTCAGTTGAGCTCTTGCACATCACACATTTCAGTTTTCTTGAGCATTAAGAATAATCTTCTGCAATAATCCAAATAGTATGGCCTTCCTCTTCTTATTCTTTTCTATCTGTTTTCCTTCCTTTCCTCCTTACTTTTTCAATCTTTATTTTCTCTTTCATCCTATGTATCCTCTTTCCATCCTTCATTCTTCTTCTTCCATCTCTTTATTTCTCCTTCCATTTCCTCTTTCCAACCTTCATCATTTCCTTTCTTTTCCTTCCTCCCCTTTCTTCTTTCCAAACAAACAAGCTTCTTGCAAGCTGCTTTGTGGCTTCTTGCACTTTTCCACCTCTGTATCAATATTCACGCTCTTACAGGCAAAACTTGGAGAAAGAGACAGTGAAACAGAAAAGAATGTAGCAAGTGAACATAATCAATCTCTGTCAGAAAATCAAAATAGTTCAGTTGAAAATATGGATGAATTACCATCAAATTTAGAAGCAACAGAGAATGAAACAACTCCAGGGTCAAACCCAATAGACAGTGTTATGAACGATAATATAGCTTCAGGCATTACAACTATGAGTGGACAGAATAATACAGAAGGGAATTCAACAGAACATACTGAGGAAAGTCAACCAAATCTCAACAGTAATGAAGAAGATGATAAAAGTATGAATGTCAGTTTGAGAGCTTCTCCTGATCATCAGTCCACTTTGGATACAGAACCAAGCAGAGAAGCTTGTGTAGCAGATAAGGTATTCTTTCAAGAATCAATCACTTCTTCCTACTATATTCTTGCTTGATATGAGCTGCCTGACTGCAGTATTGGCTTTACAAACATTAACGAGACAAGAATTCTTTACAATATGGTAAGAATTCATAAGCAATATGAAAGAATCTAAAGTTTTCCAAACAATACTTCTTAGCATGGAATGACAGTGGTAAGGTTTGCAAAGCCTGTATGATGTATCTGACAATAATTGGACCCTTGCTTGTTTGAATTTTTAAAAATTATGTGTGGGTATTATCCTGTCAAGTCATCTTGTGAAGCACTCTGTAAACAGATGTCATCAGCCACAATTTTATGCATTTTCTTGCATTGCCAATGTCTTAGATGACTGATTGTTTTCTCAGGTCGCAAATGATTTGCCATCAGTCGAAGGTAATACCATGGATGCAACTGGCACAGAGAAAAAAATCCAATTGACAGAAGCAGCACTTGAAAGTCATGGAGAAGAAAATCAAGGAATAACAGAAAATACGTCAGGAATCCATGTAGAATCAAGCAAAATAGAAAATAATGAAATTCAGCAGATAGGGTGTAGTCCAGGGGCTGTATCAAATAGTGATCCTTTACAATCTGTGTATTATCTGAAAAGATTTCAATGGAAAGGAGAAGCAATACAAATTGTAACACAAAATGAAAATGGACCTTGTCCTTTGCTAGCGATAGCTAATGTTCTCGTTCTAACAAAGAGAATAATGTTACCATGGATGCAAGAATGCATCAGTGCCACTCAATTGATGGAATACATTGGAGACTATATTTTGACAGCTGGGCCAAAGGTAGGTGACGGAAGATATTTTGTCTATTGTGCCAGTTTAACGTTGCAATCGTGGAAGGATAAACAAACACGATCTCACAAACTAGGTAATATTTGTCTTTAGACTTCTTGGCATTTAAGAAGTTGAAAGACCTTGAGAAATCCTAATCTCAGACGATGATAAACTCCTAGAAAATGGCAATGCTTCAGACACCCTCGCCTGTCATCTTGTTTATTATTCTAAAGTAGATGTTTCCAATCTTTTTTCGGAGTGATTTTTAATCAGGAGGTGCTTGCGTAGTTTCTTGGCACTTTCTTCATGCTTATGATGTTGAAACTTCTGATTTTATTTTTGTAGAATGTAGATGAAGCAGTTTTACTGAATTATCAACAAAACATGCATGATGCAATCTCGATTATGTACAAATTACAAACAGGAATTGATGTCAATGTTAGGTTTACAGGGTAAGTCAATCCATATTTTTATTCATCTGTGAAGATTCGCGATCATTACCGTTCAAACACAACTGAAACAATGTTTTAAATTAGAAATAAAGCTATTGATGTATCTTTTAACTCAATAATAAGTCAATTTGAAAGTCGACATGAATCGCTTATGATCAAGTAGACCTCGCCAACTATTTTGAAAAGAATTTGAATCGATCGATATTTTTGTACATTTCAAAGAATTTTCGAGTGAGCACAATAGTGATGGAACCTTAAATGCCACTCAATCGAACCTTTCATAAAATTTATAAAAATACCCCTCACTCCAGGCTCTGTTGCAGAACTGAAAGGTATATTACTGGCGTTTCAAAGTCGCGACTTGAGCTCTCCACTTAAAAATGTTTAACTTCAACAATGTTTTCAAACAGAAATATAAATCTTGTGGTATCTGAAAGTTACAATGAATTGCTACCAGCCTGACCCTAACCGTGAGCCAGATCTAAAAAAGGCAAAAATCAACTATACTGTAATCGCCCAGACTTGGTTATAGTCGGCTAAAATCGCTTATAATCGACAAAACATGCACCAAATCACTGTACACGATCTATAGAATATCGAATGCCTTAAAAGATACATATTTGTACTTGAATACATTTTTATTGGCAACAGATCTAAACTTACCTAATCTTATCTAATCCAATCTAATCTAATCTAATGTATCATTTATGGTACAGATTCCTTTGCAGGCAGCTTTAGGTAAGTGTAGTTTAATAAACGCATACGTTGATGAAAGTACGGTATTGAGCTTGGTTTGAATAATCAAAATTCTTGATTTCAGCCCTCGTGACTTCGAATTAACTCCAGAATGTTTAGTATTCGATCTTTTGAATATTGGACTTTATCATGGCTGGCTTGTGGATCCACAAGATCTTCAAATGGTTGAAGCTGTTGGAAATCTTAGTTACAATCAATTGGTTGAAAAGATCATTAAAAGTAAAGAAGAGAATAGTGATGGAAAAGATGTTTCCGAAGGTTTGTTTCTTATCATCCTGTTAAAACGCCTTTATGCTTTCAAAAGTTGCTTCCATGTAGATTATGTTATGCGTTGAAGTTCCCTAGGTACTTAGATCAAGATATTTTCCAAGCAAAATGCACTAGCACAAATTCCCCAAGGCAACAAACTTGGCATGGTAAGAATTTCATTCGGAAATCGAAGCATTTCTATACTTCTATCTTGACTGAGCAGTGGAAGTTTCCTTCTTGCAATCTAGTTGAGCAAATGGAAGGGTCAGGTAGAATTCATGCTCTTTTGTGACTATAACAGAACATTGAGATGGCTTAATTTTTGCATAAAAAAGCAAAGGCTGGGACATCTTTCCTCTGCAGTTTTCTTCCTTTTGATTATACTTTGCAGTTTCAGATATTTACTAATTAATTGCAAAAAATTGCTGCTTAATGAGGGCTTCTTTCAAACTTAATTGGTGAGGTTTATGTTGTGTTGTTGTAGCTGCGTTTTTAACTCGTTTCAAGTTACAAATTGTACCAGCAATATTTGTATCTTGTTTTACAGGTTTACTTGCCGAGAATTTTCTTGACCAAGCAGCAAGTCAATTGACATACCATGGTTTATGTGAATTAAACAATGCAATTGAAAATGAAGAATTGTGCGTCTTTTTCAGAAATAACCATTTCAGCACTTTGTATAAATACAAGGTATCGTTTATACATAAATTCCTTTTTATTTACAAGGATTATTGATCAGCGACCTAAGAAAAACTGTAGTGGGATGGTATTAGAAATGCCGATGATAGAGCCGAAATTGCAGACCATTAAGCAGCTATTAAGACAATGCTACGTCCCATAATTCATCGCAGGAGGGAGGGTAATTTTTGATGTTCTGAGTTTCTCTTTTCACCCCTACATCCAAGTGGCAGTTTATACCAAGAATATTATCCCTCTTTTCAAAGACACTTTAGAAACGAGTAACCACGGGATCAAGATCTTTGTTACGCGCGATCACGTAAAAAGAATGATTTTCAAATGCAATATTTTACGTATTTCCCTTTCGTCAAATTCATTACCCATCAATAGAGTCACAAAATTTTTCTCTGCAGGAAGAGGTTTTTTTCTAAGGAAGTGAAATTTGATTTACAAGCACTTTGAGGATCTTTTATTTGAGAACGTTTGAGGACTTCAAGATTTTCATGAATTCATTTATTTTCGTTGTCCAGCTTTTTCTGGGAGAGTTTTTCTTATTGGTTGCCATTCAAGTACATCTAAACAAATCGGAAACGACCCTCTGTTTTAAAAGCTGCCTCGTTTTAATCAACATCCTTTCTTCTTCAGGAAGAGTTATTCTTACTGGTTACCGATCAAGGCTACTTAAACCAATCACAAATAATTTGGGAAACATTGGCCAACGTAGACGGTGATGGACAATTTGTAGATGAAACATTTCGAACTGTTGGACCAATGACATATCAGCAACCATATAATGAACCAAAACCAAAAACTGAAACTCAGCTGAGTCAAGAGGACAGAGAGTAAGTTTTGATTTTTATCAAGTGCTGTTTGATTGAAAAATTATCAATTTTCTGTTGATTTGACGAAATGCAAAAATCATGATCTAAAAGATATTAATGTCACTGTCCATACTGTTTTTATTTTCTGGACCATTTTGGACCTTGAAAGAAAGAGTTTCGCAGAATAGAGTGTTGTTTAGTTGAAGTTTAGTTTAGTATAAATTGCTCGAAAGTATCTCGTTTCATTTTGACATGGACTGAGGTTACGAACAAATTATATCATACAATGTTGCTGATGAACTCTCAAAATGGCAAACTTTTCTGTTTCTCAGTCTGGAGTATTCCAGTCCGGGCATTGTTAATTTCCTATGAAAGGGTGATTCATATCCATGTTATGAAAATATATATAGTTCATAGTCGATAAACTTCTATGAACTTTAAATGCCCTAGAATTTCCAGCTGTCGTATTGAATCACGTCTTCCCTTTGTTATAGCTACTTAATAGCATTGTCTTTACAAGAAGAAAATCGTGCTACCGATGCTCAAATACAAGTTCCCATACAAACACAACAACAACAACTTCCACCACCACTTACAGCAGAACAGCAAGAGGCAAATGAGTAAGTCTTAAGGGGTCTGTTTCAACTAGCATGCTTAGCGGTCGTCATCACTTGACTTGCTTGGCCTTGATTTTTGCCATTTCCATGACCAAAATGGCGACAACGAAGAGATGGCACGTGCAAAGCATGATGGTTATAAGAGACTCGTTAGAATTCAGTCCTTGATGAAAGTGACATCCTACTTTCAGTCTACTAATTACATAGAAAGCATGAGCTCCAAATCTTTTGAAGGAGGCTGCCTACACAAATAGTTGGTATATCTTGCACTTGATTTAATGAATTGAAAAGAACTTCTTACGTACTTTGCAATCATTTTTGTTTGCAAGCCTTTTGATGTCGTGAATAATTTCAGAATTGCAGCATTTTTCAACCAGATTTTGGAATTTTGAGCTCATCAAATTGCTAAATCGTAGACTAGTAGAGATACATATTTCTGCAGACCACTTTATCATAGACCCTTGTTGACACTTTCCCGAAGGTGTGTTGACGCTGCGCACAGGCTAAATTTCTTTCACTATTTGTTCTGTTTTCTTTTTAAGTCTTGAGTTTGCTAGAAGACTTCAAGCAGAAGAAAACAGGGTAGCAAGGCAAGAGCAAATACAACAACAACAGCAACAACATAGACCTTATAATCCACAGCCTCCGCAACCAATACCTGCCCAACGTCACCATTATCCAGCACAGCAACCACAGCAACATTCTCCAAGGCAAAGAGAAGTTCAAGGGAGCACTGCGGTATGTTATATATATATTGTTGCAAACGTTGTTGGAAAACATTTTCGGGCAGAAACATGTTAAACTTGTGATGAGGCTATGGAATGCAAAATAAACGGCCGATATGCAAAATTAGGATGTTGAGCTATCATTTAATGCTTCAGTTAGATATAGAAATTTTTGATTCGCGAAGCGGAATCAATGAGGTTGTGTTGGGGAAAATTTCCTGTACGCAAAGTTAGCCTCGTTTTCCACCAACCATAATGCTTTGTGCAGCGGCAGTATTCAAAATTAGCCAATCATTTTGGTGGAAACGATATCAGGTGATCATGAATCCGTAGGCATTATGTCTAGACCCAGTATCTATGTCTGGTGCCCATTGTCAGCTAGGGGGTTATTGCATCATAGTCAATAACTCCTGTTGTTATTTGCCTAAAAGCCAATATATTGGTTTGTCACGAACTGCAATTCAATGAAAATAAACGTCGGAAACACGGAACGAAAGTCACGGAAGAATTTCGCAACCCTTTGCCAGTGATACAATTATTGATTAGCTATCGTAGCTTGATACAGTGTTTCTTCGCGAATCATTGGTAGGTTTACCTATTTTTTGTTTGGTTAAAGCACTCATCTTTTAAACTAAAAATGTGAAAAATTACTGATAAGGGCTTAGTATCGGTAGGATATTTCCAGTTTACATTCTGGTCCATGATTTACTTGCTAGAAACAGACAACCGTACTGACTTCGCACAAAAGTGATAAAAGGTTAAAAGGTATTATGACGTCTCTTATCGAAATTTTCATATAAATTGTATAAAGATTTTACTCGATTGTATCCAGACTCTTTCGTAGATCTAAAAGATCTCTTATGTATTCTTCTTCTGCAGGATAAATGCACCATACTTTGAATTTACACCAAAACAACCATGAATGGGTCGCAGTTTTCAAAAGAGAGCAGAAGACTGTCAGCAGAATTCTTTGATAGTCAATTAAAATGTTTACTTAGACGTATAAGAACTTGAAAGGAACATTTATTTAAATTCTATCATTATTGGCGTCTTTCTGTTTTTGTAGGTGTCAAAATATTCACCAAAATAACGTGGCTGTCTCTTAGCTTCAAATATTACATTCTTTACATACTGTGTTATTGCAGTGCAGGCACATTCGACTTTGCGAGAACTTAAATGGGCCGAGTAACGAAAAGTAAACAAACTGCTTTAGAAACGACAATTCTACAATTTTTTTGACAGGTTATGTCACGCAGATTTTCAGTTATATTCCTCAGAATGAAAGTGTTATTTTGAACATAAAGTTTTGAATTTCGTAGGGAAGCAAACAAAACATTCCTATGTTGTAAGATTACAGAGAAATCGATGGATTTCTAAGAGTACGTTTATCGTTTATTCTGGATGCACCCCATCTACCAAAATTAGTGCAGAACGCAATGGGCACGTAAATTTTATGAATTACCTAAGAATACGAACAAGCTATCATACAATACTACAAAACCACTCCGACTGAAGCAGAAGATCATGACTTCCCCAGCGCCATTCACATGAAGAACATCATAAACCTAAAATACACAAGAGGAATTTCTAGGTTTAAGGTGAACAAACGATTTACCCCCTCCAAGTAAAATAATTTATCACGTTAAACACATAGATTTGATATTCTCTTTGAGGATGATTTTCTGCATGTCCAACGAGCAGCGTTATTGTTTAGCTTTCTTTGTTTTTGACTATCACTCGTTGTTTACAACTGTAACATTTCTCCTTGCATAAATTTCCTGGTAGTGTATTTTAGTTGTCTAATTATTTGATTTAGTTTCTGTAATAACAAAGGTTTAGTTTATGCAATAAATTTCTTAGATTCCTTTCCTTTGTCAGACAGCATATGGAATACAGTATTTATGTATCAAGGTATTTTGTCGATGGAAAATGTAAATTAATGAATTGATCACTGATTTTTCCTTTTTTCATCCTTTTGCATTCTCCTGTGGTGTAAAATGTTCTCACTGCATTGATTTAAAGTGCTGCAATGAGAGAATAAGTGTTTGAGTGTTCTAAAAGTTTTCTGCAATTATTAAACTATGTACAGCATCAAACTACAAAGCAGTAACAGTTTCTTTTGTTCCATACCTAATTTTAAATGTTCATTTTGATTGTCTAATGTTTCTATGTTTTTCTCATTGTAAGACAATAAGTTAAGAAATAATCTCAACAACAATTATGAATCATCAACACAAGAATGAAATATTTCTCAATTTTATTTTCATTAACTCCTTCTCTGAATCTCCATAAGCTGATTCATTCTAATTTTCAAAATATCCATTTTATCTTTCAGAGGTGTGACACTTTCAGATAGTACTCTTGGAATCCCAAGGGCTCTTCGTACTGGGGGTTGCATCAACAATAAATTCTGCATCAGTCCATAAGAACTTGATGTCGCCCAATAAAGTGACATTGCAGTTGGCACTTGAGATGCAAAGAATACCATTGCAACTGTCAGTGTTCGGAACACTCTTGTTATGATACGCTGTCTCTTTGTTGGTTCTTTTTTCCGCAATGTGTTCATTTCAATGTTTAAGAGATTCGTTATTCCAATGATAACTGGCAAAATGAAATAAGGGTCACTAACTGACAAATCTGTTATCCAGCCTATGCCTCCATTCAAAAGATCTGGATTGCACAAACTCATTCCGTCCAGCTCAGGGGTCTTTGGAAAGAATCCTGATATGTTTCTTAGCGCTAAGGAAATCAGTATCCATAATGGTAGCTGTGCCCATGGCAACAAATACATTTTCAAAGGACTGCATTTCTCTCTCTTATAAATGTCTCGTAAATGCAACCTAGCCTCCATTCTGAATTCCCTGTTAACTTCCTCAACTGACTTTCCTGCACGCCTCCCTTTTATTGTTATGTTGTGTTTTAAAGCTTCTAATATTTCATTTATTGTTGGCTGGATCAGTTCAGTTCTCGCCAGCGTAATAGCTTGTTCTCTTGCCAGGGGCAATGTAATGGCTAATCTGAAAAATATGGTAGTTGAGATAATTGTAGCCCACCAAGGTAGCCCTGTAAAATCGTGAAAACCAGTCAAAACGTCTTGTACACCAACAATTAGGGGAAATGTGTAAAATGGAGCAGTTGAATTGTGACGAACTTGGTATCCTTGAGAATTCAATCTAGTCTCTGTCAATTCTCCAACAAACAAGTTTCTGTCATCTATTGAAAAACTGGTCAATCTGGCTTTACAGAGATGACTTACAATGCTTGCACCTGGAACTTTATGGCTCTTTGCCATTTTCAGAATACATGGCCTAAATCTCATCATCTCTGCACAGTTTATTGCGAGATTGTTTCTTTGACGTCTAAAAATAATATTTGATAAGTTCTTTCCAAATCTCATGATCATTTGCGCCCAGTTAATTGAGTTCGGCTTAAGGTTTTCAATTCAGAATCTTCATCTTTCTATTTCTTGCAGCGAAGTCCATGGCGGCCATATTGCAAACTCTGCACTCTACCTCTATATCACATTGAGGCTGTGGATAGTGATGGTGGCAGTTTTGAGCTGGTGGAAAAATCCGAATTTTGAGTCTAAAAAAGAAATTGAAAGCTCAAAAAAGTATTTATTTATTAACTGCAGACAAAGCATCATTTTATTGTTTTGGATTGCATGCTTATGTTAAAGACCAGCTGAGGTTATGATTGGCATAACTGGACATCCAGAATGGGCCTAAGGATCACAAGATTGGCCTAAACTTAAAAGAAAGGAAGTGCGCCCAAGATCCAAAGGCTACTACTTATTTATGAGAAAGATATTGAATGCTGTGGTTTTTTCGTAGAAAATTGGGTAAAAGAAGATGCAGTATAAAGTAGTCAAGTCACCATCAGAGCAGTTATCATTGACTAACTGTGTGGTTGTGAATAAAAATGATTTCAACCCTGATGTTGCCAAGTAAGCAATATTGAAATGTTACATCCTCCACAAAAGTGTGTTGCATGCCACAAAATCTGCATCTAACAGGTTTACAAAGAAGATCTTTTGGTTATTGTAAGACTAATACCACACACATCTGGAAGTCCAGGTGTCAAGGATCATTGTTCAAAACTTCGTTGCATGCACTGAAGAACTCATGCAAAATTTCAGGGATAACAATGAAAAAAGATAGGTTCCGTTTTGATACAATGGACCTTGGTGTGCATTTTACAAAGATTCCAGTAGGGATCAAGGATCATAGAAGTGCTACAGCTGTTGAACTGAAGGCATTGGAAGCTTAGCTTCTGCGCATTAAAACTTTATGTCCTCCAATAAATGCTCTTCAAAAGTATTGATCGTATTTAGAAATATTTTATAGTATGACGCTGTAATGTTGCCACAATGGTTGCTAATGATGATGTATATTATTCATTACAGATTTATTGAAATAACATGGGAATCAAAAAAGTACATATTTGGGATCAAAGCTGGTGGTGTAAATAAACAAGAAATTGGATTCAGTTTTATTCAGGTTTGTTTTATTTTAGAGTAATGAAGATCATTATGGTCACATAATTTATAAAGATTAACCATTTGATGAATCTGCAGGCAAGAGTAGTACATGGAGTGTTCTAATTCATCATCGCTTGGAAAATAGATAAACATTTCAAGGTTTTTTGAAAATATAAATCAGACCCCCTAGAATCCCTGTGAGAAATAGTGGAAAATCTAGTTGATTTAAAAATTGATGTCTAATCATTGATTGTTTATTTTTATTGTAGCGGAAATGGACAACTGTGGTATTGCAGTCTACTGTTGAAGGTAATTAAAACTTATTCTTATTTCAGGGAACTGATGTTCTTTCATAATTTTTGGCAGGATTTAAATTGCCGTCATCGCAATGACAATGTGTATCTTTTAGTTATCCTAGTATAAAGAAATTCACTGAATGGCAATCTGCAAAATTTAGTGCAGTGTAAATTAATTTCAGGTATATATAATGTTGAATTTGTAATTGCAAAAACTTCACAAATTCCAGTTTGAAAAAAATATGGCAGAATTGATTTTCATTTCATGTTGTAGTGAACATCATAGAATTTTTGTGCACATATATATTTTATTGTTCACTTTGGAAACCATTTCTTTTTCAGCCAAACCACATTTATTTGATAAAACAAAAAGTTTGGTAGAGTCAATGATTCTTGATGTGGATTTCCTTCAGAAGGCAAAGTATGTCCTTATATTTAAACTTACATCTTATGAATACAGTATGTGCCTTGTTAACACCAACTTGAAAAGAATTATCAGGGATGTTTAAGAAGTTTCAAAACTTCTTTGTATTATGATAAGAATTTGTGTGTAATTTCTTCTGAACAAGACTTCTCAAGAAACCGAAGATATTCATTAAAATTCTTTGGAACTCTTGGGAATTTGTATGGAGAAACAATTTTAATTTATGCAAGGCCTGTCTTTGCTATACTTGTGGTGAAAAACCAAGAAAGGTGCAAATCTGGATTTAAATTTGGGCTGCTTAAACAAAAGATGACACATTCTTTGCAGTATGATATACCTCACAAGGCCAAAATTAAGGTATAATTAACATTCTTTTATTTGGAAGTAACGTTTTATTGACATGATTCACATATGTGTAATGATAGCTTTTTTTCATCAGATCTACTCAAGAAGCTTATGACACAGACAAGATGGCCACAGATTTCACAGTCTCATTTCAATCACTGCCGTTCACTATTGGACAACCAGTATGTGCTAAAACCATCCTATTTCTTTCCTCTGTTTATTTTTTGTAGGATTTTAGACTTTGTTTATTGAGATCGTTTGATGATCTTTTGATGGATCTTCTACTCTTCTGCAGCTCATGCAGTTCAACAAATAGTATATAACATTTTTTTGTTTCTCAATTAGGTTGTGTTCAATACTGAAGGGAAGCCCTACCTCATTCTAACAGTAAAAGATTTATCAGGTATAATACACCTTTGGATATTCAACTTGCTGTATTTGATGTTACGTGTTATTCAAATTCTCCTTAGGAGTATCTTTGCCATAGCCATTAGATTTATAATGATTGAGCCAAAATCATTGGAATGTGGAATGAAAGGTTTACGGCAAACTCAAAATTTTAACCATTTTTTGCCATCAAAATGCCATGATAAGAGTTTTTCTTTTGACCTAAGTAATGTTAAACTCAGCTCCAGTGTAGGCACAAGCAGGTAAAATACATGAAATTTGGTTATATTATTACTAAGTATTTAATGAATAGAATAACATATTGTTCAAATGAGTGAACACATAAAAATGTGCATATTGTCACGTATGAGTTAAACTTTTTTACATATTTCAGTTGCTGATCCAACTGCAGCTTTGGGAACAAAATCAAAGGCAGAGACAGCCAGCAAGAAGGTACAGTATATAACCAAACATTTAACCACATACTTTTTGGAAGTTTTTAAAACTCATTGGTGTTCATAAAGTCTGGATATAGAAACTTGTTATCTCCCAGAATGATATGGCAGAAAAAATTAATTAGTAGTCGAAAATACCAAGATGGTTATTGACATCGACAACTGCAAAAGGTTGTCTGAAGATATTTCTTAGATCAAAAGTTCATTCACTCAAATTGTCATGAAATGCAGTCCACCAACAGAAATTCACAAATAACTGTGAGCACAAACTTTAAGTTGGGTTATTTTCATGTTTGTATGCTATTTCGTGTGATATCCATGCCTAAGTTTATCGTCAGGCTGCTTTTATTCGTTTCATTTCAGCTTCTTACTGTCCACGTTATCTTAAAATTAATCTTCATAAAACCTTTGTAGAATTTGAAATATGATTTCTGCAACGTTTCTCTACCCTCCTCTTTCGATCAGCAAATAGGCATTGGGTGTTGTTGACTTCTTGATGATTTCCCGTAACTTGTTGATTTTTCTATGTTCTTTATTACTTCTTCACAAAGATTTTACCTCTCTTTTAGCGAGTCAATTCTGGTATTTTGATGTCAAATACTCATATCACTTTCGAAAAAGCTGAGGTATGTGAAAGATTAAAATTTTCCTTTCTATTTATAGTAAACTTATTTATTTTAACACTGTAGCTACCACATATCAATAGGATCACGTTCATTGTTCATTTTTGTTTTTATTAGGAATCAAAAGTGGTATTGAAAGGAAAGGCGAGAGGGTGAGTATTTTGATCCAAAAATCGAATTATTCTGATTTTAAGAACAACTATTTGATTTACGTAAAATCAAGATATCATAAAGAAAGTTCTTTATGATATCTTGGTAAAATCCAAGGAGAAGACCATTTGATTAAGAGAAGTTTTGCAAGCTTTATAACCTAAGAAATTGGAAAGAACATGAGCATATAAATGTGACGAAACTAAACGTGAGGTATGCTTGTAAACATGGGGTTTCATGGTGAAGCGAAATACCTTGGCTTTTTTGTGGAGAGCCTTCGAATTAAACAACGCTGTATAGACATTGTCTATTGTGCAAAATACTGGTAAGATAAGCAAGTATTTTTGTTTATTTATTTGAGGGAGGAGGATTGAGATGGAAATGTTTTCTTATCTTTCTTTTAAAGTTGCCACTCTTTGCAACGCTTCAATATTGCCTCTATTTTTCTGTCTTGTTAATCAAATCGTCATCTTTTTATTTACTAGGAAAGCTTCGATGCCATCCATTATCAATCCAGATTGGGATTTTACGGATATGGGAATCGGAGGTTTAGATAAGGTTAGTTTATAAAGTCTGATCATATTTTCTTTCATAAGTTGACAGTTTCTTATCACCAACCGAGATATCCATTTCAGACAAATATCCAAGAAAATTCAAGAATTTAAAGAGAATGTTTGAACATACTTATTCAATCTCGAAATAGGCCTTGTAGCTATTTTACAAAAGTATCTATTCTTTTTTACAAAAGCTAAAAGGACTTTTGCTGATTTCGGGCATTATTTTTATCATTGTTAAACTTTTGCCTTGCAGGAATTTTCAGCAATTTTTAGAAGGGCCTTTGCATCAAGAGTCTTTCCTCCAGAAGTCGTCGAACAGTTTGGTATGAATGAATTTTGAGATGAAAATATTATCTCTAAAATATATGGTTTGTTTATGAGCTGAAATTCTTCCAATCATGTTTCATTTCGCTACAGTCTATATGGATTAAAACAAACATTGAGCAATGACATCAGAATGCATAGTCTTAGAATAATACATTTGGTGTGATTCATTACATTATATTTGTAATTTTCGACAAATAGGGAAGCAGGAAGTCCTGAGTCCAGGACAGAAACTCATTGCCATCACGGTATTTCCATTTGTCGAAAATTGCCAAAATTCTGTAAAACATTGTCTGAGAAAATTTCATATATTCTTGGCACGTTGCTAAACGTTGCTAAACTTGAAGACAGTGCTAAATTTGAGCTTTAATTGTTCTTACAGGATTGAAGCATGTTAAAGGAATATTATTGTTTGGTCCACCGGGTAAGTTACTCAAGTTTGATCTGTCGCTACATGGTTGATTTATTCATCGATTGATTTTGTTTTAGATTTGGAAAGAAAATAAATCCAGTTTTTAAAAAAATATAAGACAGACCAATGCATGAGTAGCATTTTCATCAAATCCCACTTAGAAACAAGATGTAAGATTTGGGTTGAATTTTTTCCCCTTGTTCTTATGCAATGTTGTTATGCTCGTAGGGATTACACTTTTTCATCCTCCTGCAGGGGAAACTCGTGTTAAAACATTGCTGTAATGCAGAAGTGTTTGTTGAGATTTCTGGCTTGTTTTGAAGGTCTCTTGAAGGAGTTTCCTCAGAAAAATCCCTCATAATTTCAGAATTTAGTGGCTGATTTGAGTCGAGTAAATTTTAAGATAAATCCCAACTTGTCCACAATTGAACAATATACTGGCCAATATCATTGCCTTCACATCCAGGGAATCGTGGCTTTTTGAACGGACATTGTTTTTACCTACTTGGTAATTTGAATTTTGGAATAAATAGAAATTTAATAGGTCAATAGCCTAAGTTGTAGTTTGTTTGTGATCACTTAGTTGTTAAATAATTTCTCATTCTTTGCAGGTTGCGGTAAAACATTAATGGCGCGTCAAATTGGAACAATGCTTAATGCTCGTGAACCAAAAATTGTCAATGGACCAGGTTTGTTCCATCTTTATTTTAAACAATTCTGAAAAGATCCTTAAAGGGAATCGATATAGTTAAAAGCTGGCCAGAGCCAAGCTAAAAATATTATCTATATATTGTATCTGATAACTTTGATCCCTGATGTTTCATTGTGCGGCTAAAGAAACAATGGAATTGTGGGCGTTTCTTTGGCCTAATTATAATGGCTTCGAGGTATAGCTTTGTTCATTCCCTTCTATATTTCCAATTCTGAATGAGTCAGAAAAATGTATCAAAACATTCTTTGAAAAATTGTATATACAGGAAATGCTTCGTAAAAGTAAGTAAGTAAAATGAGGATTAATTTTCAATTTTCAGAAATATTGAATAAATATGTCGGCGAATCAGAAGCAAATATCAGGTAAATTTATCTTTTTTTTGTTTATTGTTACATGTTTGTATTTATTCCTTTCTTCATACTAAATATAGTTATCCAATTTTCATCTGCTAAAAACAAATTTACTTTTCAAGGGTTAGCAATTATTCGAATTTAACTTCTAATTATGCTTGGCTTTTGTATGAACTTATGTGGAACGTTCTCGGAGCTTTTTGGATATTTAGGATCATTATGATGCAATCTGATACTTGAAATTTCAATGTTATGACTTTTGTTTTTTTGCAGAATGAATTACATTCAACTTTTACCGAGAACTTGTGCCTTCTTTTTCATAATTAATTATATATACTCTTTTATTAGAAATTTGTTCTCAGAGGCCATCACAGAGCAAAAAAAGGTATGTATGGATTCCTCGCGGAAGAAGCCCGCAAGCACACCCCCCCCCCCCCAATTCAGTGCCAAGAATATAAGCGCTTATTGAACATTGTTATGCACTGTTGAAACTGATAGGTTTCTTAAGGACCAATTGGTAGACTATGAAGCAATTTGCTTATTTTATCAAAGCAGAGTTAATTTAAGTTAACGCATGTTTGATATGTCAAAGTTAACAAGCAAGCTTATTTAGTTGAATAAATGACAAGTTTTTGGTGACCTCTGGCATTTAATAGAAAGGGGGCTTAGTTAGAATTTTAGCTTAGGAAGGAGAGGCTTAATAGAGGGGGGAGGCTAAATAGAGCTTTCATGTTAATTAACTGCACTTTTTGGATTCGTTGAACTGTATTCTATTACTATTTTTAGGCGGGGTTGGACAGTGGCCTTCACATGATTATATTTGATGAAATTGATGCTATATGTAAACAAAGAGGAAGCATGGTAATATAGCTTTAATTCAGTTACATTCTTGTCATTTGACTTCACGATTGCTGAAATTACTGTTGTTTGGTACTTCATTCATTGTCAGACAATCGTCCAGAGAAACTGAAAATGATCAACAATTTTGATCAAAGCATTTTCTATTCATTCTCAAAGAGGCTCTGTATCTGACTCTTTTCCGATTCGATGATTTTGCAATTTTTGTTGAAAATTAATATTAGGCTTTTCTTATTTTCTCAATGTAAGAGCATTATTTTGAAGATAGATCTTTGCACACAGTGACGGAAAAAATGTTTTCTTTCCTACGAAGGAACATTAAACTAGAATTCTTCCTGCCATTGTTGTATCAATTTTCTGTAGTCCAAGATTTCATTGCATAGCAGTATTGTGTACAATGTAGCTGATAATTCACTAAGAACTGGAATTACTCTTAGAAGCTTCCGTGGATCACATAACTGTCAACGAAAAAAGCATAATCCAAACATTGATTTTCATTTTTTCCATCCTTTATTCTATCCTGTCTCTTTATATTTTTAATCTTTATTTTCTTTGTCATCCTATCTTTTCTCCATCCTTCAATCTTCCTCTTTCTTTCTTTCCGTCCATATTTCTTCTATTCTGCTTTCTTTTTTCTTCCTCTTTTCTTCTTTCTAGACAAACGACCTTCCTGCGAAATTGCTTCGCGGCTTCACGAACTGTTCTATACAGGAGGAACAAACCAAATATTCATATTGTTTACCATTGCTCGGAAATAAGTGGATTTTTGACGGCTACTTTTTCTTTGCTTGGGTGAAGTCACTAAACAAACTCCAGAAAACAATGGACACGTGCCTATTTACAGCGGCAATGTTATTTATGGATTTTTTTACAATTTGGTGATGGGGCCCCAAAAATGTGTGTCATGCCTAATCTAAATCGTTGTCACATGTTTCCTTCATAAGCGACTATTCAACTTTATGCATCCTCTATAATTTATCGTTTATCGTTTATGTTTTTCATAGAGTGGTAGCACTGGCGTTCATGATACTGTTGTTAATCAACTCTTATCAATGGTAAGATTAGTTTTCAAAAGCATTTCAACCCTAGTTACATATCCTAGATTTTACAGGTAAAGAGAAGATCAAATTTTATTTAAATGGAGCTTTCCAGTCAGCAATAATTAAGGAGCATTCGACGAATGTCATTGATTTAAATAGTCTAAACCCTATTTTACTGGAGAAGGACATTTTAACGACTGCAGATCATTTAAATGTTGCCAATTTGTAGATGATTATTATATCGATAGAGAAGCTAGCCAGTCAATGTTATGTCTTATACATTATATTCGTTTTTCCTTAGATCGATGGTGTTGAGCAATTAAATAATATTTTGGTTATTGGTATGTACGCTCCTTTTGATTATAGCTGACTTACACTGAATTTATTTTTCAAAACATTACGATTAACTAAGTGAGTAGCTTTGCTAGCGTGGTATTTATTTAGTTATTGCGTGATAATTCGGGGACAGACTGGCACTTGACGTTCGGTAAATTTTGAATTTTTCACATGGGTTAAGATATTTGATATTTAGATATTTCTGTTTAAAAATTATTGAAAAGAAATAAGTTGTCACCGAGTCATTTTCGATAACCTAGAGAAGATCTTTTCAGAAATTCTTGTTTACTTGCAATATCTTACCTTTTCCAGGCATGACAAACAGGAAGGATTTGATAGATGAAGCATTGCTACGACCTGGCAGGCTTGAAGTGCAGATGGAAATTGGTGAGTTTTTAATAGCGTTATGCCGGGTGATTAAACATACAATTCTTGTTCAATACACCACTGCTCCTTGGATATAAAGGCAATGATATTGGCTAATATGTTATTCAAGAGTGGAAATCAAAACAGCATTAAAGCAGGCTCAAAATCGCGACCAAGTTTTTTGCCTTAAAGCAAGACACCTTTAAAATGTGCCTAGAGTCTCGAACTAATTTTCCGAATACTTCTGCTTGACAGCAATGACTTTGACATATTTCAGCACGTGTTATCTCCTTTGGATTCTTTGGAGAATGAAATTGCCCAGGATGAAGTTGCTATGACAGCTGTGATGTTGCTATGATGTTGCTATACTCCTAGAGATGACATTTTCATCCTCCCAATGGAATATCTTTGTCAATGATATCATCCTGATATACAAGGAGCAGTGGCTTTTCAAACGAGAATTATCTTTTTCTTTACTCACCTGGTGTGAAAAAGTTTGATAGCAGCCTACATTCATCTTAAGGTGTTTTATTATTCATATTTCAACTAAAATTCTGAATATCCTGCAATATCTGCACAATTATTGCCATCCTTATGATTACTCTTCAATCAACTTTCTGTCAAAACCTTCAAGTGGTATGTAGTTTCATGCCTGCTCTCAGCCTGTAGCTCTCAGCCACTATTTCAAGCTAGCATATGGAAAATAACAGTTTGGATTGTTTTACTTTTATTTCTTTCATTCTCATTAACTGGTATTCTGATGAAATTTTATATAAACATGTAACATTTTGTTTTTAGATATTAGATTTAAGATGTTTAGGTTTTAGTCTCTCAAACGGACATTATTAGGAATCGTAAATTGTAAAGCGCTGCTGAGTACATTAGTATGGGGGCGCTATACAAATTTCGTATTATTATTATTATTATTATTATTATTATTATTATTATTATTATTATTATTATTATCATTATTATTATTATTTTAAGAAAACGCAAAAATTTCTCCATTCTTAGGTCTGCCAAACCAAGAGGGTCGTTTGCAAATCTTAAACATACATACTTCAAAGTTAAGGAAAGAAGAAAAATTAGCAGAGGATGTTTCACTTGATGTGTTATCAGTTGAGACAAAGAATTTTAGTGGTGCTGAGATTGAAGGCCTTGTTAGAGCAGCAGCAACAACATCAATGAACAAATTAGTTAAGGTATATTATCATTACGTCATCTTAGATGTAAACAATCATATTTCGAATGCTTTGTGTGGTATTTGGAATACAGCATCATTTTTTCCTTATTTCTCTGCCAAGTTTTCGCCATTCTTTGTGATCTGAAATCATTTGACAAGGACTTTCAGTATTAATCCAGTGTTAGATTAGATGTACCGTGAGATTAACGCAAATTCTTTCATCTATGATTTTATTCACGATGATCTTCACGTGGGATCTGATCACGTGGTACAAGAGTCTACAATTTTCCGGCTCATTGATAGTTTTGGTAAAAATAACTCTACCTGAAATAGATATTCGGTTGCGATAAATATCACCTATCTTACAATAACAATAATTGAAGAAGCATTAGAATAAGATTCTATGTTATTCGTTTTGTTTTGTTTTATTTTCAGGTGGAGGGAAAAGTTTCAATAGATCCGGATGCTATAGAGAACTTGAAAATTTGCAGGGAAGATTTCGAACTTGCTTTGGCGAATGATATCAAGCCATCTTTCGGAGCTGATACTGAAGATTTTGAAAATTACGTGGCTAATGGTTTGTATCATTTTGTGTCTATTGAACGGTGAAAAATGCTTTGTATCGCAGGCTCGCATGCTAGGCTCCGAGAATTTGTTTAAAAGTCTTCCAGTTGTGGTAGCCACCCCCATGAGAAGCTACAATGCTTCACGAAATTTATTTATTCTTTCGTTTGATCATTTTATTTCAATCTGAGTTGATAGTTGACTTGATACCATTGATCATTTCTATTGCTTTACTCATTCCAAAAGTCTCACCTTCGTAGCTTGTATCAAAAGCAACGAGCGAGAGTTAGAGGGATTTATGTAATGAGTCTACCAATAGGCCTTTTAACTATTCTAAACAAGAACGCAAATCGAACGATCTGTTCATACATTTTGTAGAATGTTCGAATATGCACATTAGTGATAGAAACTCTAACTCCACTCAGTCGAACTTCTTGTAAAAGAATGTATGATATTACTGCCCGACTCGTTCGTAGAATAGCAAAAAGGTTCATTCAGAATTCTATTCCATTGATCAATTTCTCATCATATGTTTTCTTTTTCAGGTATTATCATGTGGGGAACACCAGTGCAAAAAGTCTTTGAAGATTGTAAATTACTTTTAAATCAAACAAGACATGGAGAATTAATTTCACCTGTCAGTGTTCTTTTAGAAGGTCCGTAGTTCAATTTTTTTTCTTTTTTTCATTCTGCAAAAAATTTACAATACACAGTGCTTTTAAGCTTCTTTACTTCACTTCTAGGAAAACTGTCTAGATTTTTTCAGTTCCTCTCATGTCTGATGTTTATTGTGCACCGTTCATTCGCATTGTTTCAAGAAATAAAATTCCAAAGGTCACTTACGATACTCATCATCTTTAGTTTTCGTCGTACTGGCTATCAATTTTATTATTAAGCTTCGCTTCCCAAGAATTGAATCATCTGTAGTCTTTGTAACAAATTTTCCCATACTTGAGAGCTTCGTTTACAGAATCAAATTTTGAAATTTCTTCATTTATTTTGCAGGCTGTCAAGGGAGTGGTAAGACAGCACTTGCTGCTAATCTTGCACAAATCTCAGATTTTCCTTTCATCAAAATTTGTTCTCCTGAAAAGATGGTTGGTTATTCAGAAACTGCAAAATGCCAGGCAATAAAAAAGGTAATCCAATTTCTTATTTTGTATGATATCGCCTCATATTTGATTCAAGGGTAAAGTCGTTGAATACTAATCTGAGATGACGGTTACTGGTTCGATTCCTCGTTCTGTCAAACCTGCTTCATAGAGCGAGGAGAGTTGCCAAGTCTCTGTAATGTTAGGCTAAAAGAATCACGAAGTATGGTTACATCGAGAGGAAAGACCAGGACATTACTTCGATAAGCTTAACTTTCCAGTATCCTGAAAGTGGGGATCGTAGGGGCTGACGGTTTGCGATTTCTTGCTGTTTTTTGAACGGTTTAATGCTTTTTGGCCGTATCACAAAATATGATTCCAGAATCATCACAAAATTGAAGATAGAGCTATGAATAATTTTCCAGCACAATATAATTTTGTGAACATTCTACTAATTTTCACCATATCTAGCAGATTTAAGGCATTGGAATTAGCTTTCCATTTTTGGATCATAAAGTCGATAACGAGGCTGTTTTCTGCAGCACAGAACCGAGACGGTGCATGCAAAGCTCGGAAAAATGTTGGGACGGTTGGGACGGCCAACTTTGAGGTGGTTTTAGGGTTTTTCTGAAATATTTTGGAGGGCTGTTTTACGGCTTTTGGTGACCCCTTACGACCCCCATCTGAAAACTACCATTAAAAGTCACTACGTTAAATTCGATTTATCAAATCCATGAATTTTTGTAGGTTTTTGATGATGCTTATAAATCAGAGCTGAGCTGTGTTGTCGTTGATGACATCGAAAGGTTAATTGGTGAGATTTTTCGTTTTTCTTGATTGCAATCTTCCATTTTGAACTTCATTGCTCATGTCATACCATACAAAAATGTAGCTTTAACTGTGTATAGGTCGACCTTTTCAGCTCTCTGAAGCTTCGGGATTTGGGTTAAATACAAATCATGTCTAATTTCTCCTCAGAAGTTACATTAAATTTAGATAAACATTAAATTTTTGTTATGTGTTTAGGATGTTACTCGAACAAAAGTTTGGATTTGTTTGCTGGCTTGATCATGAGTTTTATATTCAAAAAATTGATTAAGCTGTGGGAAGAACCTTTTTTAATTTCAATTAGTGTTTTGTTTTTTGCAGATTACGTTCCAATTGGACCAAGATTTTCAAATTTGGTATTGCAAGCATTAATGGTTTTGTTGAAAAGAAGCCTTCCAAAGGTATTTTGACATGGGTACTTTTACAAGTGGTAATTTACCTGAAAAATCTGGAAAATTGATTTTCTCTAAACTCGTCTTTATTCCATTACTTTGAAACTGTCATAATTTTATATTTGAAAAAATGTACTCTTCATTTTTCTGAATATACCGGACGTACCAAAAGTTTCTCATGTTTCTTTGAAAGCCATGGTCAGTCTTCTGCGCCTGGTGGACTAACTGAAACAAATGCATGTTAATAATTTCTTTGTAAACATTTGAGTTGGTATGACATGATTGAAAGTCATTTTGATTTTGAAAATATTTCTAAATCTTACTTTTTCAGTCAGTAGCCTTATAGATCGGGAACTTTTTGCTGCATGCGGTACTGTAGACACCCGCCTATAAGAAATTAGTGGATAAAGAAGCAACTGTCTGAAGTTGTCAAATAAGACCCCCATTTGATGAGAACTAGTCCATTTCGGTACAAAAACCTTGGCTTACTTCCAAATTGTCTATTCTTATACGCATACATTTACTGTATATCTGAGATCATCCGATGTTTTCCTGTGAAAAGATCTAATTTTTGCTCATGCTTACAGGGACGAAAACTTGTCTATTCTTATACGCATACATTTACTGTATATCTGAGATCATCCGATGTTTTCCTGTGAAAAGATCTAATTTTTGCTCATGCTTACAGGGACGAGAACTTGTCTATTCTTATACGCATACATTTACTGTATATCTGAGATCATCCGATGTTTTCCTGTGAAAAGATCTAATTTTTGCTCATGCTTACAGGGACGAAAACTTGTCTATTCTTATACGCATACATTTACTGTATATCTGAGATCATCCCATGTTTTCCTGTGAAAAGATCTAATTTTTGCTCATGCTTACAGGGACGAAAACTTCTTATAATTGGTACAACAAGTTGCAGAGAGGTATTAGAACAGATGCAGTTGCTGCAAGTCTTTAATACTGTTGTCCATGTACCATCTATCACCAAACCTAATCAATTAATGGAAGTGGTCAAGGTAATTCTCTTTCCCATTTACATAGTCTTCACTTTTCTATGGTTTTGTTCTACTATCTGTTTTGCCAATGTGCCTGTTCTGTTTTCTGTTGTCGAGTGAACAATTTACTGCACAGTCTTGTCAACCAAGTTTCCTTAACCTTGAAATCTAACCTTGTCTAATCCAACTAACCTTATCTAATCTACTTCAACTAACCTTGAAATATGAAAATAGATGGGCAGTTACAACGTGTAATTGACCTTTTGTCAGTAAAGTATTTCAAGTAGGCTGGCAGGGTTTCTAGCTATTTAAGCCTAATTCACGACCACCATGCATGCGACATCCAGGCATGGGATTCCTAGTTTAACGTCCCTTCTGAAATGTCGAATTTCGAACACTCATTCATCTGTAGTACAGCCTCATTCAGTCAGTTGAGCAGTCTGAGTTTCATCTTGGATTTGATAAACTTCTAGTTATCAAAAGTTGCTACTTTAGCTGATAGAATGTCGCGATACTTTGTCTTTTCAAGCTATTTCTCACCCATTGTTGCTTCTTTTGTAGAAACTGCAATATTTCGATGAAGCTGAGCTCAATTTTATTGAGTCTGGAATTGCTGAGCTGAAGTATGTGTGAAAATTGTTAAAAGCTTCACAAAGAGAATTCATTTGACGAAAAATTGCGTTTAAAACCTTCTTTATATTTCGATAGAATCTTTTAAGTATTTGAGTAATTTCCTCGTTTTATCTCTAGCGGCTATATGGAATGGTATACTGGCTTCGCTATGAATAGAAAACAGGAAACTCTCAGACACAGCATTTTTTCTCTGGCTATTTATTGTTAACAGTACTTATGGGACATTGATTTGAATAGGCAAGTTTTGAATCTTTTGCTCTTTGCAAATGCGAGCATTTATCCTTGCACAAACCTTTTAAAAAGATTTGACTTTTGATTCATGATAGAGAAACTATATTGACTAATTGATTGAGAATGAAGTTAGAAGACAAACCTTATTTTTATCATTTTCTAGTATCAACATTGGGATCAAGAAATTACTCAGTCTCGTTGAAATGGCAATACAGGTAGTTAATTCTCTTCTTATTCTCAATAATGCATTCATATCTTCTTTTATTTCTTTTGAATAGTATAAGGTTATTCGAAAATCTACTTTCTGAGGAATTTTCATTGCTGTGAAGATATCCTGACAACAATTTTTGTTTTAAGTCTGCAACAAAAGACTCTAATTTGGGTTGCAGTAGAGGTATAAAAGTCTCAGTATTTGAAAGAAAGAAAACGAATAAGTCAATTCATCCTTTTTAATAATTCATAAATTCAACAAGTTTACATTTTGTATTTACCATTATTTTTTAGTAAATCATCTGTTTTATTTTTTGCAGACTGACATCGGAATGAGGGCGGAAAAGTTTCAAGTCTTACTGCAAGAACAATCGTATGTTTTCAGCTTTATTGATATTTCATCTATCCACCTAATTTTGAATATTTTAGAAAACGAAGCGCTGGAGATTGTCTGCAGGCTTCAAGTTAAGAATTTGAGACCTTGTTGGAGTCAATCTGACAAGTAGTTGCTGATTTATAGGAGAGGAAAGACAAAACATGTAGTCGCTTCAAAAGCATCATTTGTGCTGCGACACCTATTGTCAGAGCTCATCAATTTACTTAGACTGCGTTCACACGAGGCCGGCACATTTTGAAAACGGTGAAAAATTCGACGGACAGGCCTCCTGTTCACACGAAAACGGCACATTTTTTGCCGGCAGATTTTGAAAACGGTAGATTTTGAAAAGGGAACTCTAATCGGCACATTTGGGAAACTGCATCGTGTAAACACTTGAAAATGACGAAAACAGAACATTATTAGCCGCTTTTGGAACGATACTGATAGATTCTTAGGGTGTAGGCACACTTCTTTGGCATCAAAGCCTTGCAACGAGTCTTTGCCATCTAATTTCCTACCGTTTTCAAATTGTTCCGGCATCGCGTGAACACTAGCTCAAATTTTGCAGCCGTCACATTTTTCACCGTTTTCGAAATGTGCCGGCATCGTGTGAACGCAGTCTTAGACAGTCCTATATTTTAGGACTACTGCCAGGCTGTTTTCTTTCTGTATTATTGTTTTCAATTCCTTTACTCAAAATATTAATTTTGTCTCCCAAGGTGGTGATGCAAGGACAGAAGAGAAAGCAGAAAATACACAGTAATTCTCAAACTACTTATAAATGCAAATTTTGAAGTCAGATTTATTATCAATTTAATGTACTAATTACTAGGTGAGTAACAAGTTTATTTTTTGGAAAATCATCGAAATTTGATCATGTTACCATCTATAAATTTTCTCTTTGTTTTTTGGGTGTCGAGGACCAAACAAATGGCATGATTGCTTATTGCTTTGTATTTTTGATAGACAAAATAAAATGATACATTTACAAATTCGTTGCCGTTGAGCAATGGCATTTACAAAACGTAATGTTTGTAGCCAGAAATGCCTAATTTGCGATTCCATATGAGAATTCAAGTACTGCACCACATAACAGTTTCATTTAGGACATAAAAATCGATTCCAGTATAGATGCAGAATCAAAATTTAATTTGATAATTGGTTGTAGTTGTTTTCAGACTATGTTTCAAAACCAGGGAGCTCCAAAAGGCACAAATTTCTACAAATTCAAGACCGTCATTTCAAGACTATTTGTGTGTCTGAAAATAATTCAGTATGCTTCTAAACCAGGTAGGTTCTAACAGCAAAAGTTGTCACAAATTCAAAGCCATTTCAAGACTGTCAATATGTCCAAAATTAATTGTTTCTCGTTACAAATGAACGCAAAGAGATTTTCCTGATCGGTAATGTAATAAAATTTTGATGATTTTTGAAAAGGGGCAAGATTTTTTGGCTCACCGGGTGCTTAAAAACTTTTCTCATGGAGATAATGGACTTTCAATGCGTATCAATTTATTGGTCGAAATACTTTGATAATATAGAACATACCACTTCTGATTATCAGTCAATTTGATCCTAGTTTGTGAAGGTAGAAGTCTATTGAACACAAGAATGTGTAGTAATGAATGAATGCTCTGATATGATGAGGAGCCATTTTGCAAGATAATTGAACATGTGGCCCTTTTTTGATGCAGTTTACCTTGGTCGTTTTCTTATTGATTCTTTTGCTGAATTAGTAAGTGAGGTGACCATAAAGCCTCATATATTGATGGAAGCATTTCTTCATATGACTTTGTACATGCAATATGGAAATTCTTCGTGTCTCCCTAAATTATGTAATCCAAAAGTCCTACCTAAGATTACCTCTAAATGCCATGCTTCTGTAATACATACAACTTTATTCCATTTTTAAATAATTATTAGTAAATACAACTATGATTCTACTCTACCAACGGTGATTGATTGATTGATTGATTGATTGATTGATTGATTGATTGATTGGCTGATTGGTTGATTGGTTGATTGATTGGCTGATTGATTGATTGATTTAGTTTTTCATCTATTTCAACCATTTTTGTAATTTCTATAGTTTATGAAGAGATCAGTCCTTTCTCGTCAAATTTCAAGGCAATATGCAAGATTGTTTTCGCTACTCGTTGAGTCACGAAAATCTTCTGCTCACTTTATTTTTTCAAGTCGAATTTATCACCCTTGTCGTCATGTGTCACAAAATTGACGTGCATTGTCTCGTACAGAACTCCACATTCATCTCTACTATTTGCCTCTTGCGCTTTAGTGCAACATAATTTTTGTCCGATCTTTTCAGCCTTACTTTGACTCCATTGTTGACTGAAAATTGATTCACTCAGTAAGCTTGTCTATTCTTTATCAACCGTGCTTTGCATGCCATGGGCTACTGGTAATGTGCTTGGTTGAGTTAGCTCTCTTTCACGCTCTGCCTCGCATACTGGAATCTGACCTGCCTCGCTTTCATTCTCTTCCTCGCTTTCTAGATCCTGATCTACCTCTCTTTCATCCTCAGTCTCTCCCATTGGAACTTCCTTGATTTCTACAGCTGCTGATTTTTCTTTGTTTACAAACTCTACTGCCATCTCTCCTTCTGCCTCAAGCAGAATTTCTTGCTGTGCCGCATCGAGATCATTTATTGTCGGGGGTGCATTTGAAGGGGTGCTATTAGGGGAGCATGTATCTGCAGAAAGGGTATCTGGACATTGTGTGTCTTCATCTGGAGAGAGGCTGTCTTTATCCTGAGGGAGGGATTGAGATCGAGGATTGAGGCTGTCTTTTGGAGTTTTGTCAGTAAGAATAACATCGATGTCTGCAATATTCTCCCTGGAAACTTTGGTTTTGTCAGGAATCGTAACTAGAGAAGTTTCCACGTCTTCTGCTTCGATATTTCCCCCAACTGTAGCTTCCCCCAACCTCACATCTTTTACGTCACGAAATTCTTGAAAGAAAACATCGACATTGATAGATTCTTTCCCCTCCTTGTTCTCCTCTTCATCTTTCAAACTCTTCATATTTCGTTCCATGTCTTCGACCATTCTCTGTATTGTTTCTTTCAGGGCTTCCTCATCGCTTTTTGTACCATTGCTATTGTTATTCATTTCAACGAGAGGCCATCCATCGGGTGGTTCCCTCTGCTCATCAACACCAGCCTTGTTCTCCGATTTCCTCTTGATGTCTGTTTGTTCTGTAAGTTTCTTCTCTGCAAGGATTTCCTCTCTTTGATCTTTTCTGTCACTGGATTCACAAGGTTGCTTTTTTTGCTTTGCGATAGATTGACAGAAATATTGGCCATCGCTCTGGCCAGCTGCAGCTGAATCCTGTCTACCTGTTCCCAATCTGTATCCAACCGAGGGGTGAATCACGAGCGGAAATCTCGTACACCTATGTCAGAAATCCAAAATGAAATCCGGAAATCCTTTGAAAATCCTGGAAATCCTACAAATCCCTCTTCAACTTGAGAAAATCCCTAGAAATCCAATAAAATCCCTAGAAATCTGACGAAATCTCCCAAATCTTTGAGAAATCTGACGAAATCCCGGAAAATCTTTCACAAAATTTCGTTGAAAACGTACGAAAATCTCCAATAATTAAGAGCAATCCACTGAAAGTCTTCACATCTTGACACTCTGCAAGTAGAATTATGCCTTTTCGTCCCTTGTTTCCCTGCGTTCTTTGATTTGCTGATATCACTCGTACACTCAACAAAATCGCTTCAAAATCTGGTTTAAAGAGCTCGAACATTGAAAAGGAAACTTCTAGTACAAAGAATGATGTTGCCTTGACGTACAAAACGCAAAATGCCTACCTTTCAGACAGTCATCTTCCTCTGTAGAAGCAAAATAGATCCATCGAAGCTGCGAGAACTCCAGGCTTCTTCAACCGTTCTTTAAGAGCAACAACAACAAGATTCTGAATAGCGGCCCCTGATTGGTTAAAAGCTGAATTCTAGCGATTTGATTGGTGAATACGGAACCACCCTACGCGGGCCTAAAGTGGGCCCACTATTTAAGAGTAATGTTATTAGTCCCTCTTGACCAAGGAACGCAGGGAAGCAAGGGACGAAAAGGAATCAGTCTACTCTGCAAGGTCATATTTCATTCACCAATGATAGCAACAACAACAGCAACAAAAACCATGAACGAAAGTCGGAAGAACTTATCAGTTTTGGAATCAGAGGATGATGGAGGTCTTTCTTTCTGCTGCTGTTATTCTGCGGAAGAACCAACTAAAATGTCTGCGAAGGTGCATGAATAGTAAAGCCTTGTAACTAATTGACTCTCATTACTACAATTGATAAATTGGATAAGGTTTGTTTACACCCATTTCAAGTCATGTGATCAATCTCTTCATAAAAAACAACTTTTGATTTCACCAACTTATTTGGTGTCATGCAAAGTTGTGTCATGAATACAAGAAGTAGCATCATATTGAAACTTCCCAAGAGTAGGGACACATGACTTGAAATAGGTAAAATAAACCTTAGTCGATTAGCCAATTAGGTCTAATGTGCTTCTGGTTGCCTGAATGAGAGCCTCTCAACAGATCATTTGTATGACGTCACCGTATCTTACTCAAAACGAGGCTAGTTAAAAAAAGATGCTTTGTGTTGCTCACAAAAATACACTTTGAAGTAAAAACTTAACAAAAGCCCTTGAAAAGCCTTCGTCATTGCTGTGAAAAGGATACATTTTGCAAAATGAGTTTAGTTGGAGCACATATCTTCCAATATCAAACTTTTTGAAATCCCACAAATCCAGGGAAATTCCACCAGAAATCCAGAAATCCCTTCGAAATTTTGAGGAATTTCAGAAATCCGGGAAATCTCGTACACTATTTTGGCTCGTGATTCACCCCTCGTATCCAACCCTTTTCCCCGTATTTTTGCCCCCACCTTGCTTCTTCATTCCACGCTTTGTCCCCCTCCCTTTCCCACAAGGCTCTTCCTGAACACCCAGCTTCTCTTCTATGAAAAGTCTTTCACCATGTTTCAACCCAATGGGGTCATTTCCATCCAATGGTTGCTGAAATTCTTTTGGAGGGAAGCCAGTTTTTATGACTTGCGCTTCTGGCTCAATGTTGAATATTTCTTTTATTTTTATTTTAAGATCTTTGAATTTCATTTCATCTGTTATTTTGATTGTTTCATTTTGGCCTTTGAATGTCAGTCGAACATTGCAAGGTGGCTTCCCTCGTTGCTCTTGATCATTTTGAGCAGAGTTTTCACTTGCTTCTTTTGGTAGAAATGCTTTCTCTTGAGACACTTCTTGCTTTTGTCTTTCCATCTTCTTTTCATTTGTGCTTGGTGCAGTTATTTTTTCTTTACTTTTTGTAGACTGGTTCGTATCTGCAGAGATCTGAAAATTATCATGTATGAATTAAGATTATGAATCCTTTGGTTGTGCTGGGTGTCCCACGAGACCTTTCAGCTGTTCTAAAAAAGAATCTGAAGCGAACGATCTTTCAATACATTTTGTAGAATATTCGAATGTGCACAATTGTGATAGAAGCTCTGACGCCACTCAGTCGAACCTTCCGTATCAAAATGTACGGGAAAATCGCTCGATCCAGACAGTTGATGAATTTGTGTTTGCCAAGTCGTGCAGTCAAAAATTGAGCTTTCATCTATTTTCCAAAAGGACCTGGATCGAGCGACATATTTTATATTTTGAAACGTAAGATTTCGATTGAGTGGCATTGGAGTCCCTATCAATATTTTGCACATTCGAATATTCTTCGAAGTTTATGGAAATATCGTTTGATTCACATTCTTTTTTAGAGTAGCTGAATGTCTGTGGTAAAACAACCTACTTTTAACAAAGATAGTAACATACATAACCATCTAATTCACCAGAATCGGCCTTTACGCTTTACAATTCTGTGCAATTTTACAATGGAGCTGCTTTGAATTTTTCGTGTGAAAAATACAGGCATAACATGAAACTTTCCTCGATAGGGAAAAGTTTTGCTCGATTAAAAGCTATTCTGCAGAATAGCTAAAACGCCCTCTCATATGCATGAAACAAAGTGAATCTCAAAAATGGAAAATCCAAATTCCAAAATACCTTTGACTGGTAGGAATTCTCTGAAGCAGTGTTTCCATCTTTCGATACTTTTGGCTGTACTTTGCCAGTTTTCCTTGCATGGTTCCTTGGAATTGCTCCTCCATGACTTTGCCTCGCTATCTCGTTTGTAAAGTCCACAGGACTACTTTGGTTACTGTAAGGATTACAGTTCCATGTTAGGCCATCGTATTCCAAATTATCTAAGTTAGAAAAGATTGAGTTACTTCTATGCACTTTGAAAAAGATTAATAGAATTTTATCTATAATACAGCACTATCTACCCTTTCAAGAATGTAGAGAAAATTCGAAAATGATGCTAAGACCTCCTTCTTTAAAACACTACTTGTTTCTGACATTGCTAGAGAATAACAGATGTGCTGTTTTTGAAGCAATCACATATTTTGCCTTTCCTGTGCCATAAATCAGCAAACACTTATCAGATTGATTCAAACAAGGTCTCAAAACTCTAAGTTGGAGCCTGACCTCTACAACCGTGTGAAAACTGAGACAGGTAACTGCACTGATGGGAGATGATCTTTTTGGGACTCTGCACTTTTTGTTTCATTTTGAAGAAGTAACTACTTACCTTTGACAAGATGTTTAGTTTTAGCAAGAATCTGATTGACCACAAAATCTACACAAAAACTGGACGTGATATCTTCAGGGAAATATTTCAGGACGATTCTTTGTGCAATGGCAACTGGATCAGAATTTTTTGATGGATCTTTCTCTTTATAAAACCAAGCAATATTTTCTGTGAAAGTTTTCCCATCATAATCGATTTGTACAGGAACTCTACAACAAAACGAAATAAATACTGTTCAGTGAAAATTTCATTAAGAATGGTTACTGGGGTAAAATGGGTAAGTTTGAGGCGAAATGGGTAGGGGGAAAGACTTAGGGAAATTTGATCTAAAATCTTCTTTGGATATTCATTCAGAGTTTTCATTCAGTTAGAACTCTACGGACTACCCTCCTTAATATAGTGAATTATGATTATCAGTCCTAAGCCTATTGTTGTCCAGCAATCAACATTCTCCGAACAGTATCAAAATATTATTCTTTATCTAGCACAGATTTAATTTTAACCAATCAAATGCATTAGATAGGTTGCATTGACCAGTAAGAACGCAACATTCGATGACCTGATTTTTGTTTAAGCTGATTTAATTTGCAAGTATGAATGTGATAAAATGCCGAGGGGAAGATCATTTACTATAACCGATAACAATTAAGTTGCAGGGAATGCACCTCACAACTGTTTCTTGGTCGTTAAACTTCTAGTATTGGATTATGGGGAAGAACTTCTTCTTCTATTGCCTTATCACGTGACGTTGGCCACCAGTTTACGCCAAATCCTCTCTGCTACGGGAAAGAACGCAAAGATATAGTGACAAACGTTGATAAGTGTATAATTTTACCCCACGTCTCATTGCTTTTAACAAGCTGTGGAAATGTAAAGAGACTCCCCCTCCGCTGTACACAAGCGTGTATGTCGTCTCTTCTCGGTTTTTCCTTCGAATTTTTTTTTATACTTCTTTATTCTATCGTTTTGCCTTTGATTGATCAGCAGCTTTAAAATAATTACATTTCTGGTAAAGAAACGGTATAAAGTAATTACTTTTCTGGTGGATGATCATAAATTTCATCATTCCAAAAGCATTTTTCTTCTCCATCTTTTATCCTTGATGGATCCACTGATCCTTGCACCATATCTCCATTTCGATACGCAATTGATCCATTACTGCTGATGACGCGAAAACTTCCATTACAACTTTCGCATGTTTTCATCTAGAGACAAGAAGTTTTAAAGATGAAAAATGGATGATGCAGTAACAGACTTTTAACAATTCTAAGAATCTAAATCGAACGATATTCTGATAAATTTTATAGAATTTTCAATTGTGTAGAATATTGAAGCTCTCGTATGCTAATGCATATGAAGATCGCTCGATCCAGGCTCTTTTTGTATAATAGCTAAAAGGTCTATGAAGAAATAGCAAGGTAGAACCAAGATATCATAAAGAACTAAGATAGTACATGTTCTGAATTTGCAAAATAGGTCATTTGCTTGCGCTCTTTCATCGCCACTGGAAAAGATATTCTTGTAAAAGGGCGGACCATTTCACAGATCAAAGCATGCTGTTTCGACTGATGTATGGCACTTACAAGATTCTTTGTGATATCTTGGTTGAACAAGTTTTGTTAAGATTAGATTGTAACCTTGACTTTAAAATGCATTTTCCTTGGTTCCTTTGGAAGGAGCAGACATGAAGTCATTTGATATCAATGTAAGTCACACTCTGATGACATTTTGGGTTCGAAAAGGCTTCAGTGTGATAGGAATCTCTGTTTCTTTACGTCTGCCTCCTTCATTGTCAATAACCTGTGGAATCATGAGTATGTGAAAGCCATAATGGGAGGTATTTAAACTGACCTGATGGACGAAGAATCTGTCTTTAGGTCCATCATATCTACAAATCAAGTTTGACTTTGGGAAAAGATATTCAAATCCATCAAATAACTTTCCCCCATATCCTTCCTTTGCTGTTTGGTATAACTCTCCATCTGGAAGCAAACGTGTTCTTGTGCTCTCTGGAATCTCTAACTGACAAACTTTTCCACATCTTATGCACTTATGTAGCAATTCTTCTTCGACAGATTCTTTTGCTTCTCCGATAATCTCCAGGTCTGTCACACTGATTTGTTTCTTTGGTTTCACGACATGGTGATAATAATCAGCAACAGTGCTGGCAGCAATTTTATTGATCTCCTCGAATTTCTCTTCCATGCTGCAGACGAGTTTCTTCAAATAAGAATCTTGAATGGAAGCGCCATTTCCAATCGTGCACGAGTTGTTATCGTTGAAATCGATATATTGAGGCACAATAAGTTGATCAACGCCCCATGGTTCTGGTAGTAAATTGTATGGCAGTTGATAGTCCCCGATGCCTTTCACACAGACAAGTGGTACAAAGTGATTCCTGGCACCGTTGCTCCAAGCAATAACAATGGGTTTATTCTTCGTGCCTTTCATCTTGCAGTGCTTAGGCTCGACAAATGCAGGCAAGAAAAGTCCTGAATATTCTGCGTTGCCAGTTAAGCCTGCTAGTGGGTCCAGGAGGATTATGGGCCTTCGTAGCACATTTGCTAAAGAAAATATGTGAATATTTCGCAAGCCAAGTTGCTCATCATTATCTGGTTTGTAATCTGGACTTGCCTCTTCAATTATTCTTTGAAGTTCTTCATCTGTAATGAAGTCCCCAAGCTGCATTCGGTATTTATCTTGGTTTGATAACAAATCCAAATGCATTTCTGTCATTAAAGGATGCCAGAATAATTCTCTGCCAACAAGACATCTTGAAACTGCATGCACCAGACAGTAGCCATCCCCATCAGCATACAGAGGAACTAAAGGGCAGCGATCCTTTTCATTAAAAATCCTGATTTCTTCAAGTGTTTCTTTCAAATATTTCAACGCAGAACAATCAACGCCATAGCCATTCGTGTTTAAATGTTCTTCGGAGATTGCGAATGCATGATTTGCAAGTTTGGAGCAATCAAATGTTTCTCTGTTATCTGACAGAAGATCTTTCAAGAGTTTTGCTTTCCCAGTTTTTTTATCAAGGCCAAAACGAGTGAGTAACTCAGAAACCAAACGACATTGATAATTAGATAGGCCATTCACTTTAATAGCTTCCGAATCCTTTCTTCCCGATTTTATTCTGTCTGTTATCATGTCACAAAACAAGTCAGGTAGGTTATGATCGTCAACTTTCGTTACTTGAACATCTTTAACGTTGTTTGTTGAATGTGTTTGTCCACATTTTGTGCATTCGACTTCATGACATGTGCTGAAAAACCGAAGTGTATTATTGCAGGCTTCATCAGGACATTGGCCAGACATAAGATTGTCTTCGCTTGTGGTTGTAGCCATTTTCAGAATCTTGTGAAGTCTCAATAAAGTCTTGATTTTCTAAGATGTGCGGACCAGCTTTTGTTTGTTCCAGTTTTCACAACAGCAAAAGCCTTCGCAATGAAAACAACATCACAGATATGAAATTTTCCTTCAACTCAGCTCGAGTTTATTTCGTTTCCTTGTTTCGTTTCGGTCTATTCCCTTCGCAGGGGTTTTCCCAGGAATTGCCAATTCATTGTGCAACTTTGCTTTCATTTTCTGAAGTTACGTCACTGCAGAATTAATTTCTAAGAAGTCCCTCCCAGGATGCATTGCTTCCAATTGATGTTGAGCCGGAGAGCCGGCAGCTTCGTCTTGAAAATGAGCCTCTCTGTGAAAACGAGATGTTGTCCAACGCAGTTACAGCCTCCATACAGCCAACACATCATTCGGCCTTCAATCCATGTTGGGCACTAAACTGCTAAAGTGCAAAGAACAAAGTAAAAGTGTGATTATTGGAGCTGTAAAGAAGTGTCAAGCATTCTTGGTTAAATTCATTGATTTCAAGCTGTTTGGTAAGCATCAAGTTTAATGTATTAAAATCCAAGAAATTCCATCTTCAACAAAAACGTCACAATTGAATGTCAAACTCTTTTTGGCCTAACTAAACACAAAAGCAAGCTTAGCAAAAATAGACAACAAAGCCATATATTCAAGAGGCCTGTTGTCTTGTGGTCAGCACTTACATTTAATTTTTCAACATTACAATTCCACTTTTCATTGTGAAAGGAAAGAGCAACACAATGGGATTAAATTCATAATGCATCAACATCATGCAAAGATTAGATTCCAATACAGACATTCAAGTGTCTTTCATCACGTCCCACCCAGAATGAAGAGTGAATGAAGAGTTTTTTGTGTGCACATTGGAAATCTCTGGCCTGCATGTTGCATTGCAATCATTCAAACCAGACAAAAACAGTGTTGGTTTTTGTCATAGATGCTCATAGATGGAATCCTGGAAAGTTATGGAAAGTTGGCTACTGCAAGTGCAAGCCTAAAAGACAATAAAATCTTTGTTATGAGATTAGCAAATTCAAACTGCAAAATATGATGAAATTAGTCAAAAACAGCAAAAATGGTGTAATCGTAAAGAATCTTTGTTCAGCTAATACATGACAAAATTTGACACCAGTAAACTTTGATATTAATTAAACTTTACTTTTTTGTGCAGGCTCCTATAAAAAGTGTTATTATAGAAGAGCAATATGGCAGATAGCTGTGTGATCGTTGTGTGTCATCAATATGTGTGATTGTTGCCAATGCCTATATATGTTTCAAGAAAATATGCAGTAAAATACATTGTAATAACACTTGATGTGAGAATTCATAATTAATGATGAAGAATAAATCGTGGAAGAAAATGCAGTTTGCAGGAGCATCCCAATTGGTTAGGGTTTTTCAAAGCATTCTGGGATATGTCTTTGGATCAATGTTTAGCACAAGGTATTGTTTTGTTTTGTCTTTATTAAAATAGGTTTGATGAGATTTGCCATTTGGTGCAAGTAGGATATGAGATATATGTCCAGGGTGGTTGGATCAGAATTTGATATTTTGTTGCTTACAACCTCATCAGAAATAATTTCCCAGTCTTGCCAATGAAGAAACCTTATAATGCACCCCTCTTTCTGTGGCTTAAAAATTCATCATTACTTTTATATCAAACACAAATATGTTCATGTGCCTGGCCAGACCAAAAGTAAATGTCTGTATTTATATGACTAGGTGCTACATTTTAGCAATTGATAGCAAGAAGCAGTCTGAATCTCACTTTTTACGATTGCCAGTTCCATATTCTTTTGAAATAATCATATAACACATAATTTCACTTTGATAGCTGAATATAATTTAGTAATAATTTTTAAAGATATACAATGTAGGCTTTGTGGACATTAACAATAGTTTTCCCGCCTAATAGTTTTGTTTGAATTAAGTTTTCATAAGGCTCAAAAATTGTTACCATTGTGTAAAGAATTCTTGTCATATTGATGTCTGCAAAGTCTTTACTGTAAAACAGTTCTCAACTTCTCTTCACCAGAGAACTCAAATAGAAATCTAAGTTAATTACATCTTGCTTCTTTTCAGAGCAAAGAGGCTGATATGGTTGGGAATCATCATGATTATTTTGATCATGTACTACAGCTCATCCAGATTTATTCTTCCACATCGTCATCTCAAAGTGCCTGTCCATGGTGGCCATAGTGAGTACATTTTCTTAACTATATATACTTGTTATCTGAATAAGAAGTGACATGCAAATTCACAGTTGGGCCTTGGAGAGCATGGCACCACATAAGCACCACTCCAAGGAAATTTTTAGTAAGACCACAGGAACATTTTCATTTTGTTAAAAAGCATATTAATCACTTAATATCATAAGATTTATCTTCATAGTAATGAAAACTAAGCAGGTAAAATTTGCAGGTAAAAATCTCAATGCAATAAGATTACCATTTGATTCTTTAATGTTTGACAATGAAATGCTGTTCAGCAAAGCCATTTTGAGCAAACTAAGTCTTTGATGAGCTTTGAGGAAATGAAATAATGGATAACTGCAACTTTTTGACAAGTACGCATGGTGCTGGTCTTTTTCATATTAAGATCATTTTCCTGACCAAGAATCCTTGTTTAGGAAATTTACAGTGTATTATATGGCTCCAGAATTCTCATCACGATGTAGAGAATTCTTGCTGTGTTTATGTGGATAAGACCTGCACTGCTGTGTTTACTTGTAATTTTCTCTCCACAGAAAAAACTCCATTATGTCTTGAAAATGCACTTGAACCCTGGTATGAAAAAATGGAAAAGGCAGATGCAGTCATTAAGCATATTCCATCTGATTCTGTTGATCATCAGTTTCTTCCATTTGTTGGTAAGTTTCTTCAATTTTTGGAAAAATTTGTTTCCTGTGTTGAATATCTTTGGATTTATTTGAGCTGACAAATTTTGCAAACTTGGCTTTTGCATCACAGTTTTAAAGTGTGAAAATGGGCAAAATTGCTCCTATTACAATTGGTCAATAAAGTAAGCTACAATCTGCAATGAAGCAAAGATAATATTAGGAAGAAGTACACAACTATAAAAATTTGGTTCATTTGCAGTTAGCATAAAATATCTTTGGTACAGACTTAGCATATATTAACACACAGTAGTTTCCAGCCTAAAGGATGATTTCCACTTGGAAGAACTTTCCAAGGAGGTTAAATTCTACACAATAGAATGTTAGTAATGTGAAACATTCCATTCAAATTCAAAGCAACATTTTCACTTGTAAACAAAGGATTTCTTGTCCAATCAGAAAATTCTACTGAGTGGAAATCAGCCTTAAGATTTCTTGTTGAAGAAAATTTTCAGGTATTCATATGGCTCAAAGATTTTTGTAAAAATCTGAAAAATTATTACAAATTCTTAAGAAGTCTTGAGAATTCTTGTAATGTTTATTTGTGCAGGGCCTTTACTGTTCAGAGTATGCAAGTCTTTCACATCTCAGGACTGTCCTGTTCAGACTGCTCAATTTTCTTTCACTGTCCTATCTTAACAGATTTTGACAAACATTCTCTCTTTTGGGGTTTATAGTTTTAAACTTTGTTCTTGATTTTTTCTTTTTAAGGTGATGGCTTTATTGGACTGACTATTGAAGGAGAAAAAAGTGAATTATTTATTTTGGATCATCTTAAAAAGAGCTTGGTCAAGGTGCCATTCTCAACTGTCCTTGAATTTAGGCCAATGGGTGAAGCTCCCGATCGTGATGGTAAATATTGACTTTTAATATCAGTTATTACAAACTTTTCTGCCTAAAAACTTCAGTTGATGAAAATTTCATGAGTGTGCCCTGTTCTTTAGTAGGTCACTACCTTAGTTTAATTTTTTTTGGTTGTCTTCATTGGCCATTCCTTGAAGTCAACTTGCCAAATCAAGTTATGTAAGTCGTGTCATGAATACAATCTTCTAATTAATTGAAATCTATGGCAAGAATTCAAGACCATAATTTAATGAACTAAAGATCAACTTATTTTTGTTTCACTGGCATTTTATCTTATCATATATCATATTTTAAGATGGTTACTGTTAATTCATTAATTTTTTTTATAGAAACGATTGTTCTTGATATGAAAAATGGAGAGATTCATAGATTCACAACTTTCAATGGGGTAAGAATTAGAATGAACATTCTTTGGTTAGATCTTAAATAGACTTGATCTCATTTGAGGATGAACAGGGGGTAGAACCAAGGAAATTATGGATTGCAAAGAATTCAAAACAAGTAGTTCAGCACCTTTGTGCAGCTGGAATTTTGGTAAATTTCCTAGAAATTTATTAAAGAAGAAATAGATAATGAGAAGAAGTAAGAAGAAATGTAAGCTTTCTTCCTAGCTGAGTTATTGATTTTTATACAAAGTTCTTCTTCAGTTTACTGATTTTTACAAATAGCAAGAAGATTCGTGTATTCCTTATTGAAAAAGTTAAATGTTATCTATCTTTTTCAAGCATGTTCGTTACTGTAGTTTTCGAGATGGTTCTTAGTCGTATTCTAATTTTTAGTTTGTTTTCTGTCAATTCTTTTAGGATGATAAAAGATACTGTATTGTTGTGGAGCATACGATATTCATTCATCGACACATTCCCAGGCTGTTGGTTCAAGAAATAAAAATCGACAATTTTAGGGTAAATGACTTTATGTTTGCAATAGTCAGTTCCCGGATGAAAGTAGCACGAAATTTAATGCTTGTCGCTCAGGTGAAGTTATTGCTTGCCGTTTTCATGATTTTTATGGCAAAAGATGGCTTTACACAGTACACGTCTTGCACACATTGAGATGACGAGAATTCTTCGACAGGGAAACCATGTTAATGAATACAATGCCTGTGCTATAGGTGTCCAGTGAATGTCTTTGGTTAAGTGACAGGCAGATTTTTGCCAGATATCTGTTGATTATTCAAAATTGAGATTTCTTGTCAAGATACTTTTCATTGTCTCAATATATAGCCTTCTCCTATTCATGGTCGATTTGATGTTAAAATGGCGGAAAATTGGAAGAAAGAAGTTGTCATCCCTAAAGGGTATGTTGAGGTTCATTATGTCTAATGTTATAATATTTTACTTGACCACGACATGAAGTGGTATTTCTCATTGAAAATTTAATCGTTACATGTCGAAAGAGAAGAAAACAATCCTTATTTGAAAGTAGACTTATTACATGAGTCCTTGTTTTCACTCCATTCCCCCAACGATACCCCACAATACCAATTCCGCGTGAATATAACAGTAAATAACAATTCAATTCAATTGAGCAAACTTAGACGAATGTAATCAGTCGAATTTGAAATGTTTTACCCCCTGAATATCAAGACAATGATATTTGCAAATGTATTACTTAATGTCAGACCGGATCAGACCGGTTCATGTCCATTTGAAATTTACCTTGCTAAACTCAGCTATTCTGTTCTGAAAGTTATGAGGGATTTTCTCAAGATGTCCGTTATCTCCCGTAGGATAACACGTGCTGAGGCATGTAAGAGCCTTTGCTGTAAGGTAGTAACATAAGCAAAATTTGGTGGTAATTTTAGGCCTGTTTTGAAAGTCTGTTTAAGGGGATTTCTCAAGGTAATCCTTCACAATTTCCTAACGGAATGGCCAATTTCAATGAGGCAGGTTTTGAAATGATCATTTTCACTTATTCTGTCGATTTGATCTGGTTTTTGTTGCAAGTAAATTATGTAAATTGTTCATCTTCTCAAGAAAAATCTTAGATTTCCATATCGTTTAAAGACATTTCAAAAATGTTTTTGGAAGACGATGGGTATTTATTGAAATTTATTTGTCATTTTAGCAAGAAGAAAACAGATGGTTATACTGTAAGTCATGGGGTTGTGGATGGGTCTGACCATAGCGAAAAACTCGTTGCCATAGCTACTTCATTGTTTTCGAAAGAAACGAAACTCAATGGACACAGGTAATAATTATTACTGTCAGTTTATTTTTCTACAAGTTTTAGGGAAAGATTTTCCATGATTTCTAAATTCTTTGAGGAAGACGGACGTTTTATCGTTTTGATCCAAAGTGGATCCTGAAAAACATGGACGATTTTTTCTCTTATTGTCAAATGCCTCATTCACGCTTGTGAGTTAAACCAGTGAAATACTGAACAAGGTGATCAAATGTTGTGTTGTAGTTGCTTAATCTAACAAATCGAATTCATTTGATTATTTGACATTTAACTTGGTTTAGATACTGCCATGTGCCACTGAATGGGTTATAAGGGCCTATCCAACAGCTCGAATGCAAAAGAGAAAAAGCAGTTTAACAACTATGACCTGACGAGGAACAATCGAATGTAAGAAATTCAGTCCTCCTATCTTTACACCGTGGAAACTTTCTAATACAGTATTTAGACTTTATGTCATATTTCAGTTAAAAGTAAATTCCTGTTTATTTCTTCGCAGGTCGACTCGCATTAAAATAGAAACAATCGTGAGATCTGATGATATATCCAAGCAAATTGACGCAAAAATAGTAAAAGATCGTGACAAAAGATCTTTGGTTGAATCTAAATGGAAGGATTTGAAGAACAAAGTTTATCAGGTAAACTTGCAAGGAGTGCATAGAGACAGCGAGGCCAGTACAGGGGAGGACATAACTTCCAGAGGCTCGCGAAGACGATTCGAAGCTCCAAATGATTTTGATATTGAATGATTAGCCATCTCGTTGAATCAATCCTAACTATCATTAATCTCTTGCAGTATACCGGATAAGTAAAAAAATATTTTGGAAAGGTTGTCAATTCTTACTGATGCAATCTACTGCGAAAATACGTTTCTTTAAAGATGCTTCGCACTTCGCATAGGAAACAGGCTGTATTCGAACTGAATATTCATTGGGTCAAAACTTTACATACTGCACTGTAATTGCGAAAGATGTTAGTAAAATGTTGTGTCACAAAATATGTATTACTAATTTAATCTGTCTTCTACAATATGAAACTCCAGCAAACTCGATCTGACTTGTTTTTCACAAAAATATGACTTATCAAACACCAGCGTTTTTCGTGACTTACCAGGTAGTTGGTACCGATTCTTATTCTGTTCTCTTTCTTGCAAGGATTGGATGTCAGTGCTTGGGAAACCATTGAGGAAAAGTCATAATAAAGCCTGGGATTCGGTAAGTGGATGCATTTCTCTCTTTCTACTTTCCTCAACAAATGTAAAAGATGTTCATTGGACTTTTTATTATTAAGTTGACATGAAAGACCCATTGCTGACCTTGGTCATCTGTAGCACCTATCTGAAAGTTGCTTCTGGCCTAGGTTCTCTTGGTCTTTACTGTTCATGCAGCTCACAGAGGATCATGGTTGATGTTGTGTCATTAATAATTATCATGTAACAATTTCTAAGGACCCATTGTCAATCATGATCCTTTGTTTATGTGTTCCTTCGTTTATTTTTGAATTAGTGTCATTTACAAATTTTTTTGTATGTTTCATAGATTTGGAACCTTGGTATTCGCATTGATTCAAAAGATGATCCAGACACACCATCACCATTGAATGTCAACATTACCGAATATTATTTATATTCAACGATTCCATTTATTAATGTCTCATTGCCATCTTCACTGGAATCAAGGGCTGGAGCGTGCTTTTATGGTTCTCCTACTATGTAAGTTCAATTCTTTTTTATCAAATCTAACAACGACAGATGCAATTCAATTTTGCCAATTCTGGCAAAAAAGAGATACAAGGCCATCAAACATGAATATCACTTATAATAATCCTTGGTTCTTGAACATAAAATGTACGAGTTTAAATAGGATCACAAAAGACAAACTCAAAAGAGATAAGAGACTTCAGTTACTGCTTTACAAGTATCGGTTGTTAATCCAGATCCGTTTGGTTTTTTCGATGAGACAAATTTTTCCTAGATATATAATCATTTTTTCCTTTCTTGCAATACGAGTTCAAACTTTATTAAAGGCGTTGTACAAGATTTTGGTAAACAAAGAATAAAGATCAGCGTGTTGATATCACAAAATCAATGATAAATTCCTTTTTACTGGTGCATGACATAGAATTTCTTCAGACTGCTGTAGCCCTCTCTTAAGGGTTAACACATCTGAAATTTTTCAAATTGTGATTTTGCAAATTTTTCATTCAGGCATTCACCTCATTTTTGGGTCCTGCCGAGAGATATTGACAGTTTAATCTCTCTGACAAAAAACTGGAATCAAACACTGTTTAAATATGGATGTGAGAAGCTGCTGAAAACAGGTAATTTTCTTTTAGTCCGTCATGTTTATTGGAAGCTTGTCAGAATTTTTGTTAAAATGTATTCGCTAATGAGAATCCTTTGCTTGAACAATACCAAACTCTTGATTACTAGGCAGTGATTTAAACTTGTTCAAACTATATTCAATTACTGCCTTGATCATCTCTCGTGTGGTCAGAGTATGAATAGCATGATTTCCCCCTACCATTTTGGTATAAAATGGTCTTAGTCTAAGCCGAAACGTTCATGGCTTAGGGACATTGATTCTGAATTTTGATAAAATGATTCTAGGCTTTAGGGGCATGAATTTCGATAAAATAATTCTAGTCGAATAAATATATAATGGAGAATGAAAGATCATTTAAACTGGAATTCAGCACTGCACAACTTTTTCATTATATTATCATTGTGCTTAAATTCTGACGCAGTAAGTTCTTTTGAAAATACGACTGTATATGAAGACCAAGAGTTATTACTTTGCAATGATCTTTGCCAGAAATTTTTCCTTTTTTTGGCAGTTGCTGCAGGCTTTATTCAACAATATATTTCTCTTCAGTGCAATTGATTTAGCTCTTTCTCGTTTTCAGGAGTCTACGGAATACAAAGAGCTGTTGTATTAAGTTTTTCTGGCCTACAATACACAAAACATGGATTGGAATTAGCAGTGAATCCGATCTCGTTATCATCTAACGTTTCGTTCAGACATCTACCTTACAATCAAAACATAATATATATTCACATAAGAATACACCCTCCCGATGGACTCAAAACAATTGAGATATTTTCTGATCATACAAAAGGGCCTAAGCTGTATGCTTGCGGATCTGCTTGTGAACATGTCGTCGAAGTTAGGTAAGTTTATATTACTAATAAATTTTCCATTTGTAATTTTTAACCCTGCAGAACTTGATAAATAAACAATTTATTCACTCAACACTAACAGTCTTGTCGTTTTGTACTTCCTTTCCGCTAATGCCCAATTCTTTTATCATTCTCTTTGTACCCTCGTACATTTAATATTCATCTATCTTGCGTCACCACTGTCCCTTCGCAGTTGATCTTAATCTTTCGAATCGACTCTTTCTTGTACTCTCATTCTATTAATCTTACTTCACCTGGATACCGACTTACCTTGAACTGTCATGAAATTATCATACTCTGTTCAAACGACAGTTTATATTTATGAAACATATTATAAAACGCGCATAAGAAAAAGCTCGTTCGTCAAAAAGCTCGAAATTTTTATTGCGCTTTTTATGTTTGACAAGGCAGACCATACTAGGTACCTCATGGTAAAAACCTAATTTTTTTCCATTTCAGCTCTTCTCCTTCAGTGTTTCTTGCAAAGTTAACAAGTCCAGTCACGCCGATCTTATATGTATCTACAAACAAGACAGATTTACAAGTTATAAAAAGAAGTTCCTTTATGGTCAACGCTGTTAAAGGTAATGAAAATTATGATTTCCATGTTCCATCATTTCTTCTGGTACTTTTTTTGGTTCCTGATCGAAAAACCCTGGAGCTCACAAGACAGTGTTTGTTTAAAGAGTTGATTTTAAGGTGTTTCTCATTGGTAATTCCATTTCTGCCAAACTTTTGACACAATATAATTCGTAGAGACGGAAATATATTTCCCAGTCCAACCCAATAAACCTTGAAACAATAGGTTTTGGATTCGCCGCCAGGGTTTGCTGATGAAATCGAGAATTTCGCCAAAGTTTGCCAAGCCGTATACATTTTGGAGCAGAAGGTTCAAAAGGCCTTTGAGTTTACCAAAACTCCCATTTTCGGAACTGGTGCCAATGAAACACACCTTAACAACCAAAAACACGAGATGAAGCCCATTACAAAATTGTAACACCTTCAAATAAATAAAACGGTTTTAAGACGGGCAAAAGTAGCAGAGAAGACAGCTTCTTATCAGAACAGAAGGAGTACTTTCAACATGATTTTAAACATTATTTTCCGGGCATCCAAATAGAGGTTTTCATAACTAAATAGTAGTTGGTTACTTTGAGGTTAATCGTTTAAATGTTTGAGAAATGTGAGTTCAGTGTGCCTGTTCAATGGCTGATTTCCAGTTAGTGTTTAGCTTTCCGAGCGGTTGGACTTTGACAGATTTAAGAGGTCTCCCAGCCGCAACTTTCAGCCTCAGAACGACATTTTCTCTCGTAAACAGCAGAATTTCCACCTGCTTGGAAATTCCCACTGACTGAAAATCAGCTGCAAATCCTTTCCTTTCTGGAGTAAATACATTGGTATTTCTTTCGCAAACTACTTTGCAATCGTCAAAAATATCCTTTTTATATGTGCTTTTCTAAAGTCCATAATATCTCAGTATATCGCAACCAGATTTTCGGAAAATGATTTTTTGTCTAATTATTTATTTTCCTCTCCACAGAAGTGCAAGCCGACGATCAGCCAAGGTTTGCTGCTCATCATTTCAAATTATCTGCTAAATTTTGGGTCGCAGTTATTTTTGCGATTGTACTTTTCCATGTTATTGTTATTAAAATGATTTACACGGAATGTGGGAAGGAAAAAGGAGGAAAAAGGACTCGAGGTAGAGCGTTCGTTAGCTAGCTATAATTCACATCAATGCACCACTCGGAATTCAATGTCCATCGAAATTTGTGTGTATTGAGAATTACAGCGCAATTGCTTGGCGATACAGCGAAATATCGTGAACTAAACGCGACGGTAACTTCGATAAATGGCATCGAAAACAGTTACGGGATCGTTTACGATTAAGGTTTCGCCAACATACCAAGAGTTTTGGTATTGATGCGATAGATGCTGTCAACTGGCTGCTGGAAAATTGATTTTACTCAAGACCGTCACCGTATTTTTAACAGAGGCAACAAAGTAGATGGAATGGCTAACTTTTGTGATCTGAAAAGGAACCCCAGTTTGCAAATCTTATTCGGACTGCAGAGGGACATTATTTTGCACAATTTTTATTCTTATGCACACCTGAACTGATGATTCGACAGCTGAAAGAAATGTGTGATGTAATATTTTGAAATTCAAATGCTGTATCTTTAATGTTCGAAAATTATCTGTGATATCACCTGTAATATCGTCTGTAATATTCGACTGCCAAGCCTAAGGGCAAGCCTAATATGCAACATCCTTTTTAATTTATTCGCGTGTCAATAGGCCTTTTTAGCTATTGTACAGGAGAATCTGGATCGAGCGATACTTTTATGAATTTTTTTGCGAAAGATGTGATTGAATGGCGTCATTAGCTTCTATCAGTTTTGTTCATACTCGAAAATTCTACAAAATTTATAAAACATCGTTTGATTCAAACATTTTTGTAGAATAGCTGAAAGGTCTATTTTGTTATCAATGAGAAAAATTCTTCTTAAACATTGAACGTCCTTAAACAGCACACAAGGTTGATGTGAAAGAAAACCAACACTTAATTTTGTACAGCTAATGTATAATGTTATTAGGTTATAGTATGTACAGAAAATGTTACAAAATTATTTTGAGATGAAGGAGTTGAAAATGAATTATGGTTTCCATGTTATTGTCTTGACTGCGATGACAGCGGCTTTTCGTACTGCAGCGCTATCATTGTCATTTACCAACCTTTCAACCTACGAGGAAAAAAGAATGATATTTAAGCAACTTCTGGCTGCTCATTTAATTAAGTATTGCAAAACTTTGACAAAATATTATACCTATTCATTATGCCACGACCATTTATTCATTCAAATCATAGATATTCTAGAATTGCAATGCTCTCTCCTCGGCTTCTCGGTCAAGTAAACAAAATTTGCCCGGCAGACCTTTAGGTTTATCCTTCTCCCTTCGTTATAAACTCGTGACTTCCCTTTTAAACCACGTTTCGCGTGCTTAAGAAGATAGTTCGCCCCATTGGTATCCAGGCAACTTCTGCAACTTTGTTTGTTATGAGTCATTGGTTGAAAGAATTTCTATTGTCGATGTTAGTCAATAGCTGCTGATGCTATTGTGTTATGAATCCGTCCTTGTTTCTGGTATTAAGTCACCACAGAACATGCGAAAAAAGGACCAACGAGATAAGAATACATAAGCCATGCATGAATATAATGGAGTTGTTATCAAGGTTCAAATGTCCTTTCCAGACAAAATAGATTTCATGCACTGGGCGTGGCTATTTCGTTGTCTTTTGGTTGTCATATTTCGTTGGCCTTTAAATTTTGAAATACTTGGGCACAGACCAGTTGCTTATTTAGTAATTATGTGAAAAGAAAACAAGCGGCAAAGGGCTTTGTATTTTCCACGGATCTGTTCTCTAATGCTGAATTTTCACTGCACAATTTGAAAAAGGTTGTCTTAAAAGCTCGTTATCTTATATTTTTGTAGTATACACCAGCAAGGGCAAATTTAGCAAAACAAAAGATCTTATAGTTTCCAAGAATACAAATCTATTTGCCTTTCAGAAGTATTTTGTAATGGTAGTACTCTAAAATATGTATCAAATTTGCATCTGTCATTTTGATACCATGTTTACCTCTCAGAAGAATAAATTTCACAACTCTGAGTGCATACAATCAAATCAAAACAAACAGAGACAAAGCGTTATGGTTGGCTGAATTGAAGGGGTGAAATCTATTCTCAAGGCTGCAAACTGCTTTGTCTTGATCGAAACTGTAGCCTTTGTTTTTCAAAATTTCCCTTTTGCAGTGTATTGCTAAGAGAGAAGGAAAGCAAGGAGAATTTACTTCATTGAGTGATTTTAATAAATCTGATCTTCCCATCGGTGCCTCAGCAAGCTCTGTTATTGTCTGCAAATAAGATGAAATCATCATTGGTTAGTTTGCTGAATCAGTTCCATTATTTTGACTGATTTTATAAAGAATGTCACCACCTTACATATGAATCAGAAGCAAATTTTCCTCAGTGAATACAATACTTAACAGGATTTCAAAGGTAAATGAAAACTTTTCAATTTTCATATTTGTCAGTAATTTGTCTGACATTGCAAGACAAGCTGATGATAAAAGTGAAAGTCAAAATGTTGACAGAGTTTCAGCATGTTTGTGATTTTCTGTCGAGTTAAATCAAAGAGATCATTTCTTTTTATCTTAAAGTTGGATTCGCTATCTGGCCTTTTATCAAGATTTGAATTGAATTGCTAAGTTACTATAAATGGATGTCAAAACAAACCTTCAAAGAGTTGAGTCGCACTTCACTAGATACATCTCGAAGAAGAGCGATCAGTCGAGGAATGCAGCCTGCTCTTATTGATGCATACTTTCCTTTTGTTGTTATGCTTATCCTGAAATAAAATGAGAGCAAATTACAAGCACTGGATTTTACGCCAATGAGCTTGGGGACAGAAACGACAATGTGAGATGACTGCATATACCTTGCTTGTTAGATAGGAGTCTATTGCCGTGAAGGAATTAATGCAACTATTCACCCCTCATTTTGATATCCTCTCGCTTTAGAGGATACAACCAAAAATTGAAGTAAGCATCGTGATATGGACTCTTTGTAGCAGTCTATGTCTTTGCCAATGTTACAGCTGTCCTGAGTACTTCCTTTAGACAAGTCTGGCCTAGCATTGCAAATCAGTTAGTTCTATAAACTGTGAATGCCATGAATAAAACAAATTGATAAAGCTTTTGACATTAAATAAAAGGAAAGAAACATACGCCATGAGAGCTGCAGCAGCCCCTGATTTTACTTCAGTTGATTTTTCTGTAAGAAGTTGACTAAGAATTGGTACTGCACCAACTTCACAAGCTGCATCTTTACCAGCCAATGGGAAGCTGAAAAACAATGAATATATATTTTGGCAAGCAACTAGTGTTTCTCTTGGAACTCATCAAGAAAGATTCTTCACAAAGTGACAAGCACACATGCAGTTAATCAGTGCCAAGATGTTCAGCCAAAACTGTTGCAAGCAAAATATATCAAGCAAGCAATGTTTGTTTATACAGCGCACTGGGAAAATGGTAACAAAGAGATATTTACAAAGTTTGTACGTGATTACCATTGGGAGTATGAAAGGCATGACAAGTGTAAATGATCTTAACAAAAAGGCAATGCAGGCATGAAAGGCTATTTCCAAAGTTCTGTTGGTCTCTATAAGGCAGCTATACAGCTGATGTGGGCCTGCAGTACTAAAGATTGTGCTGTCAGAGTTACCTTTAGAGTATTCATTTCCCAGCTTTGAAACATGTTGGCTCACAATTTGTAGTTCTGATGATGGGATTTCATAGACTCCAAAAGATTCAAAAGTTTGTGTCTTTGCAATGTTTGTTTAGCCATATTTGTCTTACCTCAAGCAGTTCATTTGCTGGCATATTCAAGAAATAATGCTACTCATGGCAGATTTGTTTGTCACAAATAAGTGATTGCTTACCTAAGATCCATAATATCTCGTGCTGCTTTTGATCTGATGTTAACCTTTGTGTGACTCAATAGATTTGTAAATACTTGCATTGCATTGCTATTCAATGCTTCTTCTGTATTAATTTTCATACAGAAATGAAGTGTATCCAATATCACATCCTGGTGAAATAAGAAATAATCTGTGAATACTTCCAGCTGCAGTAAAAATTACATCAGACTTTAGAACAATCTCAGTGTAGAACAAACTTGATGTCATACAGTTCCTTTTATCGATGAAGGTGAAGTTGTGGTTTTAGTTGGAATCACAAGGTACAGGAAACCCTAAACAAGTCTGTAACCCCTTGTCATAATCTTCCAGTGGTGGGGCTCTATTTGAGATCAAAACCCCATCTGCCTGACTGCTCTGCCACAAAGTCAAAGAATCACACCGCCATGCCATAACACCTTCAAAGCAAATTGAATCAAATTTCTTTCTAAGTCCTTTAAAAAGTCTTATCGTATTGAAGTTCTAGTTTAGTATGATTTGACTTGTGATGCAAGTAATACAGCATGCTGGGAGAATAATAGATTCTGAAAGGAATAAACTCAAGGATTGATTTTAAGAACAGTTTGTCTAGAAAGATGAGATACTGTATACCTTAATTTCATCTTCCTCATCTGGAAGCTTCTTCACTAGGGTAGGTATTAGTCCTGCTTCAACAACTCCATCTGGACCTAAAGAGGTAAAATTATTTTAAAAGGAGAGCATACCTTTGTGATAAGACAAAAGTACAATGAAATATAAATGATGTGAAGATTTATGAAAGTTTCCTAAAAACTTTTCAAGATAGATTTGGTGATTTAAGTTTCATCTTTTTCAGCTCCATCATCTCCTTGAATAAATCGTTTATCTGCTTGAGATAAAAAATTTAAACAAACAGTTAATCTTGTCTTTGAAATTGTCTTTTACCAAATTTCATCATCAATAGAGCTACCATACACTTCAACTGTCATTCATGCAATGCCTCTATTTTGAAATTGCATTACCAATGTTTGATCTTTCAATTATGTTTCTCTTTGTCTATCAGTCTATTTAAGATTTTATATTATTTTTCAAAAGGATTACCTGCTGGTGTATGTGAAGCCATTAAAATTGCTTGATGTGATTGTATCCTTGCTTGGTACACTTTATCATCAAACTGTGAAGTGAAATCAAAGCAATCTTCTTCAAAAGCAAAACGAAAACTTTTGCAACTATTTTAAAGTGAAAGTCTTTTGAATTAACTAAAACCAATGAACAATTATTTTTGAATTATTTACTTACCAGTTTTGAAAGTGGAGGGATAACTTCATGATCAAGGATTGCTTCTCGCCCAATGGCATGACCTGTATTTGAATTAAAAAATGAAAACCTTTTTCAATACAAAATCACCAAGAATGCTCTGAAGCAAAAGATAACTTTGTCATTTTCAAAATAAATGCATGGTTTACTTGATAAATCAGATGATTTAAGATTGGATTAGATAATTCAAGGGCTTTCTTTCAGGACAGTCGATCCTGCAATGAACACATTCCAAGAAGCACTTACTGCATAGGAGGTCACAAAAATATTACATGGAAATGTTTAGGACACTTCCTTCCACATGCAACATAGTAAACAAAGGAGACTTTGTTTGAAAAATATCATTCTTTATCACATTAATTTGTGCTGCATTGCCTTGCAAAATAAAACCAAGCAATACTGAGATGAAATGAGTTTTCTTACCAGCCATGACATACAGAGCTTCAGTTGTTTTAATTCTAACTGTAGGATCTTCATCTTGTAACAAGGTCTTCAAACTGCCAACGATCCCTACAATAAGTTTTGAGATGTAAAAAAAACAAACTGCAAATCTCCATTGTCTAATAAATTTGAAAGACAGTTTTCATGAAAAGATTATTTTTTGAAAGCATGTTTTCAATTTTCATAATTTTTGAAAAAAAGTTGAAATTTTTTTTCATATAGGCCTACTGTAAATTCTCAATCTTATTTTTCTGGAATCAATTTTTTTTGATAAAATATTCTATGAAGTCAACCTTTCATAATCTATTCTTCAATAAGAGAAATAGATCACCTTACATAACTTTAATAACAGTTAATGTTATTTTGCTAGCTTGCAGTTCACAAAATTTGGAACTATGAAAATGAAATCTTATCAATAGACCTGAAAACCCTTTTCCACGCAATTCAATGAATAACCCTAACCTTTGAATATTGCAATAATTTTGAAGCTCTTGAAAATAGTTAAGTAATAAACACAGTCTGATTCCTTAAAAAATCCTTGCATGCACAGTACCATAGAAAATAACTCAAAATTAAATTATTGGTGAAACTTACCAACTCTTATGGATTCGCTGATGTGTTCTGGGTTATGTAGAACATCACATAATGCAACCAAGGCTCTTTGTCGAATGATCAGCTCTTCATCTTTCAATTCTCTGTTCTGCAATCAAAGTAGAATACTTTTGTCTGTGGTTGAACAAATTGTACTCATATGACATACGAATGATTGATGGTTTAGTTTCTATATATGATATGAATATTAATACATATTGAATACAGTGTAGATGAAATGAGAAACGGAATAATGATAGAATAATTGTTTGCCACTTTTTCTGTTCGGGTGTGTGGGCCTTAGACTGCGTTCACACACGATACCGGCACATTTTTGAAAACGGTGAAAAATGTGACGGTAGCGAAATTTGAGCTAGCGTTCACACGATGCCGGCACAATTTGAAAATGGTAGGAAATTTGACGATAAAAACTCGTTGCAGGATTTGATGCCAAAGAATAGTACCTACACCCTAAGAATAGACCTGTCTCGATCCAAAAGTGTCGAAAAATGTTCCGTTTTCATTGAGTGTTGAAACGATGCCGTTTCCAAAATGTGCCGATTAGAGTTCCGTTTTCAAAATCTACCGTTTTCAAAATCTGCCGGCAAAAAATGTGCCGTTTTCGTGTGAACAGGAGGCCTATCCGTCGAATTTTTCACCGTTTTCAAAATTTGCCGGCATCGTGTGAACGCAGTCTTATTCTTCTTCTTGGTAAATCTGATTCTGATCTTTAATGATGGCAAGGAGTTAAAATGAGATCTAAAAAATAATGACGAAGAGAAATACTTACAAGTTTCGGTAATGCTCTGTCACCATAAGCAAGTGGGGCTTTCGTTATATCAATATTTGGAGGCAAATACGCAGATATGACAGTGTGCGCCATTTTCTTTTTCGAACAAACAAAGATGGCTTCCTTCTTGCAACATGTACTCGTTTCTATGGCAGCCAAAAGTGCTGATGGTAAATGCTGATTTATTTCGTCACGTGATCATGATCAATTGATTGATAATCCTCGACATTGAATTGAATTACTGATCAAAACAATCGAGAAACAGAGCCTGAGGAATGGCGAACGCTTCGAACGCTTTGAGGAGATCTATTTTCCGACAGGTATTTTATTTAACAACTTTTCTGCTTTACCGTTTATCAGTTCATTTTAGTTTGTGTGACTCCATAAGACAATATTGGCCTCATGTTTTCTTGAAAAGTAACACAGAGGCAAAAGAGAAAGTCGTCGATGCAAGCGTGTCTAGGCCCAGCTTTAAATTTAAGGCTTTCTTGATGATAAAAGCCCTGCAGCTTTCGCTGCTGCAATCCTGCAAACTTTTGCGTGCAGTGTTGCATGCGATGATGATCCAGGAAGTTGAATAGCACACACAAGTGCGACAGCGATGCAATCTCCACACCGTGGTTGCGCATTACAAGTTGAAATCGGTAGGATTGCACCAATTGCACCCCGGACAGTGTTGGTAATATGCTGCAATCAGTAAGAATTGCAGAGGCACTGCTGAACAATGATATTATTTTGCATTGCAATCATCACTAATTTGACGGCGTCACCAATGGGCAATAATCATGCATGCAATTGCATTGATTTTGATAGGTATAGATTACATGCTGTTTGACCTGTGTTTAGCTTTGTCTTCATGCAACACACACTATCATTTTAAATATATGCCTGCAATCTACTTAGTTCTATAACACTGAAGATGATATTTTAAAGGAAGTGGATTTTGCACATTATCCAGTCATTTCTCTTTTTTGCAGTTTTTTGATGCAGAATCATGGACATATACATATCTGATTGGCTGTCAAAAAACTGGTGAAGCAGTGTTGATAGATCCTGTTGATAAACAGGTACAATATAGTACTTTCTTATATTGGTGCACTTATGTCATTATTTCTAAGACAATTATCTATTGTAGTGAAAATGTATATCATGCAAGATATTTTACCAAAATGAGATATGTTTTCTCAAAAAGAATTGTTAACAAGCTGACTTTTATGTTTTTGCAGGTAGAGAGAGACTTGAAATATGTGGAGGAACTTGGTTTGCAGCTGAAATTTGCATGTGAGTGATAGGGAAGGAGTCACTTTGATCACTAAATGAACTTACCGTTTCAAGGCTTTATGGACTTTTGTTGCAATAATGATCCTATTGGATCACTGATTTTATTCTTGATTGTCTCTCCAAGAAATCTAATGTACTAGATTTCTACAGACATTAAATACAGCTGCTATGACAAACACTTACTATATGTGTATATCCAGCTTTAGACTCTGTATGCGATATATGCATCTTTGATATATTTTCCAACAAAGGTTGTATCAAGAGGATTGACACAGGTTATTTTGTATTTGTTAATAGAACTTCTTAGCTAAAGGTGATTGAAACAACATTTGGATACATTTTGTAGAAGGTTTGATAAGGCACAAATGAGAGAGAAGTTCTAATACCACTCAAGTGAACCATTTGTATAGAAGGTCATAGAAAATGTCCCTCAGTTTCATTTCATTTTTTTCAACTAAATCCTCAATCCAGACTCCATTGTAGGATAGCTAAAAGGTCAATTATCTCTTTTGTTTTATGTGCTACTGAGTATATTTGGCTCCTTAAATATCTTCTTTGATATAATATGTAGTTAGATGGCATAGTTAAATGCTTTCAAATTTAAAGACATGAATTATTCAACAAGTTTGTTGCCATTTTTCAGTGAACACACATTGCCATGCAGATCACATTACTGGGACTGGAATTTTGAAAAGTTTGGTCTCTTGCAAAAGTATGATATCAGAAGCTGCTGGAGCCAAAGCTGATGTTTTCCTTCATGATGGTGATATGATCAAATTTGGGGAGCATGTAAGTGCACTGTTTATCATTGATCCAACTTTTACAAAGGTTTAGGAGTTAAAAACAGACTTTTTGAGACATTAACATTTATTTAAGATGACATTATTTCAAGACAGTACCTGTTGTCAATGTGATCATATTTGTAGAACCATGTAAAGTTGATCATTGTTTAATTATTCATTGTTTGATGACTTTATGCATTAATTGGTAAGATTCAATGTTTTTTATTAAGAGCATTGTGCCCTTGACCAAACAAGGGGAGCAGCCCTGAATAACTGCGCTAAAAAGTAGATTGTTTTACATAACAAGGTGAGAATTGAGATGGTGAGATCTTGATGCAGTACAACAATTGTAGATTTTTCTAAATAGGAATTCTTAGGCAGGAAAGCCATGTTAATATCAACAAGGCCTGTACTGTATGCTGTATCGTGAAGAAGTATTTTTATTGAAGTCAACTCTAATTTTTTTATCATATGATTTGTTTGTTTTTAGGTCCTTGAAGCAAGAAGTACACCAGGCCATACTGATGGTTTGTCTTTTATATTTATGGAAATACTACCAGTAATGAAATGTGTTTTCACTTTTCCTTTGTTTATTGGTCTACAGGGTGTCACAGAAGATTGTGCCTTGTTTGTATGACTGCTGTGGAGGAGCCATAACTTTGGTTGTCTTGGTTTTTAAAAAGTTGCATAGGTTAGACTTTAACTTTGAGATTAAGATCTTGTTTGAGTCAATATGACAAGTGGTTGCTGATTTATTTCAGAAGAAATGGCAAAATAAGTGGTTTCTTCAATAACTGTACTTCTGTTGGTCTCCAACAATTTTAAAGTAATGGTCAAAGAAGGGGCTCTTGCATCGTATCAAGAATTTTTATCGATTTTTCAAGGGTTGATAGTGACAACACTATTGTAGGAAGTATCAATACAACACAACACTACCAAACAAAATGTAGAGCAAATTGAGGTACAATGCCACGCATCCTTTCTCTCAAAACTAACTTGATTCTTGAGGACAAAGGAAGTGCTTTCTTTAATGCAACAACTTTCTTGTGCCATAAATCAAGCTACTTGACAAATAGACGACGGTATGTGGTAGTAAACGGGGAAAGATCCGATATCAAACTTGTTGAGGTAGGAGTCCCTCAAGGCTCTTTACTTGGCCCAAGACTTTTTGTAATTTACGTAAATGACCTCCCGGACTCTACGCCATTGGGTTACATTCACATGTTCGCCGATGATACTACAATCTATTATATTGGAAAAGATCCTGAAGAAATAGTGGATGCATTAAACGTCATGCTCCAAGCATTCTATGTATGGTGTCAACGAAATCAACTAACTGTTCATACAGGCAAGACTGAGGCTATGTATATTTCATGTAGCCCCTTCGTAGGTCCATTAAGAGAAATCAAGTTCGGCGAGGATACCATTGAATTCAAACAAGAATCGAAGTGCCTGGGAGTAGTCATTGATAACAGACTCAGCTGGAAACCTCAGGTCGAAGCAGTATGTAAAAAATTCTTGAGCAAAATTCGTTTTTTGCGACGTTTAAAGAGCTTGCCAACTCGAACGCTGGAGGACATTTACTACAAAGGAGCCATTTCAAGCGTGACATATTGCATCGCTGTTTGGGGCACTACCTCAGCACCAGTATTCAATCAATTGGAAAAATTACATTGTAAGGCTGCTAAACTAATCTACCGGTTACCAAGCAGCACACCTGATCACGAAGCACTGCAAAATGCAAATTGGATGCCGATCAGTTACATCTACAAAAGAAGGATGGCTGCTATAATGTACAACGTAAAGAGCAAAACACTACCAGAGTCTATATTGAATTTGTTTGAAACCAATGAGAACCCTACCTCAAGAGAGTTACGAAACAACTCATGTTTTAAGTCTATTCAACCCAGGACAGAGTTTGGCAGAAATAGCATCCGCTTTAGAGGTCCAGCCATTTGGAAGGTCATTCCAACAGAGACCAAGAATTGTCCTTCGTACAACAATTTCAAAAATAAACTCTCAACAATTAGACAGCTGATAAACAACATTCAGTTCGAAAAAGGCCAGAGTACAACAACTTTTAGGAGACAGGATTATTTATATTTCTGAACACATAATTGAACACTTAGTCTTACTGAAAAATTTTATTTATTTCTTTCTTAGATATGTAACAATGCATTTTTACTTCTTTTAGTTAGAGTTGTAATTTTAATTACGGCAGGTCCCCACCAGCCAATTGGTTGCCACAGACCTGACCTGCCTTAACAAAAATCTATGTATGTATGCATGTATGTATGTAGCTATTTGTGGGACTGACTCAAATAAAGTCTCAAACTCGAAGTTGAAGCATGACATCTGATACTATGTAAAAGTGAGACAATAAAAAATACAGATCCTCCTGCAGCATCCAAACAAAAGTGGCACATTGTTTTGAGATAATCAGAAACTTCCTCTTTTCGGGAAAAAGTTGCATTTGTGTATCTCTACTTTTGGCTGAATGCTTGAAGCAAAGGCATTATTTAGTGAAACTTGGTGTTATAATATTGAGAAACTGAAGCAAATTTCTGAGGTAGTATAAACCTATGTAATTATTGTTCATTTATTTTGCAGGTTGCATGTCATTTGTAGATGCTGCTGGAAGGCGTGCTTTTACTGGAGATGCTTTATTGATAAGAGCTTGTGGTAGAACAGATTTTCAGCAAGGTAGTATTCATTTTTATTATCAATATCTTTTCCTGATTTTATTCTATGTCAATCCAAAATTTTGCAAAACTACAAACAGTTTAACAACAAGAAATTCATGCTAGTACAATTTAAGATTTTTGCAAGAGCATTATCATGCAAAATCACAAATTACGTTAACAATACAATTACAACGTTATGCAAGAAGACAATTTATATAACAATACCACAAGGAGTGTGATGAAGCACATCTCTGCTGCAATCAAGAAAGCAACAATCAAAAATAAACCCAAACTGACAAGAAAAAGCAGAACCCGTTTTATACAAGATGAGACCCTTTGAACCTACTTTCTGAAATTAGATTTGATAAAAGAAGCATTTGCCTCAGTCTCCAACAAAAAGGTGAGTGATTTACCAAAAAATATCCTTGCATTTCAGTCATCCTTTGACTGGTAGATTAACGTTTTAGTTTCAGATATAAGTTGCATAATTTTTATCATGATAAATATTTTGCTTGCAGCGTTATAAAGATTTCAATGGCAATATAATAAGTAAGGGACTGGAGTATCATGAAATAGTTCAGCTCTAACATACACATTTGCTCTAGCTTATCATAGTATATTTGTTTTTGAGTGCTATCTTGTTCTTTATCTTTATCATTTTCTTGCTCTTTATACAGTATTTTGCTCTTTCTTTAGGTGACCCAAGGATGCTTTTTGATTCAGTACATGAAAGAATTTTGAGTTTGCCATCTGATTTCTTACTTTATCCAGCTCACGATTATAAAGGTCAGTGAATTTCACTATTTCACACTTTGAGATAGTTTGGAATCTTTAAAGAGCCAGTGTCACCTATGCTTCTTTTATATACAAAATCTAAAAACGTTAAACAAAATATATTTACGAAGACGATGCCGTAGAGAGTATCATTGTTAACGCCACAGCTCCTCCATAAAAGCCATAGAAACATCGTACAATCCTGCTAAGACACCTTCTGACCTTAAAGGCTATACCAAGGCTTCTGTTCGTCTCTCCTTTGGGAGAACCGGCTTACAGAAAATATTATCCAACGTTCTTTGTAGCTTATGCCATGTGTCCCTTCGTATGCCAATCACTTTTTGAGCCCCAAAGGATCATGGTTATCTTTTTGTCTTTAAGAGCGTTGGTAATACCATTTCAGAAGTCTTATCAGGATTTGAGTATTGTTAAAAATTCTTTGAGAGTTCCCGGATGTGAAGGCACCCAAGGCCTGATTCTGTAGTAGTTCAACAGAGCAGAAACTGCGAACGCATGCGCAAAAACTCCTAACTTTGAGCCCTCCCTAGCTCCCTGCAGCAGTTCCCAAAATTCAGCAATTTTTTTGCTGTTTTGTTCCTTGGGCCTTAAACTCTTGATTTATCATTCTAAAAAGCTTATCTATCCAAACACTTCCTTATCTCAGATTGGTCGATGACGTCATTTATTAGTTTCTGCTCCGTCTGGTAGTGCAACGATTCCTATGAAAAATTTGTTTGCAGTTTAAAACAACCCGTTACTTGAAAGTAATGATAAAGACCTCAATGAGATGTTAAAACTCCTTGCAATTAGAAGTGGCGCCTTAAGATTCGGATTTAGATAAGAATATTGCTACTGTATTTCGAAATAAATACGATAAAATATAAGTTACTGACATTGACGAGTCTAGCAGTGTAATCATAGCTTTAAGGCCTCCAGAATCCAAAACCTTTGCGTAAAAAGCGAATCAAACATTGTTCAGTGTACAACCACAGCGCCTTCATGGCGCTTATTAATAGGATCAAGTCTAGCAACTTTGACTTCAGGTTGAAAACGAGGTGGATCAAAGAGATCTACAGACATTTCCAATTCACATTCAAAATCGACCCAAGTATTTGGTTTCCCAGTAACCGACCTCTAAAGATTTTCATAATGGGTGGCTTTCTAATTATGGATTTATTTTGGGCAATAATTCATCGTTGATGTTTATGATCAAAGTTCTTGCTTACTGTAAGTTGGTGTTTCTCTTCCACGGGATTGTGAGAAAAATTTGACAATTTTTCTTTTCCATCGGCTTTTTTCGAGATTTTTGCAGATGTTCCCAACACATTGACAGGAGTGTAAAATCTATGGATGATGATGTGTGCATGGCTCAAAATGTTCAAAAACAATGGAAATTCAGTAGTGAATTCTCATTGCTCTACAATTGGGTTCTAGTGTTATTGCATTCAAATTTTTTCTCCATTTGTATGGATTGACAATGTTGTCGTATGAATAAACAACACTATTTGATAATGCAGAAAAATTTCAAATACAACGCCAGAACCATTCTTGGAGAACAACAGAAGTGCTGTTTGTGAGGCAGCTACTTATTTTGCCTTGCTTGTGCCATAAATCAGCAACCACTTGTCAGATTCACACTCTCAAACTCTAAATTGAAGCCTGAAATATCCAATTGTTTAGAAATCGAGATAATTGAGGCCACGGCTCTTCCACAGCAGCCACACAAACGGGGGAAATTTTTTTAGGGCGCCTGCCCCATTGACGCATCAGCAAGTACAGAAACATTAATGCCATATTTGTGATCATTGTCTCATCAATAGGTTGCAGTGTTACGAGTGTTGCAGAAGAAAAGAAATATAATCCTCGATTGACAAAGTCAAAGGAAGAATTTGTATCAATAATGGAAAATCTCGGCTTGGCAAAACCAAAGAAAATTGGTGAGTTTTTATTTGATTTCTTTCTTTCTTTGTTCCTTTAGTGTCTTTCTATAAATTGTAGAAATGTTGATTTTGACCATCAAGTCGTAAAGTAAATTCACTTTTTTATTAATTAGAAATCTATCCAACAAATATCTGAATTCGTACATCAAAGAATTTCATATTTCGAATATCAAAGATCGAAGTTTCTTCATGCATAGGAAATGTGATCAAGCACACAATAGTCTGTAAATTTGCCAAAAATATAGAATTTGGTTACTCAACGTTGCTCTTTATTGCAGCTATTATCACGTATCACGTTATTTTCTCTCCTATAAGGCGTTCAGATTAATTCAGTGTTTCTCTTACAGAATTTAACAGTTTTCCCCCTGTTCTGCGAATCATTTGTTACGTTACAATTCTTAGCAAGGTTTAGGACACCGAGCAATTCCATCGAACAAAACTTGTTATCCCCATTAAGCTGCTTGCGATGAAATATTGATAAGTAGGGATGCAAAAGATGCAAACAGAATAATGAAAATAGGATATTTTATGTCACCATGGATGAATCCACGAGTGCTGAAATATCAAATTTTCGTTTGATAGTTTGGGATTCCAGTTCAGGCGAATACGATGAAATACTGATAAGAAGGGAAAGAGGGCACGAAAAGTGGAAGCTGATTATTTCGTGTAACAAGGGCTTAATGAGGGCTGTGATCAGTTAGTTAGAGAATATCATCTCCATTCATTTTTCATATCAATGTTTTGCAGACGAAGCTCTGCCCTGGAACATGATGTGTGGACCAAGCCAATTGGGACAAGTGGAACGTGAGAGGCAGGATGTCTAGTGAAGCAGAAATATTCTTTTTGTTAAAATCCTTCTTTCAAATATTTTCATTTAATTTCTGCTGTATGAGGATGGCTTTAGCTTACTTTATAAAGACTGAATGTTTAGGTACGTATGGTATGAATATGGAGTCTAGGTACCTAATTTATGAAATTGCGTAAAAAATTGTTTTCGTAGGGTCCAAAATCAGCTGTAATACTATAACTTAGGGAACGCTTAATTTGGTCATGTAGTTTAGCTTGAACTAGATAAGCTTTTGTTTTGCTTTACAATGGTTTAAAATGTGATTTTAAGTAGTTATGCATCATATGCATGTTCCAAGTCGTTTTTCTCATTTTTGTATTTTGAACAGTTTGAACAAGTTTGGCCTGTTTATTGTCATATTTGGTTAAGTAGATAAATGTCTCATAACGTTAATTTTGGTGAAAGTTGAAAATAACTTCCCAAAAATAGTTACGTTAGATTAGACAAGAGATGTCAGATCGATGTAAATCACAAGATGAGCTTTTGAAGACCAAATATCATAAAATTTGGATAATGATAAAACCAACCATAATGTAGGACAGAGAGAAAAAGAGACAGAACTGTGTGCTCCATTCATACCCTACTTTAGGGCAAAGAATATTGAAGCAAATTTACAAAATTTTCCATGCGGTTTGAAACAACTAAAATGCCAATTCGTGGTCCTGGGAAGTGTTTGTGATTAAGATGCGATGTCAATAAGCATTTTATTTTGTGTGTACCATGTATTATAAATAAGCGTGTATTCTTTATATTCATCGTATGTAATCAAAGAGCTGTGTTGAACGCAGTCATGTAGAATCATACATTGTTCCTAGAATGCAGTTGAATAGTTCGTATTTTGTATACCATACAAATTGTAGCTTTGGTTTGTGTCAAAAGTATTGTCGCACAGAACTGTTTGCAGCAAAAGAAGTTTTACCTGATCAACTTCATATTTCGTGAAGCGAATTCAATTGCTCGTTGATAAGAATTGGGACTAGCCTTTTTCCATCAGCCATTGATTTTCTGGAAGGTTTTTTTGCTATTTCACCTAGAAAGTTAACCCTTGGATGCAATGTTGCAAAGTTATACAAGACTTTTGAGACATACATTCAAGTGAATTGTATGCTTTGTAAAACAAGGAGAATCTCATTTACCTATAGCTGTAGCTTGCGTATGTTTTATTGCTTGTGTGAAAGCTTCTGACTTGGTGCAGTTTTTACATGACCACCTGTTTTTCGTTTTTCAGCATTATCTAACTGAGTTGAGAAAAATTCTATCCTTTCAGTCAAGATTAAAGGCTTACTTTCACAAAAGTAGCAGGAATAGAAACTGAATGTGGGAAGAAAAATATATTTCTCTACTGAAAGATACGGTATTTTTACCCTGCGTGCCAGAACCTCGCAGTAACGAAAAGGAAGGGAAGGTAAAGGGAAGAAGTAATTATTCTTCTCTCCCGCCTTTTAGATTTTATTTTACTCTCGTTCCCCACCTATGCTAGGCTCTGGTGGGCTCTGGTACCCAGGGTACGGTATCTTGCTTTGGAATTCATAAGATTTACAGTTCGATTACTGGTTGTCGTTTACAATTTCGAAAATCAGTTTTTACGTAATCTCAGAAAAAATCGATTTTGACTGAGAACTCTCTTGAACTATTTCCCATAATTTCGTTCACTGGTTGGGCTAATTTCTACCCATTCATCCATTTTTCAATAAGACAGTGATGTTGGAGACGAAAATCTTGAAATTGCGCTGTAATGACTGACGTTACAGCTGGTATCTCAATAAAGGCCCGGTATGCATGGCCTGCCTAGGTTATGGGTTATCTTGTCCTCGATTTGACCGTGTTATGGGTCTATTTTACGAAGATTTGCTGAAATGTTCTTGGCAAATTTTACTAATTTATTGCTATTGCTATTATAACTAAAAAATCCCGTGAAATGGAATTTAGCTTTACTAATAATTTAGCTTTAGCTTTACTTATTTACTTTGTCAGTAGCATTAATTCTGGTCTCGGTTGTTGTGGTAAATTTTACCCTGGTCATAGGGTTGAATTTTCGAAGTGTCACGCTGTCCATGGGCCCCCGGGATCTCAGAGGTACACCCTAACCTCTTCCCCCCGGGTGGGACACATCCTTCTGAGGATGCAGCCAAATTCTATTCTTTCTTGGATCCCTGTGGGCGAGAAAGTGGCGCGAGTTTGGAAATGAAGTAGATCACGTGCGTTGATTCCCAGGCCCTTTCCAAAGAAGATCGGAACAAGACGGCGGTTGAGATCGGGCAGACAGATGGAAGAACTAAAGACGATTTTTCGAAGAATAAAACAAGAAATCATGGCGCAAGTGAGTTAGCCCGTTTACCAAATGATTGAAGACATGATTGAGATAACCTTTTGACGAATTTTCTTGCAGGAGTGCCATTAATATGTGATAAGAAAAATGCAACTAAACCGGCCTAAAAAAATTGGGTAGGCAATTCGTTTAGCTCAGCTTGCTGTCCAATACGAATATTCCTGCACTTCTGTTCATTTCACCTGTCTTACTTCTTGTCTAGTGGGGTTTCAAGTTTGCCTGCAGATCTTCGGCTAAAATCGGATTAAAAATAAAATGGCAGCCGTATGTTGTTGATACCTAATCAGCAAAGGCCTTTGTGTCTAGCGTATTCCCTGGAGGGTATGGATACACAGATCACAGGATAAAGTTCTTCAGGGTCCAGGAATCAATGTTGCACATCATTGGTGCACGATCTGAAGTTCAATAGACAATTGTGCGCCCAGACTCTATTGATTTCATCATTTGCCTATTGTGTTCGTTGAATTCCCTGTTTTTAATAAATGTGCAATTCATTCAAAGCTAGCTTTGTTTGTGTTTCGAAATTTCAGATTCGTGTTTATTTATTATCTTGTGTTACTTTGGTCTGCAAAATGGATTACTTTTATTGATCTATCTCAAATGAATGGCAGATTTTCCCAAATTCGTGCAAATTTAACATTTAGGCCATATGGCAAATGCAAAGAGTTGACAAAAATAGGATGATGAACAAACCAGACACAGTTTAGAAAAAGCAAACTTCTTTCACAAAAAGCACCAAAATTTTGAAATAAGCAATACTCTATGACACTTGCTTCAACAACTGGGAAAAGAAAATACACTTTTAGTCATTGGGATATGAAATAAAAAATCTGAAGGAATTTAAGTCTTAAGAATGGGTTGGAAGAAAATGAAACACAGAGCAGACTGTTTATCCCAAATGAAAAAAATGTTACATCATTTATAAAGGTGCTACATTGCTGATTGTTTAGTCACAAGAACAAGAAGTATCACTACTTGAAAATCACTAAAAATTTCATCATCTAATGATGACATGCTATAATTAAGGTTTTACTCTTTTTAGCCCCAAAATCAAGTGAATTTTCAAATAGTGGGACTTCAACCAAAAATACTTTCTTCCTTCATCAAATAAATGAAAATTGACTACAAAAGCTACATCTTGAAAGGCAATATCTGCTACTGTTGACCAGGGCTGGCACCAGAAATCTTCTGATGGAGGAGCAACAGCTTCTGACAGGGGGGCTAATTAAAATGAGTAAAAAATACATTTTTTGTATGTCATTTTGCCAAAATTTATCCAACAAGACTTGAAATTTTCTCTGACAGGGGATAGATGCTTCTGACAGGAGAGCTGTAGCCCCCCTAGACCTTCCCCAGGGGGGGGGTTTGACCAGATTTTGGATGGGGGCGTGCCATCAAGGTTTCAAAAACATACCCGTTCCTTATACCAATTTTCCCCAAATGTATACCCCACTTTATACCAATTTTTCGAAAATATATACCCGACTTTATACCAATTTTCCGAAAATACATACCCGACACTATACCAATTGTGAAAATTGCAAAAATTGATACCGTTCCTTATACCAAAATCGTGAAAATCGATACCCTTCCCGATGGCACGTCCCTGTACCCAAAATATGTATAGTACCCCCCCCCCCCCGGGAGACCTTCATGGGTTCCACCACTGCTTTTCACAAAGCAGAAATAGTATATATGTGAAAAGTCATACCTTAGAGTTCCCCCTTTCCCAAACTAAACTAGTCTTGATTTATCATCTCAAAAGGCATACAAAGCAGAACATTTTCAAACTTCAGAATGCAGAATGAAATCATTTTACACAGTTTCTGCCCTGTCACTCAATTTATGTTTACTAAAACTTCATGCCTTTGTGGTTAATACATGAAAAATGTTAGACTGTTGGAAAAATATAAAGGTGAATGCCCGCAAAACTCTCTGAGTCAACAGCAACAACAAAGCTCAAGGCATATGAAGTGAACCATTGGTGGAAAACTAGTCTATAGGGTCTGCAGGGGTACATGGATAAGGTTCATTCCCAGAAAAACATACAAATCAACTGTTAAATCAACACTGAGTTCCTCAGAAAGGGCTATTCTAGGAGACATAAATGAAGAAAATCTGGAACTGAAGACTTTGACAACAATGATTCACCTTTTTTGCTTTTACCCATTTTACCCCAGTAGACCCTATACAACGCCAAAATTACTCTTTACCAAAACCTAAAAGGCTTTCTGCTTCCATCTTCAAAAAGTCTCTTGACAATGAACACTTGTAAAACACCAACTCCAATCATAATGATAATGGAAAGCAAAGAAAATCCATTGACTCTTGATAAATTACTGCTGACTAGGTGATAATGGCGTCTGTGTTTTGCAGCCAGAATTTCATGGAAACGAAGCAACTTCTCTGCATTCATCATGAGTAATTGTCCTTGTTCCTTCAAGGGAAAACATCATTTATGCAACTTGGGAACTCTTCAAAAATTCTTTCAAAACATTCTCTTGAAGTAAATCAAAGGAGTCAAAAGTATTCAACAAATGTCTCTTGTTGCATTCAATGTAATTGTATAAAGATGTAAAAATAAGCAAAGTAGAATATAAGCATTTTCATTTGAATGAAGAATGATGGTTGGAGTATCGCTTGTTATCAGGCCAAAGAGTTAAAAGTAGGGTTGCTAGAGGGACTGCAGTAATCTACATAGTGTGTTGTATTTGAAGTTCTTGGATAACAAAAAGAACAGTAAAGTAAGTGGTATGTGCCCTTCTTTTGTGAAATGTTACAATAGATTTGAAATTATGAAATTATTCAGGAGAATTTATCACAACCTTGATCTTTCGGCAAATAAAAATGTTTTCTTTTTATCCAAAAAGAAAATCTTGAAAGGTACCAGAAATGAACTCAAACTGAAGCAAAGTCACTTCATTGATACTTTTCCATCACAATCCTAATATACTTCTAACTGAATTTTTACTCGCGAGAACTACTGTAAAAGAAACAAGATAATACTGACCACAAATCGTGATGGCCGATCTTCTTTACTTTCAGATATTTTATCAAGCAGAAGCTGCATATCATCAGGTAATTCATGCTCATATCCTAACGTAACAATTTTATTAATGTCACTGAAGGAATTATCAAGACAGACTTTGTAGTCTCCATTCATTGTCACATTGAAATCATAATTTGCTTGATTGACTCTGTGGTCTTCTCTTAGAACTTCACCATTTGGATCTAGTACTTTCCAGCTTATATCTGCATTGTCACCTCCATTAACCTAACAATGAAAATGTATGCATGATTTATTGGCTTATGGGCAAATTATTAGGCAGTATACAGTACATGACTTATAGGAGGGTGCCCGTGCCCCGGCCACTGGCCGGGGCCAGCTGGGACTGTCAAAATAAATGGAAAAGTTCTGATGGCTGGGGCCCAATTGTAGATGGCTGGGGCTGGCAAAATAAGCGGAAAAGTTCTGGAAATGCCCCAGCCATGCCCCAGTATGGAAAGTATGGCAGATGCACACCCGAGATTTTTGGTTGACTTGTTAGTTGCACACCTAAGTGATTTACGACAAAACAACCGAGCAGGATCTGTGTGCGGAAGGGTGAAAATTTGCAACTTTGAGCTCCCCTTTCCATAGCTGAAATGATGATGATCACGGGATACATAGAACAGCATAGATGCATAGATCGACCAAAGATTTGAGGAAAAAAAGAAGAATAAGAGTGCCATTAGGAATACTGATAAGGATCAAAAAGTACTCAAGACATTTGATTTGGCAGTGGCTTGAAAGAACTTCCTATGACTGTTGGAACGAATTTCATATTGGGGGGCTGAAAAGAAACACAAGTGGGAAGTGAACAAAAAACGGGGGTCCGGGGGCTTGCCCCCGGGAAAATTTTCCACGATCCCACCCTTTAGACTGCTGGAAAACAACCCATTTTTGGAAAATGTGCCATTGAGGGAAACAAAAAGGATCATGACTAATGGGAGACTTTTCAAATTTTGAATTTTAGACTTCTATGACATCAAAAGATATTGCATTTTTGATAGATACTGGTAGCTTCCTCCATTCCCACTACCTTAGCTGTTACAGCCTTTTTCACTTACAAAATCAACAAACTTCATCTGATTTGAAAAGTTTCAAGATGTGCACACTTGAAGTGCCCACTTGCTAGCCGTTGCACACTGCACACTTCAAATTTTCTTCGTGCACACCCGAGATCTCGTCGAAAAGTGCCGTACTTTCCATACTGGGCCATGCCCTGGCCACTGGCCGGGGCGCGCGCACCCTCCTCAACTTGTGCACAGTCACATGGATTTCCTACCTAAAGTCTGCTCTCCATATCCAGTCTTTAGAGGACTTTGACTTTGGGGGTGCTGGGACCAGGGGACCATGATTATGTTCTTTGGCAGCATTACAAGTGCCTATGAAGGAACTTGACCTTCTTCCAGCTCCTAAAGTTCACAAATATAGGCCGCTTGAGATACAATCGATGGATAAATGCTCAAAAATTCTTGTTTAGAAAAATTTACAGTCTTTCATAATGTGTGCAAGGCCTGCATTATCTAAAAATTGAATGATGAGCACGTTTATATTGCATTCTTTGTGCTGCAGTAGCCTTCGCATAGCAACGCTCCTTTGCTTTGCTCTGCTCTTCCCCTTCTTGCATGTTGCTGTAATATGCAACTATGATGGATCTGATTTTTTCAACATTTTTATTCTTTCTCACGCTTTCCATGTTTATGCACAATTCACCACACCCCTTACTTGGCTTTCATGTCCCTTTCCGTATCAAACCTTTCTTCGTACCGCAGCCTATAAACAAGCTGGCGGAGTCGCTTAGGCCCTCCTCGGTTGGTTTTAATAATCTTACGCTGAAAAGGCCGTTAAAAATACCTGAATATCGAATTCAGCTTGTCCTGATCCTTTCTTATTTTCGAATCCAAAGCAAACCATTTCCAATGCATCAACTCTTACGCTGTATGCTCCTGCATCGATTCTTTCCAAACCAAAACACAACAGCAAAGCGATCGATACAGCAAAAGTTGCAGCCATCTTTGCCCGCCTCATCAAAAAATACTTCCTCTCACGGTAGCCTCACTTCGGTATTATTTTGATGACCCACTAAAAACCAACCAGAACGGAACCCGGATCCTGGATATTATGGACTTTGCAGGGTGCATGGCTGAGTTTATGCAGTTTGTGTTAGATGATTAAATAATTCTGTTAGGACTTATCAGTTCAAAATCTACTAATAATTCGCTCAAATTTTTTGTAGAATGGTGAATTACTGGATACGTTTTTCCTGCGAATGATCCTGACCAATCCAAAGTTATGTAGACTGTGTGAGTATCCTTGAGTTCTTTGACCTTATCTTACATTACGTAACTTGCATTGCTTCCATTTCATTTTGTTAAACCAAGTACCGGATATCCCAGGAAAAATCATACAAATTTGGTTGGCTCTAGTGACGAGTCAATTGCTGATCAATATCAAAACGTTCCTCGATAATAGTTATGGTGCTTTGTGAGCTGAAATATTTAACTTGAAATTTCAAATTTGTCGCAACATCCAAACCAGAGCTTTGGCTTTTTTTGGCTAAGCAAATTCTTGATTATTGTACCTTCAGACCGAAATATCCCACAAGATGTCTGCGGTGGCGCAATTAACTTTTACAATGTGGCAAATGGTTGATATGTATGACCATGCTATAACCCTATAAGGTTTTTGCTATATTAGAAGTCAGTTCTCAAGTTCTTTTATTACCGTTGATGATCATCACGTTAACAAAGACAAGTTGACTTGCTCCACATTTCCAATTGCATCTATCATCGGAACAGCCACAACAGAATAGCTACCCAGCTTCACATTCAGTTGGGTCCTTGATTGAAGAAGTCACAGAACAGATTTGTACTTTTTGGTCACTTTTGGTGAGTTTGATATTCTTTGATCATCATAAAATAGTTTTTCGAGTAAAATGGGAAATATTGACCTCAATTGCAAATAGAATTTAGGTTGCTTGCTCATATGATTATCCTGATGCGTCGATAAAGCTGTGGAATCTTCACAGAGAACAATGTTTCTTTCTTTATTAGTAGAGGTCGCACGTCATGAAGAGCTTGAGGGCAGCCCAGATCCTGGAATTCCATGTTATTAGAGAAAACTCCCATGAACCATAGTCATGAACTTAACGGAGCTACACTGACCCAGATTGGTGTTGTTGATAAGAAAAAAAAATCTCATCGTAAGAGCTTGTCCTAACTGGGACTCATTGTCATCTTCAAATAGCAGGAATTGCTGCTGCTAAGAGTTTCGTTGCTGCGAGAAAGTTAGTAACAGATTGATGGATAGATAGATTGATGGATTGATTGATTCATGGATTGGTTGATTGATTGATGAATTTACGTTTGGGTGATTGATTCGTTGTTTCGTTGATTGAAGGATATGTTGAGTAATTGGTTGATTGATTGATTGATTGATTGGTCCGATTGATTAGTATTTTCTTGGTAATTTGTATTGTCACCTTCATCGCATTCGTCAATTGTTATATAATTTCCTGGCGACTCGCCTTCTCAGCTAACTTGACATATCTGTAGACCTACAAATTAAATTTGGTCTTTTTGGTCTTCAAACAAACTGACGAAATAGTTCCATGATTTAAAGAGCCAAATGTGCGATTTAGAAAATTGTCGTGATTTTCTGGCCATTTGAATTAGAATTTGATTTAGAATTTCTCTACCATTAAATAACCATTCGTCACTGTAACATTTGGTCTCTTCTTCGTGTGGGCCAAACAATCTGAGCAAATAGTTCAATGATTAAGAAAACCTTAATTTGGAAAATTGTTGTGTAATTTCCTGCCTATTTACATTTTCACCTTGTTGGCTAATTTGAAATAACTGTACCATTAAAGTCCCATTCGTCACTAACTTTTCGTCTCTTTTTGCTTTGGGCTAAACAAACTGAGCAAATAGTTCCATGATTGAGAGACTTGGAAAATTGCTATAATTTCCTGACCATTTACTTTGGCAAATATGTAACCTTTTCTCTGTTTTGAGAGGAAACATAGGAATGGATTTCTGATATGTCATATTTTCAGATCTCATAATTTATCAGATTTGCCTACAGTCTAGAATGTGGTTATCAAATTTTGTTTCATGAAAACCTTTGACGTAAATTGTAGTGACCTGTAATTCGACTACGGTGTTTTATACACTATTAGATGCTTAGCCAATAAATAAACCAAGAAAACTGTACTTACATATAACCAATAATTTCTTTGTAAATATTTTTGAGGATCTATGTGACTAGATTTTTATTTATCTAGATTTGGTTTAAAGATTTGTAATTATTTCTATTGTTGTAAGTTTTAAAAGTCTTAATCAGTGACTAAACCAAGAATGTATATTCTTAAAGTTGTTGTTTAGAAATTGGTGTAATTGAATATAACCTTGTGATTTAGGTCAATCTTTGTACAATGAAATTTAGTCCAAGAAGTCTTTAATCATTTTTCTTTCAAATGTAATTAATGCTTGGCTAATAACTATTTAACTATATGATATTGTCTTTAAATGGTCGGTAATTTCGTTAAATGCTTTTGAAGGCTGTTTTCTTGTAAAGGGTGTAATTAAACTAATGTTGCATTAGATCTTTTTATATATAAATTTCATCTTAAAACTTCACAGTATTCTATTTCTTTACTTAGTATTAATTTCTTTGTCATTGACTAAGTCAATAAAATCGTGCTTGCAAACATCAGATAATTTCATCAAAATCTACGAAGTCTGTTTTCCAGAAAAACAATACGTGGGATTTGACTTGTGTTACAAAATCTTTCTACAAATACTTCAGAGAATTTTGTTCGTGTTTTGTTCTGTATTCGATATTAAATACATTGTTATTGACTAAGTGAAGAAAATTGTGCTTGCAAACATCAGATGATTTCATTAAGATATCTACGAAGGCTGTTTTCCAGAAAAGTTTAACTTTTAATTTGACTTTTGTGACAAAATCTTTCCACAGATACTTCAGAGATATGTTAAAGCTTCTTAGTGTTTTATTTCTGTATTCGGTATTAAATGCTTTGTTATTGACTAAGTGAAGAAAATCGTTCTTGCAAACATTGGATAATTTCGTCAAAATATTTACAAGATTGTTTTCTTGAAGACTGTGAAATTGAATATGATAGTGTAATATTACAAGATCTTTGAACAGATACACCCTTTTGTTGGTAAGAAAGTAAGGCCCGTTGTTGGTTGGTAGGAAACTTAGATTTTAGGAAACTTGCCAGCAAAAGAATTTAATGAGTTTCTTATAGTTCTTCTTAGTTGATGAGTAAACTTGCAAATTTTGTCTAAGATACTTAATGAAATTGAGCCATGCTTGAAGTTTTACTTGCTTCTTCAAAAAGTTGTTTTTTAGAAAAAGAATGAATTGAAACTTTGTATATAGTTAATTATTCAAACAATTTTTATGTAAAGTTCTTAAATGATACTTCCGCTTTTATTCTTTCCTTCATCGATAAACTGAGAAAATAGTTGACTTAAAGTTAATTGTTTTCATATTTTAAAGAATTTTCATTCATTTGCCCCAAAATCTTGCAACAGCACAAACGTTTGATGAAATAATTCTGCCTTGATCTTTTTACAAATATTTTTTACGCTAACTTCTTGATGTTTCTTTCCCGTCATTAATTCTTAATTATTTCAGCATATGGATAAACCAAGATGAGTTTTATTAAAACACATTGCTCAAAAATATTCTTAGTATGAAGCTTTGCTGTCGTCTTTCGTACGACTTGTTTTCAAGACAGCTTTACTGGTCTTAAGTTTCTATCCATGATGAGACAAATTTAAACCAGCATTGAAATTTCTTAGCTTTGTTGTTTGCTGGTAACAAAAATTCAGAAAGAAGCTTATAAATCGTTCTAATGTTTCCTTTCTCACGTCATTAGATATTTGCGCTAAAGAAGCATCAGGGAACGTTCAATTGTTCTCTATTTTTCCCTTTTATAAACCTTTAGCCATTGTACAAAAGAGCCTGGATGGAGCGATATTTTTCTGCACTGTTATAAGAAAAGCTCGATTTAGTGACGTTTGAGCTTCTACCGGGTGAGTCAAAAAAAAGACGTCCGGCGTTTGAAGAGCTACTGCTCCTTGAGTGTATAAGCAATGATATTTTGCAATACTTGACTCAATAGCTAACATGTTTAATTATTTTTAGAAATTTTCCTGGCCAAAATCGGCCTCTCTGTTTAGATTCTGTAAGGGTTTTCTAAAATGAATCCCTTTGAGAAACCTTAAAAAACAATTTCCTTTTGACGGGTTGAAAAGTCTTCCCCCTACTGTGAATAACTTATTCAGGGGGATTCCATTCTCCCTTGAGGACAAAATACATGAACACATCCAAGAGTCATTATTGCTAGGGAGGAGAACAAAGGGAAATCTGGCTTGGTGTTTTCACTCATTTTTGCAGGTTTTCGAAAGGGGCTTTTCTACAAAAAGTCTCATATTTCGACAAGAAGGAACCACCGATTAAAGCTGGCTAAATTACCAAACCTAATTTGACATATCGGGGATAAAACAAGACAGTTTTCAATATGATATTCAGGGAACAGGATTGTTTCAAACGCCGGGCGTTTTTATTGACTCGCCCGGTATCACTAATGTGTGTGTTCGACAAAAATTCTTCAGTATGTATAAATTTGTCGTTGAATTCAGATTCTCTCTTAGAATAGTTAAAAAGTCTATGGACCATTTTTTGTTCTGCAAACGCTGTGTTCTCTTTTTAAAGGAGTAAAAATCGAACGATACTTTCGTAATGAAATTTAAAAAATTTTCGAAAGTGCACAATAGTGATAGATGCTCTAACGCCACTCAGTAGACGATTACGCCGAAGATGGCGGCGAGGAACTTTTTACCGAGATGCATTGCGTTCTATAATCGAATCCCTATAGATTCGTTAATGATCCTAATTCGAACGCAATTGCATCTTGGTAAATAATTCCTTGCCGCCATCTTTAGCGTAATCGTCTACCGAACCCTCGACCGAACCTATCGTTTAGAAATGTATGCAAATCCAGGCTGTTTGCAAATCGCTTGATCCAGGCTGTTTTGTAGGGTATCTGAAAGGTCTTTGACCAGTGGTGAAGATCAACGATGCAACCTGCCGGACCAAAACCATTTTGTTACTCGACTATGAGCTGTTTGGGATCTGTAATTTCAAGACGTCGACTCGGAAATTCCACTCCCTGTACACTATCACCGTAGCCTTACACTACGAAGACCGTTAACTTTGCTCATCTCATTAAATTGAATTAATGTTGTTATGGTCACTTCCTTGTTGCTTTAGTGAGGTTTCAGTTTCAGTTCAGCCAAAGAGGAAAGCTACGATATGCATTGAGTAAATCTAGTATCACTGCATGGAGTAAGTCTAGTATCACTGCATTGAGTAAATCTAGTATCACTGCACATCATTATCGTAACTTTCATAGAAATATGGTAACTTTAGTGGAATGTTGAGTTAACGTGAAGTCATTTCTTGTCCTGTTTTCAATTCTAAATTTTGGCTTTTTGGTGGTAGATAATATATAACATTTGACTCCTTCCTTTGGAGATAAGATTCAGATAACTGTGGTGTTTTGTCCGCTAATTACCTCTATAATTACTTGCTAAACACAAATTGATGATAAATTGTACCAAGTTTCATTATTTACACGATTTGAAGTCTCGAATTTTTCGTAACCCAGAGGTGCTGGTTTACCAAGATAACTTTGGAGTTCTGTGCCGCAGTAAACCTTTTAGCTAGTCACATAAGAACAAGAGTGTGGATCGAGCGACACTTTCATACAATTTTATATGGAACGGATGGTTTGATTTCGTTGCGTTTAATCTTCTATCACTGTTGTGCACGTTCGAAAATTCTTCAAAAATGCGTAAAAATGTCGCTCTATTTAGGCTGCGTTTGCACGATGCCGTTTTCATTTCATATCGGATTGGCCTCTAGTTTACACGAGAACTCACCAATCCCATACGCTTCATATCGTTTTCGCATGTAAACAGAACCCCAATCCAATACGATATGAAATTGCGGTCGTGTAAACTGAGCCCCAGTCCGATACGAAATGAAAACGGTATTGTGTAAATAGAAATAGCAGGAAATAAAAAAAAACAAATCCGCAAGAGGTGCCTCAGAACCAGCATGGCCAACTGTCACATTGTGCATGCGAAAAGACATTGTTAAGAGAATTTATGAGTATATATGCAAAGAAGAAGAATAGGATCGAAATATTTTCCTTGCGGATTTTATTGCCTACTGTTCTAGCTTCGTGTCATTTTTGCAAAAAGACCCGGGAAAGTGAAAATAATAGGTGTATCTCAGATTTAAACTGTCATACTCTGTTCAAAGTAAAATTTATTGGCACCTTAATTGTTAGTTTTAATCAGGTACAAACAGCATACAAAAAGTAAAGTTCGTAGACTCAAGAAATTTCTAATAAGTAATTTTGCTAGAATGTGAGTTTGATGAATGAGTATTGTTTCCATTCCTTTCAGTTGTATTTTTTGTGGTATTGGGAAGATTGAAGTAACCGTCTTATCTTAAATTTTACTTGAATCCAATTACCTTTATTTTGATTATCAATGGCATTATTGGTAGCCCCAGCTTCCCTTGCAAATTCGTTGCAACGGTAGGTATTTCATAAAAACAAGGTTTAGCTTTAACAGTAGCTGTGTTTCTTCTTTGTTGAGGTGAAATTTATGTAAAGTTGTCACAGTGGGGCAGATATATGGAAACCAAAACGCCTTCAGGAAAGCAGTTCTGAAATCTTTGAACCGTTTGAAGTTGTGGTAAGCGGTTTTGCAGTCAGAATTTGCTACCTCCCTTTTCGAAATATTGAAATGAAAAATTCCTTAGCATTTGTTAAGAAAAGGAAGTATTAGAAAGTGGAAGGAAAAGAAATTAAGTGTGCGATAGTCGGAGACACGCCTCTGAAAACCTAAAGGAAGTGGCGAAAGGCGGAGAAAGAATTACCGCAAGATTCCGGATTTTTTCTTCTTTGGCAAAACTGTGGGGAATTTTAGGAGAAGAGGGTCATGAAATATGTCACGTGGCATCATTAACTTGAAATATAAGGGACAAAATCTGGAGCAAATTTTTGGCAATAATTTGAATAAATCGACACGATTTGGTTTTATAGGAATGACTATTATTTCCGGATTCCAGGATATTAGTTTCGGACAAGAATATTCTTACTGATGACGTAAAAATGATGATTTTCCTGGAAGTTTTCTTGCGTCATGATTTTGAAGTGAATAACCTTTATTCTGTCTTTAAATGTCACAATGACGAATATTTGGCCAGACAATTCGGTCTCAGAAGGAGCTGTGTCATAGATTTAGTCATTGATCTAATTTTATTTCTGTAAGGGATGTTTTATTTGATGAAATAGATTGAGGATGAAAGTAGCGATTGGAAACTTTGACTGCTAAGAGACATCCAGAAACAATTGACATCCATTCGTATCCATAGTTGATATTGTGTTTTCTGTGGTTCAAACAGTAAGCATGCGAAAAGACCTTGTTAAGGGAATTCATGAGTATATAGGCAAAGAAGAAGGACAGGATCGAAATATTTTCTTAATCTTCTTAAAGCTTTGTCAATCAAGAATCTTAGTCTTGAGGTCCCAATAAATTTACTTTGAACAGAGTATGACAGTTTAACTCTGAGATAAACCTACTATTTTCACTTTCCCGAGTCTTTTAGCAAAAATGACACGAAGCTAGAACAGTAGGCACTACACAATATTCGAATACATTGTATTGGGTTTGTCGTTCGAACTTCAAAAATTTCATTAGTTTTGTTAATTATGCAATTTTACAACGAACTGCTACAATTATATTAATTTCCGTCATATTAGAACCTTGAACACCTTCATATTTTAGTTACTGAGACACCTGGACTGGAAGAAATGACAGCTTTCCCATTGGTATTCTGTGTTTATTTTCAACTCTGAATTCTATCACTTCGTTTGTCAATTTTTAAAATGCTTTTTCAAATTACTCTGTAATCTTAGTCTCAATCAAAAAACGTTGAAATAGCGCTCCAGAAATAATTAACATCCATTTTCGTTAAAAAATTAAGTTTACTCGTTATCATGACTAGAAATATTAAAGAGAACCCGGAACCAACATAGATATATCGAGTTGGTGCTACCTTGAAATAGTCTAAAGAAGACATCTATACACACCCATTATTTCTTCAGCTAGACACAATGCAGTGGCACGTGTCAAAGATATTAGATATAACAAAATGCATTCCTAATTTTGCCAGCCCAGCTTTCAGCCATGTTGATTCCTGTTGAATTGTTTGTTTTATCTGTTGCTCTAGTTTCGGTAAGAGCTCTTCGAAATAGACCTTTTAGCTATTCTGAAACGATTGATAGTTTGCTGCATTCTGCAGAATTTCCGAATGTGCACTAAAGAGATAGAAACCCTAACGCCACTCGATCGAACCTCGCGTATAAAAATGTATAAAAATAACGCTCAATCCAGACTCTTTTCTAGAATAGCTAAAAGGTCTATTTGCTGACACGTCAGAAAGGATAAGCATTTATGGTTTTTTCCCTCAGAACTTCCTCAAAATTTTCTATCATTCGTAAGGAGTTGAAATCAAAAGCCTCTTTCTGCTACTTAATTAAAAGATGTGTCAAAGCATGAAAAAGTATCTGGTCAATCGTGATCGATTTACGAAATTACACCTCATTTTCTTTATCAATGAAATTTTAACACTGTGATAGCATACGCCTAAAATAACACTTGACAAAATGATGAATGATGTATTGTAGTATATACTTTGGCTTGAATGGGTAATTCATGAATGAATCACAAACCACTCTGCTGAATGTAAAATCAGTTGACAAAACATAACAATGTTCTGAAATACATGAAGTGAAAAAGAATGGTATTCTATGGATTGCACTGATGGACCTTCTTTCAGCCAGTTGACAAAGGAATCTGAATCGAACGATATTTTTGTATAATTTGAGGAATTTTCGAATGTGTACAGTAATTACAGACGCTCTGACGTCACTAGATCGAACGTCTTTTTGCAAGCTTGATCCAGACTTTTTGAGAATGGCTAACAACTCTGTTTCATCTGAATAAGTAAAGCTCATTTCAGTTTTTTGACACTTGCGAAAGGCGTTCCTCATGGAGTTGCTGGATCTTTTGAAAATGATACCACAGTGCTATGTTGAATGCAAAAATCCCATTCTCTTATGTTCTGAAATATGCAACCTAAAATAGATGGGTGGTCCTCAAAACCAGTAACTTTTTTTTCATCTCATGTATTCAAATTAAAGCGTTAACCTCGTTTGAGATATGATCTTTGTCAATATTTGAAGTGTTATCTTTTTAAGCTTGCTGGCTCCTACCAGATAAAGATAGATCATTAAGGGAGACACATATTATTTTAATTCAGGTATCATTACAAGCACCAGAAAAGCACCAGATTGTCTTTCTACACTATTGAAATACAAGGAAGTGGAACTTCCATTCACCAAATGTTTTCAAAAATGCTGGACTAGATTTGAAACTGACATATCATGAAGCAATGCAAATCTTAACTTTCAGCATAACTTCAGGTATCAGATAATGACAAGATAGCATTTCCTGACAATGTTGACGCAAGTTTTATTTCTAGTTTGTTGGTATTTGTGCTTCAAGACTTTATTTAGGCCTAAATTCACATCGCTGAATCAAACCAGATCTTTATTTGTTTTTGAGACATCTGGTTGTTGAGATGCAGAGGTCATAGAGAAGTCCAGCTTTCCAATAGGGTGAAAGATGTTTACCACTCGTTGTTAGTCTTATGATCTGGTGGTCTTGATTAGCTCCTTATTTTCTTTCCATTTGATGTCAATTTCCTTTTGTGGTCAGACGCTGAAAACGCAAAATAAACCAAACTTTCATTGTATTGTGGCCATTTTTATTCCATTATAAAATTTCTTTTTTCAGTCATAATCCTTGCATCATTTCATCATATGGTGCATTTTCTTTTCTTAGAATGACCCATATCTTTTTCTTCAAAACTTTTCCTTTCCATGGCTGGATTTTGTATGATTCGAAGTCCAATGTGCTTTCATGAGATGATTGAAAGATAAAATGTGGCATTTAAAAGTCACCTAATTCCAAATAGCATCTAAGTGTAGTAATTTTTCTGCATTTTCATCAAGGAGGACATTTGCTAGCTTTTGTGTTACCTTCATTCACTTACATCATACGATAAATTCCGCAGAATTATGTGCCAGCATCTAGTTGTTCTTGTTGCTTTTACTACTCTTGTTGTTGTTGATGCTGGTAATGTCAGTCCACTCTGGTCGTTTCTTAGACATATGCCTTTTTGTCCCTTGATTCCCTGCTTTCTTTGATATCACTTGTCAATAGGGACTCAAAATGTTCCTCTTAAATAGTGGGCCCAAGTTTTCATAATGGCCTAAACTAGCGGGAGTTCTCTTACACTTAACAAAATTGCTTCAAAGTCTGGCCTAAAGAGCTTGAACATTGATAGGAAAACTTTTAGTACAAAGAATGATGTTTTCCTGACCTACAAATTGTAAGATGCATACCTTTAAGGCAATAATCTTCCTCTATAGAAACAAATAGATCCATTACAGCTGCGAGAACTCTAGGCCTCATCAACAGCTTTTTGTATGCAACAACAGCAACTGTTCAAATAACGCCTCCCTGTTGGCTGAAAACAAAATCTAGCAATTTGAATGGTGAATAAGGAATCACTCTACGCGGGCCTAGAATTAATTCCATTTTTTCTAACAGAAGGACATTTTTTTATTCACCCGGTATACTGTTAAAATATTGGATGTTGCTTTTTGCATTCTCGAGACCTTTTTAATTCCTTAACTTTGTGTCTTTATTTTTCATATTTCTTCAACTTGGGAGGTTTGGATCAAATATCAGCTTCTGTGTGGCGGCAGGAATAAATCGCTGGATTTAAGCAAAAGGAAGGATTTAACGTCACTAGGAAACGGTTGCTACTAGAGACACTGTAGCTATCCGCTTTAGAATAATTTCCCACGGTTTGCAAGTTGAAGTTGAGGAAACCAAGAGTGCTGCAACTGAGAATGATACTGTTCTATGTAGAAAATAAAGTTAACTTGTTATTATTTCGAGTGTTATTCACCCCATGTTCTCAATCGGAGAATCCTAACAACTCTTATCACTTCAAATAACGGCTTTATACGAAAGAGCATGGTGAGATAGCGATTAAGGCTGGAGAGGCAAAGATAGAGAGGTAAGAAGAGGTAATAGCGGTTTAGATCAGGGAACTGGGCAAGGGAGTGGAGGGGCAAAGATTGAGGTAGGAAAATGTAATTACGGCTTTAGATTACAGAGCTCGGCAAGAGTATGGAGAGAAAAAGATAGAGATAGAAAGAAGGGAGAACGAGGTGACAATGGTTTTATAAGAGAGAACGGTGGACCGTTAATTGAGGGGCGTAGGGACAGAGAGATACAGCAAAGGGTGGTACCAGGTTTAGATTAAAGTGCATTGCAGGATATTAGCAAAGGTTAAAGAGGTAAAGATATTGGAATTTCACCAGACTGTTTTGCTACTTTTGTGGTATGATAAGTTGTGGTTAAAATATTGTCATTTTCATCATGCTGCACATTTTGATAATGCTTTGGGTTTTATTGCGGTTGTATTTACGTTATAAATATACATAAGTGTTGTATTATCATCTCTTATTTATTTTGCAATCATTTTTGCAGCTTCAAGATTGTGCTGCATATCGTTGGCTATCCTGCGAAAGCAAACAGTTTTTTGCGAAAAGATTTCAGTGGTAAGTATATCAATTGATCATTGTTTTAATTGATCCTTATTTCTGAACCTGGCATCACAGCCGAGCATGCTGTATGTTTATGATTGAACTCTCAAGATTGTCCGTCGCAATTATTGTGTTCTTTTCGTTTAATATATGGCTTGCGTTTGATGTTTCATTGATACACAAGGGGGGAACGAAACTAAAAATACTGTTATCTTAGCTTGTTAAAAAGGCGTATTATCTTATGCTGCGTATACATACTCATGGTCATGGGAGGCATAGAGGCTGGGAGGACTGCTTCCCCCTCGAGTCAGGCACAGTTTGATCGCATTTCAGGCTTTATTTCTGGCAATCTGTACAATTTAGACTGCGTTCACACGATGCCGGCACATTTTGAAAACGGTGAAAAATGTGACGGATAAGCCTCCTAATCACACGAAAACGGCACATTTTTTGCCGGTGGATTTTGAAAACGGTAGATTTCATAAATCGGAATTGTAACTGGCACATTTTGGAAACGGCATCGTGTGAACACTCGAAAGAGCTGAAAACAGAACACTTTTCGATGCTTTTGGAACGAGACTGATCGATTCTTAGGTTGTAGGTACATTTCTTTGGCATCAAAATCTTGCAACGAGGCTTTTACCGTCAAATTTCCTACCGTTTTCAAATTTTTCCGGCATCGCGTGAAAGCTAGCGCAAATTTTGCTGCCGTCACATTTTTCACCGTTTTCATAATGTGCCGGCATCGTGTGAACAAAGTCTTAGTTTATTTTAAGAGCTGAAATGGACCCCAACCAAAGTTCCATGGAAGAGCAATGCAGATAATGTACAGAGCCCTGAGCGAAATTTCTCTGGTAAAGTTGGGATTTTCGAATGCAGTGAATGAAGACTAAAGGTCCTCCGTAGATATTTCGAATCGTATTTTAATCCTCTTTGTAATTTCGAATTCTTGTGAATGAAACGCGAAGTCGTAACAAAATGCCTCAGGCCATTGTGGGGTTCGCTTCACTTGAACTTGAGTTTAATATCTTGTCATGTGACCACAACCTTTGAATTACTGTTAACCGAAGTGAATAAATTCTCATATTGTTACCTGAAGAGATTTGGCAAACTTTCCTGTTGGCTTCGATGTTTTGTTAATCTTCGAACTCTCGATAAATCATTACTTAAATGGCTTCCAAAATTTGAACAACACTTGAAAAGAATCGGTCATGATGTACACTCAATAAATTCTTTTTATGTGCCCGAAATTAGATCATTGCTTTCGTATGAAAGCTTTGAAGTCAATTATGTTGCATTTATATCAGTGTCATTTTCATCATTCCTGAACATTCGCAAGTGTGCTTCTGGTATGATTTATCATAGTCTCTGGACTGGCGTAAATTCTGGTAATATGACAATGCGAGTTGATGGTTCACGTGCAAGATTATATGAGTTGTTCGTTGTTATCCAGAACATTCGAGTAGTTTTTAACTACTTTAAACTTTGGGTCACAGTATTTTTGAGATAAAAAGCTGACAGTAGCTAGGAATGGGCAAGAATAAGATATGATAATACTTTTGAAATCTGTGACTGTCTGTTGTACGATTTAAACCAATCAACCAACGAGCTGCATTGTATTGTTTTCTGGCCCCACAGTTCTGATTGGCTTGCATACATTCAGATTGACATTCAAATTTCTATCAGGATAATTGGTCTCAAATACAAATCATTTGGCTGGGCATAAACGAATACGGTCGGTGACTTCACTCATGATGTCAGAATGAGCTACAACAACTGGAAAAATGGTTTCCCTACCAGGAACGGACCGAAGCAGCACTTTTCATTTCACAGCACTTCTAGAAACCGATTCACTGTGCTGTACAGCGCAATAGGATGCAGTTGAACCCTGCGATATCGGACTCTTAAGGACAAGATGTAACAATATTCTGAGTAATCGAGGTCTTTCAGATTCCTACCCCTCTGTCACAATAGAACGTAGGGAACATGAGCGGTCATAGTGCCATCAAGTCTTCAAGATGTTGTAGCGCAATAGTGTAGTCCCTGACTTTGTAGCCGGAACGATCAGGCAGACAGTGTTTGATCCTAGGCTTGAGCGTCATGACAAGGGGTTGTGGACTTCGTTATGCCTTCTGCGATCTCAGCGCTTGGCATTGAAAACCTCAAATTTATCTTCATTTTCAGGTCTTCATAAAGGTCTCCATCAGAGCCATGCATACAGAAATAGAAATCACTCAAAGTAGATTGTACATGAAGTAAACCTGCTTCAAATCAGGAAACTATAACAGAAACTTATGCCCCAAGCACAATATTAACAGGGAAACAAGCCAAAATCGAAACAAAGACTGAAAAATTCTTACGAAATTACTTTGTTTTTAGTTTTTCACATGGTCCTGATCGTATTTTTGTTATATTTTGAAGAGTATTTACATTTTCTTCCAAAGCTGATCGTCAGAAACCAAACTTGGATTTAAAAAGACAGATTTAATCTTTTACTCAGCGTGTAATCTAATTACCCTACGCGTACTGCGACTGAAGAAAACTGTTTATTTTATGAGGTTACTCAAAACTGTGCTCAGATAGCTAGGCCTGAATTCAACAATGGTCTTCGAGTACCGTTAAAATTTTATCTCTCTGTTATTTAGAAGAAGCTTTTGGTCTTGCCTCTGTTTTTAATTCATGAATATAATCAACATTGTATTTATTTATTATTTGAACTATCCAAACTCATTACTTGTATGATTACAAATCATTTTAGCAGAGTTGTGGTCATTATTATATCTTCTTATTTTCGGGAGGTATTTTTGATAAATTTGTTCTGACTGATATTTTATTATCTTGAAAATATACTGTTGAAAAGATTGCATGTTGCTGTAGTTTGAAATTTGAGAATTCAGTTACTGTTGTAACGTTTGGAAACTTGGCAATTGAGTTATACCACTTAAAGCCACATCTTGTGATCGTGTGTGATAGTAATTAAATGATGGAAGAATGATTGAAACATAGAACGTGATGCGTCGTATAACTTGGCAGATATCCATACATGTAGTCATGGTGATACTGATGAAGATGGCCGACTTCAAATTTCTTACTGGGTAGCGTGGGACAAGGTTTCAAGGTGGGTCGTCGACAGTTCAGAAATTTCACTTTCATCGTGCTGTAGTAGCAAGCAAGCAAGCAAGCCAGCTGATAGGCAGCTATGTGGACATGCAGAACTACGACTTGTGGCTTCAGGGTTAGCTCTGAATAATAATTTACTGTTCTCAGATGTTCTGCTTCGTTGGCTGTCGGTTTGCGACGTATAGTTTCGACGACGGGATTCAAACCCACGCGTGAACAGCCCCTCAAGGAACGAAACTCTGTAACGTCACCCAGGATTCTTTGCAGGCAGGATCTAAAAATCGAATTTGACCCAAACAGAAAAGATGGATCCTCGCTGCAGTAGTTGAACAGATAGAAAGTCAACTACTAAAGTCGAACATTTTTATAGTTTCAACCACTGCAGGACTGCAGTACCAAGTCATATTTCTGCTTTGGCCAAATTCAATATTTAGACCGGCTGAAATTGTACTGTGCTTGCAAACGACCCCCAAGTTGACAATTGTTCTTTAACCACTTGGTCACATCATAGTCAATAGACCATGGCCACATCCACTCCATGACTGGTAGCTAGAGAGCTACAGATCAGCAAATTAGAGACCTGAAAGATTTTTTCTGACTCACCCACTCAATCGCCTGAAAAAACGTTAGTTGGATGCGCTTGTTTTGTCTCATACAGCGCGCATCAACAGCGATAGTAGGCTGATTACTTTCACTCGTAGCGTCACTGAGCAGGTAACTTGAAGCTCACTTCTATGAATACAAAGTTGACTCTGTTATAAAAACCGGACATAGTAAGAAAGTAAAGTTGTATGCGTAGGATCGAACAGAATAACATCAGGATGAATACAGTATTGTTACTGACAAGCTGAAATCAATCTTATGTCACTTCTAGAAATAGTTTCGTACTAGTCATTTAACATCGTCATCAAGTTCTTATTAGGAATTAGCTACCCAGTATCAAAGGGGAGTAATGAAGGGTGAATTTAGTTGACAGCAAAGCGGGGGCTCAGTTACTCGATTTCTGTCGCTTCCATGGAGGAATTTTACGTGTTTGGACCTGAAAGATATCGATCCTCTCAGATTCTTTGATGGCCAAATTTCACCAGAGTTGGTTCACATCTTATGAATTGGAATAAAAACTTGATAGTTACTTTTTCATTTCATCTTTACCCTAAAACACGTGCTGTAAATTGCTCCACCAATTCCTTCCAAAGTTCCTTTCCAAAAATATAGTGTTGGGTAATCAACGGGCCAAAGTCAAGTCTGTCATTTCGAAACTATTTAGTCCGCAGAATGCTTACCTTTTGAAACTAATATCTATTTCAATAAAAATGTGTGATTTATTGTTGTGGATCTATGTTTCTAAATAAAGATTTTTACTGAAGATGTAAGACATGTGGTCTTCGTAGAGGTAACTGATATTTCGATACACTTTCCCGGGCACATTTCCAGGGATACTCCTTTAAATGGTTGCAGAAATTGTTCTCAGGATTTTGCTTGTGATTTGCACTGAGGTTGAAGTGGTTATAAGTGAAAATGTACATGATTTTGAATAAATGGATATCCAGGGATATTCATCTGAAAATAGGCTGTTGTTGCAGACATTGTTGTCAGGATGTGGTCTCTAATTTGTATCAAATCAGAATGATTATTATCGTAAATGTATATGATTTCATATAAATAAATAATCTTTTATATATTTATATGATATCTTTAACATTTCATTTCATTTTAAGCTGATTCATCACATGATATCCCTGATATTCCTGATATTCCCGAGTGCGATAATTGCGAAAAAAATTAGCTTTCCCCCCGTCAGTGTCCAACTTGGTTTTTGCTATACACCAATGTCCGAAGGCACAGTTGCTGTGGGTAGGTTTTAGATGCTTTGTTCAAATTTCTTTGAATGATTTGGTATAAAAGGAATTGTCGTTTTGTTCTTTTTCAGACCGATTCATTCATAGGAGAAAACACTGTCATTTAAAGCAAATCAACTCTTTGCGAGGAAGCAAAATCTGGCCTAACTCAGATTTCAATACGGTGAGTTCTCTGTCCGTTGATTTCCTTACTTTTATGACAGATTTGTAGCATATTATGTTTGTTTTTTTTATGGATAACAGATCTATTTTGTTCATCATTGAAATGCGGTTTCAACATCATTCGCTGTGATTGCAGGATATCTTCAGCACTTTAAAACGGTGCTGTCCTGCTTTATTGTCATACTTACAGTTTGCAGCAAGAACACTTAAGTGGACAGGGTTAAATCCCAGGAAGCGTTCCACCACTTAAGCGTCGTGACAAAGGGGTGCAGACTCAGTTAGGTCTTCTGTACCTTTGTGATTGCAGCGCTTGGTGCTAGACACCGCACGTCAGCACCTTCAACTTGAACCGAATATCTTTCAGTTTAACTCATGGCAAGTTATTGAACTGCTAACCAATGTAATTAAGTGTTATAGATGAAAAAAGAATAGCTTCTATTTCAAAGAATATACAACCCTCTAATTCTGACCGAACTTCTTGCTGTTATATTTTACCACATGTTCGGGGTTTTGCTCGTGTCTCCTGCTGGGCAATGTCTGTATATGTGCAACATAGTTTGTCTTTGTCTTTGTCAGCATGCTAGCAATTTTTCTACGGTTTCTTTCTGTCCAAGGTATTTCATATTACTAAGAAGCTGTTCAATAGTTTTATGACCTTGCCAAAATCATTCCTAAATATTGGTCTTTTGAGGGTGAGAATGTTATGAACCTTGCCCACTTCTAGCTTTGCTTGTCAGCAGTTTTTCTAGATCCAGATATTTGCTGTTCTAAAACATTATAATGGACATACAAGAATCACTTTTGAATAATGATTTGTTGCTCCGTTGGAAGATAAAAAACTTTTGAAACCTTGTCTACTTACAAAAGTTTGCTTGTTAGGAATTTCATGTGTAGATATTAATACTTGATATGGAACTTGCAAGAATTAGTCCTAAATTGTGATGTGTTGCTATGTTTGAAGGTAAATATTTAATGAAGCCTTGTCCACTCCTAGAATTTGTCTGTTAGCAATTTGATATGCAAATAAAGAATGTAGAATAAAGAATAAAGAAACACATAAATAGGTAAGGAATCGGAAGTAATATCAGATATTGTTTCTAAGTATTAGAGTTCAGATTACACAAAGTTATTTGCAATATGATTAAAATCTGAAATCAACCTGAAGGAGCCATATTTGAAAGCTTTCTTTTGCACACTTGTTGATAAGTGTAGGTCAATCACAATGAAGGGTGTGATTGAAATTGACGCCAATTTTGCAAACTTGCTGATTCTGTTTCCTAGGCAAAAATCTTCTTTCCATTTCTTTTTGTTCATTCATTTCATTAAAATGTAAACATATATGATACGCTAGAAGTCTATCGTGAAACAGTAGGTACTGATGAGGGAGGAATTCAAAACGTTTGATAAGTGTCTTTAAAATTTTGAAATTCTATTTATGTTAAGCGCTAGATGATAAATGACGTAAGCAATGGTACATTTGAGTGTGCTAATTGTCTCTTCATGATTGGCTGAATCTACAATAGGCATTGTTTGTTTGCCAGCCTTTACGTTTTCAGATTGGCATTTTGAGCCCTCAGTACTCGTGTGATCAAACTAACGGAAATACTTTTCCTTGGTCAATGTCAACTCCATAGAATTCCTGCGCTGTAAATTTACTAATCCCACGTTGAGATTTCATAAGGTTCAGCAGAGTCTCTTCTTGGTTTTATGAAGTCATAGTGGTGTGTGTATTTCAGTATTTCCTTGTCAATGCATGATTTGCTTGTGCGAGTTGCATTATAATGGGCAACCCCCATTGGTCAGTCTGGTGGTCCTTGTATTGTCTGCTAGATGTTCGCGATTTGCTTGCCAAGCAATGTTTCTCCTTTCGACCTCGTCACCTCGCAATGGATTGCTTTTTCTATATTTCTGCCCTGCATTCAAAGGAAGTTCAGAGTCAATTGACCCTTACTAGTTTTAGGAAACTGAGAAGCTGAGCGTATTGAAGCAGTAGCCTGGTGCTTCCTCTTGATAGGACAACACCTTGTGATTTGTTTAGCCTAGAATCACACAGTTTGTCACTCTAGACTTACGAGAATGAGTCCCTTGCATCCCTGCGGTAAACCTTGCTCAACAGGGACTCATAATGAAACAGTGAAAAAGCTGACCCCACTTTCCACATTCATCAATCGAACTATGATTGAATCACAGCCTCGAATCTCGAATGACGGCCTCGAATCTCGAATCCCGAAAGAATTTATCAGTTCTTCAATCGAATCGAAAATTCTATCATCTTTGCTGTGACCATAGTAATTCACAAATCTTGCAGTCCCATTGGTACTCTAGGCAGTTCAGAGTTTGAGCGTAAATAGGGTCAAGTTTTTCTAAGTAATGTTATGAGTCTATGAGTCTCTGTTGATCGAAGTGCCGTCGTCAAATCAAAGAGCACAGGGAAACAAGGAACTCCACTACCTATCCTGTCCCTACTCATTGTTGCAAGAGGAATATAAGAGTAGTTTCCTATAGAAACCTAAAAAAGTTTTTTGAAATTGACCCCAAGGCAAGATGGGGACTTGTTTTCAACGCTGCTGTGACGTCATGCCGTCTAGATGAATGATTATAGATCTCCAATAGAGCTTTTAGCTAATTTGCAAAAGAGCCAGGATTGAGCGTATTTCTTATGCATTTTTATCCGCGAGGTTGGATCAAGTGGCGTCAGAGCTTCTATCACTATTGTTCACATTCGAATATTCTACAAAATGTGGCAAAATATCCTTCGATGCTGATTCTTTTCAGCATAGTTAAAAGGTCTATTTGTGTCAAGTTGTGCCTTCCACTTGGACATACAATACACAAAAGGAACCGCTGAGTCGCTGAATATGGTATAACTTGTGCTAGAGATGAAGATTAAAACGTGAAGAAAATTCTAGTAGCTATGTTTTTGGATTCTCGGGTCTGGGAGTGAGTTTATTTAATTGAAACAGTTAAATAGTTTTGAATGAAACAGTTCAAACACAATTTGTTTTCCATTTCTGCCTGAAATATTTGTGAAACCATTGCGGTTGTTCGATAGAAATTAAATGCCTGTGATTTCTTTGATGAGAATTTACGAATGTAGGAATTTTTTAGTTGGAAAATTTTCGGTTTGATATCTGACCATTCTTTTGTCTATAGGATTGTGATTCTAGCCAATTAAAATATGAAATTTAATTCATATCACGAAGTTTGCCCACAAATGAAATTTCTGACAATGGAGAATTGACTTACTGTCTAATTCATCTCTTATTTTAGTTAACTTTAGAAGTTCCTTTCTCTTCAACACTCAAAAACAGTTTTATGAAACTGAATGTTTTTAAACTTAATAGCCTTAAGCACGATATTATTCTTTATAAGCCAATAGTTTGTGCAACCAACCACATTTTTCGTTCCTCCACTCAAAGGATATTTTCTTGACCTTTATGTGATCGTTGCTGGGAGACATGTTGAGGCGATATGCTGCGTCAATTTTGCATGCGTTGAGGAGATAATTTTGTCAAGTAGAAAGAAGATTCGAATGAGCAATTATTTCTGGCGAATCTTAGAAAGTCAGATTCGATCTCACTTGTTTTAGAATTGCGATATCCTTCGATTCACATTCTTGTTAGAATATATTCGATGGTCTATTAATCTAAACATCCTAATCCTATCTGGTGAAGTAAAGAGGCCTGTGGTGTCTTCTTGTTACTTTTGTGAATTTCAAACCAAACACACCCTTATTTCTGCCTTGGGCGTTGTCTGTAAGTAACTAAACACTGTTGAAATATTATTTCTTTGGACATGACAAAATTTGATACACTAACAAAGTAATTATGCTTTATTTCTGTTACAAATATCTCAAATGTTTTTCTGTCATAAACATTAAGATTTTTAGTTACCACGTATCTAGACCACCGACATTCATCAGGTTGCCATAGACCTTTTAGCTATTCTGAAAACGAATGTGGATCGAACGATATTTCATTACAATTTGTAGAATTTTCGAATGTGGACAATTGCGATCGAAGCTTTAACGCCACTCTATCGAACCTGGAGTATAAAATTGTATAAAAATATCGCTCGATCCAGGCTCTTTTGTAGAATAGCTAAAAGGTCTATTGCGTTTTCTCCACCCTGTTTACAAAAATCCTTGACAATACTTTTATATGGTAATGATCGAAAAAGAAGAGTGGTCTATTCTTCGTGTCCTTCCGCGAGCCTGAAAGGAGAACAGTAAATATAGTGTGTTGAGTAAGCATTCTTCAGAGAAGCTGGTGGAAAGAACTGACGATATTTGTCTGTGCTGTTATTCGAAGTTGATGACTTTAATTAGATTCCTAGCAACAATTCTTATATTCTGTTAAGTAGGACCTTTTATAGAGGTTTATCTTCATGACTTAGAAGAGCAGTCTACGTGTTTAGTCAAATGCCGTCACTCATATGCTGTGTTGGTGGTGTCACCACGTTTTACTGAAGGTGAAGGTGAAGTTGTGGTTTTTTGCGTCAAGCGCTGGGCTCGCAGATGTAGGGACGCCCTGACCTTGTCCGTAACCCTTGTCATGACGGTCAAGTGCTAGGGTTCTGCTTGGGATTGAAACCTATCCGCCTGATTTTTCTGGCTGCAAAGTCAGAGGATTGCACCAATGTGCATGACACGTTCGAAATTTTACACCTCGGTACGTTGAATCAAATGGTTAGGTTTTGGAAAATATTTTGGAAGGGTAAGCTGGTGTTAGTTAGGAAGATAAGTTCAGGTGCGTTCGGATGCTCAAATTGTTGTGATTTTGTGTTTAGCAATATGACATAAAGCTAGTCTGCGGTCATTCTTAGAGTCTTAGCAACCTATGTGATGTCTTGCCAAGCGTGTATCTCATTAGCAAAATCTTATCATTGTTTTACCAAATTCTCCTTCCAAATGCCATATTGTGATATTTTCAACTTCAATAGGGATCATAGCCATACTCCAACTGCGAGACGGTTTTTAGTCTGACAAAAAGTACAAATCCCCCCTTGCTGAGAATAATTAAAGAATGAAAGCGAGATATGTGCGTTTGAGCATTGACGGGGGTTATGATTATGAACTTTCTCATATGAAAACTCTGCCAGCCTCACTGAAAAAAGTAAGCAAAAATGAAGAGAACTGTCACCAGCCTAAAGAATGTTAGCTAATATAAAACTGGCTTTATCATGATATTGTATTTCAATTTTATGATATTGATGATAGCAACAATTTCAATGTTATTGAGCGATATTCCTCACGATATTTAGAGGTTATGAAGTTTCTAGCATTGCCCAGTTTGCTGTCATTTACAGATGACGGTGCAGTGAAAGTAAATTTACGGTTTTTTGTGCAAAGAGCTAACGTCTCAGAAGTAGTTCAGCGTTAATCGAGGTTGCGATCTCTTGTCGTGACGCTAAAGTGGCCCTAAAGGGGTTCGAACACCGTCCGGCTGGTTGTTCTAGCTGTAAAATCAATGGATTACAATATGGCATTATCTCTTGATGTCAATTTACCGCTCACTCTTTAGATATATAGCTCTAATACTAAATGCGATATTGATTGATATTGTGATAGCGATGATATTGATAATACTTACCAACGGTCAAAAATATTACTGCTGACATATGACAATACTCATTGATATACTGATGTAAATAATCTGGCTTGATATTACCATGTTTGTAATGTTGATGAAATCAATATAATAGTTTTTGTTCAATAGACCTTTTAGCTATTCTGACAAGAATCAGAGTCGAACGATCTTCTGCTACATTTCGTAGAATTTTCGAATGTACACAATTGTGGTAAGAGCTATAACGCCACTCGATCGAACGTTGCGTATAAAATGTATAAAAATATCGCTCGATCCAGACTCTTTTGTAGAATAGTTATATGGTCTCTATAAAGTGGCGTTAGAGCTTCTATATCCGTTGTGGACATTCGAAAATAAACATTTCAACTATACTAAAACAGAATCTGAATCAAGCCATATCTCGATACATTTTGTGGAATGTTGGAAGATGCACCACAGTGATGGAAGCTCCAACGCGATTCAGTCTACGCTGTGGGATAGAAATTTGTAAAGATATCGCTAGTTTGAAGAATAGCTAAAAGGCTATCGCTCGATTCAGACTCTTTTGTACTTAAAGAATAGCTGAGAAGGTCAATTACGAAACTGATTGTGTAATATCATTTCTCAAGTACAAAGTCGTATTTCTAAAAGAATTAATTGATTTTAATTACGAAAACGTTTGCCTGGTTGAACAACAGTCTGGTTTAGGCAAGCTCAAGATAAAATTAATTAATAAGACAAAAACTCGACAGATTAACAGATGGATAACGTAATATAATCGACCAAAGTAGCCACATAGGTAGAGGGTTGATAATCACGTCTTTGCGTGTTAAAATGCTCAACAACGGCCCATTGTTCTCAGCATTTACGTAAATCTAGAATCCCTTATAAAACATCTAGTAGCCTCTATGAGTTAAATTCTGACAAAGTTGATCGAGGCTGGTGAAGATACCAAGTGCTTTTCTTATGTTTAAGGCTTTTAAAAAGTGGTTGTCCGCTTACTTTCAACGCTTTAGGTCTATAAGTTATATTTGATTACAAGTCATTGAGCTTAGTTTTTAAAATATCCAGACCACACCAGAGTATCAAGCTGTGTGAAGGCATTATTTGAATTCCATTTATTTTATATCCAGACTTCATTTGTGATCTGACTGAATAAGACGGTTGTACCACGTGGTGAAAATCTTGAATTCATCTTCGAGAATATCAAAGAGAAGTTTTCTGGTAGCTACAAAGTGTCAAGAACCGAGAGCTGTTCCAGGACTGACACTTTCTTGGTAAGTTATAATACTTATGTTTTGATGTCTCAAAATATGTTTCAGGAGCAGAGAAGACCTTCTTATTAAGTTGAAAACGATATTCGAATGGTCGATTCCTTCTGGTGAATGATGGAAGATCAAATTCTATCTCAATTATATAGAATCCGAATCCTCAAACACACCCTAGATTTGCAGCCTTGCCTGTAAACAGGCCAAACCAAAAAGTCAAAAATAAATCTATTTTTTGATTTTGCCTGACTTCAGGCTATTTGCAGCCGCGCTGAAAAATATCATGTTGTAGTCCCTTTCATAACTTGTAAGTTGAGGTCAAGATTTCGGCGTTGATTTTGGGAGTATCTAGCGGTTTTACCAATCCCAGGAACTCATGCCATCCAGTATCTAGCTCCTCCCCTTTCATTTAGAAGTGTTAAGTCTTTCTTTTTGCCAGGAATACTTCTTTTTAAAATCGTGATCATTAAAGGGTCTGTTTCATCCAGCATGCCTTGCACGTGTCGTCTTTTGACTGGCCTTTGGTTGTCGCCATTTTCATGACACGTGCAAGGTATGCTGGATGAAACAGGGCCTTTAATAGGTTTCATTAAAGTGTGTGTGTGTGGGCACAAAATATCATTACACTTACAAGTAAAAGTCTGTTAGTTGCTGGCGCCTGTACTGAACTCAAAGTACGTTGATTGTAGGTGCAGCGCAGTTTTACCAACTGTTTGTTCGCAGAAAATGATTTCTATGAGGCCTGGTCTAAATTTGTAGATGTCGTTTTTGCTCACCTTTTGCGTGATGCTTGTAATGCTGGGTATCTGCTTTTGGTTCATGAGGGAAAATGTTCATTCACTAAGAGCAGCTTTTAGATTTTTGGTCTTAATTGTTGGATAGGGTCCTTTCACTCTCTGTTCATGATGTGGAAAATTCACGGTTAGTGGCATGTAAGGATGCAAAATATAGCACAATGTTTGTAGGGGGTGATGATGAATCCGTAGTCTCTGGTTCCTGGTTAATGGTGTCTTCAGTTCCCCAGTCTTCACTTCAAAATATGATATTCTTGGACCATGCTGTTTGGTGTATGATTGATTCATCTTCAGTGGTTTGGAAGATAGCAAATGTAGCGCAATACTATTGAAGGGTGATCTTGAATCTCTAGTCTGTGGCGAATATATTTTTCATGATTAACCGTGTTCAAGCCCCAATCTTAACTGCAAAGAGTACTGTTGAACTATACCAGTCGGTATATGAGAAATTCACATTCTTTGGCATGAAAGGATAAGACATATTGGCCAATATTCATGCAAGGTGGTTTTGACTATCTCATCTCTGACGAATGCCTGGCTAACCATCATCTAGCCTCAGTCTTAACTAGATATATTCTTGGACTACGCTGTTTGGTATATGAGAAATTTATCTTCAGTGGTATGAAAAGATCAAGAATATAGGCCAATATTTGTGAAGGGATGAAGTCATTGATAATCCATGTAAGAACTTCAGATTCATTTATATCAATGCAGATTTAAAAGTCAACACCTACATTGTGCTTGGATAGCGCATTTCAAATATTGTCTATTTTTAAAGATCTTTTGACATTCCTTGACTGAAGAAAAAAAATTTTTGTCCAGACGTTACAGGCGTTCATTCCTCTCAATAGATAATTGTGCTAAAGATGGCAGGAACTTTTAACCAAGATCCTTTGCGGTATTAAAGAAATCAGCCAATCAAATCAATCAAAATTCAGTGTGACCCAAGGCATCATGGTAAAAATATTCCTATGCGCCATCTTTAGTGCAACCTTTCACCTCTGCTAAAACGGAATCCTAATCGAATGATAGTTCGATACATTTTAAAGAATTTAGAATATGCACAATAGACCTTTTAGCTATTCTACAAAAGAACCTGGATCGAGCGATATTTTTATACATTTTTATACACGAAGTTCGATTGAGTGGCATTAGAGTTTCGATTGCAATTGTGCACATTCGAAAATTCTACAAAATGTAGCAAAGTATCGTTCGATTGAGATTCTTTTTCAGAATAGCTAAAAGGTCTATTGTGATAGAAGCTCTAACGCTGTTCAGTCGAGCCTCTCGTATCAAAATGTATAAAAATAACACTCTACCCATGCTTTTTTGTGAACAGGTTTGATGTCTGTGCCCAACTTCACATATAGACCTTTTAGTTATCCTACAAAGGAGGCTGGATCGAGCGGTCTTGTTATAGACTTATGCCTTTTCGTCCCTTGGTTCCCTGCGTTCTTTGACTTACTGATATCACTTGATCAATAGGGACTCATAATATCACGCTTAAGAGGGGGGCCTACTTTAGGCCCGCTTAGAGTGGATTCTTATTCACCAATCAAGTCGCTAGAATTTAGTTTTGAACCAATCAGGAGGTGTTATTTAGACAGTTGTTACTGTTCCGATTGATGAAGCCTAGAATTCTCTCAGCTACGATGGATCTATTTTGTTTTCTACAGAGGAAGATTACTGCCTGAAAGATATGCATTTAGCGACTTGTGGGTCAGGAAAACATCATTCTTTGTAATAAAAATTTCCTTTTCAATGTTCAAGCGCCTTAGACCAGACTTTGAAGCAATTTTGTTAAGTGTAAGAGAACTCCCGCTAGTTTAGGCCATTTTGACAACTTGAGACCACATTTTAACAGTAATATTATGAGTCCCTATTGACCAGGTGATATCAACAAAGCAAAGAGCGCAGGGAAACTTCGGACGAAAAGTTATAAGTCAAATACTGTTATACATTTTTATAAGAAATGTTCGACTGACTGAAGGGTGTCCCAAAAAAATTGTGCCCCATTTGTGTGGCTACTGTGGGGGAGCTGTATGTTCAATTATCACGGATTTTACGCAGTTGCATAGGTCTTTCTTCACTTTAGAATTTGAGACCTTGTTTGAGTCAATCTGACAAGCGTTTGCTGCTTTATTGCAGAGAAAAGGCAACATCAGTGGTTGCTTCAAAAACAGCACTTTTATTACAGAAATTGATCTCCACTTTTATTGTCTCCAGCACTTTTATTGTTCTCCAGCTATGTCAAAATAATGTAGATTTTCAAAGAAAGGGTTTTAGCATCGTTTTAAAATGTTTGCTAAATCTTTTAAAGGGTTAGCAGTGTTGTTTATTCATAAGAGAGCATTTTCTACCATTTAACAAATATAGTGAAAATTTTAATACGATGCCAGAATCCTTTCTTGTGCCTTTCTTTGACAACTTACTTTATTTTGGTATTTGTGGAAAACAATAATTGAAGCAATAAGTGCGTGTTATTGAAGCAACCACTTATTTTGCCTGTTCTCTGCCATAAATTAGCAACCACTTGTCAGATTGACTCATACGGGGTCTCAAACTCTAAGTTGAAGCCTGACCTATGCAACTGTGTAAAAACCGAAATTATTAGATTTACAACTCCTCCACAGCAGCCACACAAACGGGGCACAATTTCTGGGACACCCTGTACATAAGCATTGTTCGAACCGGCTTCTTTTATATATTCGAATCTCGTCTTCTGTTTGGTAAGAAGGATCTCTTCTCCACTGTTTGCCATAGAGCCAGGTCTTTTGATTAGGCAGCGATCCATATTTTAGCCGGGAGCGGTTTTTTGTGGGCGGTAGGTCAGGACTCTAAGGCGAAGATATGACCGGATGTCATGCTGATCATGAAAAACGTTATGGTTAACACGCGTAGGCCTCCTCGTAGCGGTGTTCAACTTTCGCTCTTTAAGGAGGGATGAAATGTAACAGTCATCTAATAAGCAACTCAAATATGTTTCATCTTTTAAGTCGCTCAAAATTTCATAGAAATTACGTCAAAAGTTGAATGAATTTTGGCGCATTTTGATGTTATTCATCAAAATTGAATAACAGTTTTCAAAGGATTTCTTTGATGTTTTACACTGTTTCAAATCATGTTATTTCTTTAAGGCATATTTCGGTTCCCTAATCTTAAACTGCCGAGTGCTAGAAACCGTTGGATTTGGCAGATATTCGGAAACCAAGAAATCGCTTAAGAGGTCTGGAAATGTAGCAGATTTATGTCATTTTATCAATTTCGGAGTTCAAGCCCTTTTCACTGCTAGATCTTTTATTCATATCTCGTCAATCGAAAACTGAGCATGAAAAACAAAAAATCATGTTAAAAATTTGATACTTTGAATGGATGCTTCTCTCAGCAGTGTTTGTTGTACGAGTTCACTTTTACGACACAATCCAAACCAAAACTTGTGGGAAAGACAAAAATGTCAAGTTTATCTATTATGGAATTACGAGGTCGAGTTCTATGAAGTATATCAAAATAAATAATGGTGCAAAACAAAGGAGAATTTAAGAATTGGTACATGAATAAATGCTTCTCTCAACATTATTCAACGAAGTGGGGTTCAGTTTTGTCAAATCAATCAAGCGACAAACCTTCCAAAACGAAATTGTGAGGTTAGATTTTGGGTTTGAGTATGGTTTTCTTGAGGCCATAAAAACCAGAAGGTTTACGTCATTATTTTGAACTTAATTTGCAGTTTGTTTTGGAACTTGATTAACAGAAATTTCTTGACGCACTTTCACTTTTTGTATCCTGGGGACCAAATTGATACCATGGAGGGAATCTGGTATCATTTGTCCCTCAAGTTACCATGTTAGCAAATCTCTTTCAAGTTAATATATGTTTTCTTATCTTAGTTATGTTTCCTCTCTCTCCATCTCTTAGTCCCTTCGATGTCTTCTTCACATTTTCTGCGCACTCAATCGTTTCCCCAATGTGGCTTGCGTACCGACTTCACTAGTGTAGGGGGTTGGGTGATGGAAAGTGAAAGGAAACGAAGGCTACCTGCCGCTTATCACCCATGGCGGGCAAATTCCTCCAAACAGTTAATGAGCCTTTGTCACCCAGAGTCCTTTGCAGGCATACTGCAATTTCAGTTCAGATTGTTTGAAAATCATGTTAGGCCTAAGGTGAAAATGTGAATCCACACTGTAGCAATTGAAGTGATACAAAATTCAAGTAAAATGACATTCTTTTATTAGTTGAAGTACAGCGTGGCTTTATACTACCTGCTTAGGGCAAATTTGATTTCAGGCAGTGTGAAGTTGCAGCGCGCCTGCGCAGGACCCTGGGTGACTATGCCTCTTTTAAAATCTCATACTGAGCGAAGTCTTTAGCGCAAATAGGACAACTTGAAGCGACAATATGTCTCTCCATTTTGTTAATATCATTCGAACTTGAATGAAAGAAAATTCGTAGGTGCAAGAATTCACCAGGATATCGAATTAATGCAACAAGCATTGAGACTTCATTGCCTTTGGCACTAACAATGTATTTGAGCAGCCAAAATGTGGGAAGCTCTGCTCTTAATGAAACTTGACCTTTGGGTGCAAGAATCCACCAGGAAACCAAAGAAATGCACCCAGCTACGATTGGTTTTAAGAGTGAAAATCGCATTGCCTTTGGCAATGGCAGTGTTGTTGAGAGGCAAAAATGTGGGAAAGTTTGCTCTTAAATGAAAGAAAAATTGTGGTTGGAAGAATTTGCCAGGAAACCAAAGCAGTACTTCAAAGTGAGATTGTTTGTACAATTCACAGCCTCATTGCCCTGAGGATTGAAATGCCACGAAAAGAGGCTACGGACGACTTGAAGCTACCAATCTCTATCCAGACGAATTTCGATTTATTGTAGGTTCAGGGTATCTTCAATTCCCAACAGAAAGTCTTTAAACCAATCGCTAATGCAAGTGATTCTACGTACTCTTTCGCCCACTCAACAGTCTATCTTTCACGTTTCGCTTGCAGGCAAAATGAGTTCATCAGCATCTTTGTGTCTTTAACACGTTCACTGCCAACACACAAGTGGTTAGCCTTACTGTCCTTATTCCTCTCGCTCATAATAAGATAAAAATCTCATGCTAAAATGCTTGAAGCTGTTGTATGAGATATCGCTGAGATATATTGTTGAAAAACATACTACAGTAGAGGTTTTGTTCACATTAACATCTCTACGAAGTTTTCCCAACGAACGAAGCTCAGAAGTTTTTATTTTGATACGATTTATTTTATTTTGAATGTTTATTGAAATAAAGTGACTGAGAAAAAGAACTTGCCTTTGATATTTTTGGCGCCATTCTTACGTTTTGGATATTGTAAATTCTTGCAATACAGTACTTTTTTCACAAATGTTAAAGCAATATTCCAGGAGTGATTCATTGACCTATCTCATTGATGTTTTATCTTATTGGCTTCTGCAAGTATGTTCATTCTTTTTTCCGCTTTTTTATTACATTTTTTGGAGGTGACACCCAGATAACAAGTGTGGACACCGATAACAGCGATCAATAAATGCAGAAACTAATTCCAAATATGATCAAATTACCTGGTTACATTTGTCTACTCTTACCGCCGATTACCTTATCAATGATTTTTCTATAAATAAACAAACTCCCACTTCACTCAAACTGATCTCTCATTTCTCATCCTGACTTATGTGCATCATTGTCGCTTTGGTTTTGGTGATGTATCCATTTTCCTTTGCATATCGGTGTCTTTTCCATGATAACTGACATTTTTTCCGCATACCAACTTTGTCGACTTTTCTGTCGGTCAGCTTTCCGTCATTTGGCCAATTATATCCTTTGTGTTTCCGTCTACGTTCCATCTTCCTGCCAACATGGTCCGCAGCAAAACAAAATGGATCTTAAACTTATTTCTTTTACAGATATTCTTCTTCATAGTCTAGTCGATATTTTGAAAGATGTGAAAAAAGCTGAATTCCAAATTTGCTTTGGAGCATGAAATTAGTCAAAGGCGAACTGAGATGGAAAAGTTTTGTTTGGTAAAATCACACATCTTTAAGACCCAAAAATTAGAAAAATGCTTGTAGGGGGTTGGTATGGGAATTGAATGTTCCACGTTCCACTCTGTTCCATGATTTATGTGGCATTGAAATTCAAATTCAATATCATTTTCAGTCTGAGAAATGCATTTAATTTCAATATAAAGTGAATCATGGACTAGAATGGAATATGAAATCTTGATTCTCATGCAAATCCTTTCCCAGCATTTTCCTAATTTCTGGGTCTAAACTATGAGTGATCTTTCAAAATGAAAGTCCCTCATCTAAGTTAGCCTTTGACTAATAGACCAAAATTTTAATTTTGAATTTTGGCAACATACGTTTTATTCCACAGTCCTACAAACGGTTAAACTTTTTCTCTGACCCACCCGGTAGATTGACATTAAAGACGCGGAAATGACAGAAAAGTTAACTGAAGTCGAAATTTTCTGTCACTGTCAGTCCAACAATTTCTATTATATCAAATGCTCTACCTATTACAAGGCATGGCGATACTGAAGTAATCTATTAAATCTGGATAAACAAATCTAACCTATAATTTATTACAACATTATAGCAACTAGTAAATTCGATAAAGAAATAAAAAATATAACAGTAGCAAGCACGATAACAGAGAATCAACATTAGCTTTTAAAAGGATGCTGGATGTGGAATATCCATTTCGTTTCTTTTTAGGTATTTTCCTGAAACTCTTGTATTTTCTGCACTGTCATCAACCACTACTTGCTTGAAAAGTTCAGTTCTATCAATCGGGGAATTTCTAATAACAAAGTTGAAATACAGCTTTCTTAAATCGTTATACGCATGGCATTCACTGAGAAAGTGAATCTCATCTTTGACAGCTTTATTTTTTCTACTACTTCAATCTGGATCCACATTTTCCGTCTAGGCCAACTTTGATTTTTGCAAAGGACCCTAGGTGACAATGCCTCTCTAATGCTCTTTTGTACTGCTGCAGAATCATATGAATTAAGGGCAAGTTTCAAATTTCAATTTCATTTGAACAACAATATTTCTTAAACTGCTACTGCGTTCCTGTTTGCTATAAAAAAAGTTTGATAAAAATACAGTTGTTCAGGATACTTGGATACTCAAGGCAAGAACCGGAGTTATTCCCTTGAACCCTGGAGGGCTGACGAGCCAACTACCCCTTACTCAAAGGAATGGCTTACAATGGGCTAGAGCAACTGAAAAGCCAGCTGGAGGCTTTCAGGCCCAAGCAGTTTAACTGTAGTGTAAAAATAGTTAATACGACAAAGGAAACCGGCGTTAGGCACGACGAGATTTTAAGGCATAGAGATGGGAGGAAACAGAAAATAATCCTCCTCTTTCTTCGGTGTAAATGACTACTTTGACCTTGTACTAAATTCAACGATCAATGTATGATTGTATTGTGGTTCTTCTCCCTTGTCCATCCTCTGCGCTGGTTGGACGAATGTTTTGCGAGAAACGGGAAGTCTCGCGACCTTACGAACTCTATTCGAAATCTGTCGTTCCCGCTGATCAAGTGGTCCTTCTCTGCAGGGGTTCATAACTGTCAACAAATGGCCTATTAATTCATGTGTCAGTCTGTTAGCATTTCCGGTTTAGGCCGGAACAATACGTGCAACCGGAACAATGCTCTCAGTTGTAAGTGTTACTTCAAGTGTCTGAAAAGAGAGCGATGGACGATGACATACTTTTGCAGTGTTTCATGATCATGAGCCTGGCTGGTTAGCCAAAAGCAACTAGTTAGCGAAGGAGTCTTTGTGAGCAAAGTTATATTAGACGTGACCACATTTGGATATGACACGGGGGGAGTGCCTTTTTCCTTTTGTAACAGAGTAACCCAATTTATTGTTCGCTACTGTCTTGGAATGTCACAAACTTATCCGCCACGATAAAGACAGCAACTGAGCGAAAGGGAGGAACATTTTATTTTTGGAGCGACGTGAAAGACGAGAAACATTTGAACTTTTTGAACGAAGAGAAGGATTGACATTTTCGCTTGTTTTTCTATTTAGAATCAAGATGAATCTAGCAGAGTTCTGCCTTACGCTGCTTTATATCATTTCATTGAAATCATGTAAGATTGAGGCCAGAGTGCTTACAGCCATGGACAGAATTGTAGCTGCAAACTTGAAATATCCAGGTAGGTTTTTGATTTCCATTCATCCCTGTAATGTTAAATTGAAATTTATGAATTTTAAACATCATGATTCCGACAAGTTTTCAAATTCCACAACGCGGTATTTGCTGATGATTTGCGTCAGACAAAGCATATTGATACATTTACGAATTGATAAATTTGACTCTTGCCATATCGACAACGGTTTTAACGTAGGAAAACCCTGGAGATGTTTAATTTATGATTAAGGAGTACAAACTTGTTTCTATTACTTCGATACAAATTCCGCTGCGTTTTGAAAGAGATTCGCCCACGGCAAAAATTGTGGCTGTTGTAAGGAAGCCGGGGTAGCTGGCACGAGACAGCCTATCATGGAAGTTATGCTGATGCTAGATAAGGGATCTCAGCGGGCACAGTACACATGGGGTATATGTAAGGGCATCAAATACATGATATGTGGTACGGCATGACAAATGGTTTTCTTTGCCAGAAATTTGATTTAAATTCCAGGCTGAGCTCAACTTTTATTCAGGTACTGTAGTAAAAAATTTCATTCAAATGATTCCAGATCAAATAGGGGCATACATTTGTCTATCAAACCCAAATACACTTACAGTATAGTATTGGCATTTCGTTTCACTAAATTAAAGTATGGAGCCTCTGGAGTGTTCTGAATGTTTGAACTGTCAGTGTATCTGGTTTGCACATTTTATGAACCCGCCATTTAAAATTGAGAGAGATCTAGAGATTGCTGAAAAAATAGTCAATTGAAAAAGTTGTTAAATTGAAATTTGTTGAGGTGAAATCATTCGTGTTGAAAGCAATGACTATCATGGACCGTTTGATGATGCACTGAGTTGCTGAGCACAGCCCTCCTCCTGTCAACGACTTTTTTTATAAAATCAGGCAGCGTCTGTTTGAATACCCAGTAGTCCTTAATCCACTCCTTACTGTGGGCTCACACGTTGGCCCTCTTTTATTTGTGTACTAGTTGGTATGATAAAAAAATTCAACTTTCCTGTATGACACTGCCAATAAAAGGCTGGTAATTTTCAAGGGGAACTTGACTCGGTTATAAAGAGTTTCTTATAGTCCTCATTATTTTTGGCATAAAGTTTGTTCAAAGCTTCTTCCTCCTTAATTCTCTTTTTCGACATTAGCAGGGAATTCCTTGCGCCTATGGAAACAGCTGAGCTTTAGCAAAATTTATCAAACTATATGCCTCTTTTTAGACATTATTCAAATATTGAAAGAAACAGGTGAAAATGTGTTTTGGAATGCTTGACTAAATGAAAATGTTTCTTGATTATTTCCAAGAAACAGGTGAAAATGTGTTTTGGAATGCTAGACTAAATGAAAATGTTTCTTGATTATTTCCAAGTCCTGAAATTGCTTCATTAACGGATGATCTGAGAGTTTTGTTTTCTTATGACTTACGTCATGATAGAACTTGTAGCGTACCTTTGAAGAGGGGTGTCTTTGATAGAGTGAATTTCAAGTAGGTACCTGCAAACGTAAAACCTGATGTTGGTCCGGTTATATTGGTGATCCAGAGGGAGATATCGGTCAATAACGTTGATAGCGATGTCTGCCCGTTCATTCAATTATAAGCAGATCTTCAATAACATCTTTCCACAACGTTCTATTTTATCTGCCCGCAGCTTTTTTCTTTCTGTTTTTTTTGCCCACTGCCATGTTGAGTTTGTCTTCTTATCGAAAAAACTAGACAGTGTAGACAACGAGGCATGAGTTCCCTAGTCCTCTAAACCAGCAGCATCACCTTGAGTAAACCTTTTTGCTGGCCCTGCATTTGAGATACCACCTGAAGGAAACGTTTAGGCTACTGACAAAACGAGAGCAATGTTTTTATATATTTTTATGCACAAGGTTCGACTAAGTGGCGTCAGAGCTTCTATCATCATTGCGCACATTCGAATATTCTACAAAATCTACACAAATAGCGTGCTTCATGCTCTAAACTAAGCTAAGTTTATCCAGACGCGGTAAGTTGCTGGCCTTCGGTTCAGGAAGCCGCAAAATTTTTGTAATAGAAATTCGAAATACCGCTCATATTTTCTCAGGAGATGTTGTATTAGTTAGATGGAGATTCTGTGGAAGCTGGAAACAATACTGCATATGGAACTTGTGCATAATAACTTATTATCAATGTTTTTAAAGTTGGCTAATAAATTGAAGAGGGCTGTTGAAGATGCAACTAGAATGCATAATGTTTACATAAACTAATAAAATCTAAACACGGTAAAGACACGTATGCGAAATTGCTACATGGCTATACAATGGTTATAAGGCATCTAAGGTTATTGGAGGCTCGACGACAAATACACCACTCTTCCTACTAATTATGAAGTGAGGAGATTGCCTCAGTACCCTAATGTGCAGGGTTTGCAGGATTGAATAGAGAGCAAATAATGAAACATCATTGAAATTCGAAGTATTTTTAGAAACGAAACGAACCTAAATCCATCACGACTTTTTGCGCAATTTATATCAAGGAATGACGTCATGAATCAGGGGCTTGCTCATTGATCTGATTGATAAGTGTCAAAGTGTTGAATGGGAAGAACGAGGAACCATGAAGGAAATAGAATCCATGGTAAAAGTCAGTTTTCCTGCATCAGCTGCCTCATGAGATTGCGCATCGCTTTCCGGACCAAGACACGTGAAAGAGGCATCATCGCCCATTGCCTGTCGAGGGCATGATCATGCTACAGTTTCAGACCATCATAGAAGTAGGAACCGGGGGGCACTCTGGCACCCCAAGATTTGGCAATAAACAAAGAAGTGCCCTTTTTAGCAGAAAATATGTATCGACACTGCTGTTGTTGAACCAAGGGTGTTAGGACACGGATATTTTGATTTATTTTTTGCTTACCTTGTTTTGATCCTTGTGCTTGTTTTGTTGTCTTTTTTTCTTCTTTGTTTTATCTTCAACTGATGTGTTCAACTAAAGATAATTTAGGCCCAACTGCTTTCAAGTTATTGCAAAGGCGCAGTAAGACACAGAACTACAAGGGAGTTATATTCAAACTATTTGAGAGCAGTTGGGCCTAAGTTACGTTCAGTTGCACACATCAATCGAAGATGAAACAAAGCAGACCACAAAACAGGAAAGCTAAAAAATAAGGATCAAAAACAGGATAAATAGATAACCAATCAAAACATCCATGTCCTATCACCTTTGCATGGGCCAGATCTCATTTTAGACAGTCGGAAACTGAAGCATGGCATATTTTCAATTTCATTATATTCCTGACTTGCTGAAAGACAATTATCGGTAAGATATGTGAGCACAAGGTCATGATTTTCCAAACATTCCAAATCCTGGATTAGACGAGGTGTTTTATGAAATTCATCAGCCTTCTGAGCTGCGATCCTTGTGCAAAATTCCACCTAAGGCTGTATGCGCAAGAATTAAGTACGAGAAATTGGCCACGTCTTATTAGGAGGCATCAAAATATTGTTTGCTGCATCATTGATGAACGCGAGGTTTGAATCAATGTGAGGCAGAGCTTGAAATGTTGTGGTGTCCTGATGGATAACGCAAACTAGAAAAGAGCTGTTAGAAAATGGAGTTGTCATATCGTTTGTCTCTGATATCTTTTGAAGGGTTATGACACATCTAGCTTAACTACATTCCTCCAAAGTTTGTTGCCCTTTTATGGACATCTACAGCATCCCCTGTGCTCCTGCAAACGCCCTTCCAGCTCTCAAAATGTGTTCTCTTTATTTCCCTAACAATGTTCCTCATATCTCTCGGATGAATATGGCACCTTTCGCTAAACTACATTCTCCAAACTTCGTTTCCTTTTAAGGACAACTGAGATATTCTGCCTATATACAATATCACTGGTTGACCGGACATTATATCAACCTCAGTATGACTCAGTGGTAAATGGCGGTGGCGAATTTTGTACCAATGTCGGATCTACACCCACTCCGTAGAAGACGTGGGACGCCACCGCAAAACAGAATGGGTCGAAATCCTCTAAAATCCAAATCATCCACCAGATAATGAGTTAACTAACTCAGCTACATCGGTCTTGTGCCATGTCATCAATTTTTTATCGTCCCAATGAGGTAGCGATTTGACAGCGTTGTCCAATGAGATGGCGTTTCATCTCAACTGTTTTTAGATCGTATGTCTTACCAGTGTCGTTTCTGTTTATCGTGGTGGATATAGTATGGACAAAATTAGCCCGATGTGACTCGCGAAGAACGAGGCAGGAAGATACGCTGAATATCGTATTTGCATGTAGACGAGAGTTTTACGTAAAGCAAGGATGGTTGAGTGTCACGGGAAGGATTTGTTATCGTCTGCCCGTTTGCAATCAACCATTTTGACGACAAGTTGAGGAAATGAGGTGAATAAGAGAAGGATGTGAAAACCAAAACTGGTTAACCTAAATAGGGTTTGAAAGAAAGAAGTGAGGCCCATGAAATCTAACGCTTGTGTTAAAAAGACGATAAACTTTGCCCTTAGCTTCTGTTCTTGTGATCAGCCCTAGAAATTTAGCCAGCCTGTATACCCCCTTAGTGTGTTAGTTCTTTCCAGTGGTGTGCAATTGGTTTGAGGAAAGACGGTACATGAAAGTTTCTGCCCTTGGCTTTTAATCATTTAATCTGCTGTAGAGATCTAGCCAGCCTGTAGACTCCCCCTGAATGTAGTAGCTCCTTCCAGAGGTATACAGTTGGCTTGCGCATGGGTTAAGAGATAGGAAAGAGGTTACATAAATGCAGATATCGTATTATTCAAACGTTTTAGACGTTGGACTCAAAATGGATAGAACCAAACTTAAACGCAACTAAAATCCTCACACACATATTCTCAGATATCACTATCTTCGCCGCTTCTCCCACACTGCTGTCACATTTACAAGCCTCGTCTCCGAGACCATATGTGTGCAAGTGAGGCTATAGATCTTTGATGTACCTTGATGGAGTGTTCCTTAACTAGAGAAGCAAGGATTCAAATTGTCGTCTTTTGATTTTCAAGAGGTTTTGAGTTCCAAAATTATCACAACATATGAAATTTTTTTACTGGTACGGGGACAGAAACGTAGGAACGGGAGGGCACTGGGAGAACTTGCCCCCAAGATGTTGTAATCATAAGGAAACAGTGCCCCTAAAGCTTAATGAAAAACTGCCGTTGAAGTATCGTCCCCCAAATTTAAGATGCTTCCTATGGCCCTGCATAAGCAGACACTGGTAGAAAGCCCTCCCGAGAGCTTGTCGAGTCTGTCTGGTCTTCTATTATTATTGGACGGTTAAATCGATTGATTTAGACAGTAAATATTTTGGTTGTGCAAATGCTTCATCATTTTACGTCAATTGCCATCAACCAGAAGAGATTGTGGTAACCTGACTCAGGCCTAAAGAGAAGAGCAGTAATCAAATTGGAGCCTTGAAAATTAACGCTGCTTTGTCCTTCATGTTATATTGAATTAAAATGTCAACCTTATAGTTTTTGAAAAACATCGAAGTTGCCCATAAAAGACAAAGGAACATTGTTACTCCTATCTACATACATGGGGTGCTTATCTGCTTATATGGAGAGACATGGCCTTATATGGAAGACATGAGCTGGCAAAGTTATCTGTCCCAATCGTACTGAGATCTTTGACGTGTCTCTAACTTTGATGTTAGAATCCTAGAATCAGCAACCTTTTATTGATCCTACATCTGCAAATCAATGATACAGCTTCCTGTGACTAGTCTCATTCCACAGGGACCTCAACTTACGCTCATCTCATCTCATTGAATTGAATTGCTGTTGTTGTTGTGGCTTCAGCGAAGGCCTTGTTTTCTCTGGAGCTGTAAAACTGGATAAAAATCTCAATCGACAGCAAAATTTTTATCTCCTCTTGTGCTAATCAGAATATGACTAATCAGAGGAAGGCATTTTGCAATTATGGGCTGAAGAAACATTCATTTGAGTACTGATAGTTGGTTTCATGGTACAGCAGTTCTGGAGGACTGCCTTTTGTGACGGTTTGGGCTTGGTATTTTGAGAAGAAATACCAAGTTATTTTGGCCAAAGGTTTATACCGTATTGAATGTGGGGGTATGAGTCGTAGTCATAAGGGGTATCAGTTCAGTCAAAAAATGAAACGACGGTATGTATGGAGTCTATCCTATAATAGCCAAGTAGCTGCTTTTCATTCCGCGCACAAAGGATCATGGTTGTCAATGCGTCTTTAGGATGAACCAAAGTTTTTCACTTTAAGGTTGCATAGAGTGTAACTGAATAGGTCCGTGTAGCATCGTGGTTACAAACGCCAACAGCTCTGAAGATTTAGGTGAAATCTAGTTTCACCTATTACGTTACGAAAAGTGTTATTGAGTCAGGATTGCGATTGTTTGCGAGATGCTTGGGAACAGAACCATATCAATATACCTTTCAGCTGCTGTACAAAGGAGTTTGGATCGAGCGATATTTTCATACATTTTCAAACAAAATATTCGAATGAGTGGCGTTAGAACTTCTATCACTATTGTGAACATTCGAAAATTCTACAAAATGTATAACATATCGTTCGATTATGATTCCTTTGCAGAATAGCTCAAATGTTGATTCTGAGTTGGGTGTCTTGACTGAAGAAACTGGTGAAGTGGATCATAAGTCCCCATAACAGCCACAGATTCGGAGATTAACGGGAACTATAGTTACACCCATAACGTTACCGAAAGTGAAATTGAACAAGGATTGCAATTGGTAACACAGTGACAAAAGTCTTGTCAGTCCTGACTTGGGTGTATTGTATAACTTACATGGATGATGTGGGATAGACTGGTTAACCAAATGCATATTTGAATGATTACATCACTCAGTTCATAGTTAATGTTAGTAATATCATATGACATGGGAGCATGGGATCTTTATTGCCAACTAGTTTTTCCTGAGGAACCTTGTGGAAAGCAAAGATCATTGAAATTTGACGCTGGCCGTTGCTTCCTTTTGAAATTTTCAAAGAAGGGGTTCTAACATTGTATTATAAAATTTTCTGCATTTGAACAGGGTTGATAATATTATCTGTCATTTAGTAGACAACATTTTCAACCCTGCTGAAAATATAGTGAACATTTTATTTTGACGCAAGAATAGTTTCTTTGAAACATTTCTTGGCTGTTTGAGGCGATCACTTATTTTGTTTCTTCTCTGCTATAAATCATCTACCTCTTGTTAGATTGACTCAAACTATGTCTCAGACAGACTCTAAGTGTAAGCCTGACCTATCTGACTGTGTAAAAACCGAGGTAATTGAATATGCACCTTCTCCACAGTAGCCACAAAAACGGGGCTCTTTTTATGGGATACCCCCATAGAATTGTCTTTAATAAAAGAATATCTATTTATAAGCCTTGTCCTATTTGCACCCCACCCCTCATCATGAATGTCAGTTGAGTCAAATCCCATTATTTTGTGTCTAACATGGAGACTTAAGCTGCTAAATACTATGGTTTTTGATTTAAGAATATACAGACTTATGACATTTATGCTTTTTGTTAAATAAGACCAATTCATTTAACTATGTTTGTGAGTGTATGGCATTTCTAGGGAGCCAGGCTATCAAGATTTTGGTCATGACTAGACACACCTTGTCAGGGAGTTGTTTTCTTTTAAGCAGTGACACTGTTATTTTCGTTGACATTAGACAATGTTTGTCTGTATGAGGAATTTTAAAGGAGTCATGATTCACTGATTAAATTCTTGATAAGAAATTTCTCTCAAATTTACTGTTATATTTTGTTTGCCTCTGTTCGTTGGTATGAGCAGGTCATCATTTGTGGATCTTTGTCATGATTTGAAAATTCTTTTCAGACAGTGATTAGGCCTGTCCATCGACCTTCGATTAATCGAATAATCGCTGGAGTTCCGATTAATCGAATAGCATTTGGCCTAACCGATTAATCGAAGAGTGCCGATTATTCGATTAATGGTTCATAATCGACTGATCTGGTGCATGTAATAGTCTACTTTGCTGTACTAATCGAATCTGCGTCACTATTCGACTGTCATTCATAGTCGATTCTTCGCTAACATTGTGCAACTAATCGACTTTCATTCATAGACAGCCGAGTAATCGAGCATCGCAATATACCATTTTGGAAACAAAATCAATTGCCGGCCTTGAAGAAAAAAATCGATTATTCAATTATTCCGTCTACTGGATATTTTGTATTGAAATGCTCTGTGGTTCTTTTCTCCAATTGTTTGTTTCCTTGCAGATATTTAGTTGTTGGCCCGTTCAGTCATTGCAGGAAACAGCCTATTTCGCTCATTTTCCTTCACAATTTTCATTCTGCTTTTTCTTTAGCCTTCACTCAAATTTACTCGGTTTATGGTGATTTACGTAAAATTTTGAGATGAAATAATGACGTCATGATGACGTCATATGTTGTACGATTAATCGATTAATCGGACATTTTGCTAGCGATTAATCGATTAGTAAAATGTCAGTCGATGGACAGGCCTAACAGTGATGTTAACCACATCATTCCTCTGATGTTTCAGTTCAATTTTGTTTGAGTTAAAACTAAACTATCATAATGGAAAGTATGTTTTATCGTTAAAATGCATCTCTATTAACTCAGATTGTAACTTGCTTCGTAGATTGTGTCTATAAAATTGTTCTCAATAATTAGCACTGGTTGGTGGGGGCCGCAGGAGGTATCAGAAACTGACCGCTAAGATATTTGATAAGAATCGAGAACTGCTCCTAAATTCAGCTAATAATGTAACCATGGCTGCGTTTCCCAGACGACTGCCTCGTTGTCAGTTTTGTGACCCCTCAAACTCAAGGCTACAATGCCTTAAATCCGCTTGTAGAAATGGAAGTTTCTAGAATTCTCCTCAACATTGTATCAAATTGATATTTTCTTGAAACTTCACTATGAATTTTTGAAAGCGGGGATTTTTCTGGATCATTCTGTACACTCGAAGCTCTTATTGCTAAATGAACGGAGCCAGAGCGTAATTATATGCTCATCGTTTCAGCGTCTTCAAAAGAGTTGTTTGAAGGTGACATCAAATACAATCCGGATGAAAAACTGCATAGTGCCGATGGAGTCAATGGTGCTGCCGTTAAATGTCCAACACATCGTATCAGATGTAACCGGCTTTGGGATGCTGGTGTCATTCCGTACAAGCTTTCCAGATTATTGCGTAAGTTCTCATTCCATGCTTATCTGGTATCCAAATTCCCAAAAGTATATTCGAGTTTGAAAGACAATTCCGGAATTTGTCTAATAAATACTTGAAAGCAAACTTACCAACTGCCGCCACGAATTATCAATTTTTTGCAACAATTTGACGGTCGTAACAGCTGTAGAATCATTCAAAATTCTATGAATTTAGGCCAAATATCGTCGCCATTAGTCGCCATTTTTGCCATCTTCACACGATAGAGAGACTAGCAGCGAAAGTTTGCCTTCGACATCAACATTTAAGTTTTGAACATCGACCAAGTACATTTTATTCCACATTTTTCCAGATGTGTTAATGTTTTTTTTACTTACCCGGTATTTTATTTGTTTATTAAAATGTAGAAAGAAATGAAAAAGCAGTGAGAATTGTGAAGGAAGCAATGACTGAATGGGAAACGAAGACATGTATCAGATTTGTAAACAAAACTAATGAAGAAGATTACGTCGAATTTGTGAATAACAATGATGGGTAAGTTATGTCATTTGCTTAAAGAGCCATTGTTACCCGGTATCGTTTGCCGGCAGGTTGCAATACCAGACTTTGTAGAAATGCATACAATCTGCAATGGTTGAGCTGACAAAAGGTTTGACTTGCATCAGCTTTTCTTTCAGATCAACTACTGTGCTATGGATCCATTTTACCACCATGGCCAAAACTGATTTTCTTACTGTCTGAACAGCAGCTTGCCCCCAATGAACGTGGGTGAAAAACCTTTGTTTCAAACACTACGAGCATTGCTTGATTATGACATCGCAGGAAATCAACAAGAATTTTGTTTTTGAAGCAGCAATATAGTTTGCCTTTTCTCTGCCAAAACTCAGCAACTACTGATCTGATTGACTCAAAATAGGTCTCAAACTCTAAGTTGAAGCCTGACCTATGCATCTGTGTAAAATCGAGTCAATTTAAGCTGCAGCTCCTCCATAGCGGCCACACAATTGGAGGTCAATATTTTCTGGGATGCCTGGTACATTTGAATTGGTTGTGTTCCTTTTACGTAATGCGATTGGACCATCTTAAGGAATCTAAAGTCTTACCCAATCAAATCTTAGAACCTATGTTTCAACGCTATTTGCTTTGTAACATTGTTCATTGCTTCTAACAGTTGCAATGCAGATGTCGGTCGTCGGAGAGGAAGACAAACAATCAATCTCGGAGATGGATGCCTTTACAATAGTGTTGTAATTCATGAAATTGGACACATCGTTGGATTTTGGCATGAGCAAAACAGACCAGACAGGGATGAATATGTCACCGTTTACACTGATAATGTCTTAGAAGGTGAGTGATAATTCATACACATGGCATGAGAGAGCTTAATGACTGCATGAATAAGCTGTTTTTCAAAGCAAACCACAAGTTTAATGCAAAACTGTTAGAAACTTGCCTGGGGAACGACAATTTTGTAAGCAGCGCCAGAAACTCTATCAGTTGCTCGTTGCCACTTTGAAATTGACCGTCTTTTTCGACATTCACCTGAAATGATCACACAAAAGGATTTTCGTTGCAAAGAACAAACGAATCCAATCATCTCTCTTTCTATCGATATCATCTGAAAGCCATTAATGTTTTTTGTTGTTGCTGACGGTTGGTTCTATTTCCTTGCCGTAAAACGATAACGGAGCTCTTTAAGCAGATAGCACAGTCCACTGAAACTATATCCTCGACTAATTCATTTATTTCTTGACTATGTCTCAAACAGGATACAAAGAGGCATTTGCGAAGTTCAGTAAATACAGAATAGATTCGAGGGGGATTAGGTATGACTACGTATCAGTGATGCATTATGGTGACAAATCATTTACTAAGAATGGAAGACCGACCATTGAAGCAAAGGACAGAGCTATTCATCAACTTGGAAATACAGAGCTCAGTGAACTGGACATCAAACAAACTAATTTGGTCTATAGTTGTGGAAGTGAGTATCCACCTTCTTTGTTTAAAGAGCCACTGTCACCCAGAGTTCTTTGCTGGTACGCTGCAATTTTAGACTTATGACTTTACGCTTATCACACCAAAGAAAACCGCGTACGTCATTAAGAACACCAAAATTGAGCCTCGCATTGATAAGCCTGAATGCTTTTAGATTGTGAAAAAATTTGTACAAATTAAGCTGCACCTATGTGAAGGATATTTGAAGAATATGGAAGGGTAAACTCGATTTTCAAATGAAGTATTTTTACAATCATAAAAATATCAAGGAATCGTGGTAAAAAGAAATTATAAAAAGGGATCAAATGCTGTATGTTCCTAGTGCGTGTGTTAGGCCGGGGGGGGGGGTACATAACATGTTGAGGGTACGGGTATGTGCCGCCCATATGGATGGGTTTCTGGGCCCAAGATTCTCTAGACAATGGTCCCTTTTTCGGCAGATTTTCCATAAACATGGGTGGGTTTTCCAGAAATTGGCGAAAAATAGTCAAAAATGGGTGGTTTTCCGCCAAAATTCATCATAAAAGTGGGTATGACAGCAAGTTTCTGTAATTAGAAGAGGGTACCCTTCTGAAAACCGGGCGGCAGACCCCCGTCCATCCGCAAGTCATGTACCCCCCCCCCCGGGTGTTAGCTGGCGTTATTGTGAATCACGGTAAATATCAATCCGCATTTAGTTAAGGCTATTTCTCTGTTGTGTGGCTTAATTACGCTTACGCTTTATTTTCGTGTACTACAGTTTCTGAAAATCAAGTTTAACCCAAAATGAAATCAAGTTATGGATCGGCATTGCAGTGGGTGAACCGATAGAAAATTCTTCAACTGCAGTAAAACTTTTACAGTAAAATTAAAGTAGGTAATAATATATGATATTTTTGCTTGCCAAATAAACGGTACATTTTGCCTTAGATTTTTTACTTATGTTCCACTGAAATATTACAAGACATGTTATCAGCTATACTACTTACAATACAACATTACCCCAAGGAGCAAAAGGCTGTACTTGCCCCGAGACCATTAGACAGATTGTATGTCACGTGCGATGTCTGCGATCAAATAAGTTTAAATGTTTAGGATGGGTATTGAGTGCCAAAGATAAACATGTGTTGAATAGGCCGTGGAACTGGCTGTTTCTACGAGTTTTTACCTGTGTGCAGAATCTTGTTAGAATTTGTCTGAGCCACATTAGATAAGCAGGTCTTTTGATAGCTAAATACTTAAGCTCTGTAATTTGCAATAAATCATTAAGGATTTTTGACCGTTGATTCGAATTTTTCGGTGGCTGATCTTCAGCTAAAATTCTTTTTATTTCCTTATCAAAGTGTGAGTTATATAACCTTTACCTTTTACATCGGTTTACAAATATTCGAAAACAAAAATTTAGACGAAAGTTAATAACATAGGAATCTTTCATGAATCTTGGATTAGATGAGTCATAGCTTCGGTTTAAAATGATGCCGTTGTTTAGACTCATACAGTAAAAACTTGTATGCAAGAACTTTAATCGAATAGGAACCTAATGGACTGATTCCATATTCGTAGTTATCGCTAATGACAGACCAATGGACGCTCAAACAATGACTCGTGGAATTTCACATTGAAAATTGGGAGGAAGCTCTCCCTCGATTTCATGACTAGATATGGAAAGAACCATAGCAACACTGCACGAAAAGCTGAGTGCTACAGGCAATGGCAGATTGGCCTAAGTTGCCGTCTCGAACCCCCAGTGCTGAAACGCCTCGAAATTCAAGTTTCCAGTGATACTAGCCATGAACAAAAGCCGCAGGTATCCGGATGAATGTTTCCTCAATCCGAGAAGCAACAAAACTTTCACTGTGAACCAAGATTTCTTCATTTTTAAGGCCAATTAGCTTCCATGAACTTTGCCGCAGCAATGAGAATTCCAACTGTCAAGGGTTGCTTGCCTCGCTCCTGAGACTAAGCATTAGCCTCTTTCCTGAGTACACAGATAAATCTGTGCTTTTCTGTCTCAATTTTTTATATGAAAATCCATGAGTCCTAGTTTGAACAAAAATAAGAAATGTAGTTGTTGTCGTCGTTGTTGTTGCGATAAATGTGACCATGTCGTGAGTCTAGGAACGTACAGCCTGAAATATTCATATCTATTCCTTTATGTAAGAACCTTTTCACCGTGCTTTTTCGTATTCTCTTATTTTGAGGAACAAATACATGATCTAGTTTTCAGCTATGACCATCCAAAGCATTAATTCGATTATTATGTAAATAAGATACATAAATATTACTCTTCAGTCAACTAATAGATCCAAAAATTCTGATTCAACCACAATGCTAGTGTTCCATCTTCTTTCACATTATTTTGACTTAAAAAATGATAGTCCATGGCAGAAAATAGAATAATATCATTGGAAAAACTTCCTTTATAAGATTTACGAGTTTGATTAAGAAACGACAGCTTGATTCATGAATGTTATCCATTACATAAGAACCAAAACAGTTTGAAAAATGCAGGTTCTTGTGTCCGGGATTTTTCTGAACGCAAAATTCATTTTGATTGAAACTCTGTAAAGATATGTTTTATCTTTAGAAATAAACCGTGGATGGACTAGTTGGTCACATTGGACTGCTTGCAGCAAGACATGTGGAACAGGAGAGCAGAAAAAAACAAGAGTTTGTACCAGCTTTAGAGATGGCGTACCACAGTGCCCTGGTGCAAATATTAGAAAAAGGGTTTGCAACACAAATAAATGCCCAGGTAAATGAAAGATTCGATTCATTTGCTAGCATTGTCCAAAACTGAATCTAATTTGTAGCATAGCAATGAATTAGCAACAAGCACAAAAATTTGCTTCATACTGTGTAGCTATTTTTGGCTAATTTGGTGATCGAGTAAGAAGAATGAAGTGAAGAAACTTGGTTACTACTGGGACAAATTCATTTCAGAAATTATGCATTGTAGTCAAGGAAGTCCTCAGCTTATTGTTTACTTTAGTTTCATTTGTTTCCTGTATCATTTACTCGGGAGGTATTTGAGTAATATCTGAACATTGAAGAAGCTTCGAAAAACTTCGTTTTGAAACTTTCAGGAAGTAAAAGCAGAAAGTTGTTTTATTATTTTTTTGTTTTACAGAATGGCCTGATTTCCCACGCAATTTCAGCTTCAAGAGTATTGAGGACATTGATAAACTAAACTGTGCGATGATTTACGAGAGGGCAGATTACCAGGAATGGAATCATTACTTCTTCTGCAGCGAAGGACAACGAGACACTGAAATGCGTTGGTCTGATAGTGGACAAATTCTCGGCCGTTGGAAGTGTACCAATATATTTGAGCCAGAAGAGCCAGCCTCGAAAAGTTGGGTTGATAATTATCTATGTGTACCTAAAAATGCGCCTTATAATTTCACGTAAGTCACATTACAGTTTACTTTTTCAATGAAATATTAAAGAGCCATTCTTACCCAGGGTCCTTAGCAGGCTCACACTGCAGCTTCAGACTGTATGAAAATCAAATTTGGCCTGATTGGGAAACTCTGATCCATGCACGACCGTAGGAAGCATCTCAAACTTAGGAGGGAAGCACGAAACTTCAAGGGCACTTTTGTCCTTAACGTAAAGGGGGCATTTCTCGAAAATAGAAAGAGCACTTATTTGTTTATTGCAAAATTTTAGGGGCAGCACGTATCCCGAGTACCGCTGGTTCCTGCAGCAAATTGTCCACACTGCAGTGGTTGAAAGTTTGACTTTAATTGAGTTGTGCTGTCCGGTCAACCACTACACTGCACTGTTTATTTATATTTTTCTTTTGGGCCTGGTTTGACCTTGACAGACAGTCTAAAGCTGCAGCGTGCCACCAAAGGAACTCGCTGACTTTGTTCGTTAAGAAATAGGTTTTCCTGCTGCCGATTTGTTGTCAACATGATGCCAGCCCTTGGAAAGTGTTGCAAAAAATTTGGTGCAAAATTTCTGGAATAATTAGCATAATTAGGCAGATAGCGTGTACTATTGAATACCATGATCGAGTTTTCGAATCGAAGTGAATATTCCATGATAAGAACATCAGTTATTATTATATTATAAAGCCATTGGAACGTTCTTGAGCTTAATCAAGCGAGCATGGTAAGTTGTATCCAGGCATAGATTTGAATAGTATTCATATGAATCTTATACATAGTTGTCGTACTTATTATACATGGTATAATTGTATATAGTGTACGAGTAGAAGAGGGCCTAACTATTCAAAGAGACAGGCATCTGTGTGGTCTTTTGCGCCTTTACCAGTGCTAACTAGTTTCTTTACCAGTGGTATAATTGTATATAGTGTACGAGTAGAAGAGGGCCTAACTATTCAAAGAGACAGGCATCTGTGTGGTCTTTTGCGCCTTTACCAGTGCTAACTAGTTTCTTTACCAGTGGTATAATTGTATATAGTGTACGAGTAGAAGAGGGCCTAACTATTCAAAGAGACAGGCATCTGTGTGGTCTTTTGCGCCTTTACCAGTGCTAACTAGTTTCTTTACCAGTGGTATAATTGTATATATTGTTTATTGACTCTTATACACAGTTGTAATTTAGTTGTTGTTATTTGTGATAAAAGTTCACGTTCAATTGTTCACTTGCAGATGGTCTCATAATGGTCCAATTCCTGGTTTAGGATGTATTCAGTGGTATGCAAAGCAAGGGAGAGATGGCTGGGATAATAATTATCTTTGTGCTGAAGTTCATGGAAGAAAGCCTGAAGGTATTTATAACATCAATCTTTCAGTTGTTTATTTTATGATATTCATCCATTAAGACTGCATCAGCTAATAAAAACAACTGTAAATTATGATACCCTAAATGCTATAGTACAAAGAATTAAAGGCTCATTTCCTCTCAGTAGAATTTTCCGATTGGACAGGGAATCCTTTGTTATTGTGTGAAAATGTTGCCATGAATTTGAACAGAATGTTATGCATGACTAAGATTTTATTGTCTAAAATTCAGTCCGCTCGGAAAATTTTACTGAGTGGAAGTCAGCCTTAAAAGGTAAGTTTGCAGGTTTAATGCTGTTCTACCGAGTGATTGTGCTTTTGAAATCATTACTGACTGCATTAGCAAAACATCCGTCAACTTCCCTTTGAAAGTCTAAATTGTAGGACTAGTTTGTGATGTTTAATGAAATTCATTCCACTCTTTGGCTCCAGAAATAATGGAAATTTCTTTTTGAAAATTCCAAATTTTGCCAGAGCACGTTGATATTTAACGAGTTTCTGAACGCATCTTGTTTTATCGCCTTTGCTTCTATCTTGTTTATCGTCAGATTCAATGCTCCTTGATGTTGGGCTCAAAAATATGCTTCAGTCTATGTCAATAAAAGATCGAGGGGCCTACCTCTTTGTAAAAACCTTGTGCACGTTTGGCAAAAATCCTTTCGTTTTAAAGAAAAATCAATAAAAATCCCTAAAATCCTATTGTTTTAAAACCAGTACACCCTTTCGAGTTGATGGTAGAATCCGCGTAAAAGATATTGTTCTTCTGTTACATTTTACTAGTTTATTAAATTCATTAAGATTAGATTGCACTCAAGCAAATGGCATCGTTCAAACACTTCTTATTAGGCAAAAACAGTTTTCTCTTTTTCAGACAGTCAGCGAAAAGTCATCAATGGTAACTGGGGTCCTTGGGGAAGCTGGTCGATGTGCACGAAGGAATGCAATGGGGGCAGAAGACGCCGTTTAAGACAATGCAACAGTCCAGCTCCCAGATTTGGTGGCAAGATCTGCAAAGGATCATATTTCATTGAATCTGCATGCAATACATTCCCTTGTGGTAAGTTTTGTTTTGTTTTGTTTCGTTTTGTTTTGTTTCGTTTTGTTTCGTTTTGTTTTGTTTTGTTTCGTTTTTTTCTCCGGAGGACAAAAATTGCAACGACAGTTGTGTTCATGTTAACAGACATTCCAAGTAGACAATCCCATGTTGACCATTCCAACTAATAAGACATTTCAAGTGTTATGACGAATCCAATAAGTAATTGAATAGTATGAATTAATGTAAGACATGTCCATGATGTAAGGCTTGTCCATGGCTAGATAATGATTTTTGACGTTTCGAAGCAACTCAGTGCTTCATCATCAGAACTGAAAGTTACAAAGCACGAGACTACGTTCGTATTCCTAAAGGCAGTAAGCAGCTAAAACGGCAAAGGTTTACAATTCCTACGTGTAAAGATAGCGAATGGGGCAAGCACTTGGGGGGGGGGGGGTAACTCGACCTATCATGTGACGGGGAGGTGCCATTTTGCCAAAAAATTCGGTACCCATAATTCCGTGAATTCTGGTGGATTTTAGGGCCATAATTCCACAAATTGAATAGGTATCTGGGCCATAATTCCGGAAGTTGTGAAAAATTCCCTGAAAAGGACACCCATAATTCCGTGAAATGTCAAAAAATTGTGAAAATGATACCCATAAATCCGTAATGGTTTGAAGAAAGTACCCCTAAAAAATGTCACGTTCCCGTACCACGAACAGTACTAAGATACCCCCCCCCCCCGAGGGCAAGCATAACAGATAATGTTTAAAACAAGTTTGCGGCCAGTTAAGCACTGTTATATAAGAACCATCAACTAATTATATGGGAGGCTCTTCAGCTTGTTACAGAAAACATAGGTTTCTTTTATGCGAGTTTAACGGACAATTTTAACGGACAATTTTTCCATTTTGATAACATAGTTGTCTTCTTTTTCCGCACAGAGAAATGTGGAGGCTTGCTGAAGGGTTCGAAAGGAGAATTTACGTCACCAAACTACCCACGTGACTATCCGAACGAACAAAATTGCACGTGGTTGATAAAAGGAGATCCTAAGAAAAGAATTATTCTTTACTTCAAATCATTCAGATTCGAAGGTAAGTAATTTTGCAAAGATCCTTTCGTATCTGAATTGAACGATTTCTTACATTTCGAAGAAATTTGGAATTTGCGCAATGGGCCTCAAACCCTACTCAATCAAACCTCTCGCATAGAAATGAATAAGAATATTGCTCGATCCAGGCTCTTCGTAGGATAGCGCAAACGTATATTACCTACTCCGCTAGGTGTACCAAAATACTGTTTACAAATTTGGAAATTCTAATACGGACCGTTTAAATCCAGTTACCCAAAGCAAGTCTTTAAAAGATTTGATTTGAATTTTCTAGAAAGAGCCCGTGTTTCCATTGAAAATGAAATCTAGCTTTTTCAATTCGAGGGCCATTTCACTCATTCGAAAAAGCGTAAGAGATTTTTCAGTACAAATGGATTTTTATGAATTCTTGATGAATTTTCTTGGAAGAAAAGGACTCTTGCCAAAGCTCTACCATATTTTGGGAATGAAATGCCCTTCGTTTCAATTAGTGTGTTATTGCATATTTAAAGTCCATTATTGTGCCTTGCCTCTGAAGGGGTGTTTGTTTGTTTGCTGTTCCCCGCTTCGAGACCCCTTTGTAGATCGTTATTGGTTCTCTTGTCTCTTCCGTTGTGTTTTTATAATTTTTATGAACCTAGGCTTTTCATTTTTATTCTCTCGCTTTCTAGGCTCCTTTGCAGATCATATTCGCTGTCAGTTTGATTATCTAACGATAAAGCAAGATGGGCCAAATGGAAAAAGACTTGGAAAATTTTGTGGTACTAAAACACCGAGGCCCATTGCATCCAAATCAAATATTTTATGGATTAACATGATCACGGATAAAACTGATACATTTGCTGGCTTCAGAGCGACTTGGGAAACGATTGATAGCAAACCTGAGGGTATGTTTTCAAATTTTAAACCTTTTTCATAGGATTACAGCAGATCCCAGCAAATAAGAACATGCTTGTTTGAGGGCCATACTATATTAGGTTCTTACTTTTAAGACACTTGGATAAATTTCAGGGTATAAAGGTTTTTAACAGATAATTATTAGAAGAGTGTCTTGTGTGACTCTTGTTATGGAGAAAATATTATTTTGGACCTGATTACTTGTTATAGATCTACAAATGGCTGTGGAGGACGCTCAGATTCTAAGAGCCAACTGGGACAAAAATGAACTTAACAAGGAGGATCAGAAAGATTTCTGGCACACGGAGGTCTTGTGCACCTGTATGTTTTCATCAGAGTGAAACATTCGGTACCTCTGGAATCTTCTCTTTTTCACGTCCTTCACAGCATACAGGGTGAGACAGAAACATGTAGGATATTTGCCGATTTTATTGATACAGTTTACATTGTAAATTCGTATCTTTAAAATTCATTGGGTAGAAGATAGGCTTACTTAGATGTGAAAATATATTTGATCGAAACTGAGGGGCATTTCACTCCCAAAAAGAAAAATCCATCAAATATGCGTTTCTGACGCTTTTTCGAATGAGTGAAATGCCCCTCAATCGAAATTGTTAAACGCCCCACGTTTTTTCAGACTTAAGTCGTTGCATTTCATATAAAATGATTTTTCTATCTCCTTCTAACTAAACAGGCTGTGGTGGATTATTTAAGGGATATGGAGGAACAATTACGTCACCTGGATTTCCAAACAAATACCCTCACAAGAAGACATGCATTTGGAGCATCCGAGTGCCAAAAGGAAAAGTTGTTACATTTCAGTTCTCACTGTTCGATGTGGAGAACCATTCATTTTGTAAATACGATTATTTGGAGATCCGAGATGGATGGGAAGATCAGTCACCTCAGTTAGGAAGATATTGCACAACGAGACCTCCTTATGGTACGATAAACCTCTTTTTCGCTATCATTGCAGATCTTGATTTAACAGGAAGAAACTGTATTTGCAGAATTTTGGTCGTCGCACTCTTCGTCAATGCCAGAAAGTCTCTTACGCCCTTTGGAAGAAACAATCTTTTTTTAAAATCCCTCTTTCAAGAATTTCTCACGCATTTTTGAAAGATTGTTGCCATCAATTTGTTTTGATAAAGTTTATGTTTGAATCGAAACCAAAAGTGTGATGTTTACTGAAAAAGTCACAGGTTTTACAAGTCATCCTTGAGCCCAGAAATTAACAACATTGAAACAGGGGCGAAAGGGGACAACCAAGGAGCAATTCTTTATTTTCCACAAATTTGCTATGGCACCTTTAAGTTTTGAATTTAATGGTAGGGAAAATGTTATGGCAAGCAAGGTGACATTTTGCTCACAGAAATGCATCAGAAACATGCATAGATTGATAAGGATCCTGTATGTTTACGAAAATTTTTCTGTTTTGATGAAAGTCTGAAGTAAATGTTTTTCTTGTTCCTCTAGGTTTAACGTCAACACAGAATAAAGTGCGAATTAAATTCGTCACCGATGAAACCACTGCAAAAACAGGATTTAAAATGAAGTGGAAAGCAGTCGCAAAGAAGAGTGGCAAAAATTTATCACCAAGTAAGTAGGCCTAATTTCTTTTCCTTTCTCGTCTTGACTATGGAAATGGGTAATCGTGACGGAGAATTTTTATAAAATCTTTATATATAAATAATCGGTAAATGGATAACTTTCAAGTGCTGCTATGTACCGGGTGAGTCAAAAAAGTCAGCATGTTTGGTGGGCTGTGAAATAAACAATACATAGCCGATGTTGTAGGAATTAGAAAAGCGCTTGTATTTGAACGTGTTTGTTTAGGACTGAAAATTCCATGTTATATTCTGATCCATGATTTACATGCCATTGAAATATAAAGTCAATACAATCGTCTATTTCAGAAAAGAATTTTAAACTGTTGACGATGAACTGTAAACATTTTTGCTTCATATTACATTGAAGACATCATTAACCATGGTTTCTGAAAATTGTTTCGTGTTTCGTGAAAAGGACCAGAAATTGCGGTTGTTTTTAGTTAATACAATAATTTTTCTCGAATTCTTGTAAAAGAAGGGTAAAATTCTAATGCTGAAAATATTGAAGATGTCAGAAAAGTCCAGCTAGATTTATGGTGAAATAGTTTAAATTTCTTTGAAGCCATTCAATTCAAAGAAAGTCATTCAGTTTTGTAAGTCACACTCTGATGAAGACACAAGTCAGAAAGGCCTCAGTGTGCTAAATATCTTGTCTTTTTTGCATCCAAATTTCTTCTACAAAGTTTATCAGTTCAAAGAAATAGATCATAGAGTTTCAGACTAAATTTTCCAAAGATTTAGAATCCATGCAAACTAATATTGGTTCTTCTTTTATTCAGGATGTCCATTGGGCTGGAAACTTTTTAAAAGTAGCAATGATGGGCCATTTTGTTACATTGTCAAGAAAAATTATTTCAGTTGGTATGGTGCTCGAGACGATTGCCTAACAAATTCAGCAGATCTTGTCAGCATTACATCCCAAGCAGAACAAGAATTTGTGACAAGAGAATTGTTGAAAGGGAAATTCATGTGGCTTGGTTTCACTGATAAAGATGATGAAGGTCGTTGGGCATGGAGTGACAAGTAAGTGAAAATCTTTCATTTTTATGTACACAGTGTCTCAAAAACATTGTTCCACCTTCTATTAAAGGGGCTGAGTCACGTAAAGTAGACAAAATTCTTTCGAAACGATGATTTTTGCAATATTTTTGATAGGCCATATCACAGAGATTTCCCGCTACTTTTCTCCAGATAAAGGTGTTATGATGAAGATGGACTCTTGAATTTCTTAGAGAAACAAACGAAACACTCGTATGTTGCTCGATTGCGAATTTATTGGTTGGCTTTAGAAGCTTTTTTTTTTTATTCACCCCATGTACCAAAATCTGTGCAGAACACTATGGGCATGTTTAAGCAACAATATAGATAAAAGAGAGAACAGGTTTGGTTACGGGAGACACTGTGATCAATCATGCCAAGGCGTCCATTCATTCTACCACTTTTTTAGGATTTAATCAAACGTCGAACAATTTTTTGGGACACGGTGTAATGTACAGTTGAGCCTCGATATCTCTGAGCCGCCTGGTCTTCTAGGGTAGATCGTTCACACAACAATTTTGATGTACTTTACAGACCAGTATGAACTTAAAGTTGCTAAGTTCATTCATAGCTATAATACTTGTGACGACCTCTTTCCTGAAGCTTTTCAGAATCTTTACTCTGTCTATTTGGGAAAGTGCAAATAATTCAAGTTTCAGTGCCGCTAGATAAAAAGATGTGCCTCTTTATCCCTCTTGATATTTAATTAACTCACTCAGTAAATTAAACTGTCTATCCTTCATGATGAGTGTATAAAGATCCTCTCCTTCTTGAACATGTCTTTCAGTGCCGCTAAATATATTGATTTGATCTCCTAATACTTTCTCAGGTTTTACGACCTAACAATTGATCTTGGACACTTTCTTTTGATATTACAAGTCACACTGCAGATTCAATTGACTGTTTATCTCTAACGAGTGTCTACAGATCTTTTCCCTCTTGAATCTGTCTTTCAATACCTCTATATATAAAGATATGGTTTCGTCATACTTTTTCATCTAATACCGAAATTAATCTTAAATGCTTTAAATTTGGTATTTTATCTTATCGTGGTCTTATTTTAATACCTTGCTACGTCAAAGCGATAGGCGCCTTTTTAGACAATTTGCAGGAACCCTTTATGTTGCCAATTCTAGATCAGATACTCCAGATCTAAAGACAATATTTTGACAGATTCTCGACCTCATGGTCTCAAAATTTTGCAAGAGAAGGATACTTTTCATGGAATACCCCCCCCCCTGATATCTTTGTAACAAATAAAGTTACATTTCATGTCTTTTCGTTGCAGTACAACACAACACTCCTTTACAAATTGGGATGGAGGTGACCCGAATGACGGGGGTTGGTTGCATAATGAAGATTGTGCTTTAATGAAGCCAGATGGGAAGTGGAATGATTACCCATGCAGTGATCAATATAAATATATATGTAAAAGGAAACCACTTACGTAAGTTATATTCTATTCTTGATATTTCATTTTGGTTGTGTCACTTTTCAGCGAGAATTGTCAAATCAGTGCTGTATGGGAAAAATTCAACAGTCACGTCAAATATTCAAAGAGTTATTGTCACTCAAGCTTCAGGGCTCAAAAAATGAAATAGGGTGGAAGTGGTGCTACCAGGAGGGTAATTGAAATGCTCAAGTCTTCCAGGAGGGAAAAAGGGAAAAAAGGAAAAAGAGATTGAAAGAAAGAGCAAAGAAGAGGAAGAAAGAAGGAGAGAATGGAAAAGGGGTAGAATGGGACGATGGAAAAGAGAAGAAAATGTGTAAGGAGAAACAAGTGCTTAGCTTGCTACCATGAAGAAAAAAGTTTTTTGAGCCCTGTAAGGTTTTTGCAGTCAGTCTCGTTTCCAGTGTGAGTTCGTTGCTGTACCTATTGTATTTTTCATACAAAATGGCTTAGCTTCAAGCTTTGGTAAACAAACATGGCAGTGATCTTCAGTGAAAAGACCTGCCTTGAATCATTAATTTCCCACAGAATTCACATCATTACCACCCACCATTTGAATGCAGCCATTGTACACCATGCACCAAGAAGCGCATGCGTGGCGAGACTAACCTAGGGTCAACCCAACTTTGAGTTTACACTGTAATTTGTTGTCAATACGGTGTAAACGAAAGTGGGTTGAACCGAGGTTAAGCTTAACCCAGGTTAAAAAATATAGTGTAAACGGGACTTTATATTTTCCCAGTACTGCAGTTTCTTAATTTCTTAGCTATCTCAATACCTGAAGTCAAATTTCCACTTATCATCTCACTATGCAGGAAATTCATTTCATCTGTCTGTTTGCAGGAAATTCATATTTGATTATTTCTCTTTCAGTTGATTTGCGTTCAATAGCGATTCAACCATTTTGGTAGAAAATTGAAAAGGGAACAAATGCAAACTCTCTGGTTAGATTTCAAGTCTCGATTCCAAACATGTGAACTGAAAAGGAGACAAGCAAAGGATGTGATATGGTAGCCTCGTTTCGAACAATGAATGCTATGGGATAAATTAGGAACAAGAAATTAGCAGGAAATTGATGTAATCATGAATTCTGCTCCATTAACCAGGGGGGTAAATATGACATATGTAAGCTCAAACTTAACCTGTCATGTACCGGGTAAGTGAAAGAGGTTAAAAATCTTGGTAGGCTGTGGAATAAGATATAAGTGGTCAATATTCAAAATTATAGTTTTAATCGATCAGTCAAAGGCTAAATTAGATGTGAAAATTTTGTTTTGCGAAATCACTAATCTTTCAGGCCAAGAAATTAAGCAAATGCTTGTAATGGGTTCGTAAAGAAATGAGAATTGCCCATCTGTCATATACGTTTTATTCCATAACCAGCCAAACGTTTTGACGTTTATTTTACTTATACGGTAAATTAGTTCTGGACTTGAATCTCTTGTTTCCCTGCAGCAAACCTTGTCAACTTGTCGACAGACGCATGAGCTGGTCACGTCCTTATTTTGTTCCCACACAAAAGAACCTGGATCGAGCGATATTTTTATAAATGTTTATACGAGAGGTTTAATTGATTGGCGTTAGATCGCCTATCACTGTCATGCATCTTCTAAGATTCTACATAAGGTATAAATATATTATTTGATTAAGGTTATTTTTTGGAATGGCTAAAAGGTCTTTTCTAACCAACAAGACTTTTGCTTTGTAAATCGAATACGAAGCGACCACATTCAATTCAAGGAGCGCATGGAAACAAGAGACTAACGTCGTAAATCGGCTGTATTATCGATTCCCATCCAACAGTTATTTATTTTACATTTTACCGGTAACTATTATTGGACAGGGCGATCATTGCATATGGCAATCACCCTTGGGCTACAAAATCTGATGGTGTTCTTGACATTCCTTGACAAGTTACAAAGTGATTCATAAGTCTATGTACACTATTACTTTACTTCATTGGCCAACATGTGATAAACAGATTCCTTGCTCGCTTTGAAATAAAGTAGCTCTATTGCGCTGGAAGAGTTGAATCGTTTTTTCAAGACTGGTGTTAGAATTAGGCCATGCAAGGAGACCCACACTAGGGTCTGGTTCGTCATCTTAAGGTCTTTTACATTGAATCACCCAGTCTGATCCATACTTAGTGTTCTAGAGACAGAGGAAATGTAGTAATAGAAAATTATCTGTTAAGACCAGACAGGAATGTGAAAAGGAGGCTTGTGTAAGATTGAACAGAAAGAAACGTTATATCAGGGTGAATGTTGCAGCAACAGATTTTAAGCTATTCTAAAAAGGAGTCTGGATCGAGCGCTAATTTTTACCGTTGAAGGGAGGGGCTCGATTGAGTGGTGTTAGAGCTTTTATCCGAGTATTGTTTACTTTTGAAAATTCGACAAAATGTGCAAAAATATCGATCGATCCAGATTGCTTTTAACAATCAATAGCTAAAAGTCCTATTACTGAACAGTGATTTCATAATGAAATTGATATTACATATTACAGCAAATCTCTGTGATAGCTTTCTGCCTCGTTTGGAACATGTTGTCATTTTTTATAATGCTATTTAGTATCATATTGACGGCAAAGGGAAGGAGAAATGGGCGGCGGCAAGATTTCCTAAAAGTTTAGCAAAGGTTAATGAATAGATGGACTTGCCCAATAGACCACTAGAAAGCCCTGCATCTGATGCTGTTTTAGGTGATTTGAAGTTGGAAAGGACAGGAATCATAAGATGGGACCCAATGTCTGTAGGATTCATGTCTTTGCTTTTAATAAATCTGGAACTTTTACTGAATTTGTAAATAATTGTGTTGTGTCAGTTTTAAACATGCAAACTTCTACTGGAATGGACTCTCAGGACTGCATTCTTTATTGTTATAGTAACGGGCTCACTTTACACATTTCTAAACTCAATACCATTTTGTCATATCGCTTTTTGATTTAATTAATATCAGTATGTTATTATTTGTAGTCGTCGTCTGTTTACTTTCATATTTTATTTTTCGTGACTTGTATGTTTAAATTTATTTTTGTACTTAGCTAAGTTAGGATATTTTTCCTTTCGAAATATCTCGTTTTAATGTGACAATAGGTAATCATTACCAAGTCCTTATGGGCAAACTGTAGTAGAAGAGGGAGGCGTTTTTATAGATGTATTAGAGAACTCCCATCTAAAAATGTATCGAAGGGGGAGCTTAGGACTGAAATGGGAAAATAAGCTGAAATATTGGCAATGATTTGTGTTCATATTTATATATCAACCTTCAGAACGACTTAAGAGAATTTTAGGCTAGTAGAACTATTCGACAAATTGTAATATAGGCCTAAGTCAGTAACAGGCCAATTGAAGTAACTGCAAAAGACATTACACTTTTCTGTGGTTGCTTTAAATACCATTTTGTTGATAGTTTCATTGAGGATATTTGAAAACGTCCAAAGACTGGTAGTTTTCCCAGGGTCCCGAGTACATCCCCCCTACCCATGTAGCATTCTTTTCCTACTTTACATAAAATGTCAAGAAATGATTATATTTTCAGCCGAAGGCCTTGCAGGGGAACCCACTTGCCCCTTTCTCATCCTGTTTTCTATTCGACATGATCTCTACAAGGAATCATTTTTTCAACGTAGGCCCTGGTCGGAGGCACAGAGGGTGCATTGGGGGCACTCCTTTAACCCATTCCTCTCCCTGTTTTCTGCTCGTCCTAATCCCAACAGAGGATTTGTTTCATCAGCCATTGGCCCTTGCTAATTCGTGCTAAGAGAAAAAAGAAGCATGGAAGGAAAATATGGCCTATCCTACTTATTCTTAGGTTTAGAAGTATATATTAACTGTATGCAGAGATTAGTTCCTAAGGTAGATCCAGAGAAAATTGTATATTATATTATATTATGTATAGTATATATCTCATGCTTTTCATTCTAAGCAACATCTATCCTAGCCATTGGGATACTATTTCGAAGTTTTACAGTCGTGTATAAAATAGGGAATAGGAGACGCCGCTGGTGAGTTTTATACGGAAACATCTGAAAGTAGGCTTAGGAAAGTCTTCAAGGCAACACTGCCACTCGCCATACACAAAGTGGAACATGAGACGTTTCTGAATGGCTTTTCCCCATTCACACATTCATAGAAAATTAGAGTTAGAACAGCTTCTGATTGTCCAAAAACTCAATTAATTTTAGTTTCATCCTTCGGACATTGTCTATCGTTTCTTGCCCCGATCAGTGTCAGACGAAAAGCTATCAATTTTTTTTGTGATGGCTTCTATTCCAAAAGAATCTACAGGATTTACAATGAAGATGCCGCAGTAATTCCAAGTTGAAGAACATTGCTGGTCTTATAAGGAAAGCGAAATCTTCGTTTCGTAAGGTACAAAATGGCCTAAGTTGCTAGCAGTTGACACAGACGATCGGTGCTTGTTTTGTCGTGTTTGACGTCATCTATTCTATTGAGAGTTACTGATAAACAACAGTCCATCCCTCAAGAGCATTTCGTCCCCAGAGGTGTGAAAACTCTATTCAAACGTAGAACTGACTGCATTGTTTCAAAGTAATCCCTACTGTTCAAAGTCGAAGAGTGATTGTTTCAAAGTTGGGAAATGTTTTGCCCCTTTTTTACCTCAAAACCTCATCAAATGAAGCAAGCTTTATGTCAATCGATGCAGAATCTTGTCCTCTTTCGACTCATATTTTTTCCAGATTTTTATCACCAGTGCTTTGGAAATTATCAAACAATCTTTGCGATCTCACCAATTGTTTAACCTTTGTATCAATGTATTGTTTGTCTGTTACAAATTCAATGGCTTTTGTTCCAAGATCGCGGGGTTTGTTTCACCCCATTTGGGGCCGAAAGACCTTCGGATCAAAGCGAATTTTACGTCATTCGATGCAGAATTTTGTCTTCTTTCGACTCATATTTTTTCCAGATTTTTATCACCAGTAGTTTGGAAATTATCTAAGAATCTTTGCGATCTCACCTTCGAAAATCCCAGTTTACACAATGGTTCCACGCTAATTGGCCTCGAAAAGACAACGGAAATCCAGTTTTTCGAAGTTAACTCTGCGAATACTCATCCTAAAAATATGAAACTAGTTTGAGAAGATCGGCCACCTAATTCTGCATCGTTTGATGTATAAATCGCATGGTTTTAGCCAAAAACGAAGGAATAAATGCGAGTTTTCTGTGAACCATGAAATTGGTCGAGAACAAAAGAATCCTAAAAAATTTTCAACCAAAAAGCATCACAGCTCCCTAAGAGACCTCTGCGGTGGCGTTACCTTATCATAGCAAGAAACGAACCCAAGGAGGATAGGCAGTCCTTCCCACAATGCAACAGCGACCATTTAACTATACAAACCGAGCGCACGCAGATTTCAGTTCAGTTGCGATGAGCAGACGTCGTGCTAGCATCCGTTGCACTCCTGTGAGCATCTGCCGGGGAAATGTTCACTGTGATAATAGTTTTAATGAGTTTTGAAGCTTGGTTCTTAGCTGCAGAGCTTGTTTAATGTTTACCGATCAAGAACAATTGACACAGTTGAAGATCACTTCCCAATATCGCACCATTGCTGTGGATGGGCCTAACCGAAGAAGGAGAGGAGAGTTTGAAAGTTTTGACTGGAAATCACGGATGGAGCGATGGGTACCTGCCCTCAAGACCCCACTGCGTTGAAACTGATAGCATAGCTCCTCAAATATGAACAATCTGGAAGCTGTGAGGTTCAGTATTATTTCTGGCAACATGTTGCTTCCTGAAGAAACCTTGTTGGAGGACAGAGAGGATTTGTCGTTGCTGACGACGTGATGTTGGTGAACCGTGCCAGCTTCATTCACCTGCTGCCAATAATCGAAGTTCCTTCGATTTTTAGCTGTTATCATCAAGTAAGATGGTTATTTTTGTATTGAGTTAAACCCAGGCTGGTAAAAGCCGTACCATTTCTTTTAGGCCCATCAAAAATCAAGATTGAAACTTTTTTCACAAACATGCAGTTCCTTTCATTGGAAACGTTTTTGTCGTTTCATACGAATCAGTGTGAAGAAAGACCTGTGCTGAATCTGCTCTTGATTTACATTACTGCAGAACCAAACCACATGCAAAATTTGAGGGGGCCAGAAGATTTTTTATGACTGATCACACAACTGGATTACCCATCTGAGAAGGCCAGTTAAACTGGCTGTGAATGGTTTGAGTGTCAGTTTGGCTGCTAAAAACTTTAAGACTGTTGTTGCTCTTAACTCAGACATTGTTTCCCTTTCCTTTCAGGTTGATCCTGGTACATACAAGAAACAAAGATAACTGTTACATGTGGCTAGATGTTTTACAACCTCTTCATGTACCCTCAAAACTTGCAGCTGACTGCAATTACAGACTCGCATAAGTAGGATCTGTGAATCACAGCCCCAAAAGAAGGGATATGTTGGAAGGAAATAATTTTAGTTGGGACTATTCTCACTTACAAGTATCAAAGTACAAATTGTATAGAAAACAACTGTAATAAACAAAGGCCCTCATAGATCAGTTGTTTGCCAATTTGTCTCTCATGAGGTATTCAAATCAAACCAAATTCTCTGAAGTAAAATCCAACTTATAAAATGATATTGTATTTACTCAATAGACTTCAAATTTCAAAACAGTCCACCTTATGCAAATATCCAACATACAAATCTAACTTGGGTGAAAAGTTGAAAGTATTTCTACAGATGGACTTGGGCCTTTTATTTTCTGTCTGACTTTGTGAAAACCTGACCTTCCCAAGTCCAACTGAATAAATGCCTAGTTCTTCACCAAGCGCTACACCAGAATGCAACTGTTCAAGTTGTGGAAGAGATGAATTATCAGAATTTGCAGCAAAAAGAGAAGAAAAAGGAGAAACAGCATAATCAGTTCATCAGTTAGATAAACAATATTCATTTTAGATAACTAGACCCATAATACTTGTTGCAAAAGACAGCATTTTATCTAATTTGGTTCATTAGCATAATCCAAGTTAGCAGTTTGCATGATATGATAATGATACTACTGTCTTATACCTCAAATCCCCACTGTTAAATGGACTCACACTGAGTTCTTGAGAATTCAAAGCAAAATTAATAAAAAAGTTATTTCAGGCTGTAGATTCTTAGCAGTATCTTTGAACAAGGAAAATGTGGGGTCAAGTATGCTGCCAGTAAGATTGTTGTGTTTGTAGCTACGTAATACATGTAATGTCTCTTAGCATGGGTGTTTCTGATTACCTTTCCTGTTTCTTTGATTTTATTTCAATGAAAAGAGCAAAAAGGAACTATATATTTGTTATCTATATTGTACTAGACATGGCAAGTAAAGATTTTTATGACTCAAAATAAATAAATGCAAAATTGATGAGTGATATAACCATATTGTTTGCAATTTATAGTACAAGCATTTTACTAAAATATCCCTTTTCATCGACAGGATCAGGGGATGTACGAAGGGCAAATGCCCCATTTCAAAAAAACCAGCAACAGCTTCTTATGAAAACACAATAAAAATATCTGGGTATACTTTTTACACCCCCATCCCAGCTTGAGGACTTTAGACCTGTAGTCCCTCAAAATCTTTGCTTGCCTCTGGGACTGCCCCTTTTGCCTTGCTCGCAATTTACAGTACCATAATTTACAAGTTCAAGTTATTGAGTGGAACTGGAGGATTGTTTGTTTGTTTTGATGTGTTAGGTAAGCAGTGTGCCAATAATTCCTTCCATCCTTTTCTCCACTGAATCACTTGGAAGTGTTGCAAGCCCAGGCCAGTCTTTTCCTGCAAACAGCAGTATTTTATCATCAAAATTTTGTTGATATTCAATGTTTGATTTGGTTAATCAAAGTGTGCAATTTGTAAAAAACTACTTAAAAAGATCCTAGAACTTACATCACCTTGTAATCGATAAAAAATAGATTTGAAAGAACATTACGTTGCTTCAATAAACTTCCAAATAGTCAACAGGCATAACTCACTCATGCACACCAGGCCCACAAACACCATGAAAAATAGCAAACTTCAGGGCGCCAAAAAATGACTTTATCGTGGGGACTTTTGGGGACTTTTAGTGAATTTAGCATCATACAGCATTAATCTTACTTGGAACGAGAGGATAACCTTTAGTCCCCATCATTTTGGAGAAACGGAGCCAGAAAGTGACGCCCATTTTCAAGAAACAAAATACCTTAGGCCCATCTACATTAAGTTGCATTTTCATGCATTAATTGTTAATGCCAGAGAAAACAAAGTTAATAAATCAATACTTATATAAGGCATAACATTAAAAATGCTTACCGCTGCGCGTTCCCCTTTGCGTTAATGTGTTGCGAGTACAAAACGTATCGATGACTTCCTTCGGCTTCGCCGCCATTGCGTCTGTCCTCTCATGCCATCTCAAAACCAATCGCGTTGCATTGTGGGAAGGACTGCCTATCCTCCTTGAAACGAACCTGTCTTACTACGAATTTATGCATTTTCCATCGCATTTGGAGGCTAAAGAAAAGTCCCTTTCGGTCTCAGATTTCAAATGTTACTGCGGGCTTTCTTACAAGGTATTCTTGAAGAAATATCGATTGAAAACAACCACCAAATTATCTTAAAGATTGCTTTAAAAGGGAAACTAAAATGAGGTATACTCGAAAATTTTTCATCTGACATTCATTAGAGTCTGAAATAGGCTTTGGGAATGTTTCGTGATGGCGTTTTGCTTTTCAAAGCAATCTTTAATTTTTGAGAACGTTCCGACCAGGTAATCTGCGTGCCTTCTCGATTGTCGGAGAACGATGGGAGATTTCTCAATTTTCTGTCTTTTTGTTGGTCATCTACACTTTTATTTTACTTTTATCAAACTGCCGTTTGAAATAAAAGAGTATTTCTGAACTGAGGTATTGAAGTTCTTTCAACTGCCGAAAATTTTGGGGGTTACTGCAGAAGATTGTGGCCCTTTCCCTTCGCGCTGTTCTTGAGATGCTCGCAGAGAAGAATAATTTCATGTCCAGATGATCAAAAACTCCTAAATCCAATTATAAAAATATGGAGAATAGTTTTCTCTTCGCAGAACATAGAAATTTTTAGTTCTTCCGTGCGATAAACACAGAAATTTTCAAAGAAAATAGTATTGCGATCAACTCAGGTAGTAAGTCTGAACCTATACAAAGCGGCACCTTTGATTCTTGCAGTATTGTGTTCAGACTTTATTGAATAAATCGGAATCCATTGCTCATTTTCAAATGTTTTTAATACCAAATTGTAGCGCTTGAAAAGCTGTATCTTTTGGTGCAAAAAGCGCTAAAATCGGAGCAATAGTTTCGGAGAAAATCGGGAGTTTCTTAATTTCGTCACGCTTGAGTAATAATTGCATGTAAACAAACCCAGATTGGTCGATTTTTTCTGAGTGATCCTCAAAAGTTGGTAAAATTTGGGCTGTTTTTCGGTTTGTTTACATGCAATTATTACTCAAGCGTGACGAAATTAAGAAACTCTGGATTTTCTCCGAAACCATAGCTCCGATTTTAGCGCTTTTTGCATCAAAAGATGCAGCTTTTCGAGCTCTACAATTTGGCATAAAAATGATTTAAAAACGAATGACAGTTAAGGATTTATTCGCAAAAGTCTGAACACAATACCTCAAAGATCATAGGCGCCGCTTTCAAAAGAATGCAGGACTGCGCTTAGGCCATTGCAGAACTTTCATCGCAGAAAATATCCGCACCTATTGCGCCAAAAAATTAAAGTTTCATATATTTAGAAAGCCCAGAAGATGCTCTTTCTTTTGATGCCAAATTCAGAATTTTTCGCGCTCTTCTTGAAAAAAGTTTCTTGCCTCAGGACACTGAGGTCACTGCATGCAAAAACAGCGGCCGTTCTCGATAGGATGATGCCGCCACGGCTACCCCAAACATCCTTCATTGAAAATATCTGAAACTATCGCTTCAAAACAATTTAATTTTGCCTCTTAGCGTGCCGTATTGTTTTGTTTGATACTAAATTCAGAATTGTTTTACTCAAGGCGAAGTAAATAAGATGAATTCAGTCTGACTTGAACGCATTGTTGCAAAATTCATTGAGTCTTCTCGGTAGAAGTATTCCCATACTTCGGATTCGGTTTTTAGGGTTGACTTTTTCGATCGAAATTGTAATTAAATGCCAAAGGAAGAACTTGAAACGCCACAAATCGTCCGCATAGGAAATTCAAGACAACGCGAATGAAACTGAGGAGAGATGATGGCGAAGAAAACAAGAAGGAAAGTGATTCTTGCGACTTGACTTATCTTCGATCGTAGAGCAATAAAATGAACAAAAATTGCATAAAATTATAGCGAAATCAAACTTACATATTCATACGCTACAAATAAATACAACAGAGGTTTGCATTTGATCTTTTTGCCATTTGAAAACACTTTTTAACGAAAAGGAAACAGCGAAGGCCAGCCAAAGCTTCTCATCTCCTTCGCAGAGGCAGCCCTTCCACGGATTTGCCGCTGTGATGCTTTTTGGTGGAGAATTTTTTAGGATTCTTTTGTTCCCGACCAATTTCATGGTTCACAGAAAACTCGCATTTATTCCTTCGTTTTTGGCCAAAACCATGCGATTTATACATTAAACGATGCAGAATTAGATGGCCGATCTTCTCAAACTAGTTTCAGATTTTTAGGATGAATATTCGCAGAGTTAACTTCGAAAAACTGGAATTCCTTTGTCTTTTCGAGGCCAATTAGCGTGGAACCATTGTGTAAACTGGGTCTTTCGAAGGTGAGATCGCAAAGATTCTTAGATAATTTCCAAACTACTGGTGATAAAAATCTGGAAAAAATATGAGTCGAGAGAGGACAAAATTCTGCATCGAATGACGTAAAATTCGCTTTGATCCGAAGGGCTTTCGGCCCAAAAAGGGGTGAAACAAACCCCGCGATCTTGGAACAAAAGCCATTGAATTTGTAACAGACAAACAATACATTGATACAAAGGTTAAACAATTGGTGAGATCGCAAAGATTGTTTGATAATTTCCAAAGCACTGGTGATAAAAATCTGGAAAGAATATGAGTCGAAAGAGGACAAAATTATGCATCGATTGACATAAAGCTTGCTTCATTTGATGAGGTTTTGAGGTAAAAAAGGGGCAAAACATTTCCCAACTTTGAAACAATCACTCTTCGACTTTGAACAGTAGGGATTACTTTGAAACAATGCAGTCAGTTCTACGTTTGAATAGAGTTTTCACACCTCTGGGGACGAAATGCTCTTGAGGGATGGACTGTTGTTTATCAGTAACTCTCAATAGAATAGATGACGTCAAACACGACAAAACAAGCACCGATCGGCTGTGTTAACTGCAAGCAACTTAGGCCATTTTGTACCTTGCGAAACGAAGATTTCGCTTTCTTTATAAGACCAGCAATGTTCTTCAACTTGGAATTACTGCGGCATCTTTATTGTAAATCCTGCAGATTCTTTTGGAATAGAAGCCATCACAAAAAAATTGAAAGCTTTTCTTCTGACACTGATCGGGGCAAGAAACGATAGACAATGTCCGAAAGATGAAACTAAAATTAGCGTATATTTTTGGTATTCCATGTGGCACAAAAAAACAGCTGAAAAAAGGCCTATTTTGCTGAAAAGAAAAGGGGTTCACCTTACTCTCCGCCCCGAAATCGGCATCCAAATTGGCCCTGCTTTTTGGAAAAAGCAAAGGGCTTGATCTTACTTTCTGGCTGTATATTGTATTTTCAAAACAGACCTAAAATCTTCTACCGTACACTGAGTGCAGGGGGGGGGGGTCGGCCGGATTGGTGTAGGGTAAGACTGGTGGTACGGCCTAAAGATGAAAACTGTAATTTTGAATTCCTTTAAAGTGCATCCAAGCTGCAACTACTTTATGTATTCAAATATCGTGCATTTTCCCTTATTGAACATTCCCCGATTTACTCTTTTCTGTTAGATTTCTTCAACATTGTGAGTCTTACCCCTACCACAGCAATCTCATCCCTTCACAACCAGCCGAGGAAGAAAAGAACTTTAGCTCTGCTCGGCTCTGCCCCTTGCTTCACATATTTCAACAATTTTTTAACTATCTTAGGATCAATATACCCTACAGAAAATCCAACTGGCCTAATTCCATGCGTGAAGTATACGATTCTGTACGTTTTATGATCAATAAGACTTTTGGATAGACAGTCATTTTGATATAAAGGCAAATACAACTTCTACCCTCCACGTATTTTTTTGATAAGAAACTAAGAATTTGGGCCAGTACTGGAAGTTTCTTAAAATTATCAGATTATGAGTACTCAGAGTTTCTCACGAGTCTCTTGAAGGTTCCATAACAATCTTCATGTCCACTACCTGGTACATCAAGAACTTTTCAAAACAAGGTTTTTTGAAGCTGTCCGATGTTTAGACTATACTAAAGTACCTTACAAGTAATATGATACAAAAAACAAGTGGAAACAAAGTAAAGTGCTTATTTATAAAAATAAGCAGTTTCTTATTTTCTTAGTACTGGAGTTTCTTATTTCTTTGGCGATCTGAGAGTTGAATTTCTTGTAAGCAGTTTCTTATAAAAAAATACGTGTATATTGATAAGTATTTCATTTATCATGTGAATTTAAAAAGAAGTCTTGGAATGAAACTTAGGCTTCAGCATACGTAATAGATTATTGCGCGGTACATGGCTGATGGGAACCTTTTACCATGATGCTTTGCGTCACATTGAATTTCGATCGATTTGATAGTCTGATTTTCTTCAATACCGCAAAGGATCTTGGTAAAATATTCCTCGACGCTATGTTTAGCGCAGTCGTCTATATTAGTAGGCAGGTTTGAGATGTAATTTCAAAATAAAAGCTTTGCACGAATTTTTGCAGTTCGCTTCAAACATGGGAAGGCTATATAAAAGAGAATATCACAAATTATGCTTTCTGAGCTACATAAATCCTCAAAACACGAACCTTCTTTTTGAAATTACATTGAAAATTCAGAAAGCTTTTTGACAATTAATATTTAGAATGATGATGGAATTATCGAACTTCAAATTCAGTTTGCCTAAATCATTCCTGAATCATTTAAGATCTACTGCAGCACATCATTCGAACACAAAGACACATGTGCTCTTTGGCAAGGAAAAGCATTCATAGTCGCAGCTATTATTTTGGCACCAAAATATTTCTACACTTAGGGACACTCTCTTGCTACATCTACAGGTTGATCCTTTTAAAACTTTTCCGTCACGGCAATAGACCTTTAATCTATTCTACAAAAGTCTGAGACCGCGTCCACACGATGCCGGCGCATTTTGAAAACGGTGAAAAATGTGACGGATAGGCTTCCCGTTAACACGAAAACGGCACATTTTTGCCGGCAGATTTTGACAACGGTAGATTTTGAAAACGGAACTCTAACTGGCACATTTTGGAACCGGAATCATGTTTACACTCAAAAATGATGAAAACAAAATATTCTTCGAAACTTTCGGAACGAGGCTGATCTATTCTTAAGGTGTTGGCACATTTCTTTGGCATTAAAGTCTTGCAACGAGTTCCATACCATCAAATTTCCTACCATTTTCAAAATGTGCCGGTATCGTGTGAACTTAGTCTAAATTGATCAATATAGTTATACGCTGGCAAGAAAAAGATTCGATTGATCGGAGGTATAGCTTCATACTTCAAAATTTGATAGATTTCTGTTTCGGTATAAAATGATTGCTCCATCCACACTCTTTTGCAGAATAGCTGACGTGTTTGTTACTAAACTGATTTCTACCAGTTCCTAGCCAAGATAATCTGAACTATCTTACGTAAAGAAGCTAATCAATAAACCAGTAAAAAACTCAATTGATCGCAACAAAAAAGAGTTTTCTGAGGCAGGGATATTGAAAGCGCAGATAATACAAAAAGAGCTTATCCAGATGGGTTATGCTATGATTTGTAAGGAGAAATTTCACATTTCTAACAAGAATATCTGAAGCCCAATTCACACTAAGAAAATTTAACCAGATTCTTTTAGACCAGGTTAAATTTCAACCAATTATCAGAAAATGATTTGTTGTACCAACCAATTAGAACATAGCTTTCTACCCCCATTTACACTGTCAAGTTAACCCAGCTTGAACTAAACCTGGGTATAAAATGTTGCGTTTTGATTGGTCAGTCCAGCAAATTGACTGCATTAATTGATTGAAATTTAACCTGGCTTAAATAAAACTGGTTTAACTGTGTCAGTGTGAAAACGGCATTTATTAACCTGGTTTAGGTTCAGCTGGTTTAATCTGCAAGTGTATATGGAAAGTAAGTCTTGTCATGAAACGAGAGACAATTTGAAAACCAGTATAGGAGCTTATTTTCTTGAAATTTCGAAATTAGTGAATAACATTATGGGATAATCAATATATTTTGATTAGTATCAAGATTAGTGTCGATCTTCGAGATCCTTTCATAATCAAAACAATCATGATTAATATATTTGCTCTACTTAATATATTTGTTATATTTAATTTAAGTGTCCAAAAAATAGACTTTTTAGCCATTCTAAATCTGAATCGAACTTATATTTTGGCGAATTTTCGAATGAACACAATAGTGATTGAAGCGATAACGCCATTCGGTCGAACGTCGCTCGATGCAGATTCCTTCGTAGACTTGCTAAAGGTCTATTCTGCTTTCAACAAAAATATCTGAATCACAAACACTGGAATCATGATTGCTCTGATTGCAAAAGGAACACCCTAATCACATAATCGACTCTGATTTCAACAAATAAAAATATATCATTTACTAAACGAACACAACAAACATTCAAGCTCAAATAAATAAATTTAGGTTAATTATCAAATTGTATACATATTCATTAAAGATTGATAATTTTTACAATTTAATAAGGGTCACCAAATTCATTGTAACTTTTTATAAGATGTCTGATCGCCAAATTTTCAGGAAGATAAAACTTCAGAGGTGTTAACTTATCCAGTGTTGCCAAGACTTCATCGAAACCTGTTTGAAGAAAAGAGAAGCGTCAATATGGATTCAATATGATGAAGTGTGAGTATATCATAATTTTTCCATGTCTTCTTTTCGTCATCGAATCCAAAACCACTGGTTAGGTCTGAAATGATACCTTCAATGATTTCAACCGTTACGCAAGGTAAATTTCACGAGGATAAACGTCGCCCGTTTTTGCTTCTTTTCGCATAAGCAATTTATGTATTTTCTATTTTATCCTATCCGCCATATCACTGCATTTATAAACATTAGATTCTTAACTCTCAGGACAAAATTCATTCAGTGAGGAGATTATTGATAATTTGATCACGGTTTTGCGCAGATTTCTTTCACGGATCTCGAACTTACGAATTTCTTGTAATTTGATTCTACCTATTCCAGTGGTTCTAAAAATAGAGCAAAAATCACAAAAATACTCCATCCTTTTGGCTATCAACTAAACTTTGATTCATTTGAACATCCAAAATATTCTCCACATGATGAATTTTTAAACATGTGAAGTTGGCCCACCTGTTACGAAACGACGCATCATTAAAAAGGCTCTGTGCCTGCCAGTAAATTGTAAGGACTGTGAGTACGGTAAATGTACCAGCAACATAGTTTGTGCCTGCAAGAGGTGCTCGGGCTCTTGTACACATTAATTCCCATTAATGAGACCTGTACGAAACTGATATCCTTTAAAAACATGACTCAAAAAAATTTCCCTCTGTTTGACAAACAATTGCAGCAAAAAACAGTTCTGTGATAATCATATTACAGGGATTAATTTTACTAATAGCTTAAAGGTTGCAGTTTTTCGTATTCTTATGGTAAATTTCAAAGTATTAGTCTTCTGTCAAATTCGTAAGAGTTAAAAAATCAAACCTGCAGGACAGCCGGAAAATACCCTAACGCATGATCAAATCTTCCATGTGGCAAGACGGAGGTTGAGATGGAAACTGAAACTGGTATCTTATTTATTACTCTGAAAAACGACAATGGAAAACAGTAAGACCGAGAATTAATGTTTCTTTTATTTCGAGGTGCCTTTGATCCTATGTTTTTCTGGATGTTAGGCAAGATTAATTGTTTGAATCGTTCCAATTTACCATAGGACTACAATCTTGAAAATTACCAAAAACATGCAGAAAATACTTCTATCATCAGGTAGCTATTAGAAAAATCAGTATTGAAGATTATAGTACAAGCACATTTGCTGCAACGATTCTTTGAACAAGGGGACATTTTTTGTGTCATTCAGGAGATACAGAAATGCTGCAAAGACATACCTGTTCTTGCTAGAAATGAAAATCTCTCATAATGTCTGTCAACTAATTCAGGACACCTCACAACCAAACGAACCCAATATAATAATTTCTGTCGATTCAAACCCGCTGATACCAACGCACGAAACATCGAGTCATAGCCTCTTTTACGTGGCTCATGTGATGTCTTGATTTTATGCATAGCTGTTAGCAGTGACTGAAAAAGAGGCAAACACATAACGTAAGAATGCGAATGATAAATTAGATAACGTTCCTCAAAGAGTCATTTATATTGAATGGGCAACAAAAATGTAGAGCATTTGGCGGGCTGCGGAATAAAAAGAGCAGGACCAGGGAGCGCCGAATGCAGGACCGTTCTTAAGATGGAGAGCGTGTAGTGGTAAAAAGGCTTCTTTATGAAAAGAACAAAGACAACAATAGGACAATAGGACACGGCATTGTTTCTTGGCCATCTTTAGCTCAAGGCACTTGTGCAACATCGATTTAAAAAGGACATCATTGGATTTTTTGCTCTGTGCAAGCATTAACACCGCACAAACCCTTTAAAAAACTAATCATAAATCCTATTGTGAATTCTTGAGAATCCTTACGCAGGACAACCACGTTAACTGTGCACAGGCCCTGCACTGTATGCCGGCTTTTGATGAATTGGCTTGATAAACTTTACTTTGAGGAAGAAGCATACGTCTAATCTGATGATTTGCTATGAACAAATCTGAGCATCACATAAAATGAAATGAAACACATAACTAAAGAGCTTTAAGTCTCCTCAATACGTGTCTAGTTAAACTTTACTCTTATTGTGTGTTATCTGCATTCTTCTCTATTTCTAGATATACAAATGACTTCATCAAAGTCTCCTTCCTTTCAGCTTCCTTTTGAAAAACAAACAAAAACTAAGAGCTCTAGCTAAAACAATTTTTTTTCTGGCCTGAAATTAAAGCTTCAGAAGTTCTCTACAAAAGTTGGTCTACATCATCTTCCCTTCTCGAAGCTACTGTTAAGTTCTGTGCTACTAAGATTTCTCAGAAAGCTGTATAGATAGCAATGCAAAGACAGAAAATTTTTAAGATGAGAATATTACCTGTTTTGGTGTTTCTTGCGTTCCCCCAAGATCAACTCCAAACGATTCAGATAATTTTACATTCGGTTGGTTATTGAATCGATTTCCATGCTAAAACCAAGAAATAAAAGTTGATAATATTATCTGGCCGGACACTAGTATCTGGCAGTAAATACAGTAAAGTCCCGCCTCTAAGAAACTCGTTTCATAAGAACAGCTTGATTGGTTTCTTAAGTTAAGATATAAATAATTCTTCAAAACAGGGTGTGTAGACCACGATATAAGAAAAGTTTTTATACTCCAAACAGTTGTCAAGATTGTAAAGAAAACATTTTAAAATATGACAGTTGTACAAGAAACTGATAGTTTGGGCCAGCACTGAAAGTTTCTTGAAATTATAACAATTTAGGATTCATTCTTTCATCCTTGTTTCTAGAGGAGTAAGACTTATTGGAGACATAATCAAATATATGCTATAAAATATTACTAAGTACCATTGTAAAAGAAACTGAACATGAATCGTCCTGGATAGTTTCTTGTAGAGAAGTATTTTTATTCAACGAAATCAGGCCTGAGTTTCTTATAATGTAGTTTCTTAAAGGCGGGACTTTACTGTAGTCTTGAATCATAAACCAGAATTTTTTAACTTTGATACTTTAAAACTTCATCTGCATTTTAGACACTCCTCCATCCATACATTAAAATTACCATAAGTAAAACAGTAGCCTTGTCTAGAACAGATCACAAAGTTTATCAGCTATTAATCATGGATAAGTTCCTGATTTTTAATGACTGAAAATTCATTGATTGCAAAATATTATGAAAGTGAACCTTGGTTTTATTAATAATTACAGATTTTCCACTGGGGTACAGAATTATCAAATGTCTTCTTCATAAAATTCCGATTCTAGCAAATAATTCTGTTCTTTTTTCTGGTTTGTTTTCAGTCATAAATATGTATAGTTATTCTTTTATTATGTCTTTGCATGACTTTGATCTTCAGAAATCCTTCCTAGCCACAAGCTATAAATTAATTTGAGAAATCACAATTGAACAAGCCTTGCTTTGGAAGTGGTTTCTATTTCAAAACAACAAGAAGTCTTTAAAAATATTTACCCTGAGTTTGTAGAATTCTGAGAAAAATTCCCAAGCATGCATGTTTCCAACTCTAGCAGATCTCTCTGATATGCAACCAAGTAGCGTTTTAGTTGATAAAACTGAGGTCTCCACGCTCTGCAAAATCAATCAGAATGATTAGATAAAACTTAAAACGGGTAACACATATCAAAAGGTTTAAATCAGTGCAACGAAAGTACACAAAAATAGCAAATTTAAAATTAATGCTCAATCTTCGAAACAGACGATAAAGAATAATCAACTTTCGAAATGTGAAATTAAAAAGTCCACATCGAGCACCTATAAACCATTGCCAGCATTACTGAGCTGAGCCTTAGGATAATTTGAATAAAGGTTTATTTTTTCACTGACAGCTCACTAAAAAAATTAATAAAAAATAAAAAAATTAAGAAAATCAAGGATAAAACTTGAAACCCACAATGATGGTCAAGAACATGATTTACCATGGCAAATCATCCAGGAACTGTGGACCAATTTTCATGTGCCTAGTAAAATTCACACATTATTTTCGGTGCCTACAAGCTGGTTAGGAAACTATGCTTACAATCATAACACTCTGAGATGAATGCAAATAATTTGTAATGATATTTTGCGCCTATGAGTGGTGCTCTTGCACTCACGCACATTAACGAGGCCTGCATTGTCCATTAGATAAATCAGTGTGTCTCAAAACAGTTGTTGCACAAAACTTTTGTCTAGACATTGGGGAAGACGTTTAGAGAAAATTAATATCATTCTTGAAAGGAAACAAGGAAATAAGGAAACAAGGAAAAATGGAAACAAGGAAACAAGAAAACAACGAAAAACGAGGAAACAAGAAAACAACGAAACAAACTGCAGTCTGGAAGTCTTTTGGCTATCTAGATATAGTATGCTAGTTGCTCACGGCAAAAATATGAAAAAGATTTGAGACAGGCATAAATACAATAAAGTCATTTTAATTAATTAATATAAAGAGGCTTACCCTGCACAGGCCATGTTGAAAGAGATCTCTTAATGACGGAGCCAGCTCTGTCCTTACAATTCGTATTAGATCAGTTCGAAGAACATTTTCTATCTGCGAGAAAGAGGAAAATAAAATGAAATCTCCCATCAAAATATCTGTCACATAAAAAATCAAACTATTCTTTATCACAGATCGGAGAAGATTAATCTAAAGTTATAGCAAAATTATCTTGTCGCACTCATACGGTAGAACTACCGAAATACACAATGAGCCGATGCAAGGATGTTAGCTCTACTACGAAACAAGATAAAAGTGGATAGCACTATGAAAAATACCGAATTGCAATAAATAAATCAGCCACTTCACCCGCTTGCTACGACAGCTCTAGCCTCACCCCATAACGACCCTTAAGTTACGCTCGTATCGCTGAGTTGAATCATTGTTGTTGTTGTTGTTGTCGCTCCACTGAGGTGAGGGCGTTATTTCCCTGGAGCTGTAAAAACGGCAAAAATGTCAATCAGCGACGAGTTTTTGTCGCACCGCTGTCTGCTAGTCAGAACGTGGCTTAGAGGCAGGCGGTTTTTGCGATTATGGCAAGAGTGATCCTTTACCGAAGTACTGATACCTAGTTTTATGCTACAGCGGTTCTAGAAAAGTGATTTTTGAAGCATTTTAGACTCGGTGGGCGTGACAAAAAAGTAACAGATGACTTTGGCCCAACAGCTAAATTCTAAAAAAGAATCCAAGTCGAACGATGGCTTGATACAGTCCGAATTTAGACAATAAGCTCCAACGCTTCTTAATCGAACCTTTAGTTGAACAGCTGAAAGGTTTCAATACGGAGCTAATCCGTTTCTACAAGCGTAGGTAAATGAGTTGTAGTTGTAGCATTATCAGATCAGGCAAAAAATGAAACTACGACATGTAAACGAATCTATGACCGCACAATGGATCTACACACATTTTGCAGAAGTTTCAAATGTACACAAAAGTGATAGAGGCTCCAATTCCATTCAATCGATCCTCACATATAAAAATGTGCAAAAAATAACGCTCGATCCAGACTCTTTTATAGAACAGCTAATAGGTCTGATAATTATTCCAATCTTCTATTCAGTTATCTATAAGTCCTTCCAGAAATCTGAAAACCGCAGTTGCAAGTTTTTGCTCTTTGTTTCATAACCCTTTGTTCTTTTGCATAAGGGGTCTTCTACTCGTAGGCTAGGTGTCATTCGTGTGTTTGATAAAGTTTTCTGGACATAGAAAATCCTTTCAAAAAGGTGTCAAAGAAGCATAGGTTCCAAATCTCTGAAAAGGTTTATGTTAGTTCCAAGACCCGTTTCTGCAAAGAAACTGTAGACACTTTGTAATAATTCTCCCATTGGAATTTTCAAAAATCTTGAACTTAAAGTTTATTTTATCATTCAACTAATACGATGATGGTCCGCCATCACATTTCTAAATCGTGAACTAAAAGAGTGACAGACTTTTGCTTGACACCATATTGTGGGCATTCACACACTAAGGTTTCCTTGAAAGCTATCCTGTGTTTCCTCAAAAAGTTTAGAAATTATAATGGGTTGAAGCTTCTTTTTCAAACTTTTCTATAATCTTTAAACAAGGAGGAAACTCGTCTTATTCTGAAAATATTGAAGATTTCAAAAAAACTGTCGGTGACGGAGTGAAGATTTCAAAAAAGTCACGGAAGGATTATTAAAAAATAGTTGAAATTTCTTTCAACTCATTTCATTCAACGAAACAGGTCTTGGAACTTTGTGCCAATCTTTTTAAAGCTTTGAAACAAAAGCTAGGACATACCCTTTCATCTTCAGCAGTTGCATCTGAAACCATTGATATAACAGAAGGGCTTCTACTTCTTGTAACTGACGTCACAGATTGTAATCTACTTCTCGGCCATGATTTTCCATCCGGAGGAGGTGATAATGGGTCGGATTCATCGTCAGTGTCCGGACATAACATTCCGAGGTCGGATAATTGAGTATGTATTCTGATGATCCGATCTACTGATGCTTTCAGTGTATTTAATGCTTTCCTGACAAAAAGTGAGATTTCATCAGTTACTGATATGGAATTGATACAAATTTAGGAACTGGATTATATTTAGAGAACATGGAATTTGTCTGTTCGGGGAAACATTAGCAGAAAAGTGTTGCACTAGATTGTTGAATGGCTTTATATCCTCAGTTTCCTTGCCGCAAACGTTTTCATCAACCTCCTTACTATTGTTGCCTAAATTTCATTTCGTGGTTTTCAAAGCCTGCAATTCAACGACTGGAAAAAACCAAGCAAAGCAACGATGCCAAGTCCGAAATTTAAAATCAGAGCTTTTGATTGCAGCTGCAAATTGTGTGAAAGAACATTTCACATCTAGGTTTCCTTCAGTATCATATATTCATACATGTCGGGCTGGAAAAGCATTTTAGCACCTTCTGACGGAAAAAGTATTGCCATAATGCCTTCAAAGATTTGCTTAATTAGCTCTATGCCAGTCAAATGGAGCAATAGGAATATCTTTGTGCGACAAGATGTAAAAAATGGATACTACATGAAAAATAATGGAAATTCAGAAAAAAATCCGGCACTGGTTTGCAAATCATTGAAATTCGAACAGTTTACAACTTTGAAATATCCTGTTTGAAGTGTAACATCATCCAGCCCAGAACATGGTTCTATCTTGTATTATTGGTATCAATCATCTCATTGCTACTGCTTTTGGTCGACTTAAAGTAAATCATTTGTCATTATTCGTTACCTATCATCATATTACTACTTCCGTATTACTATTATCATATTACTATCATAGAACGAGAAACTTACTGATAGCCAGCTGCAGCAGCTGTAGCAGCCGCTTTTCTCATCATATGCTCTTCAAAATGTTTTGCGCTGCAACCAAATTGGCTGAAATAAAGAATAGAGCATTATATACCGTTAAAGCTCTAGTTAGCCCTCCTAGTTAGCCTCCCTCTCTCATAAGCCCCCTCTCTAATAAGCCCTCCCTTCTCAGCCCCTATCATAAATAGGCCCCCATTTCTATTAAGCTGCCCTGGCTTTTATCAAATTCAAGAACTTATCAAAGATTTCTAACTTCTTTCGCTAAAAAAGCTTGCATGTTAGCTTTGACATGGTTTGGGATAAAGACCGTGTCGAATCTCTGTATCTGACTTATAAAATTGTATGTTTAATTCGCTAAATATGGAGTAAAAGAACTGAAAAAACTATTACATACATCTTTGTCATCTGATTTTGTGGATAAGCCCCCCTCACTATTAAGTCTCCCCTCTAGAGTGTCCAAAATCAAATAAGCCCCCCTTGGGGCTTAGTGTTTTTGTGGTATGCACTGGGAAGAAAACTCTGTTGAATTGAATGGCTAAAAACTTCTTCCAATAAAAATAACGCTCGATCCAGGCTCCTTGTAGAGTAGCTATAACTTCTATTGTTTGCTCTCCAAACATAATTAAGCATAAGCAAAAATTTTACCTGATAGCGAAAATCTGCAACACAGCAAGAGCCTTCTTCATCACAGTAATACTGGCCTCATGAATTCTCTGCATGTACGAAATTTGATGAATATATATTTAACATTTCGGAAGACGCAAAGTAATGTAATAATTTCATACTGAAATAGCGAACGTTTTTTCTGTCGGGCAGTGTCCTGGAAAAAGTACTCCCATCAAAAAAATGAGCAAAACTCAATGACAAAACCTATCATAAAACTTAATTTTGCTCTTTTCGTCAATAATCTTAATATATTCAAAGACGATAAAATTTTTGTTTTCTTTATGTAAAAACCAAAATAATAGGTTGAAAAACCTCAATCTAAGTTAAACTTTTAAGTAACATTGTAAATCTTGCCTAAAAGCCATAATATAGTCTCCGGTGCAGACCATGTGGGACTTCTATTCTTTCTTTCCTCCTCCTCGACACGGTCTGAAACGGAGCCTAGCAATAATCATAAGATTATCATTATCCGAAGTCTGCCATGATTGTTCGCATTTCTTTCTGATATTTATGACTAAACTAGGAGCTTAACATGCAAATAGAAACTAATCTAGCAATCATCAGTACTTTTTGTAGTATGCTTCAAACTCAGGGCAGCCCTAACAGAGCTAAGTTTGCTAATTTTAAACCAGTCTCAATCAGCTATACCTGGGAAAATAATCTGGTCTTTGATCTACGTTTCAAACAAAAAATTTAAAGAACGACTATGTCATCCAATTTTGGTGATTTTCTAAATAAGAGTGCCCTTTTGGGACACCCAATATCAAATTTGACTTGCAGACATCTAACTATTCTTTCATGCTACAACCAAAGCAGGGCGGTATCGATGTAGCAGGAATCAGCAACTGTTATGTGTCAAGACAATTCAAAGATCAGAGTTACCAGTTGAAATCTAACAAAACGATTAGAATTTACAAAAATCGCATAAAAAACAGCAACGGATCTAAAAAGAGAAATCATGATGCTTCACAAATAAATTCGTATACTTTAAAATTGTAAAGGAAAATTCATTAAAAATAAATTTGAAAATACCTTTCTTTTTTCTTCTGATAATTTCAAAATTCTGGTATGTGGAGCAGGAATTCCGGATTCATTTTGCAGTTTACGTTTTGTGTTTGGAGAGGCTGAGTGCTTTGGCGATTCCATCGAGTTCTGTGAGATTAACCTAACGGTTGAATTCTTTCCCATCTACAAAATGAAATGAAAGTAAGAAAGAGATAAATAATAAGAAAGAGGAAGTTTAAAAAGTCTTCTCAATTTATTTTAGTATATCATTTCATATGGCTGTGAATAAAAGTGACAATAATGAATGTTGGCTTGGTTTTCTTTGCAATGAAAAAATCTTATTAGCACTCTTCTCAGAAAAGCAAAGAAATATTGCTAATTATGCCCCACAAATGATATAAATAAATCATTACTTTGGAGAAAATTATTTAGATCAATTTTGGGAGTAAACTGAAAGATAGGCCTATAAAAACAGGAGCCATAGGCAAATCTGCTGAGGCTATTTTAAAATTTTGTACCACCAAATTTTTGTTTACAATTATTGAGCCATGTAAAAGACGGTAGATTTTGCTTAAATGCTTTCGCGGGAATACCAAGTTAATGTACGAAGAGCTCGTGCTGTATATATTTTCAGTTCCTATTTTCATTGCTATCTTCATTCATACTTTGCGCACTCTCCTCAATTTTCACTTGATAAAAATACTTGAATATTATGATAAAAAAGGTTAGCATCTCTCAAAAACTGCATTTCACTTACATGTCTCTTTTCCTTTTCTTTCCCATCCAAGTGCACATCAGAGGATATTTGTTCATTATCTGAGAAGGATTAAACAGAAAATAACCTAACGATAAAAATGTCTCTTAAAAAAACACGCACCCATTTAAATCTAATTATTTTTCATTTCAACTGAATGGTGGAGGAAACTCCGATACAATACAAAGCTTCTTAGTAAGCATCACAGTTTCTTTCTCCAATTAGCCTACAGTTTCTTTTAAATGCAGCTTCTTATAAAGATAGTGTAAACGGATTTCAAATTTAAGTAATACCGGGTGAGCCAGAAAAAAGTTCCCACTTTAAAAAATTCATAGTGCCAAGATTCAAATTTCAGTTAAGGCCAAAAGATCACAGTATTTTTGTGATTTTTCTTGATATCTTACCAGCACTAGAAGTATCAAATGCAAAATACAAGGATGGATGGGTCTGTGACTGGTTGCCTGTTAAAGAATTAATAAGGTACGACAGGTTAGTTATGACGCACAAGATCCTTCATGGAAACTGTCCGGACAATTTGCAAAATAAATTTATGCGGAGGTCCCAAATTTCAAGCTATTCAACAAGGAATAGCCAAAATCTCCATTTGCCTAAACCTCGATTGGAATTTACCAAAAAGAGTTTCCAATTTACCGGAGCCTCGATATGGAACGAGATCCCGCAACAGTACAGAGACTTACCCGCTCTAAATTGCTTCAAAAAGGAAGTTAAACAACTCCTAAGGAGCTAAGGTGGGTGAGTGCGTCCGGGTCCCTGGGGCCTCGTGATGCTTTGGGGGGTGGTGCCCGGTTGGTCCTGATTTGGTCTATTCTAGGCCGGGTTGGGGCCTGTGGGGTGCCGTCCCTCTGGGTGTTGCGGGGCCGTGGGGATCTGGATGCATTCATCTACCTTGGCGGCAATTAAAGCACGACCCCTAGGAAGAGCAGCCTTTTAGGGTTTTTAAATTTCTATCATTAATTTTTTTATTATACTTTGTAGTAGCTGATAGGGCATCGTGCCTAAACATTTATGATATGATATGATATGATCGGTAAATTTAATTTTATAAAAATCTCATGGTTGCAAAATGACAGAAAAAGGGCCAAAAACATTGATCAACTCGTAAGGACTCTCCTAACACAGAACAATGCACCATGGCCTTTCACGTCTCTCAAAATTTATACGACATCAATTTTGAAATAAATACTAAAAATTTTCAGACCCATGGCAATAAATGTGAAGTGGATATCTCTCACCCATGAACAATTGTATTTTATTTATTGATCTGTGAGAGGAGTCTTTTATCATTTGATCAATGTCTTAGTCATTGTGCAACCATGAAATTTTTGTCAAGTTGAATTTACTTACATTCCTAGCGCTCATGAGACAGCAAGAAAAATCACAAAACTACTTCGATCTTTTGGCTTTTAACTAAAATTGCAAATCATTCAAATCTGTGAAGCACTCTTGGCGCTATGAAGTTTCAAAAGTGGGAACTTTTTTCTGGCTCACCCGGTAAAAATTAAATGATTATTTCTTCATCACGTCTTCTCAGTTTAGTTAACAGAAATCGTTCCTTGTTAAATTTTAATCAAGGAAAACGTACAGAATGATTAAGAACATTTATCATGTTTAAAAAGACGTCACACCTTTCAAAAACTCTACGAAGTTCTCCATATCTTTAATTTGTGAACTCAGCTGAGTTATGAGTTGTTCCTAAAATAGAAATAAAACAGAAAATAAAGTACACTAAATTTACAAAGAAAAAACTTGATCAATACGAAGGCAAGCAGAAACTTCTTTCGCAGAAACACTTTTGAATCAATATGAAATCTGTAAAAGTTGAGTGAAACACCATTTGTCTTTGAGCTTCGTATTCATGAGATCATGCAATCACAGAACTTTTCCACATGACAAATTTCAATTTGCATCGACTTGACTCTTTCAAAAATTTGGAAATTAATGTTCAGCAAATCTAGTTTAAATTATTTCAAGATAAAATAAGAGAACTATTATTTCTGATAAATAATTTTTAAGCGATTGTATTTCTGGCAGCAAAATTTCTGGTATTCTACAATTTTTTCCACGATTGAAAAGAAAATAAAAATTGCAAACTTTGAGTTTGAAACATCAGACAAAAACAAGCAGAAAAACTTACTTTTGCTTTTCCCGGATTTACAAGCTAAAAGATAAACAAGAAAAAAATTTGAATATCAATAATAACAATAAATGAGAAATATCATCAAGCAAATAAAATTATCGTGAATTATGCTTTTTTAGGCTCAAGAAAATTCATAAATTAGCAGAAAAAATTCTCACCTTCGCCATTGCTTTATCAATCTGGTTTTTCATGTCGTCCGGGCTAAGAACAAAAGATTCAACCTTCAACTAAATCCTTTAAATAACGAGAAAAAATCTCCCGTGCGGGGAATCGAACCCCGGCCACGGCGGTGAAAACGCCGGATCCTAACCACTAGACCACACGGGACACGCTCTGCAAATAAAAAATTGTTGTTATAGATCTACCTTTAAATATTGCTGCCTCGCAACAACTCAATTCCGCAGCGTCCTCAAAAAGCAAAAATAATATATTTCTCCATATTTTTCCTTTGTCACGAAGTTCTACATTCTTGCCTAATTTATTCGATCGCAAAATTTATCTGAACAATGGAATACTCAGTCAGATATTTTAAGATGACGTTGTAACAAATTGAGAGAACAAACATGATATGATATATACACTGCACCAATTTCAAATTAGCCAATAGACCTTTTACTAGCTGTTCTAAAACAGGACGTGAATATAATGATATTCTTAAATATTTTGGAGAGCTTTCGAATGTGTACAACAGTGACAGAAGCTTGAGCCCTGCTAATCCCAGGGGGTACAGTATTTGTCTGATGGGGATCTGCCGTTTAAATTCAGGGTATCTCTTTCATATATTCTTCTCAAACCGGGTACATATCAAAAGAAGGCAATTTTTCTGGAGCCAGTTGTCAACAATGTCAAAAGGGGTAATTTTGTTAGACTGGGTTGATATTTAGTCCAATTTTTGTACTTTGGAGTATATTACTTTGGACAGGATTTTTTCTAGAATAAGGCATCATTTGAAGGCAACAAATTTTCAACCCAGGTAAAGAATTTATCATGGGCACAGCCCTACACAAACTTGGGTCAAGTACCCACTAGGCACTCAATCAAACCTTTTGTATAAAAACAAAACAATATCACTTGATCCAGGCTCTATTGTAGCAGAGCTAAAGGTCCATGAGCAAGCCAATTGAAACTGTCTTTTTATTGACTATTTTCAAATGAGAGTGTCTCCTTTTTCAAATTAAAAACAAAATGTGCTTATTCTTTACTAACCTCATTGATTCAAATTCTTCTGGAGTCATATTCAACTTTGATCTGTGAAATGTGAGAACAACCAGTTTAGAAAGCACCAAAGATTAGACACTGTATTCTCTGTTCTTGTATGGATGGCTAAGTTCTAAAGTGAAGAACTATTACTATAATTGAAAATGATTCCCTGTAAATAAGGTATTCTGGAAAAAATGGTTTCTTGTTTTTACAGTATTGTCATAAACTCAACCAGTTCTTCATTGTATTAGTATTATCTCTTGCATCTCTGTTTCAACAGAACCCTTGTTGATAATATTTTCTTTTATTGATGGAGGTTTTCCCTTGTATAAACATGCAATACCATTAGTTCATGAAGATCTTGTGATGCAGGAAAATGTGGAACAAACTTTAATCATAATGCAATGAGTAGCAAAAGATAGTGACAGCCCAATGGCAACCATATAAGGACATCCAACTAAGAAATATCAACTGTATTTTCTATGGTCATTTAAACTTTGCAATCATTTATCATGGCTTAATAGGCCTCAAATAGCAAAGAATTTAATTGAGTAATTTAGAAAGAATACAAAATTTTCAACAGATCAACATGAGACAGTGAAGAGCAGTCTTCTGAAAATGATGAGAAAACTAAGAGAGTAAAACACTGAACATATGAAGAGAATCAAAATTGGAAGTAAATATTGCTCACCTTAGCTGTTCAACAATAAATCTATTTTTGCCTGATTTTGAAGCTGGTGTTCTCTCTTCAAATAAATTTGTTTTTGTATCTTTCTGCTGTTTTTGATTAAAAATAAAGTGCACAATTGAATATCTAAGACTGGATAGCATAAACTTTACAACCAACAATTGAAATTCAATAGAATAGTTTACCAAAGTCCACTCCATGTTGGCTGTAAAACCAAATCTCTACAATTTTGACAAGAGCCGAAAAATTTTCCAATGTTGTTGCTATGTACCAGTTAGAAAGTTCCAGAAAATTGATATACATACAATGGGAAATTTTGACTCATTCAATTTCTGCCTTGACCATCCCCAGGGTCTCCCCCAACATTTACACATAAAAAGTTTCCAGCCCCAGGCATCTGACTGTAAATTTTTCCCAGGCCCCCAGCAGCATTTGACAATACTTAGTGCTTTGCTCACAAAGTTATTGGGAATGTACCATTTCTCAATGCCAAACCCATAAATTCACCAAAAAATTTCCTTGCCATTTGTGGATGAAATTTTTGTCAACCCCAGGCAGCTTGGGGGATGGTCGGGTTGGAATTGAACAAGACATTAAACAAATAGACAGTAAAACAGAGAATGAGAAAGAGCAACTCTATTAGACCATTCATAGATTTCAAATTGTATTTCCAAATTGCAGAAATTCATAATCATTGCAACAAAACAAACACCAAAACAACTGATTACCAAAAGTACAAATCAACCAATTCTTCAAGATCAAAGAGGAGTATATAATATATACAGAATAAAAGTTCATAATATATAATATTTTGAAATACCCTTGCAGCATATTTTTCCAGTTCTTCTAGAAGCATTCTAAGCTGTTCTGCCAGATTCTTTTGCCTTTCTTTTTCTGATGCAACTCTTCTGTCATAACATTCATATGCCTGAATAAATGACACAATGAAATGAAACATAACTAAAATGACTAAAATATAACAAAATGATTGCAGCTTTAACAGACTAGCTTCAAAAGGCTTTGTTACACTTTGCTGCAATGAAATTCTTAGCACAGCCAAAAAACAAACCTGGTTAGAAACGATGTGCTTCAGTTGATCTAAAAGTGAGATAAACGTCAAAGAACTTGTAGATTTGAACTTTTAAATAAACTTACCATGTGTGTGGTGCATGATACACATTTTAATTTACTTTCGTCAGGACCAGCAGTTTCAGGACATCCAATAAATGCAAAATCTTCTAATTCTCTCAATAATTTCTGTGAAATGAAAGTTGATTGATGATAAATTTATGACTTTTCAAATTTACAGTATCTATATTTGTTGGGGAGACAAGATAGACTTTCTCAGAGGAAACTTATGTGTCCCCCATGCAGCTTTAACCCATTGCATGGTGGACACAGAAGTTTCTTTGGATAACGCCTGTCCCATCTCCCCAACAAATACCTTAAAAATTTAGAAGCCTAAAAAAGCAAAGCATTTTGTTTTATAAAGTTTATCTTGAAATTACATCTTTAACTGCTCAATCAAATTATTGATTTTTGGAGCACCTTGAAATCCAAAAAGCATGCAGTCAACAAACAACGAACAAAAACAGATCAATATAAATAGCAAGTTCTCTGCAAAGTTGTTCAGTTCAAATGGAGCTCCGTTTAAAAACAAAATTTGCAAACTATGTCTGATTAAAATGAAAAACTTATGATTTCCCTTAAATTCAAAAGTCAGAAAATATATCAATGATTTAGTCGAAGTCTCTTTCCTATTTAAAAAATTGTCAAACAAACATTATGAAATATATATACTTCTCAAATAAATATTTTGGATAGGAATATAATCAAATATACGTTAGCAATAACATAAACCTAAAACAATGAAACAAATCTCTCTATACCTCCTGCTCTGTTTTTGGTGCTGATACTATCTGCTTTAACCGAAACTGAACCTGTTGGATAAAAAGGATAATCAGAAGTTGCAAAATAAAGATTAATATTTTCAGTTTATATCAATTTGCTCTGCTAAATTCAAATAGACTGTGCCAAATTTATAAACATCATATTTCTCCTTTTTAACTATCACATAAATTCAACGAAGAATGCTGGCATTTTATTCTACGATTCTGCAAAACGATGAGTAGACCAAACTCTGTCTCAAATCATATTTTACCTGAGATTCCTGACAATACAAAATTGCTCATGCAAAACATTTCAATTTATATCATTCACTTATTTCACAAGGCATCCAATGTGCAGTATTTGAGGCTTAAAATTCATTAATTTCATTATTTCTTATTGGACAATTTCTGTTCTGCATTTAATTTCAATTATTTCAAATAAAATAACTTCAATTACAAATGTTTAGTATTTCATATGATATGTAAAACTTTAAGATGCAATGATTACCTGATTACAGAGTAGTTTAGTTTTAGTACCTGAGCAAAATGTGATGTTAGAGCCATCAACGAGGCATTCAATCTTTCTTGTTCTTGTTCTAATTCAATTACATGTTTTTCATCATTGTTACTCCTAAAAAAGAATATCACTGTCATAAAAATACAATCATAGCTTTGTAAATATGAGTATAGAAATGCGAGAGTCTAGGGCGTGGATAAGAAATCCTCAAAGAAGTTTCTATTCTGGCAATTTTTGATGACTAATATTGTTGAGACTACTCCATGTAAATTCAAATGAGCAGTTCATCATGGAGATCAGTCTTTACACTCTGTTCTGATACAAATAAAACCTCAACATGTTTTGAGTTTGCCAAAGATATTATGGATCTCTCACAAGCATCTGACATGATCTCTCACCAAAAGTTCAGCATGTATCAGGGTTTAAGTTATCTCCCTTTAAACTAAGCTTGTCAAAATGGAATTTCTCTTCCCAAAGTGTGCACAAACTAAGGATTTCATCGTACTTATATTATTGTTATCCAGCCCCTTCAATGCATAAAGTCCACAAAACTATTGGCACAAGGAAGCTGTAAGATTTCACTGTTTACAGCAAATCTCGAACAAAGACGTCAAACAACTTTCAAAAATCACTTTTCCAACAACATGTCAACATGACAAGAATTCTCAAGAAATCTGAAAAATTTTCAAGAACTCTTCATGTTATGATAAGATTCTTGAGCCATATGACATTTAAATTTATCTAAACTAGAATTCTCAAGAATTTCAAATATCTTTAAGAACCTGGCAAATTCTTAGGCAAGAAATTTGGAGAATTCTTAGGCATGAAAACCATCTTAATGTGCACAAGAATAAGCAGCCCTTTTACATTTCAAATATAAGTTAGACCTTTTAAGATTGTTGAAAGACAAAAACTATGAATTCCCTAAGTGGCAATCAAAATGTGACCTTGCATTTGGCATACCAGGTATAAGGGCTAGAAACAATCATAGAAATGTCAACCAAATATGTATCTGTCAAGGTGGAATTAAACTTGATCAATTACTCTAATATAAACAAAGCAGACAGCATATTGATGGGGATAACAGGCAAAGTTTTTGATTATTGACAAAATAATAATGCAACCCATTCTCTGGATGTAGCTTATTGACATAACAGTTTCTAAAATCAAATTTTTGTCTTGAAAATGCAAAGGTATGGCAGGTGGTAGCTTCATGAAATATTCAAACAAACTCCAAAATTTTCTGGGAATGAAAAACATGATACAGGTGCCTCATTGTTTAGGGAGTGGACAGGATAACTTTACTAACTGTAATCCCAAATATTTTGAAACTTTCATAAATCATGGGATTTGACTTCAAGTCAAAAAATTTTCAGATTTTACTCATTCATTTCTAAATAATCAAAATTCTAAATATAGCTTCCTTGAAAATAATGAAACAATGAGAAACTCAAAGACAAATATAAAGTACAGCATTCACCATTCTTTTCAACAGTTGGTGGCTCATACATAGGAAATCCTAGAGCCAGATTAGAAAACATTGTTTGGTGTGCACACCCCCACATCAAAGCCAAGTACCCTCCTGGGAGTAAAACCACAAGACAGGCCAGTCAAGGTGATCTATATTTATTCCGAAAAAATAGTGTTCAATATGGTCTTAAATCAATTCGCTATCTTGGTGCTAAACTCTGGAATTCTTTACCTGTGGAACTCCGTAATGCTCCATCTAAAGTATCATTTAAATCACAACTGAAAATTTATTTATTGAGCAAGAACCAATAGATCTGATCTATTTGTCATCTTGAATAATTTCACAACTATTATGCAAACATGCTATGGTGCCTGTGTGCTTTGTGGGTGGTCCTGTGCTGGGTGGGTTGTTGTCCTGTGCTGGGTTTGCTGTCTTGGATGGGTGGGTTGCTATCTCTGATGGGGATGGTGGCCTGCCCATTTGGGATGGTGGCCTGCCCATTTGGGATGGTGGCCTGCCCATTTGGGATGGTGGCCTGTGTGGGATGCTGGCCCGTCTGGTGTGGGGCTGTCCTCATGTTTTGGTGCATGGGCTCCATAGCGTGATGAAATGCAAATCCGTCTACTTCTAAGGTTAATTTTAATTCATCCAAAGTCAACCGATAATATTTTAGGATGGGGGGGGGTCTATCCTTGATTAGTTTACCTACTGAGAGAGCTCCTCCTTTAAGTAATTCCCTGCATACAATTTATCTTAGTTCTTTGTTTTGTATTTGCATGTATTAATTTCTTATAGTATCTTTAATTCTTTGTAATATTGCCTGATGTTCTTGTAGTTTAGTTGTTATATATATATGTGTTTATTCTAAATTGTATGTAGCGGAATTTAAAATATGAACTGAAACTGAAACCCAGAACAGTTACCTCTTTCAGCTCCAAAAAGATATATTTAATTTCACCAAATAAAACAATTAAACTGCATATTTTGGTCAGTGTATTACAAATGTCAAATTAACATGGTTAAACAGGAGAAAAGAGTTTTATCTCTTCACTGACCACAAAGCTTCAAACAATCCACCTTTTCAAGATAAGAGGTGCGAAAACGGAAGTCTTTTGTTGTTTGAGATGTTGCATTTTTTAGGCTAAAATCTTGTTCTACGTACAAAGTTTAGTAAAGAAGCGAATTTCTACTTTCATATCTATCTTCGTTTGGAAATTATAGCGATTTTAAGAATTCAAAGTTATAAGGGCTTTGACCGTGAAATCAGATGTTTGGACAAATTTTGTCCAAACTTTTGATTTCACGGTCAAAGCCCTTATGATTTCTAATTCTTTACATCACCGTTATTTCCAAATGAAGACAGACATGAATGTGAAAATTGGTTCATACGCTAAACTTTGCATGCAGAACAAGATTTTGGCCTCAAAAATGCGAAATCTGAAACAACAAAAGACTTCCGTTTTTGCACCTCTTATCTTGAAAAGGTGGATTTTAGATAACATTTCAAGAAGAGATTTTTCAACCTTGTGGTTCAGAAGAAGGTTATTTAATGCCTTTTGATCCTACTGATACTCCTTTTGAAGTTATATACATTAAAATGAAGAAATTCATAAAGTCAAGGTCACTTCTTCAAATGTTTCATTTCCATTCATAAATCATAAGTGAAGCAGCTCAAAGGGAGCTTGAAGTCACTTGAGCTCACTGGGGCTCATGGTGTAAAGTCTTTAATTTTGAAGGAAGACTAGTTATAGATTGCAGTATTCAGCGTTGTCTAAACCACATCATGACAAAGGAAGTGGCTGCATGATTGATCAATGATTCAGTTACCTTTGTGGTCCCTGGTTGGGTAAACATGGATTACACCCTTCCTAGTGCGCAGGGAAGGTCCTCCCTGAAAACTATCTTCTTTGCGCAACTTTGACTGCTTCCAGCTGCAGCCGCCCCATAACTCTGTAAAAGCACCATCTGCAGCAGTTTGTTTATGAAATTTACAAAAAAACCCCAACCCTCAGATGGACAAAAATTTACTTTAAAATGAGCTTCCCTATGACAAAATCAAAGAATGCAAACTGGATTACACAACGGAGAAGGAGTGGCTAGGAGAGTGTAATTCTTATTCCAAAGAAATGGGGATAAGCAGCTTCCTTCCGAGGAAAGTTCTAAAAAAGCAAGTTATCATGGAGGATTTCTCCCAACTGTGAGGTGTCTGAGGAGGGTAAAATTTTACACCCATTTACACCCACTGATAGTGACTTGTACCAGAGGCTCTAACAGAAAATTTTCAACAGCAACAACTTCTGAAATATACCACACCAAACTAAACATAAAAATACAACAAAAGGTGCCAGGCACATGGAATTTCTTAGTGTTAGCTTGATCTTTGGTGAGGTGCTGGTATGTCAATTTTTGCTTTGAATAAATTTGCATATGAGAAGAAACAATAAATGAATTGCAGGTATTGCCTCTTCATTGACTGCTCTTTTCATTATGAATCTGACTTGTAATCAAAATCTGCATATCTCATCGAACACCTTCAGTGGGGAGTAGAGTCTATTTCATCCTTCAGAATCCCCCATGCCATGGTCTTCTAAACTTTTGAAGTCTTTGCTATGCCTTAGCAACAGCAAAGAGCTATCAAATTCTTGAAGTCTGGTTCCATGGAGATAAGGATTTTGCCAACATTCTTTTCCACACAAAAAAGTTGCCTCCAGCAGCCTGTCCAGAGACATTTGGCATATTATGGTAAAGTTTGCAAAACATATCAAAACCACTGCTCATGCTATAATAATTGGAACCCCCCCTCTGGTTGGAAAGAAGCTTTCAAATATGTTTGCTTCATTTTGGAGTCATTTTCATTTCTAGAAGGGATGATTTGTGCACTTCCTAACACGAAAATCCTCGCAAAGACACTGGGAAAGTCAAGCCATGAATTCATCACAATTTAGAGTTACTTATGTGGGCGTCTTTCCTGCGCTAAATCTGGTTTCGAGGCACAATTGAACTTCAACCGGCCTAAGGCCTACAAACAAACATAACGGTTGTTTTCATGTCCAAAAACATTCCTCTTACCCGGAAACCTCTTCTCGATAACCATCCATACTTTCATCAGTTGATACAGCTCCTAATGGCGGCCATCTCTCAACTTGAGGAGGATTTGGAAAGCGAAACGAAGCCAGCTCTTCTTTTTCATTGCCGCCTTGATGAAAATTGAAGGCCTCATCAAACATATATTCTTCTAAGGCCATAATAAATGATCTCTGTTGGCTTTGGTCTTTGTTTGAGCTTGTTGAAAGTATTCCATCTAGTTAATGATACATTTAGTTATATCATGGATTATGTTGTAGCATTATTTTGATGAATATTTCTTGTTTTTTATTCATTTTTTCTTCATGATGTTTTCTTCCCCTTTCGACCATCTGCTGTCTTCCTTCACACTGAACTATTGTCTCCTCCGCATAACCCATATGTTTACAATACGTCACCATTGATACCCTGTATCTATGACGTCATGAATAGGAGGATTTCAGAACTCTTTGCCCCAAAACCAACCAATGCTTGTTTCTTTGAATCATTGACCCTCTCTCTATTAGGAAATTCAAATGAGATTTATACTTCGTGTGTGTAACAAAAACGTAACGGATCAAGTTTCCTTCTCGATTTTCACTGTTCTTGTTCATCCGTAACTCTGTTGTTTCTACCTTTTCTTCCAGCTATGAAATATTTCTTGTGGGGCAGCGCTGGGGCAGCGCAAATGCTCTCGACCAATAAGAAACAGCCTTGTAAAGGAACCATGGGTTGTTAGACACCACTTTATGCTTCAGTGTTTTCCTAATGCGGTGGAAAATTATACGCTTATATGGAGGAGATTTGAAGTATTTAAAACGATTCTTTTATTTCTTCCTCGGTGTCTTACGTCAGCTCAGAAATCACGACCAAATTTCTGCTTTAGGGAAATGGCTTCTACGTGTTGTTGTAGCACTTGTTAGGCCTTTGGAAGGATGACAGTGTCATTCCTGGGATGGAGCATAGCGACATCGCTCTGGCTACTCTGTATGATTTCACCCTCCAAGGAGGATAACACACGCTAGGAAATGTGTAAAAGTCATTGCGGCAGAGCAGAAATATCAGGAAAATTTGGTCGTGATTTCGGGTCTGGTTTCAAGGTTTTATGGAAGGGAGTACTCAAGAAAACCCCTCATAATTTCAGAATGGGGTGACCGATTTGAGTAAGGTAAATTTAAAAATGAATTTGAACCTGTCCATCATCAAATGATATATTTGCTAATATCATCGTCCTGACCTCCAGGGAGGAGTGACCTTGCAAACAGGGATTATTCGTTTTCATATTGACCTTCCTATTGGCTTTCCTACAAAAAATGGTGTACCATGGTTCAATTGAGGAGGGAGAGAATCTTATTAAATTTTGTGAAATGAATCCAGTGTTGGAATTAATCGTCATTTAGCGGCAAAAAATTATTGAATGTTCCATAAATTCTATTTTATCTCTTGAAACAACAGTTTTTTAGCAGCATGCCGTAAACTTCATTGGAAAGTTTTGAATGAATCAAAGCTTCAAAAATAATTTAATCCGATCTCCGAATGGTTGTTGAAAAAATCTTCTCGCTGTTTTAAGATAACTTTGCCGCTATTTACATTTCGTTCTTGTTCGGCAAAATCTCCGACAAAACTTACAAACGTTAAAAAGCATGAAAAATGATTAAATTTTCCTAAATCTAAATTCGAGGGCGTTATTCTTCTGCAAATCCACTACGTTTAGTTATTAATATTAATTTTTACATATGATTATGTGTTCCTTTTAAGAAATTTCTGGTACATTGTAGCCTTGTATGGTCGCAATGTTCATAAATAAGTTTGCATATTCTTCATATCGCAAGAGCTGTGAAGACAGAGATGATTCTTTTTGGCTTCGATATCCTATGAAGTTCAATCCTCGATAGGAGAAGTAATGATGTGTTCTTGGTACGGGAGACTTCTGAGGCATTTTACAGACTAGAAATCGTTTAATATCATCATTTGTTATCTTCATACGAGAACAGTTAGAAGAAACTCGAAGCACATGATTCTCTTGATGCAGGGTACAATGCTTTGATAAAACTTCACGTAAAAGTATATCTTCTTTATTACTCACAGGCCTTTGCAGAGACAAAGAATGTAAACATCTGAATGATCATCTGTATTATCATTAAGCCTATTATCCTAACGGTGACATAATCTCTGATAGAAATGCCATTGATCAAATTTGACATCGTCAATGAAAGTCTACCTGATATTTTTGAGAAGTTTTCTGCAAACAACATTATGTAGCAAAATAACATGGACAATTTGATCGGAAGCAAACAACTTTTAGCCAAACAGTCAAGCAGAATTAATTCAGTCCAACATTTATTGCAGACGAATTGGCAACCATGATGGATATTTTCAAGCAATTCTCTTTTCTCTTTCTTGCACTGAACTGCAGTGGCTGGTTCTTTCTTTCTGTTGGTAAGTTAGTTTTTTTCCTGTTGCATGTTTGGCAGGCAGTGGAATAAAGCGTATGCAGCCGATGTTCAAAACTGAAAATAAGTCCATCAGTGAATGGCTAACATTGGTATAAAACATTTCGTTTAGTAAAATCACTCATATTTTAGGCCTAGAAATTAGGAATTTGCTGGTAAGGGGTTTGTATGGGAACGAAAATTCCATGTTCGGTCTTGAGTTTGATAGAATAGTACTTCGATTTCAAATAAAGTAAATCATGAATCAGTAATACATGATGGTTGAATTCTTGTTCACATACAAACTCATAGAAACTATCTTCCCGATTTCTGGGCATAAAAAGACGAGTAATTTTAACAAACAAAATTAGCACATCTAAATCAGCCTTTGATTAATACACAATATTTCAGCTTTGAACGTTGGCCACGCACTTTCATTCCACCTCTGCGGGGCGTTGGCGGGGCGTTTGCACTTTCATTCCGCAGCTCGCCAAACCTTTTAACGTTTTTTACCCACGTGCTACATTGACTGATTTATTTATTTTCATTCTATTTTATATACAAGGTGAGTCAAGAAAAAGTTTACGCGTTTGGCGTTCTATGGAATAAAACTTGTGTGACCGATATTCAAAATTAAGATGTTAATCTATCAGTCAAAGGCTAACTTAGATGGAAAGTTTTTGCTTGGTGAAATCACACATCATTTAGACCCAGAAGTTAGGAAATGCCGGTAAGGGGAATGTTTGGAAACAAGGATTCCCCATTCCATTTTGGTCCATATATTACATGCTACTCAAAACAAAATTCTATTTCTGAAACTTTAATATTAAATAAATCATGGACCAGAATGGAACGTGGAACTTTTGATTCCCATACAAACCCCTTACAGGCATTTTTCTAATTTTTGGGCTTTAGGGATGTGTGATGTTACCAAACAAAATTTTCGCATCTAAGTTAGCTTTTGACTTTTAGATAGATATTTGATTTCTGAATATTTGCCACATATTCTTTATTTCACACCCAATCAAACGTGTAAACTTTTTTTGACTCACCTGGTACGCTCCTTGAACATGGTAACAATTTTTGTATAATATTTCACATGATTAAAAGTCATATTCATCTGAATTTTAGGATCAACAGCAGAGCAAAGTAGCTTCTTAATTTCATCAACATTTGGCTCTGATGGCCGATCATCAAATTCCAACAATCTACCAAAAACTGAAATAAAAACAACATCAAATGAAGAAGTAATTCTTCAAGTTACGAGAATGACACCGACCTTTTCACAAACAGAGAAGTTAGCTTCACTTCGGCCAGTGTTTCGCTCAATTAAAAGTCATGTGGGGAGTAGTCAACCATCTGCCTCTGTAGAGGGTGCAAGTATGCATGGCTCTAAAGGAGATGATAATGACTTTGTTATGACATCATCTGCTTATAGCGAATCGAGCTACTTTACATTTCAAAAGAGTTCAAATCACAAGGATGCTGCAAGCAAAACGTTACACCTTGCAATCGAAATGTCTGTATCGACACCTAAGCTTTCCCTTAAAAGTTCACCCCGACAAAGCATACTTTCCTTTCAAGAAATCTTACCTACAGAAAGTTGTCATGAAACAGAATACCCAAACACAACAAAACTCATCAACACATGTCAGCCTCTTTTTCAGAAATCAACCGTGGAAGAGAGACTAACATCTCGAGTGCCATGGTTACAAAGTTCAAGAGTGTTAATAAAGCAATTCAATGTGACATCGACAACGACAACAACACCACAGCAGACTTCGTTTATGTTTGCAACCTTATTTGGTGTTTTTGGAACGCTGCTGGTGTTAGGTATCGCGGGCATGGTTGTCAAAAGTATTCATAAGAAAAATAAAAACAGAATAAAACCATTCACGAGAAGTGAATTTACAAATGCTTAATTTAAACCATTAACAGAGCTAGAAAACTTCTCAGAAAACTTCTCAACATTAGGTGGCCTAGGAAAATATCGAATGACCAACTAGGAAAATAACAATTATATAGCATAGACCAAAACAATTGAAACAGCAAGAATCAGATGGATTGGTCACTTATTACGAATGCCAGCAAACACATCCGCAATGATAGGACTGGAAGAAGCGGAAGAAACCGTTAGAGGTCGACACAAAACCACCTGGTTAAAATTTGCCGAAGAACAATTGGCAAAATTGAACATCACATTGGAAAACACCTCAATTCATCTCAATTCAGCCTCAACTCTTCAGCAAAAACGATACCGCCCATTGTTACCCTGGGTTTGAGGTTGTCTCTAAGCTTCTTTGTTCCATAAACCAGCTGTTGACGTGACACATGCCCGTTGATGATTAATTAAAAACAGAAGGAGAAATCGAAACAGCGACTAATAGGACTTAATTGGTATTGTCCAAGAGGATAATAAGAAGAGATATAGTATACGAAACACATTTGGTTTCTTTCTTTTGATGCAATCTGTCTTGTGAACCATGAGCTTTATGATGCCTTATCCTGGGTACCAGAGCCTCAAAATTTAAATGAAAGGAAATTGGTAAGAGGAAAAAAGAGCAGGAAGAAAGGAGACAAGTTTCTTTCCTTCTATATTTTTTCTTTTTATTATTTTTTGGCTCTGTTACCCATTTTTTGGCTCTGGTAATGATGCCTCAGATGCGAAACAGTGCACCCTGCAATGTTTTTTACAAACTTGCTAAGCCTCTCGAATGTTTCATGGCTCTTGCTCCCATGTTGATGTCGTTCAGCATGGGAAAATATCACCCTGTGAACGGCACAACAAAATGCTTCTTCGGCTACTGACTATCAGAGCAGAAAAAGGGCGGTACATGGAGCTGATCTTTCTAGAGAGTAAGAATGTGTTGTCGGTAAATCTGCCTGAATCCTGCTAACATGTGAGTTTAGCTCACATAAGTCTTGCTAAATGGAGTCGCTGTTGCAGAGTAGGTGCATTGAGCTGAGCAGGTGTTAGATAAGCCTCGTTTTCAACAGGATTTCCCCTTCCCAGAGTTTCCAAGAAAAAATCGAGATGACGTCATTTTTTCTAAATAATGTGTTGGCGCCTTGTTATTGGCTAATTGAGTAGCATGAAGGCGAGATAAACACAGAGACAAAACAAAATTTGAGCTAACGCATTTACAATTCGTGAGAGTAGGAATTACTTAGTTTATGACAAAGGAATGATTGAAGAACTCCAAAACAGAACACACATACAAATCTGCAACGCGAACGAACGAAGAAAAAATCTGCTCAACTTCCTTGCAAAAGAACAAAAAAGAACACAACTTCCTTGCAAAAGGCCTTCTGTGAGTATGATATATTGAATGCCGCAAAATATTTGTAAACTATCCAACAAATGAGAGATTTTTTCCTGCAATCATTGTTTTATTGCCTGTCTGATTGCCCTGAACAATTCCTAGCTTTATGACGCCAAAAAAGGATGGCCTACTTATTATGATTGGTCATATTTCAAGAAATGCGAATGCATAACCTTTGGGCCTTCTTATCCTCTTGCAGATTTCAGTGGCACTTTGAATAGTAAAAAGGCACACAAGAAAATTTCTTTGCAAAAAAAGGGTGAAACAGAACGATCTTGATCGAAAGGACTTCCCAGGGGCTACCTTTTAAAGCGTAAGTGAAAACATTCGGCGAGCGACAGCAATACTTTGTTTCGTTTCGCTTGCATATAGCCTAGTAGTGTGCTTTGCCTGGGGATTAACCTGGGTTCAGTCCTTGCCAGGGCCGCCGAAAGCTTAGATCCTGTACCATACATTCATAATGTCAAATTTCAATTATCGTCCACTTGTCTGGATGTTTTGTGGTAAAACGCAAAACAAAGAAATAGACAGAGTTCACAAAAGAGCTCTGAGAATACTTCTTGAAGACCATACATCGAGCTTCGATGAGCTTCTACAAAAGATTGGTGACACTAGGGTCCATGTAAAAATCTACGTAACTTGATAGTAGAACTATACAAATGCATATCTTGCGAAAATCTCTCCTTTATGTGGAATGCTTTCCAGCGGAAAGAGCTTGCATATATCAGGTTCACTGCTAATGCTGCCACAAGCAAAAACGACAACTTATGGGACCAGTTCGTTGACCTTTACGGGTAGTATTCTCTGGAACAGCCTACCTGATGTTATAAAAAGCTCACCATCTATTTCATATTTCAAAAGATCGATAAAAGAATGGATGGGTGAAAATTGTACATGCAAAAGCCCCTTGTGAACGAAGCAAGCAGAAAACTTTTTGAGCATGCCTTAAAATTGGCTTAAAATGCATTTCAGACCATTTCCTGCAGCATAGGCGTAGGAGACAGTGGGCTGGGGGGGCTGCAGCCCTCCCAACGTTGGAAAAATTTGCAAAAATCAGCCATAATCGGGCAGAAAATCGGCCTAAAGTCGGGCAAAACTTTTGTAAACAATGGATCTTTTATCGGGCAGCCCCCCTAAATTTTACTTCCCCCTACGCTTATGTCCTGCAGTAATAATGTCAAAAAATCTTCAACCATGAGACCCTGAGGCAAATTGCCCCATCCTGCCTTCCTCTCGGCGGCCCTGGTCCTTGCACTTTCACTCTCAATATTCCAATTCCTTGCGATCAAATTTCAGATGGCCTAATCTAATAAAGTGAAATATGAAATTTGGCTACTCTTCCCTGGCAGATTGTTACCAAATTGAAGATAAAACTGCATGAAAATAGCCAATTCGATATAAATTTTGTAAATTGCCAACAGTTTTCACTCTTATCAGCGTTCAGTTACAGTACAGCTTTTGCAAAGTCATAATCTTGATAACGAGGCGCCATGGAATGGAGGGTGCACCTGCAATTTTACAGAAAGATTTAATGACGGCTACTGAAGTTGAGGGTGGTCTTTCAGTTTTCCTAGAATATTTTGGCGGGGCGGTTTTACGGTTTTCGATACTTCACCATGACCTCCCAAATGAAGAACCTGACTTCTATTTCTATGCAGGTGCTCAAAAACAACAAAAATAACAAATAACTACAGCAACAACAGCAGCATCAATTCATTGACACGATGTCAATGGCAACATTCATTGGTATCCTAGCTGTGATTGTTGTTCCGGTGATTTATTACAAAGGTAACTTTTGAATGTTATCATTTTCATCATCATTTCTTATTTTTAGTAGGCTAAGTTAAAAGAATAGCTACTTTACAGCTAATTAAGGCCTACTTCTATCTTGCCATGTTCTTACCATTTTTGCCTCACTCCCTCCTAACAACTTTATTGCCCCCTTAGATGATTACATTGCGAAAAAGTATATGGCAACGACAACTGAGGGTTGCAAAATTGAACACACTCCACTACATAGATCATATTCATCTCTGCAACAAGCTATCACGGAAAAAGTTTCTCCATTTTTTGACATCACTGAGTTGAAGGCTGGACTTGGTATTAGCACAGACATTCTTCTTGATAAATTTGTCATTGATCAGTGTGTGAATGAAATAACTTTGGAGGGAAGCTTAGAGACGAACGCGACCCAGTTTGGAAGCGATGTTTCTCTAATCACAAAATGGAAACTGAATGTAACACACAATGTTGGAATGAAACTCATCGATATTGTCTCAGCAAGTGTTGATATAAAACAGGACTTTCGCATCAAGGGACAGAACATCGAAATTTCTCTTCGAAAAGAGAAAGATTCCATGGAGTTCAAGCAAGAAATAAAGGCAAGCAAACTCGGAATGGCATTATACGCAGAAGTTGTGTTATCCAAAACTTTTCACAGTAATGGTCCCTCCACAGTCAATGTTGAAATCAAGAACTCAGAGATGGAGTATGGAAATTTAGAAGAAGGACGCATAACTGTCGGTAAAGAAGGTAACTGCTTGCATTGTATTTACAATTGTCTATTTTATTCTTTCCCAGATCTTTTTGCAAATCTACATAAGAACCTGAATCGAAAGAAATGTCTACATATTCTTACACTCGATTTAGAACAATTTTAAGGTTCCACGAATGGACTTTCTCTAGAAAATCACTTGTAAATTCTGAACGGAGTGCTCAATTTCAGCCAGGAAAAATTCTTACAAATGACTGAACAAATGAACTATTCACTTCGATCGATATTGCATAACATCATTGCTTTAATATTCTGGGAGAAGTAGCCTCTCAAACAGCAGGCACCTTTTCTGGCTCACCCAGTACGGCCAAAGACATTTTGCCTCATTTTTACCGCAGTCCGCCCAGTGGACCATTTTGCCTCACTCTGTCCTACCTAAGACTCTGATTTTAAATTTCTTCGTATCGAACAGGAATCATATTTACTCGTGATGTTGTGTTGGATTCAACTTCAGACAATAAAAAGATCTTTCACGTGTATGGTCGTGCATCAACAAAGGGCCTTGATGTTGGGCTTGGAATGAAGTTTGGCGATGACACTGAAGCGAAATTATTGGTAAAAATTGGAAGAGAGATTGCACTTGGCTTTGCTGTTGCAAAAAATGTTGAGATCTTCGGAAGCACATTAAAAGCAAAAGGTATGATCATTTGATATCATAATTAGTCACTTTCCGCGTTGGTCGGTTCCGACATGTCGGTGTATGAAGTTGCGTGAATCAGGCTGATTCTTTGCTAACACCGTCATGTCCTTCTCGGACGCTTTCAGGTCTTTTAGGTCTTTCTTGATCAGCCTTCTTGTACATGATTTGATTTGATTTGATTTAAAGGACAAGTCCGGGATTGGTATAATTGTTGGTTATTCAAGAGATTACACTGTTGTGAATTGTGTGTAGTACTTTTTCAATTTTTTTCTCTTTTAATCTGCGAAACTACATATTTCAATCTGCTAAGAAGTGCGATTTTGAGGCATTGTATAATGTACTAAAATTGTTTCCAGCAAAATTTGAAGCACAGCTTGTACGCGGGAGTGTAAAACTGAGTATTGGCATGGACGGAATGGTCTACAACCCAATGGGCCTGAAGAATTTCGCATTTGGCAATACATTACTGTCGGCAGGGTTTATTCGCGGACTGCCATTCCTAGGTATGTATATTCTTATCTTCCTGCTTGCCATATGCTCTGGCTTAATAATGATAATATTGATATAGTGATAACACAGTTTATTTACAATTGGCTAGGAAAACAGCCTACCGTAAAAGATGTATTAAGCCCCCCATTCTATTAAGTACCTCTCTCTAATAAGCCTCTCTATTTAGCCCCCTCCACTGATATCAAATTGCAGAAATTACCAACGATTTTCCATATATTCGCTAGACAAGCTTGCATGTTAGTTTTAATAGTGTCTGGGATGGAGAATAAGTCGAATTTATGTATTTGATGCGTAAAATTGTATGCTGAATCTGCAATGTATGGAGTAAAAAGCTATCATATATACCCTCGTCATTTGATTTTGTGAATAAGCCCCTTCTCCAGTAAGCCCCCACTGCCTCTAATAAGCTCCTAAAAAGCAACCTCTGCAGTGTCCGAAATTAAATAAGGCCCCCCGGAGCTTAATAGAGCTTCTACAGTATGCTAATAAAGGCCAACTCTACCATTTTATGATTTTACAAGTCAAGAGATCCGTTTTAACTTCTAATTTTGGTTTTGAACTCATCATCGCTTTTTGCAGCTTAAATTGCTCCACTACCAGCAATACACATATTTTCTAATAAGAAATTAAGAAGCTGAGGCGGTACTGGAAGTTTCTGAAAATTATCATATTTTGAATACTTAGAGATGCTTTAGTGTTTCTTGTAGCGGACTCATCCTAATAAACCCATGGAAGCACAATAAAATTGTAACCTGTAGAGACAACACTATCAACTCCTGTAAAAGAACAACAATCAAAATATAAAATAAAACTGTAACTAGAGAGAAAACTGTAAAACTTTCAAGAAAATCAAGTAATCACTTACCAACCACTTCTTGTTAGTCCCATACCAACAATCTCCGTGCTTACGTCCGGTGCCCTAAAATGAAACTTTTAAAAAGAATTTCAAGAATCTCAAAAAGTCTCGGAAATCTTAAAAAATCTTTGAAAACCTAAGAAGAAATCTCAAAAACCTTTGAAAACCTGAAAGATTCTAAAAAATCTCAGAGAGATCATCAAAATCCAAAAATCTCGTAAGCTGTGATTTGGAGTGACTTTTTTCATTTTAATTTCATTCTTATTTATTTAAACAGAGTAAAGCTATCAACTATATATACATAAATTCCTTTACAAGCTGCCCTGTGCAAAGAAAAAAAGATAATCCCTTAAAAATTCACAATATACAAGATAGAAATAACAAAATAAAAGTAGTTAAAAGTTTTCGATCGGCAGGAATAAAAAAGGGTTATTTTATGTTATGGAGTTTTTGAGACAGGATTTAAATTGTTTGAAATTTTTTGATAATTTTCATTTTGCGTCAAGGTCATTCCATAGTTTTGCCCCTCTAAAAGGAAAGCACTTTTGGCCACATGTTGTTCATTTGCCCCTCAGATTGGGCCTTACCAACATTGGTGAAAATCTTAGCGCCTTTTCAAGGAGAAACCACCTTACAGTGAACAGATGAACATAAGAAGAGTAGCCTGTGTCCCAGACCCCAGCTCCGAACAGGAAAAGGATCAACCTCATTCCCAGGGTGTTCTTACGTCATACGCTGATCACGAAGCCGAATAAAAGAACTCACTCACAGAGGTAGAGCAACGAACTCACTCTGGGGACGAGATTGGAAAAGGATGAACTTTCCTTTTCGGAATTGGAGCCTGGAACACAGGCTAGGAGAGAGGGGAATAACGATGGGTAAAAGAGTTTTAAACAAGAGGGATGCAACTTGTTTACTTCTCTATCTTCTCTCTTTTTCAAGGTGAATTTTAACATCTCTTCTAGAAGCTGGATTTGAGGCACACTTCGGAGAAATCAAACTGAGGTTCTACTTTGGCTCGGATTTGGCACAATGGTCAAATAATTACATTTACATGAGTATCAACCGTCTTGACGTACAAGCTATATGTGATACCATTGGAATTGACACAAGTCTGATCCCTGAATTCATAAAAACTGCTGGGTTTAAAGATGGCGTAACAATTGCAATAACCACCAGTAGCACAGGTAGGTATGCATTCACATGTGAATTGCAACCAAAGCAGAGACCCCCTGAGGAGGGTCAAAGTTCCCTTGTTCCCCGATTATTTTTTCCTGTTTATTTTCATGTTTGCCGTATCATCCAAAGGAAGGTAGTTTTACGAAACTGAGAAGCTAAGCTCATTGAAGCAGTGCCCTAGTCCATCCTCCCGCTGTGATCACATTTTAGCGATTCCTCCCTTTAGCCTGGAATTACAGAGAGTCGGCGTCTCTCGTTACTCAACGTAGCTATCTAGTTTGACAGGATGGGGACTTGAACTACTAACCTTCAAAGTTAAGCCCCATACCACCGAGCCATCCCCACTGCGAACATCAAATAAAACAAACAGTTGCCAGTTGTCAAACCGAGATCGTCAGATGAGACAACTTCCACTGGGGGGGGGGGGGCATTGCCCGGGAGGTACTAATATATCTTTCTGTACGGGGACGTGCCGGTGAACATGGTATCATTTTCAGGATTCCGACTCTGGGACAGGGCATGATCTATGTAAAAATCAGCTCCACGAAAGGGTCCATATTTGTCATTTTTGACTCCGAGATGTTGTTGTAGGCCATTTGCACTCCGCGAATATGATTTTTTCCCTAATCGCTTAAATGGCAACATTTCTAAATTTTCCGATAGATTTCTCACAAATTTCCAGGGCAGGGCACAATATTGTCGGAAGAAACTCAAGGAAAGTTTATTGTTTGAGAACAATTCACTCCGGGGAAGGGTATCACTTTCAGGAATCTGACTCCGGACAGGGTAGCTTTTCAGATTTTCCAGTGACACCTCCCCGTATTTTCGCAGACCAAGTATCCCCCCTCAGGCCCGCCATTTTCACCCAGGGTCCTTTGCTCATTCGACAATATTTAGCTTAACCGGAAACCATTAATTCACAATGGAGTAGTTAAACTGATATAAAAGTTTTCTTTGGTTAACTGTTCGATCAGTTCAACTACTGGAGTGCGCATCTATAATTTTCGTTTAGAAAGTCAGATATTATAGCCTGCCCGGAAAGCACCGTGGGTAATACTGGCTGTTTGAGAGGCAAAGATCTTTGTTGACGAAATATCTATCTTTCTAGGTATGTACATCCCTCAAATTGGTAAGAGCATTGAGCCTGGTTTGTCGGTAAATGGAAAGCCCTGGTTCTCTCCTAAACTTGGAATCAATTATCTGATGGATTTCTCCAAGAAATATATCGACAAAAGATATATTCAGTAGCAGAATACAGAAGTAATTCTGATTTATGAGAAGCTTGGTTCCACAATATAGCTCAGAATTCACTTTGTGTCTCAAAGAATTGTGTCCCGTTTAAGGGGCTGCGGTGGAGGAAGCGTTTTGAGTTCATCTGAACAGTGGTTGCTGATTCAAGGCATAACACACCATTTAGCTATTCTTTAAAAGAGCCTGGATCGAGCGTTATTTTTTTATACATTTTTATACAAGACGTTCGATTAAGTGGTGCAAGAACTTCTATCACCATTGTGCACATTCGAAAATTCTTCATTCAAAGTGCATCAAAAACGTTCGATTCAAATTCTTAGAATAGCAAAAAGGTCTATTGATTCAAATGCCAGTTTCTTTATTGTTTTGACGTCAACCTCAAGTAGCGGGTGAGTGGAAAAAAGTTAACACGTTTGGAAGACTGCAAAAACGTGGCCGATATTCAAAACTATAATGGTAAACAAGCAGTAAGGTTCGAATGTGCAAATTATGTTTGGTAAAATCACTCACCTTTTAGAAATTGAATTTATATTTCAATAGCAAGTAAATCATTAAACAAGAATCAAATGTGGAATTCTCTTTCTCATTTTACTAAGCAAAATCTTCACATCTACGTTAGCCTTTCACTGATAGATTAACATTTTAGTATGAATCATCGGCCCAATATTTTTTAATTTCACAGTCAGCAATACGTGGCTAATTTTTTATTCCACAGCCTTATTTTTTGTTCAACCAGTGCAAGTTGCAAGGAAGATTCTAGTGCGGCATTGATCTTTCTACGCACAACAGACTTTGAAAATGATAGGCAGTTTTATCTATAAAGTAAGATATTTCATTCTCTTGAAATAATTTTCTAAGCTTGTCGAAGATGCTAGGATGCTGCAAGAATAGATGAATATAACGATGTATTTTATAGAAAGACAAATTCGATTTTTGTGAGAATTTCAGAGTCTGCAGGAGTAAAATGGGTAGTGTCGAAGCATAGGCTCAAAATCTTTAAATCCGTGTCTCTAGAACAAAGTAGGCTTAGCTATTTTGCAATAATTCTGCTTTGGACTATTTTGAAATGTTTCATAGCTTTCAAAATTATAGTGTATTTCAAATTTCAACTCAGTTAAGGACATGGCGTCATCAAATTCCTAAATCGCAAACCAGAAGGGTGAAAAAATGCCATATTGTAGAGATTCATAAACTATGGTTTTTATGACAGTATTTCATATTTCAACCCAGTTAAGGACGTGGCGTCATCAAATTCCTAAATCGCAAACCAGAAGGGTGAAAAAATGCCATATTGTAGAGATTCATAAACTATGGTTTTTATGACAGTATTTCATATTTCATAGTCAAAACATTATGAAGAAATTACGATGATTTTAAAGTTTCTTCAAGCTAAAGTATCATTGAAACATTCAGATCCGTGAATTATCATTTTTACTTCAATTATTATTCACATTTCCACCCATTATAAGTTTACCCATTTTTACCCTTGTGGACCCTAAAAAATAAGCCACTGTAAAACTATGATAAAATAGTATCATTAACCTTTCCGATCTTACGTAAATAATGATTAAATTATGTTATGCTACTTAATATACAAAAAATAGTGTATTGTTATTGTTAGAACTTGGCATGTTTTGAAACGCCAATCAAATACACACGTATTACTTTATAAGAAACTAAGAAATTGAGCCAATACTGAAAGTTTCTTAAAATCATCAGATTTCGAGCTTTTACAAGTTTCTTAAAGGTTCCATATCAATCTTCAATTTACTTCCAGTACCCTCCTGAACATTATAGACAAAGCCTTTCCAATGGTTAGACAAAACTGAAGTACCTTTCGAATAATATGATACAGCCATGGATACAGGAAACAAGTGAAAATGAAATAAAAATATGCTCAGGATTTCCTTGACCAAAATATACGTTTTGTTGAATAATGTTTTCTCAGTACTGGTGATTCTTAATTTTTTGGCGATCTGACAGTTGAGTTTCTTATGAGCAGTTTCTCATAAAAAATACGTGTAACTTCGGGATACATTTGTAAATAGTTTAACTATCATTTTATTAGTTTCTACGAATTGTGCTTGCAGCAAAATGTGACTTAGAAATTCTAAACTTAATAATATAACGTTCAGGTTTTTTACTTTTAAGAATGTATAAATCATAAACCAGGCTAAGTACAAAAATACAGAAAATTGTAAATGTCCTATCAATACCATCTGCTAATTGAAATCAAAGAACTATCTTAAATCTGCTATGGATATAACCAGCAAAGCATTTTCTTGATACAATAGAGATTATTGATGTTCTACAAAAGAGTCTGGATCGAGCGATATTTCTATGCATTTATATACGAGAGGTTTGATTGAGTTGCGTTAGTGCTTCCACTACAATACTATACTGCACTTTCGAAACTTCTACAAACTTAAAAAGTATCGTTCGATTCAGATTCCTTCCTAGAATAGCAATATTTCATCTAATTTCATTCGTTCTAGAATTCTTTGTGAAGATGTTAAAACTGTTGATTTATATGAATGATTTTCGTTCTTTCCATTTTATCTTGCTGTCTACTGTCACAATTGTTCTTTCATCAAAGCAGTTCACAGGATCCAGTCTTTTCCGATCTGGCCAACGATGCTTTAATTTTAGTCCTTGCTATTTTTCACGTCTTTCCCTGCGCTTGTACCTTTTCGTTTAGAGACATGGATAGTCTGACGCATGCCTGAACTCAGTAATACCTTGGGCAGTGAAATTCTCGTTTGCAATTTTACCAAGCAAAAGTGATCTTTGGAAGGCATCCTGATATCCTCGAATCTCTCCAACTCTCACAAAGTCTGCCACAAGCACCAAAGTTGAACAAAAAGCAGTAATCAGGCCACTGTCTCTATCTTCTTAGGCCTCCACCCTCTACGATCTCCGGGTCTCGTCGAGTCTCCATTGCCATGTTTAAGCATAGACCAAATTTCAGATCAAGGTATCTCAATTGGTAAATTCTATAAGACTGTCTCTCTTTCAACGAACAGTATTGGCTCATTTTTTGGCACAAATTCTAATCCTTTGGTCCAAAATAACACATTGAAGTCCTTTTTCTCAACTACACTTTGGTAGTCGATTTTACGAAGTTTATCGTTTTGCGATTGGTCCTTTTGTAACTCAATACTAATAATGTCAATACCGACACTGTCAGATTCATAATCTGATAAAGAGGGTGATTTTGATGCAAGCGAGGCTATCGACGACGTTCCAGTTGAATCTTTCCGCGACCATGAGTCTTCGATGACAAATTTTTCATTCTGCAAGCTGATTCCAGAATCATTCGAAAATTTAGAACTATTTGAGTCTTCAGAATTATTGCTATGTACAGAGTCTTTTCGTGAAAATTCCTCAATGAGTTTCATGTCGTAGGGTTGTTTGTCTTTGAGTAAAGGTGTGAGGAACATTATACAAACGCAGAATGTGCTGAATGCTCCCGACAGGATAAAAGGAATCTGATATGAACCGGTCGCTTCGTAGATAAATCCTAAAACATAAAATAGGACACTGTCAGATTCGAATAGATTTGCGCTATTCGCAGATCTAACACAGTTGGTATTTCAAAGAGGATAAAAAAATGAACTGGGAGATAATCTAATCAATAATTTGTTACCCTCGGCCATCAGGTTCTCAAAATTTAGTGGTCTATTGTTGTATCACGTGACCTCCAAATGCCCTTAGCTGGAGACTAGTCACAAAGAAAATCTTAAAATCATTGCTAAGTTTTTGCACCTAACGTGAATCAGATAGTTATATATAAGCTGTCTCAAATTACATGTAACCTGGAAAAGCCTGCGAAAACAACCACTGAAATGTTTGCAAAGGACACTGTGCAATATGAGCATTACGATATGTATAATGACTACCTCAAGGTTATTCATCATAAAATGTATCAAATTCATGAATGAATATTCAGAAATATACAAGAAATTTGTTAAACAGTTGTTGAATAAACTTCAACAGTTGCTGCCAATGTTAGTTTGAATCAATCAGGGGACGCCTTGGGGCCTCGACATTTAACCTCTCTTATTTGCAGATTTCTAACTGATGTGGTTTTCGATATGCTCAATAGTTAGACCTTATTACAAAATACAACGGATTCTACTAAGTTTCAATTTATTTGAGGATATAAAGTCATCAAATTTCTAAATCATAAACCAGAAGGGTGAAAGCTTATCAGATATTCCTGGAACTGACTTGCACTTAATGTAACTAATTGTTGCTTCCATAACTATCCTATTTGCAATTTGGGTCAGATCTGGATTTCCAAAAAGAATTAATTGACTTGCACTCGTTTTTACGCATTGATAGCCTTGCAGGGGTCGTTGCCTGACATCAAATGTGAGACAGACGTTAGCATTGTTTTTTTTCTTCTTTTTTGGAAGGATGTAAATATTTGAATTGTGAGTGTCTGTCATGGTGGGAACTCCGATGACCTAGTGTCTATTCCCGCCATGACAGGCACAGTAGCTGTAAATGTTTTGTGTTTATTTTAATGGATTATATATAAAAAAAAGTAGAGTGAAAGATTTTTGCTTGATACCATAATAAAGTCGCACTTCTTCTTTTAGCAGAACCTGCTAAAGCTTTAATTTGATCCCGAGTGTTGAATCCAAAACTGTACTTATGTTTTTGTTTGTTTGCCATATATTTCAAAACATTCGCACTTACATTATTTTAATAAATAAAAATAATAAAGTCATAATAAAGTCATTCATAAAATAAGTTTTCTTCAAGTCTGTCTGTGATTTCTCAAGAAGTTCAGAAATTTTTAACTTTTGTTCGATAGCTTTCTCAAAATTCTGCTTGAATTCTTACAAAGGAAGAAAAACACTGTCATTCTGAAACTATTGAAAATTTCAGCAAAGTCCAAAGGTGGAATAAAACGAAATAACTAATATTTCTTTGAAGCCATTCAATTCAAAGAAATAAATCATAAAATTTTACGCCAACCTTTATGAAGATTTAGGATCTGTGGTAAAAAATTCAAAAAAACATGACGAAGATACTAACCGGCAGCTGGTGGACCAATGAGCATAAAGATAGACATGCCAACATATTGCAATGCGTAACCAGCATTGACATTACTTTCTCCAACGATATCTTCAATAATGTTCAAGGTGAAGATCGTCGAGCACGAATCAAAGAATCCATAAATGACTGTGTATGACAGTAGGCCACCGAAACCAGTCATCAAGGGACAGAGGGTGGTGACTAAACCACAAGCGAACATAGTGGCCTAAAATGAAAAAGAGAGAAAATTTAGCAAGAGGTTTAAAAGCTTGCATCTGCAAAGATCAAAATAAATCGAAAAATACCCCCATTCAGTTGATATCGTATATACGCTGTGAACAATGGATTTAACAGTTTCTATTTAAAGGGAAGCCTTTTTTATTATTACACACTCCCATAAAGGTAACTGAGGTAAATACGTTCGTCTGTAAATGAGACGAAGATAAACCCATGTACTCTTTGTCTTCTTAGCTTGCACACGTGCCGATTTTAAAATTTCAATACATCTGTCACTCTTGCCCAGTCTCTTGTTCATGAAAACACCTTGAACCCTATACATTACCTTCACGTGTTAAAATCATGGGCAGAAATGTGATGATTAATCGTAAACTCTAGGCTCAAAAGGGAGGGGTGAGTGTTATTTGGCTTGTATCATGTTGTTTCTTTTGCAATAATAGCAACAAAAAATTGACCCTTTGGGAAAATTGATTCAGTCAAGGAAGGACAATTTTTAACAAATAGCTGCTCCACAGATGTTAGTAGCCTTCTCAAGACTAGCACAACAACTCCTAAGTAAAATACTGAATTAAAGCATGACACTTTCACATTAAAAACATGAACGCTTTTGACAGAAAAACTCACATTTACTGTCTGTTCTTGCTTAAAGACAGCAATGTTATAGTGTATATCTCCATCCCTTCTTTCGAGTATACGTGCAGACGATTTACTCATTTCACACAGAAGTATTTTTAAACAACTTTCAGAGAAATTCCAAGCAAGAATAATTTTATCTGAGACGCACTTTTATGTACAGGACAGGACGTACTTGTATGTTTTGACATGACTTTAAAACAGAGAAAAATAGTGTAAAAAGCTTTTTATACCTGGCAAAAATAAACAGCATTAATTCCGCGAAATAACATTGCAAGTTGTCCAAACACAACTTTCCCAATAGACTGAGCAATAGCGATTGAACTAGGGAGAAGTGTTGCTTTGAACATTGGAACGCCAAGACCTTCTGCCATGTTTACCTGCGATAGAAAGAGATGGCCTAATTTAGTCTTGACGAAACAGATACTTGAAACAGATAAATTAGATATACTTATGATTTCTCAATATGGTTTTGATGACATTTTTAACAACAATTGGAAACAAAACAGCTTGGTTAGGAAGCCATCATTGTTTAGGTCGAAAGGGCCTAAACTGGACCTATTGAAAAGAGAGGACGGCTAAGTTTTAATTGGTTTTCTATCTTTAACAGCGTAAAAGACAGAAATTTTCCTGACTTCAATGTAGCACATTCTTTCTGTCGAGGGAAGAAGTTTTTGAGACTTTGGAACTCTCCTCTTTCGGGACAGCAGAAAACTAAGACGATCTTTACCGGAGGACCAAAAACTTCGTGGGCTAGGTGCTGCCTTTCTTCTATAAACCAAATCCTATCAACAAACTGTCTGCATTTGGTTAAGAGGGCTATCTTTCAAGATGCTACTTGATCAGTTTAAGCTGACTACTGTGCAAAAATGTTTCCAAACTGTGTTGATGCTATCGTCTCTCGCTCAAATTTGAGCTATGGGTAATTGACTTGTAACAGAATGCACCTAGGAAGGTAGACTTTACGCACCAAACTTTTAATTTTCAAAATTCAGAAATTCGTTGAAAGCAATTCGTTACGTGCGTATAACCACGGGTCTTGAATAAGTTCTATTGGCATGGGGTGAATCGCTCCTTACATGTTACGCTGCTGCATCGCAGGTACCTGTTTGTGTCTTTTTGAAAACATATCAACGAGCGCAAGCAGCTATGATCACCTAATGTTGTGTGCCATTGAGAATATAATCGAATTTGATAAAAGAAATTGGAAACAGACAGCTGTAATCATTGAGTTTCGTATGGCATTACAGGTCGCTAATGAATCCAGTTGAGAAATAACAACGGTGAAAAGAATCCACCTCTTCAAGATAAGAGGTGTGAATGTGTTAGTATTTTGTTGTTTGAGATTTTGCATTTTCAAGGCTCAAATTTTTCTGCGTACAAAATTTAGTATTGGAACAAAGTTTCAGGTTCATATCCGTCTTTATTTCGAAATCATGGCGATATGAATAATTTGAACTCATCTGAATTCTTTGTCCAAACTTTGATTTCACAGTAGAATTCTCTAAAATATTCCCTGTTAGGGTACAGTGCTCTTAAAATGGGTACCTTGAAGCCAAATCTTCAAAACACTTTGTAAACCAGGTATATAGTTATCTAACAAAATTTGCAAAGAACAGTGTTTGAAAACAAATTTTTTAGCGATACAAAAATGGAAGATCTTTGAGAGCTTAGCAGGAGACCTCCCTAACAATAGAACTTTTATCTATTCTGAAAAGAATCAGAATCGAACGATATTTTACTTCTTTTTGTAGAATTTTCGAATGTGCACGTAAAGGATAGAAGCTCTAATGCCACTCGATAGAGCTTTGTGTATAAAAATGTGTTAAAATAACGCTCGATCCAGGCTCTTTTGTAGAATAGCTAAAGGTCTATTGAAGCAGTACCTTCCAGGATAAAAATAAGGTGTTATCACCATTGAGAATCGAGCAGGTCATTCTGAATCAGAATAATAATGATAATAATCATACAGAATACATTTGGATTGAGATATGAACTGAACAGAATTGTATGCAATTGATATGACTGCTGTTTTGTTTGCGTTGTGTGTGTTTCAGAATTCTTATCAATCAACAGGTTCGCTATAGGGTATAATAACAATCATAACAGCGTAACTGCACCGCTGTCAATAATTTCGATTTTACAGGGAAACTATTATCCAGCAATGGCGCCAATGAATCTGAAAAGATAGATTAGCAGTGATAGTTGTTTTAAAGAGCAATTTTTACCCAGGTTCCTTTGCGGGATCACTACAAATTCAGGCTGTCTGAAAAATAAAGGGGCTGGATTATGTAACCGTAAACAAGCCTGTTATCTCTATAATCTATACTGCTGCCCACACGTGGCCATTGTGTTCTGCAAAGATTTTGGTGGATGGGGTGAATCCACAATAAAGTTACTCATAAAAATCTACCAATATCTCAGCAATCGTACAACATTAGAGTGTTTCATTTGTTTCTATGTGAAGCTCAAGAGTCCATCTTCAAAATAACACCTTCATTTTGGGAAAAGTATTGGAAAATCTCTGTAAATGGCCGATCAAAATACTGCAAAATCGTCGTTTCGAACGAAGTTTGTTTACATCACGTGACGCAGGTCCTTTAAACTTGGCCTAATCGAAAACTACAGCAGTGTGGATCCTAGCGTGCCCGCAAAGGACCTTGGGTGACAATAGCTCTTTAATTGGGTGAAGGATGAAGCATTTAACTGGGGGTATAGATAAAAAACTTACCAGATGAACTGAAGGTATGTAATATCCAAAAGCATACATCCAGAGTGCAGCAGAATGCGCAAGCAATGCTTTATTCTTCCATATTTTCTGTCCTTGTTTCTCTATTTTCAAAGCTTTGCATTCCTTCTCCATGCGACACTGTCTCCTGTCACTCGCTGAACCAAAAGTGAGGCCACCAGCGAAAAGAGGCAATGCCAACATAGCACTCAACCGGAGAGCAATTTTTAGGCCGAATTCTGATATTAGGAATTCTGTCAAATATCCCATTGGCAAAGCCCCGATGCCATGACCACTTAATGCGATTCCAAAAGCAAGTCCACGCTTGAATTTGAAGAACTTTGGAAGGACGAGGACGCTGGAAAAGTGAACAAATCCGCTGCCAATTCCAAAAATGACACCGTAAGTGGCAAAGAGGACTGGAAGACTTTCAATGAACGATGACAGCAACAGACCGAGGCCAAAACACATGGCACCAAAGCAGCAAACTGCACGATAACCAACACGAGGCACGAGGAAACTGACGACCATTGAGCTTAGATAGCATACTGAATATGAGATAGATCCAATCCATGCTAAAAAGAAATATAGATTAGGGTTAGGAAAGTTGACGCAAAATTAATCATGAAAAGCACTTCAATTTGTATTTATTCACGGCATTTTCACATGACATCTTGTTGGAGGCAGGCCTTAGTTTGCGTACAGATTTTACTATTGTGCAGGAGAGCTCCTTCAAGGTCATAAAGTCTGCACCACGTTTCTATGGACTTCACATCGGCTATAAGAGTTCTAGTTTTAAGAAGTTCTATACTAGTAGTGCTGGATACATTCCAACAGAACAAATACTTAATAGTATTGTACTATATAGAACAATATATAGTTATAGTTAACATATATAAATACATAGTTTTGAAAAAATGAAATTCTTTGACCTGAAAGGGGATATGCTCCTTCAGTACTCCAAGCCCGTAGGCAACTGACCCCAAGCGAAGTAACAGAAGTTCAAACACTAGTTCTTAACAGCTATTACAAGCTAAGCTAGGCCATGAACTTATGAAAGTAGGCGATGCAATAAATATTAGTGTTTAACAGGCTGGTCATTATATTTGTAAATGGAGTATGCGAGGTCATGTGTAGAAAGCACAGCAAGGAAATTGACTTGCCCTAAGTCTACTTCGTCATTTGTAATAAGCCTGTCTTTGACACAGTACCAGGGTGTTATCATAGCTCTTCACGAATATAATTCCGACAGTATAATTGACTGTCTGCTGTATCCTACGGCCATTTTCAAACGATGAACGGTGAGACAATATGGACACTACAGTGTAACAGACATATGACACTGGCCACCAAACTGACCAGTAATAATATCTAAATTATTATCTGTCACTGGAAAAAATATCAGTTGAAGAAATGATGCTAGGTAACAGTACAAATGGAATTCAAGCTGTCTGCTATGGATGTTGAAAGGTACTCCAATATAAACACTATGGGTAAACAGACATATGACACTGGCCACCAAACTCGCAAAATGATACCCAGACTATCGCTGGACATTCCATAACGTTCAAAGACGGACACTATGCTTTAACGGACAAAACATAAGATCATTACACTGTCCAACAACAAAACCTAACTAATCATCCATTGCAGTCATCTATGAAGATTCTAAAGCGGACAACAGCGTATAACGGACATTTAAGTTCCAGAGGAGGACACTGTGCAACGGGGGCAAAGGAAGTTATCAAGCTCTCAGGGTTCATCAATCAAAATTCTGCAGATCTAATATCCCGTTAGAGGTCATGTATCTCAAACTAATCTACCGGTTGTAAAGGTCAGAAAGAGAAAGCATGGGGTCTTTGAAAGTGGCTCGGTCTTCAAGGGTCCTCAAGTGCGAAGTAGTGAGATGCGCAGCGAATAAAAACCGAAGGGGATTCCTTGATCATGTACTTTGAACTTGAAAAGAGCTGTTTATTGTTGAAGCATCTGTGGTGATACCTAATCTACTTAATACAAAAACAATTTATTATATCATAAAAAGCTGACAGATTCAATCTTTGCAAGAAATCATCAAATTCTTTATGTTTCTATACCTTGAACCCTTGTTTGGATGTGAACCATTGTTTCTAACATCATACCACTCTTTATTGATGCATCTTTAATCGATAAAATATGCACGCTGTTTGTTTATTGACATTTTCAACTATTTTTAACTTTATAATTTAGCATGTTTAAATGTGTGATATGTCTTGGCAAGCTCACTCCTTCAAAAATCCCTCAGCGTAGACTGTCTTTCCTGGCTTTAATTTTGTTGTACAGTATATACAAAAAACAAATGCATGACAAACATAATATTTCATCCCTCAAACCGAAAAATTTTGTTCTGTGGTTTCGCAGGGTTACAGTGTAAGATGCACGGTGTTCACATGAAACATATAAACGAAAAAAATTCCATCCTTGCTGTACAAGTTCTGCGTTCACATACAAAATGCCATGAACATTCAGGTTTTTATCTGCATGTCCTTCCACGCTAAGACTTACTAAGATCTATGCAAAATTTCTCTGAAATTACTGGCCAACGCTGTTTAAAGTGTCAAAGTTGGTGTTGCCGACCAGTTTCGTGGATTTGTCAAATATGCCGCTGCGAACCCAGGTTCTGCCTCCGCTGAAAAGTGTCACAAGTCTGGGCAATGTATCTATGGGTTTTGGGACACCAATACACATACACCATGCAGCAGCAAACAAAATTGGTGGAACAAAATAAAAGATGATAAAAGACAGTAAGGCAGAAAAAGAGGTTCTTTTGAAGGTAGCTGTCACCTTGCCTTCACTGTTCTTGAAACAACATTTCACCGTCAAAGATTAAATAAAAAGATGAAACTTCGAATTGCAGAATGGCTTGATAAATGATGCTCTCAAAACATCATCAGAAAACAGTTATATTGCATCACTACCAGAAAAGCCGGCAAGAAGGGTCTGTCGCTGCAAGCCGCGCTGGCAAACAATTGAACAATGGTCGTACATCTGAGGGAATCCCCATTTAGACTCACAAACTTCTTAGGTCTGATAAAACACACATACCATGCACGTAAAATGATGGGCTTTATGAGTTGATTAGAATCCAAATAAGTTTCTCAAGCTTTGTATCAATATATCAAGAATTTCTCTTGTCCTTTCATCTCTGTCTTCCCTTTCAGATCTATTCCACCATCCACTGGAGTTTCGCAGATGAACTTTTCATGTATGACCCAGCCAAAGAAAGCGTGTTCGAGTAGAAAGAAACCACATAATCCTGTCCACAATGTAGAAGTGTCCAAATAGCATGGTGTCCGCTAAAGACTAGCATCCAGGAAATAACTGATAGATTTGCATTTAAATCTTCGTACATATGCCTGGGTCCAGCTTCACTGTGAAAGGAGTTGCTAAAAACACCAGGACTCCCTTCTTCTAAACAAATAAACTGCAGGAAACCTTTTTCAGAACGTTTTCAGGCTCGCAAAATTGCTTAAAAGTGCTTCTGAAAATGACATATGATTCCGCCATGAAAAAATCATGCTTTCTGTTTGAACGTAAATAAATTAGCTCTCCAATAGATAATAAACTGCACTGCTTGTTGACTTCAAGGCATATCATTGCACTGGTATATTGCCTCCCCGGGTTGAGAAAAGGAGAATTTTGAACGCCATGAATTGATGTATGTAATGATTAGAAAGGATTTCTTTCACAGATTGTATCCCCGAGGGCATGGTTCTACTGCAAAGAGCGTTGATAATAAATCTTGGAAACGTTTGTTGAAGAAACTTAATGCTGAAATTCCTTTTGAAAATGCTTCGAGCAAGGATGGCAGGACTTGAATAAGTCTAATAATGATGGAGGCAAAGAACGAATGAATTAAGAGATAAAATAAGGGTGAATTATGTCAAAAAGATATAGAATTATAAGGTATAGAGTGGATAAGTTACGTGTATTATCGATTAAGGTATAAGCTAGCTTATGAACAAGTAAATAGCTAAAGCATAAAGGAATTTTGTTCAAAGGGAAACATATTGATCAAGAAAGGAAAGTTCAAGTTAGTACCTGCTAAGCTTTCTGAAGCTTTGAATTCTGTGATCAGTGCTACGAAGACAGTTCCAAAGGATGTATAGAAACCCATGACGATAAATTCAGCAAGGAAGACAGCAAAACACACAATCCATGAGTAGAATCCATCCAACTTTATACCATCAATTCTGGAATCCATGGCGGCCTTCTTCTTCCCTCTCGATCACCTGCTTGTCCGTCGAAGCTTCAAAATTTTTCACCCTAGACTTTTCGGTCTGATGGTCTGTTTCAATAATTGTTGTTCTCTCAACCAATCACAGTGCGTTTCATCGTTATGATGGACGAGAATGGCTAGCATAATTGGTCTGTGCGATGTGATTGGTTGAAATCGTGGTCTAGGTCCAACACGTGATAGACTTCATGAACATGGATAGACCGGTTTAGCCTTGTTTATGATCACGAGATCAGCAGCTGCAATCTCCAACCAATATCCGGATTTCGTTGCCAACGCAACAAGGTCGCTCCTACGCAGCAAAGAGGCTTTCAAACCAACCACTCAATTCAACATTCACACTAACAACCAGGTTAGTGTTGCCTGGCCAGGGGAGACAACAGAACCAAACAAGTAGGGGGACTTTGTAAGGAAACTATCTCTTAAAGTATACCAAGCCATCTTTTACGCCGTCTCCACTTATGAATAAGTAGCATCCTTAGAGAACTGGGGTGGATATGTCCACCCTAGTTCAACCCCCAGAGACGCTCTTTGTGCCTGGCAGATAGCTTTTATTTGGTTCAAGTAGGGCGGAGCACGGGCGTCATCAGCCCTAAAAAGTGGGACGGCCTTTGTATGGAACCAAGTTCTGAAAGACATACCCAGCTTTTTAGGTACCATTTTTTGATATGAATAAATACCGCCTTGAGAAAACTGGGTTGCACCACAATCCATCCTCCAGCGAAGCCTTGGGTTTAAAGACCCTCTGCTAACCATTAGGCTTTGCGCCCATTCTTTGTCATGTGCAAACAAACAACTGGAAACGACATGTGCGAGGTATTGGAGGTATGTCCGTTGCCTAAGCCCCTTTTGAAATTAGAGAAAGAGAAATATCAACATTTGGACTCTACACCTTTGTCTATGCTTTAGATCCATTGTCAAATATGATCCTTTGTTCACTGAACAAAAAGCAAGGCATAGAGAATTTAGGCCAGAAACGACTTTCAGATAATACGAAAGTCGAATTTGGCGCCACAAAGGATCATGGTTAGCAGTGACTCTTTAAGGGTTATGTAAGAGGAGAGAGTATGAGAAGGAAACGTTTTTTACTAGATACCAACGAAGGCTTTGTAGTGATTATTGTAGTGGTTGTTGTTGTAGCGAGCTGACTTTATCATGCTATTTCAGGCTTTATCTCGAAAAGATCTGCTTGGACACTATAGCTATAGAACCCCATGACCATGAGACATGAACTGAATTTACTAGAACTAAAGCATGTAACTACAGAGTTTCAAGTATTAGCTGCTTCATTATAAGGAACCAGTCCTTGTGCGAAAGGGTTACACTCTCATTGAAATATGAAAAAAAAAACATATGAAAATACGGAAAATCCGAGTTGAAAAACTGTCAAAAATGCAACTGTAAAAAATGGTGTTTCACTCAAAACAGCATAAGGGCTAGGACCAATTTCAAGACAAGGGCCCTATCCAAGCACTTGCAGCAATATGTTCAAAATCACTTAGTTCCGAACTGTTTCACTCAAAACAGCATGAGGCTTTGAATTGAGAATATTCAAGGAAAGCTGTTCTACATCGAAAAAGTCCTTGTTATTTTTCTTTTTCTCGTTTTAAAGCCATGTAATTAGAAATTATTGTAAATAGATTTATTTCTCATTAACTTTTTATGCCTTTTTTGCTGGGACAGTTGGAAAGCAGTTGCTTAATATATTTTTAACTGAATTGTATCCCAGGGTAAACATTTTTAAAATAAAAAGGCTAGGACCGATTTCAGGTCAACAGCCCTATCCAAGCACTTGCAGCAATCTGTTCAAAAATCACTTAGCTCCTAACTGTATCAGATTATTACATTAGTCATATGTTAGGATATTCAAAAACGGTAGGGGGAATCCCTAACGATTAGCGTCGGATGTGCCTCCTTGTAGACCGGCACTACGAGTTGTAGTTGAAATTATTTGCTACGGTGCCCTTTGAAAAGTAGGTCTGACAGGGCAACTGTGCCTTACAAAGGTAAATGAAAAAGAAATAGAAATTCACCGCATTGTGAAGGAGATAGATAGATAGCGGAGGAGTGCTACATATAAATTCTGGATAGGGATCTTCAACAAACGAAAATTGACAAAAATAAGAAAAAAATCAATATCAGAATTTAGAGTGGAAGATATCTAACTTACCATTGCTATTTTCATGCACAGCAACAGCAACAGTATGACGTAGTTGTGCAACAAGTGTGCCCCATGCTCTTTCTATTTTACAGCCAGCAAAAGTCTGCAAGTTATTCCTTACAAGTTCCTATTGGAGAAATAAAGTAAACTAAAAATTATGTTCTAAGGCCGCGATGTTGTTTCTAAACTGAATAGGTCTTATTCAGCTTTTAACTGAATATATATTTTATAGTCCGGTAGATTACTGTATCGTGGTTTAAGGCTATGCAAAATTTTAGAGAAGCAAAAGTAGGGAGTCCATCTAATTTTTTGACGATGACATTTGAAAAGTTAGATTTCAAATGGAAAATATTTTTCTGACGATGTTTACAGCAATGAGAATCAAGCTATGGATTTACTAAGAGTCGAGGATGATGAGGAAGGGCCTAAATTCTGATAAAATGTTTTGATATCGAAAAAGGAAGCACTTTCCAGACGATCTTTTAAGAAATTGTGATCCATTCTTTACCAACGTTTCTAGAGAGTGCAATAAGACAAAGTTTGAGACATAAAATTAATCTAAAATAAGTGGAAGCAAAGATTTCCACTTCCAAGAGAAACAAAAACTTGGCGACAGAAAACTATTTTGCGAAATTGTCCGAAAGAATGACATGTTTTTGGGACACGGAATTTCGCCAAAAAACTCAATTGAATGAAAAATCTTCTACAATTTTCGCAAACTGAAACTTTGGACATTCTTCCTGCAGAAAGCTCGCAGCATTTGACCAAAATCCCCTTTCCAGACGAAAGGAATTCGAGCCCGACAGATGATACTATACCTGCGCAATTCACGGCAAAATTTGACACTCGGAGACGCATCCAAGAGTGCTTTTGAGCATTCCCCGTGCTTATACATAATAAACAGGTCGTTATGAGTTAAGGCCTTCAAATTATGAAACACAGGTGTTTGTCCTATCGATCGAGTCTTGCCCTATCCTATCTGCATTTTAATGCAGCCACCAGAACTGCCAATAGATGGTGAAAATAAATATAAAAAGTTAGTTGTTATTAGGCTTCATTTGCAGGCATTTTTATCAGGTTTTTCCAACTGGTAGCGTATGTCAAATTTTAATAGAAATTATGGAAAATATGGCGTTCAGTGTTCTAAATCAGAAATTGTAGACAGCACTTTGCATACTGCATAGACAGAACTTGGCATCATATTTGGTCTTTCTTCGGTGGTGTTTCTCATAAAATAACAAAAATTTCATCAGTTAGAAATTTTGTATGTTATATAACCATTCTTCTGGTTTACAAAGGCTTGACTCTGGACTGACTCATACGTCATTGAAATATATTTCAATTTCACATTCATTTTCTGTTTTTCCTTCAAAACCAAAGGCGTATCGCAAATTCCTGTTTTATTTCAGGTTTCAGCAAGTAACCTTTGTATCTTTTCTGGGATGTCATAAAAAGCAGGATATGTGACAAAAGAGTCACCCTTGTTCAAGGGGATATCCTTTTGGAGAATGAACTTCAGACTGCAGCATGCCAATGAATTGACTCATCCTAGATCTGTATCAATTCTTGATATCTTATCAATTCAGTCATATCCGTATTGCGGAGGAGTTAAGCGAAGGTGAAGGTGAAGCTGCAGTCTTTAGCGCCAAGCGCTGGGATTGCAGACTTAGAGAAGACGTAATCGAGTTCATCCGCGATTCATAGTCATGATGCTTAAGTGCCATAGATCTACCTAGGATGGACTCTTCCTGGGATAATGCGCAAAAAGAAACGAAAAATTTGCTCTCACCAACAGTGTGTTTTGTGCAGTGTGCTGTTTTGACTACCTCGTAAACTGACTGCGCATGGTGCTCCGCAGAGGACTGTTTTAACAAAAGGGAACAAAGGAGAAACTACTCAATATAAATCAAAGTAAATAAATGAAAAATAAATAAATAAATGAAAAATAAATAAATAAATGAAAAATAAATAAATAAATGAAAAATAAATAAATGAATAAAAATGAATAAAACTACTCAGAATAATTCTTCTTCCTCCTCGCTCTCCTTTGTTTCCTCTTTTTCCCCTGTGTTATATGAGAGTAATTTTCTCGTTTCTTTTTGCGCATGCTGGGATGGGGCTCTAACCAAGGCTTGGCTTCAACGTAAACGTCCACTAGTTCTGTTATTGATCTGACCATCTTGAAAGGAACCTTTGGTGCTTTGCAATAATCCCGCCATGAATGCTGTTTTCAATCAAATGACACATGGTCCCTACAAGCTAAATCTACTAACATACAACAATGTAGATAAATCTACGAACAAATTCATAATTGAGTAAAACGAAGTAAAAACAACGCGAACAGTAAAGAGAAGCAAATTAGCAAGGTTTGAGGCGAATGGACGGAGATATAAAACATCCTTTAGTTAATATTCATTCTGTCTTTAAATGCTTCTTTCAAATATTTTGCAACAAATGAAATGTTGCCTGGTTCTTGATTAGCATTTAAAAGTTTCAATGTTTATGAACGTTTGAACACTTAAAAGTTTGAACGTTTTTGACAAGTTGATTATTTTCAATTTACAGCGTTTATGTTTTTATTCCTAAAAAAATTAAACTAAAGGCAAAATTGAAATTACTGCAGCCCCCAAATTTAAAAAAAGAAAGTGGTATTTAACAAAACCATAGTTGATAAAAGTCTACAATATGGTGAAAAAGCAGAATCTGTCGCCTATCTGGTTCATGACTTTGGCATTTGATTACACAACAAAATAGGCGTATGCTTTACCAATGAACGGTTGCAATCATTGCAACGAACTAAAAAACTGATGAAATCTTAATCATGTTATAAGGTGCACGACTAATATGAAAGTAAGCAGAAATAATCACCAGGATTGACTTTTATGTAAAAGATTTGTTGTAAGCCAGTCGCTAAGTCACAGCAGCTAACCACAATACTGAACATGCTTGGCTTCGGGATTTTTTGGTGACTACCCCATTTACACTTGCAAGTAAAACCAGTCTAAACTAAACCAGGTTATCAAATGTAGCCTTCTGATTGGACAATCCAACAAATCAAGTGCATTTGATTGGCTGAAATTTAACCTGGTTTAGATAAAGCTGGTTTAGCTGTGTCAGTGAGGAACACACGTCTAGCTGGATACAGACAAAAGGCCCTTGAGTTATTTACAGTTTGTCCCAAAAAACCTCGTTGTGTTTGCATAACTGCTGTTGGACCCCCTGTTGAGGAACAGTAACCTAATTTCTCTCGGTAGACAGTTTGCACAGATAAGGCTTCAACTTGGTATTTGAGAATTTTGTCGCGAATTTTGTGAGCCAAACTGATAAATGGTTGCTGATTTATGCTGGAGGAAAAGCAAAAAAGGTGGTTGCTTGAAGAAACTGATGCAACAAACTGTGCAATAAGACAACAACACTTTGGCTTAATTTTTGTGCACCTTGAAACAGAGCCCTATGGGTGTGTTTGATTGGTACCAATTCCAAAAACAGTAGACTTGAAAGACTCGAAATTTGTATTTGATTGACTACCAGTCCCGAAAACGGCAGGTTTGTAAGGCCTGCCGAACCTTCTGCTCCAATAGACGGAAGGTTTGGCAGATTTTGAAGAGATTCTCGTTCTATCTGCAAAACTCTGAAAAAATGAAGCGAATTTGCTCGTGCTGCTATGGTAATTGAGTCAGTTCAATCTTTGTTGCCAAGCACTGAACTAATCTTCGTATTTTCAACTGGAAACCTCGTTTGCGCAAGGATAAATCTGAAACCTGCTGTTTCGAAGAATTTTGTGTTTGATTGGCAAATGTATTTCCGTCTCCGCAAAGTCTACCGTTTTCAGAAATTTGGTAGGTTTGGAATTACCAATCAAACACACCCTGTATGTCATAGGAGAGCAGTTTTAGTGATTCGTTTCTTCGGGTAAATTATAACTGTGTTCGTTAGTTTTATTTAATCCACTTCTTATTTCTTGCTGAAACTTCAGGTTCTGTAGCTATTTAGAAATTTCTTTGGGACTATATTTTTGAAAACAAAATGAAAGGTTTATTTCAGATTTTAGCAGTAAACTGCTATTAAAGTAAGACCTTGGTAAAGTGTCCTGTTATAATCTTGCAAATGCTGCTTTAATCCTTTTCATCCCTTAAAACCATGCACGTTAAGACAATTCCTTGGGACATCGTATTTGCATGGTTCCACTACAGTGAACCAATCGTATCATGAATATCCGAACAGCTCAAATCACGTGATCAGACACGCTCACATTATGCAAGTTAAAAGAGGTAATTGATCTCCTAATCTCGCAACTGCAACAGTGTGGGATGCAGAAGATCTGTTATCAGTTTAACCTTGGACCGTCTGTGTTTCTGTCGTTGCGACAAAGAGAACGATAAAGGAGATGAAATCATGCTAACGTATTGTGCAATACCGTGTGAGTAAAATGGAGTCAAAAGGTTGGCCGGCAGTGGAATAAAACGTATGCAACTGACATTCAAAACCAAAATGTTTATCTATCATTCGAAGGCTGAACTTTTTGTGAAAACTTTGTTTGGTGACATCACTCATCATTTAGACTTAGAAATTAGGCAAATTCCCGTAATTGTTCCACAGCTCGCCATGTATCTAGATATTTATTCATTCACCCTGTGTATTTTGTGTACTGATTGTGGTAACAAAGAATTCTATCTTTGTATAAAGGTGCTTGGAAATTCGACCACATTTTTTTTGGAATTTCACTGGCTAAACAACTCTATACTAACCTAAGTTTTTTGATGCATTCGTAAAATATGGCCTGGCAAAGTGCGCCAGAAATTGACCTCTCTCATGGTCGCTATCTGGCGCAACACAATAAGGAATGAAGCTACAATAAGCATATTGAAGAAAAAATGCCTTACCTTTGCATCTCCCAATTTCATGGTTGCAAAATGTAGAATATTCATCAAAAATTTTCCTCCAAGGTTTCTCTGAATGCTTTGATAAGAGAAACATTGCATACCAGTTTTCAGAAAATCTGCCAAAAAATAGTTGGTAGCCTATTATTTACACTATGACTGCCGAGGTTTAATGACCTACCAAAAAAACATTTACAGGAACATTTAATGGAAAATCCTGCAATTAATGCCTGTTGCTTTTTCCACACCACATAACGATAAAAATAAACAAGAAAATTCAAACTTTTGCTGTAAATAACTAACTAGAACTGAAGTCTTTCACACTTCTCACATCTTCGAATGAGTTGAAATATGAAATATGTGCTGTAATTTAAATCAATATTGAACTATTTCAAATCACAAAGATAGAATCATTGCAAAGTAAGTAAAGATTCTTTTAAGAGAGAGAGAGAGAGGGGGGGGGGATAAGATGGAAACTTATTAAGTTCGATAATTATTACTTTATCTTGTGACAGCATTTTCTCGAGATTAAGCAAAGAATTAAGTCTCAATACAATTTCATCCATTAAATCTTGATGATCCACAAAATGGCGACGTTCTTTATTCATTGGAAGAATTTTTAATAAGGACTTTTAGTAAGGTACTAATAACTTAGATTCATCGTAAATTTCAAATTAATGGACAAAATTAATAGAAGAGTTCTAAGACATGGTGGGAATGATGACATTCTTGAGGCTACCTTTTTAGGGACTTCTTTCTATAAAGATTCTTATTTCAACCAAGAATTTAAAACTGCCAGCTTTTGTGGAAGGAAATCTATCATTTGCAGAAGCTCCGTAGCAGCCATTTACCAGAACAAACCGCTCTCCCCAGTCTCCTTTTTTAATTGTCGAGATGGTCTATGCTCAGATAAATCACAACAAAAATTACAAACAATACGCACTACACAGAAATACAAGGGAGCTATATTCGAACAACTTGGATGCGGTTGGGCCTAACCACGCTCAGTTGAAAACGAAACAAAACAGAAAACAAGACAACAAAATAAGACACAGGGATCAAAACAAAGTAAACAAACAACCAATCAAAACATCCGTGTCCTAACACCCTTGGTACTATCTTACTTTGCCTGCGAGCAGCGTAATTCCTGAGAACTAGCTTCCTTTGGCTCCTCCTGAAACTATCAATGATTGGCTGAATTTTATCCGTGTTTCAACGATTAAAATGGTAACAAATTATCTTTTCAGACCAGGCATTGCCTGCTAATGACACGGAAACTATTCAAAATGAAATTATGCTCTCCCCTCAATGCTGGGCATCAAAAAGTCCAAATCTACAAGTAGTCGACAAGAAATCTTTAGTTGCTTTTGGGCATGTCAAGAAATAGGACTTTTGATTAATTTCTAATTTCAAGAGGAAATAATGTGCCTAAAATTCTGAGAAAAACTGTTGAAAATATAGTTAAAGCCATTTTAAGATGATGGAATTGAAATTTTACAAATCGGTTGCAAAGCCTTCCTGCACAATTTTTCAAACGATGGATACATCTTTCTGGCTCACACACGCTACGTTTATGACCATGCCTGACGCACTGCTCCCGCTCTCCTCAAAGGAAAACATTCAGCAAGCAACTTCGCTCTTCACTAGGCGATGTAGCATTTCTAAAAAAGAATCTGAATCGAACGATATTCTGTTACATTTGTAGAATTTCGAATGTGCACAATAGTGATCGAAGCTTGAACTCCACTCGATCAAATGCGCGTATAAAAATGTATATAAACATCGCTCGATCCAGGCTGTTTTTTAGGGTAGATAAAAGGTCATGGAGATCTTGTGGATTAGAAAAGGAAACAAAATAATGTGGAAGTAACTATAACCTGCTCAAGTTTTGTCTCCCCCGTTTTATTTCCAGCAACCACTCTGTCACCAATGATTCTCCCATTTGCTTACAGTCAATCTAAGAAAAACCGATAAAAAGACACCTGAAACCATATTAGCTAACGAAATGAAAAAGAATTCCTTGTCTGCAAATTGAATTTTCTTGTCAGAGATTTCTTTGAATTGAAATCGAAAAGAATGTCCAGCAAAGCGTTCCATAAAACCACAGTTTGCGTAACTCCCTTCTGCTCCACACCGCTGTTTTGGCCTTAATTTGATTTAGAATCTAATCGTTTGAATCAAATAGATAACTTCTAACTAAATCTTTTTTTAACCACGGTCGATATTGTATCAAATTACACTACCATTTTTGCAAAGGGTGTCCAAAATTTCAATTTCAATTTCATGAATATTCTCAGCTAAAGCTACGTGATAGTCAAATATATGTGATGCTAAAATATTACGCAAAAAATAAAAAACATGTGGAACCTATTTTACATAACGCATCTAAACTAATATAATGCTGAAGAGGACATATGGAAAGAACTCTGGTAGAGCTTTCGAGCCATATGCCCTCCGTTAAGTGGTTAGTAGAATGAGAATATTGACATTAATGTAGATATGAGAAATTCTAAATACATTGTTGAAAATACTTTTGGTAACAGGGGAAAAAACGATAAAACTACGCAAAAAGGGCCTAGCAGAGGGAAGAGAGGAAATAAAAAATAATGCAGAGAAGCACCGGAGGAGAAATTGTGAACCAATGAGCTTTTGATTTTTAATAATTCTGTAGTAATAGTTGCTTGTACCGTTTTCCGAAAATCTTTTTTGTTGGAGAAGTCCTAATATCCTTTGGAGTGTTGTTCCAAATTTCAACACCAAAATTTGTTATAAGTCTACGTTTGTAATTAGTTCTGGCTACTGGGAGAGCAAAGTTTCCAGAAGTTGCTTGTCTTGTCTGAAGGTGATGTTTTTCACGAATCAGTTGGAAAATATCACTGAAAAATTTTTCACAGTTTCCTTTTGAGATGTCGTACATGAATTTTGCACATTCTAGCTTATAAGTGTCATGCAGGTTTAATGAGTTTAGTGCCTTGAATAGTGGATTGCTGCGTTCATTTCGTTGTTTGAAGAACAATAATCTAGCTGCCTTTTTTTGGTTTTTGCTTAAAGGATCTAATGAGTTTTGGTACGCTCCTCCCCAGTTAATGATGCCATAGTTAATGTGTGGAGAAATAAAGGCATTATAGATGTTTAGCAGGATGTTGTTTGGAGCAAAGTGCCTCATTTTAGCTAAGATGCCGATGCTTTTTGCCACTTTAGTGTTAACATGTTGAATATGCTGTTTCCAAGTAAGTATATTATCAATTAACACTCCAAGATATTTTACGCAATCAGATTCGTTTAGGTGGTCACCATTTATACTTAGTTGGATTTTTTTAGGCACTTTTTCTGTCTTGGCTTGATTATCATGAAATTTGATTTATTTGTATTTAGAGTTAATTTATTTGCTACTAGCCAATCTTGGATACTACCAAGCTCAACGTTGACGACCTCTTCTAGAGTATTGATATTTTTATGCGAATAGAAGAGGCTTGTATCGTCTGCAAAAAGGTAAAAATTCATCATTTTAGATGCTTTTGGGATATCATTAATGTACAATAGGAAGAGGAGAGGGCCTAAGACGCTCCCTTGCGGTACACCATGTTTGATTGTCCTGTCTACGGACAGCTCGCCACCAACAAAGACACGTTGGCTCCGTTCGTTTAGGTAGGAACGAAACCAGTCTAGGGGAATACCTCTTATTCCATAGTGTTCTAATTTGTTTATTAGTATGTTATGGTTTACTGTATCAAAGGCCTTGGCAAAGTCGAGAAAGATACAACAGGAGAATTCTCCCTTTTGGATAGATTCAACGAGTTTTGTGCAAACATCAAGTATAGCAAGTGAGGTTGACTTATTTTTTTGGAAACCAAATTGATGCGTGTAAAGCACTTTATTTTTATTGAGAAAGCCGATTAAGCGGGAATACATTAATTTTTCGAAGATCTTGTTGAACAGGGGGAGTAAAGATATAGGTCGATAATTTGAAACTTCGTTTTTAGCTTTTGCTTTGAAGATTGGGACAGTTCTTTAGGGACAGTTCATTATTTACAGAGGGGTTGCTACCGAACGGAAATGGGTTGGGTAAAAGGAACTTTCTAACATAAACAGGATGGATAAATAACTTTTCATGTCATTTCAAGGTTGTGTTTACAAAATTTTCTCACCCGTCAATACTGAATGCTTTAAGTTCAAAACTATCAGTTTCATCATTAACATCATTGGCATTATCCATTTCACTTTCAGTGCCACATTGTTTCAAATTTGTCATCAGTATTCACAATGTTTACAGTATTACATTTACGATTCACATCGTTCGACGTTGAGTCGCGTTGATAGGTAGGGTTGGGTAAAATATGATTAACCTGGAAAGTGTTGGGTAGATGTTTTTCTGTCACCATTTGAGCCTAGTAAATAGATTCTTTGGATTAGGAAACATTTCTCTTCAGTACCAGACCCTGTGTAAATAATGAACAGTCCACTAGTACGCCTTTTGATCAGATGCGATGAATGAAAACTTTCTCAAAGAGGGTATCAGTGTTGACTAAACAGACCTTTCAGCTGTTCTCGAAAAGAGTCTGGACCGAACGATATCTTTGTACAGTTTTGTGGGAGAGGTTCGACTGAGTGGCATTAGAGCTTCTTCATTAAGGTGTAAGTTCAAAACTTCTACAAAATCAATGTGTCAAAACTTCGTTGGATTAAGATTCTTTTTAAAAACAGCTGGAAGGTTTATCGCAATAAGAAAAGGTAACTTAAATTTCGCTATGTGACAATTAAATGTAAGGGGCCTTGCTGATGAAATGGTAGTTATAACTTCCAATTTTGATGAAAGCTATGCATCACACGAAAGCAGCATAGCGTAGTTGCATAGCATGTTCAGGTTTGAAAAAATAAAACAATTGGTCCTTTCAAACACAATTCGTTTCATTTCGACTTTCTAGATACTCGAAAAAGAATCATAGTGGAACGACATTTTTTCTACATTTTTAAGGAATTTCGAACGTGTATAATAGTGATAGAACCTCTAACGCCACTCAATCGACGATGTCATGCACAATTCAATAAAAGTATCGCTCAATACAGGGAAACAAGGGACTCCAAGTCATAAATCTAGGTCTTTCGTAGAAGAGCTAAAATGTTTCTTGATAATACTTTCAAACGCCAGGAATCATATTTCTTTAGTGTCAAGAAGACTTAACCTGTTTCACAGTGAACTTTTAAATGGCTTAGACATTCCATTTGAAACTCGATCTTAGAATTAAATTCATTTTGATAATTTTGTAAACACGAGTATGCTTTACATTGTTTTAAAGTCAACGGTTACTTGGAGGTTTAAATCAAACAATCCCTCATAATAACAAGATTCCATCATCAAAGGATTTAAACGCATTGCCGTAAAATATTTATTCTAAATCGTTTGACTGTTCGACAGAAAGCTTGAATCAAGCGATATTTTCATACATCTTTATGCGAGAGGTTCGACAAAGTGGCGATATAGCTTCTCTCACTATTGTGCACATTCGAAAGTTTTACAAACTATATCAAAACATCGTTCGATCGTTCGATTCATATTCTCTTTTAGAATTGCTAAAAGGTCTTTTTTCTATAACAAAACAGTGAACCTTTAGTTTCTTTTAGCTATTTAAGTCCAGTTTAGATTTATCTGTTAAGTTTCGTTTTAGTTGGCATTATTTTCTTGGAACTAACTCGAACTCTCAACCGAGGGGCAAATCACTTCTCAAAATAGCATACGTGATTTTTGTGATTTTGAAATCACAGGATTTCTTCTCTGTGATTTTTTGTGATTTTAGTGATTTCTAGTGATTTTTTCGTGTGATTTTTCAGTAATTTTTCAGTGATTTGTGATTTTTGGTGCTTTCTGTATGTGATTTTTCTTGTGATTTTGTGATTTTGTATGTGATTTTTTTGTGATTTCAAGGGAGGTGTACGAAAAAAAATCAGTGAATTGCCCCTCGCTCTCAACAAGGGGCGTCACCATCCTTATGGAAATTTGCCTTGCATCAATGTATTCAAAAGATGTCTCTATTCTTCATCGTATTGGCGTATTCGCTCTCAATTTCATCGCAAGACTTCGCTTCCCAAAAACTGAATCCAGCCTTGAAAATGAAAACTATTTCTGGCTCACCAGGTAGAAATTGCATTCAGTATGGTCTAGATAACAAGCTAGGTAGGACCTATGCAATTTAGAAAGAATGATCATGTCATCAGCAGACGAGTTCTTGATTTCAATTGGTCTCCAAACGTCACTGTGGCTAGCCTGTCCTTACAGAAACAACTTGAAGTGATGACGAAATGAAATAGAATAACTGATGGAAATTTACCAAAATAGAAAGGGTAAGCTCAAGGGATATGCAACGGATGACTGAAAGATATGATTTGAAATCTGGTGTCTTGATGCCTAGAGAACTTCATGACCTTTCCTCGAGAACAATAGGTCACCAAAGCGTAGACAAAGAGCAAACAGTTTCGTTTTTGATGAGATGAGCTACGCGATATTGGGGATCGAGGCCTTCTTGGAAATGACGAAGTTCAGGGGAATGGAAATGGAATGGAAACAAAATAAGATAAAGTGCTGTGCAAATTATGTTATCTTTCACATCATATACAGGGTGTCTCAAAAAAATTGTTCGACGTTTGATTAAATACTAAAAAATAACGATACGCTGAATGGACCTTTGGTCAAGTCGCCCTTGTCCTGAGATTTTAAATTAATTTTTGACACAAGAATCTTGCAAATCCGATAAAAATTCATGGGGCTACAAGCTCTTGAAGTTCAGGTTTGTGCGAAAGCTGAAACCAGAGGCCTCGAAATGGCATTTTTGGTAAAAGTCCCATAGGCCGTCGTTTCTGTTATTTCTCAATTGTTTCAGGGCGAACCAAGTGGGATTCAAACAGGTATTCGATAACCTAACTGTCAAGCATATGGATGCTTTGAGGAAACAGCTTCAGTCTCTCGCCGATTTTGTTTTGAACCACTGTTTTTGGACCTATGCAATGCTAAGGAATTTGAGAATGATCGCAAGAAATAATTTACTTCAGAAGTCGTATTTGGTTTGCTCTGATATCAACGAGAGGTATGACATTGGATAAGCTTTTCTTACCTCCGTCTTCGAGCTTTTTGTAATACTAGTAATCTGGGGGGTCTCTGGTTTCAGCTATCGCATATTTTTGATCTTCGAGAGCTCGTAGCTCAGTGAATTTTCAACCGATTTGCACGATTTTAGTCTCTAAAATTATTCCATAATCTTGGGGACAGGGTTATCTTTCCATGAGCCTGTTCATGTCGTCTTTATTTTTCAATATTTAATCAAACGTCGAACAATTTTTTTGAGACACCCTGTACAATATAAAAATTATTCTGCCTGATGGATGGAAACTTACGTATATACAAAGAAAGAGTCACAATCACAGCTCTTTATTTCAATTCTTAAAAAGAAAATTTTCTTACCAAATACTGGTCCGCCGTTTTTGTCAGTTATGAGAGTACATGCCACAACATATCTTGACTGGTCTGTGTTTTATGCATCATCACGTTATAACCAGAACAAACACACGTGCTACTGATTCATTTGAATTTGAGCACCAGTTAACATACCATGCGTAGCCTCCTCCACAGGGTCATCTTGTTCGTCGGCTGTGGGGAAAAACACAAAATATTAATGATGTAATTACCAGGATTGGAATTATGAACATTTTCGGACGTAGTAGGAAGTTAAGAATTACTCATGAACTTAGTTGAATTCCATGAAGAAGTTCATGATAGAAAAATCTAAAAAAAAACTGAATAAAAATTGAATTTTGATATTGGTCCAAATTCCTTCAACAGCGTCGTGAGCAAAAGATGCTGTCTTTTCGTTTAACTAGCTTTGATGTAAGCTTTCTATCTAACTTAACATCCCAAGAGCTTATTAATGCCAACCAAATGTTTCCGAGTATAGGTGAACATATCAAGAAAATTGAAATGAAGACAAACAAAACATCTGAACATAATATTGAACATAAGGAAGTTAGACCACGGAAGATCTCCTTTCGGATGTAATAAGGCGATGTTTGCTTTCTTGATCAATGATGAAATATGCAGATTTTTTCAGGATGTAGGGGGAATATATCAGTCAATCTAATGATGCTTGATGAGGTGGAATAATGGGTGGGTCCAACTCCTAAAGAGCTGCCTTCGCCTTCATCAGTCTTACTCCGACATTTCTACAGAAAGATTGTACCTTGATACATTGATACATAGACTCAGACAGAAATTGGACTTGTCCATAAAGAAGAAAATGAGACTTGAACAAGTCCAGACAGAAATTGAGTTAGGTTAAAAATTCGGGAAATAAAACATTGATACAGCTGAGTAGGAGCTTATGGCTAAATAGCCACATACCAAATGCTAAACGAAAGAATTTGGCAATTTAACCCGGGATCTTAAAAGATATAGTTCACACTCTTTTAAAAACTTTTACAACTAAAATGAGGTGGATTCATTTGTTTATAAGATCATGGTAAAATAAAAGGACGAACTATGAAAATCTCTCTCCTAAAAGAAGCAAAATAATTTTTTTCTACCAAGAAATAACCTTTTACTGCCAAGAAGCCATAAATTTCCTTATGAATGACGTCTAAAGAGTCGCTGTATTCAGAAAGGATCTTACACGTCCTTTTTCTAAGAAACTTGGATCAGGTCATGGTACTAAAAGTTTCTTAATTTCACATGAAATTTTGTTCATTTTAAAGTTTCCTATTTGGCTTCTTATTTTTTGAATGCAAAATTATAAACTTGGTCGCTAACACTGCAGCAGATATGTTTCTTGATATTTAAAACATCGTAATGGAAATATCAGTATTCTGTTATCTGAAAACACAAATGGTTAGATAATATTGCTCAAGAATAAAGGTTCAACGATCTATTTGCTATAATATCCATGCTTTTAACTTTAAAAAGTTTCTTAGTACTTCTAAGACATAGAACTTGAGTTTCTTAAAATTTGGCCATCTTAGTACTAGTTTCTTGTAAATCAGTTTCTTATGAAAAAAACGTGTATTTGTATGAGAGTAATTTTCCCAAATCAAAACTGATTCAAACAAACTGGTAAATCGAAAGACAGAGCTGGTAAATCTCATTTCCTCAAATGATAACGTGACTTGACACCACCAGTCCGAAATTCTTTAATGGACATTTGCGGACAGCCGATATCGTGACAACCAAGAAAGGGGAAACTCGAGAGACCCTTGAAATCCTTTTAAATTATTGTTGTTTCTGCAGTAAATTTCCCAGATCAGATGCGTCATAAAATATTTCTCCAACATCAAAAAAACATTGCTTCCAAGCTACTCATTTGATTTCATCTCGTGAGATAAATGAGTTATTTGTCAAATACAAGTTTCAATAGTTATTTATTTTCCCTGTGTGGTGAATTTTTGAAGCCTTTCCCTTCTCTTTTGAAATCAATAGAATTTCTGAGAAACCGACACAGACATGTGATCAACGTAAGATATCAATTGAATAGAACAACAGCAATCACATGCTTCGGCTCATCCACAGGAGGTTGTTGTTCTGCTTGCAAAGAAAAGTCATCTCTTTGTCTCTGTGAAATGTCTCCTTGACGTTAAACATGACCATATCCACTCGCAGAATGTATTCAAAAAACAACGACTAAGATTCCTACATTTTACGAGTGCAAAGCTGAAACGTCATTACTGTATCAATGGTGATAATAGACCTTTTAGCTATTCTAAAGTGTCTGGATCGAGCGTTATTTTTGTACAGTTTTATAAGCGAGGCTCGATAGGGTGGCGTTAGAGCTTCCATCATCATTGTGCACATTCGAAAATTCTAAAAAATGCATCAAAATATGGTTCGATTCTGATTCTTTTCAGAATTGCTAAAAGGTCTATTGATAACAAGAAAATTGTTTACGCTTTCGAAAAAGAACTTTTGTTCTCTTTGCACCCGCTTTGAACACTGCCTGTAACTGGCAACAAATAAAAGGATTTCAGTCCTGGGACCCAGAAGTGCTCCTTAGCGTTTAGATCAAGAAAATAAAAGGTATACCTTGAAAACAAGAACAACAACAACAACAAGCAGTCTCGTTTGGATGTTCCATACAAGGCTCCTCCGTGTCAGGTGTCAGCGTTTTGTGGTCAGACAATGGACAGCAAATACATCCACTCATCTGATACATCGTACGACAAACTGAAAAAGAACTTCAATATGATTAAATTTAATCTTTTTACATAGAAATTTTATAACATGTGGTTGCCCGTGGTTGCCACTTGGCGCACATGATGATAGAGTTTGGTCTTTGGGGGCAGAGTAAAGTCTACCGCCAATAGCAACAAAAGCTTCGTTTAATTGATAATGCAAATCCTAATACACGTATTTTCGTAAGAAACTGCTTATGAGAACATCAACTCACCTCTCAGATCGCTAAAAAATTAAGAAACACCAGTGCTGGGAAAATCTAACTTAAGAAACTATGTACATTAAGAAAAGAAATCTTTGCCATATGTTACACTTAACTTTTACTTGTTTCCAGTTTCATATTAATCAGAAGGTTTTTCAGTCAAGTCTAAAAGTTGGCATTGAAATTTTCATGCTGGAATGAAAATTTCAGAAAATTTTCAAGATTGCTATGGAAACTCTCAGCACTCAAAATCTGATAATTTCAAGGATCGTTCAGTACTACTGCCGCAAATTCTTTGTTTCCATACAAATACTTCCATGCACCAGGTCCATGTCGGTATGTCTTCGAAACAACAGCAATAGTCTCACTTCTGAAGTCTTACGCTGTTACTCATTTCATTGACGAGATCTCTCCAAATCCTTTCTTTCATCTCTTATCTGAATGCAAATTGTACCCGAACGAACATGTATTCGAAGGTCAAAAGGACAGAAACATTAAGTGTAAATAGAAAGCAAAATTGGAGGGCCTACCAATGGGATTTCCAGCTTCCTTAGTCTGTAAATGACCGATAACAAGTGGTGCCGTTATTAGCCTCTCACAGGCCACAGTTCCCAGTCCTCAATGATATCTGCCAACGGCATTTTCCAAGCTCAAGTGAAAGTGAGGCTACTGTCACGTGATTCAAACAACACAACAATAGCAAAAAAGAGAGAAATTGTTACAACGTAACGTGAACACCCCAAAACCCAAGTGATTGAATGAACTTGCAGAAGGGCGGAAACAGTTATGACGTTGATTCGAAACAGTGATTGTTTTATTATTTTACTCTGGTCAGATATGAGCTTCTTGTTGACCGCTAATCCGCACTCAAAATAATTTGATGGTCATGGGACCTGATTATTATGTTGTTCAGATTCAAAACAAACACATTGGAAACAACGCGCAGTTTTACAGTAATTTCACTATGGTTGAATGATGGTTTACATAAACCTCGGACTGTGATCCACGGAGTCATGTCGAGGTTGTCTCCATGACAGCGACATCACGGGACCTAAACTGTTTGGTGCAAATTTGATCCGCTACACAGCGTCTGAGAAGCATAGATATGCACACTGTTGGAGGGTTGGGATAGACCACATAGCCATGAACCATTTCCGCAATGGACTTTTTAGCTCTTCTCTCAAGAAATCTAAGGAGACTGGGGAGAGCGGTATTTTGGCGTCGTTCATACCGGATGCAGTTCTAGTAAACAGTTACAGCTACCGGTTAAATAGAGCAGCAAAGATTTAACAAAGTTAACATGGCATTTCAAGAAGTGAACACTAACATTCAGCCATCCAATATTACATGCACGGGTCACAAAACACGATCTGATTGTGCAATATACCGGTTGAGATTTGCTGACTGTTTCTTTTCTGAGTCCTTTACAGTGTCTCAGTGCCTTCGCTGCGATGCTTTCCCTGCTCACACAATCTACATTTTCTTGTACAACCCATGTCTTTACCGGACTTTACTAGAGCATAGTCGAATAGCAAAGAAGGCAGAATAGTAACATGTTAGTAAAGCATTGATATGAGCCTGTTGTTCTTCCCTAATTCGCAAATCATTGTCTCGTTTTCCTAGCAAAAATCAAGGGCCTGAGTTTCTTGTGAAGCAGTTTCCTAAGGCTTAACTTAATCGTGAACCAACCCAACGAGATTAAGAATTTTAGTTCTTTAAGCTAAGAATAGAGCACGGCATCAGGTTGCGAGACCAATATGAAAGCTGACACTGTATGACGGATGAAAAGTGTAAAGGTTGGAGGTATGACTTGAGAAACCCGAGGAGAAACCTGCTACCTTTTAGCTGCTCTAGCCTGCACAGAGCCCCAATACGAAAGACTTGCGCGGAGGCTCACCTGCAGTTGTTACACGTTGCCATATCTTAGACGGATGGATGTTGCCATATATTTTTAACTACGCCAGTTACCTCAGGTCATTCACTTAAAAGAGCAGAAAACTCATTATTTCAACTCCCGCAAAATGGGTCCATATTTTTAACTTCGGCCAGCCAAATTTGACTTTCAAGCTACCTGGGTGACAACGGCGCTTGTGACATGAAGTACAACCGTCCCACGTGAGTGGCCGAGTGGCTTATACAGTCTTCGTCAGGCCACTGAAGTTAAGCTCGGTCGAGTGAGGTCAAACTCCGGATGGGTGACCTCGGAGGCCTAACCTCACAACTCACCTCGTCGTCCTTCGGAAGGTATGTTAAAATAGGGGTCCAATGCCTGGATGCCGCATGCACCAATGGGCCTAAATTAGCTTTCAGTACTTAGAAATCCTGACAAGCCCACTCAAAACAAATTGAAAACAAAAAAGCCTGATAACCGGTCCAATATTTCTTTGGAATAATAGGCTGGTTATCAGTTAGCTACAAAAAAGTACACTTACCCTTTGGTATGGCATTGTCAACCGTGCTCAGGCAAACATCTTCCTGCATGCAAATGCATCAAAAGATGACCTCAAAATCTTTATCTTCCCAGCATGGTAGTCATGAATCCACAGCTTTCTGCAAAGATAAACAGTAATAAGATAAAAAGAGCAAACATGATATCAACAGAAGCAATATTTCCCCATTTATGCTTCAGTAAACAAAAGTTGCAAAATCCAAAATTCCATTTGAGTCCACAATTCCGAGACTCCCGCAGACCATAGTCCATGTTTTTCATGTGGCCTCACCGGACTGCACGTTGCACACAGGGTTTTCGGCACCATCTCATGTGACTCAGAGCGAATCACATGACCAACGTGATGAAACATTGCTCTTGTATTGTTTTCCAGCCAATGAGAACAACGAATTGTGGAACCTTTTATTTGTAAACCAATCAGAGCACAGGATCTTTTTATTTACCAATCGTCGCTCAGCATGCATTATTTATAAGCCAAAGTCAGCTGGTTAGACCAAGTCTATGGTAGACCTCGAGCTTGGAGAGGAAGTAGCAAGAGCAGCTCCAAAGAAGAAGTTAATTTTATCAATTTATCCTTGACATATATTTGATAGTTCAGCCTCCAAACAGAGGTATATGGAAAAAGAAGAAAATCGTATTATTTCAGAGCATCGTGTAAAACCCAAACTTTATCGCCATGGACGTGGAAGCCGTGAATCCAGTCAGCAGTCGATTCAGCCGGATTTATCCTTGGTTTCTTTGTGGACTAAGTTTCACCATACAGTTCCTTGTACTGGGATTTTATAAAGGCTTTGGATCTGTATATGTTGCCTTACAGCAAGAATTCAAAGAAAGTGATGCCCTCACTGGTAAATTATTGCAATTTCATCCATTTCAATTCAAAATTCGTTTGTTTATTTACTCAAGAGCAAAGGCGAAGGAGGAAGCCAAGTGTTGTTGGTATCAAGGAAGGCGAAGGAGAAACGCCGGGTCCAAAACAGCGCAACGCAGGCGCCTGCTGATCAACCTATGGTGTTGCACTTGTTCTTTGCATGCAGAAGCGACAAAGAAACGATTTAGGCTCTTTGCTTGAATGTTTCGTTAACTAACGAAACATAGTGAACAAGTTCTTGCAAAGTGGCTTCATTTCTTACAAGACTTGGCTTGGCCTTTGGGAATGCATCAAAGAGGCCTTCCGGCAGCATCTTTTCGGAAGTTGCAAGCAAAACTCACTGCAATTTAATTGCCACGCTGAGAAAAGGCAAATGTGCCGGTGGTAAGGTCGTTAAAGGCGTTAAAGGAGAGGTTTACCTTTCAAGACGAAAGCAAAATGCTCACGTGAATCATAAAATTTTAATCAAACAAAAGTTTTAAATATTTTGGTTACATGATAACATAGCAACAATTGCTATTTCATATGCCCTTTGCCCTTAAGATAAAGCCGCCAAAAAGGCTTCAATTTAGCAAAAACTGACTGCGTAAAAACGTCTTCAAAACTACTAGGATGCCGACGTTTACAAATAACAATGTAGGAGGGCAAGCCTTGAGCTTCAAAGTAACCTAAAGGGCATTGATGTAGTCAAATGTGGCTAAATCACTCCTCAAAACGTTGAAGAGTGTCAAGTGCTCCGAAAAGAGCACTCCACCGGAGCAGCTCTTGATACATTGTATCCAAAGACCAAACTCAGGAAAGGAAGACTTCCAAGTAGCCCTGATTGAAACTCTCAGACAATAGAATTTTCTACTCCATGAAAAACAAAGGTTATGCGTGATAGCGTTGTCAAAGCTTGGCCTTGCTTAAAAGGTCAACAATAGTTAGTGGTTTTTCGTCGTCTAAGCTCATTATTTTTTCAGCCTGCTATCCATCTTTTAACTCAGTAATTCTTTATGCAGGTTTATGCTTGACTGACATCTGCTGTAAATATTCCATCTTCAAAACACGAATGGTGGTCACGTGAGGGTGCTAGTCCTTTAGTTATGTTTTTTACCAAAACAAACTATTGTCCTTTTGGGCCAGCAAGCTCTCCTTCAATCTTCAACATTAGTTCCGCTGTGTTCCGTTCTAGGATGACAAACCTCTGATGACAAACCTCTTTATTGTCTACCCCCAAACTCCAAACCTCTACTATCAGCAAACTCTCAGCCACACTGAGAAAGTAATACAAAACCAGAGTTTAAATTCAATCCAACAACTGGTTTGAACTATGTTGCAATGCAATAACAAACAATTTCAAAAGCATAACAATGATTTTTATTCAAGATTTTGGCCAAGGTTCAAACAAAATCTCGATAAGAATTTAGGCGGAGATGAGCCATTGACTGACACAGCAAAACAAACTACTATGTCTGTGTATGTATCGACAGTGCAGGAGATCAGTCTCAAATAACCCAACAGGCTGCCTTGTGTTGTCAAAAAAGCCCAAGGCGTTATCAAAGACGCAGAAACCCCACCTCCCACCAAAGCTTATCAAAAACAACACTATAAAATCTTTTGATATCAAAGATAACCCCCACCCCGTAAATTTCAAAGAACTGAGGCTGCCAATGTTTCAACCTATTTTTGAAGCATATGGTTAAAAATAAGCTCAATGAATCAGGGATAAGAATGCCAAGAACAAGGCACTTTGAGGAAAACACGGAGCACTTTCGACGAACTTGGAAGGGGAACAGTGCCACTGTGACGTTGGTCCCCATGTCTATGATGTCTGCTATCAGATAACAATGAAACCACCTGGATTTACAGGTTAAAATATGTCCAACATCGTAATGGTTGGGTAGGAAGCAAGGCAAGTAACTGCCTGGGGAATCAAATGTAAACATTTCCTGTTGATCTGGCTGTCTGCCAAATTCTGACCTGTAAACAAACACACACCCACCAAACTTTCAAAACTGGCACGAGAGGCTCTCTGGCCATAAAACATCACAAAATAGATTCATGCACCCTGGCCACAGGCAATACCCCAGCAAAATGGATGCATTTGTCTGGGTTTGTCAAAGGATTTCCAGATATAATTTTTACTATGATTATAACTGAATAAGTTGTCACTTTGTGCAGCTTATTAACCACCAAACTTTGGATTTGCAAATGAGTTGACATAATGTTCCCTTGATGTCCCCATGATCTCCAAGAGATGTACCCAAGATGTGCTCCTTAAACTTATTGGGTGTCTGATATTTTCCAACTGGTGTTATCACTGAAACCAAGACAAAATGACTGACAGTTGGGCTTAAGATGATCCAATCCACTGTTAACCTAATCAGACACCAAACGACATCATAAATTTATATAGCTGTTGTCAGAAATTTCCCTTTCTCAGCACAAGTTCCCAAATAGGCCTACCACCTCGTACAGTTGCCCAAGGCCTAAATATGGCTGAAAACTGCTGAGATTTTTACACAGCACACCCACGACTCCTAACAAATTCCCATCTCTTGCATGATTGGATGATTCAAACTTGCCGCCGAAATTCAGCCGATCAACATCCGTCATTCATATTTCAAACAATCTGCTGACTGAAAACAAAGGCAGGCCTTTTCTGACGTTAATAAGTTGATTTGATCATGGATGTAGCCAGTAGAAATTAAAGAGCAATTGTCACCCAGGGTCCTTCGCAGGAATGCATAAATCTCAGACTGCCTGAAAATCAAATTTGGCCTCATTGAAATCATGGATGATCCACGTTGCAGTTAAGTTATTGAACTGATAAAAAGTTTTACATTAGTTGATCTGTTCTTTTAGTTCAACTATTGCATTGTCGATGTATAGCTTCCATTTGGCCTAAATTCGATTTGCAGGCAATCTGAAATGGTAGCCGGCCTGCATGCAAAGGACCCTGGGTAACAATGGCTCTTTAAGGTGTCAAAAACACTGAATAATTCAAGAGGAAAATTTCGTTTCTGTTCCTTCCTTTCATTCTGTGAGGGTTAAATACATCATGGGGCCGTTTTCACAGCAGATTCTTTCGCGGCGTCGTCGGTACAATTGTATAATAAGTGCAGCTGGCAAGGTGCAAAAACCACTGAATTATTCAGCAGGAAAACTCGATCTGCAACTTATCACACTTGACAATTACAAGAATATCGTGGTCAGTGAAATACAATCTTGAGTCGTTTCAAAATACCACATACATTTGAAAATTGTATTATGGACTTTGCTGTTGTTGCGATGTGTAAATACCTGAACACATTAAAGGTAAGGATGAGGGAATAAGGGAACAGAAACCAAGACTGGGAACAAGGAATATGGATATTACAAACCATGATCTGAAAGCCTAGTTTTGAAGAAAGATATGAAAGTCATTTATGGCCTTGCATTTATCTGTTTTGTTATTCATTCGATGCGAAAAGGATCATGGTTAGGACTGGATCTTTAGTGTATTGTATAAGATATGGCATCTTCTAGCGACAGGAAACGAGGAAACGAGAAGCTCTTTCTTCCAAATGGAGAAAACTCGAGCTCAGCAATTTCCTTGACTACTTATTACACAAGTCAAGAATATCCCTTTCACTCAAAGGGCTTCCAGAACGTTCGTCAAAGGGTAAAAATTTGGCGACACAATATCCTTCGTTTGACGTCAACTGTTTGTGTATACATACTGTGAACGATGTAAAGTTTTGCATCGTCGAATGACGCTCATCTCCTCCCAACCATTCAATTCCGTTTCGAATTCTCGTTTCGAAAGACCCAGATTAGAAGAGAAAGATAGCAAAGCTAAACAAGCTCTCAGTTCTACAAAGCTTTGAAAGCTATTAAATCCAAAAGAAAACACAGTTACAGGAAATAAAACTGGTATAAATATGCAGATGGAATATGTAGCAGTGAGCATAGAAAGGCCTGAAGGACAACAATAGAAACACAAGGTCTGGAAGTATGTTCCATAGAGGTTCCAACTTATGAAAATACAAAAGTGATACTTAGGAATACCATTTAGTCAAAAACTGTTCCAAAAGGCATTGGCAGGGCAAGCTATTTTTCAGTATACATCTTGAGTTGTAGGTCTTGAGAAAGGATGGCAGGATGACTGACTACGTACAAACATGAATCCTCACAACGACTTCAATGGCCGTTTTCCAACCTGATACAACTTGAGCTTGATGTTTTGAAATAGCAAAACTATCACCTATGACCGTTCTAAACCATAGTGAATAGTCAAAAGTGAAATGTCGCAAAATTGTTTTTACAGTTCAGTTTTATTATGATGTATACGATTTCAAAACATACCATATCCATTCAAGGAGGGTAAGACAGCCGTCACAGTCAACCAAAAGGCCAAACAGAACATTAGGACAACCCAAAATCACATATTCTCTTTTCAACAACTTTCAACGACCGTCTCACTTTGTTTCATAACAGTATTTTGTTATCACTCTCAGACAAACTGATGAACTCTGGAGCATGGTAGCTAAAGTTTCTGGGGATGAGATCTAGACTGATGCCTTTTCGTCCCTTGTTTCCCTGCGTTCCTTGGTCAAGTGATATCAGCAAATCAAAGAACGCAGGGAAAGAAGGGACGAAAAGGCATCAGTCTAGTTGAGATCCTCTTTCCAAATGTCGTCAGATATCTAACCAAAATATTTTTCGATAATTTAAAGATATTCCGCAAACGAACCAAAAAATCTGATACATGGAAAAAGATCAACAAAAATAGCCCTCTCACAATAAAGAACCTTATCACGGGCATCACAGGTAATTTTGTTGAGTGAAGGTTTTCTGCTACTATACTGGTACTGGCAATAAGTGATACATAAAACTGAACACAAATCTAAGGTTCATAGCGGGAAACGAAGTGTCCAAATCGTTTCTTTTGTTAGACAGCTCTGCAAAAAGAGTTCTGGACGTGGTTATGTCTATGTCTGGGTATTCATTGCCTTCACTCAAAGGCGAAGGAGACACCCCTCAGGAGGAGCAAGTAACTTGACCAACGTTCCATACTTCATGGGATTTTTTCATCCTCTGTCGCATTTTGCTTGACGACTGACATTGATGAGACTGGAGCAAGTGTATAACATCTACACAAAATAGATCTTTAAGCTATGCTGCAAAAGCGCGTGGCATGATCGATATTTTTTTATAGTTTGATAAGGAAGGTTTAACTGAGTGGCATTAGGTTTTCTATCATCCTACCATGCACGCTTGAAAATCATACAAAATGTATAAAATAGCATCAAATTCAGATTCTTTTTCTAGAATATCTAAAAGGTCTGTTCAATATTTATTCATTTTGCTGGTGTTTGATCATTTCATTAGTGAGGTAAACAAACCCTTCACTAGGTAAGTTAGCAATGAAAACGGAACAAAACTAAAAAAAACTTACATTTCTTCCACAGCTTGGGTTGGCTCAATTTCATTCGCCCTCACATACATGCTGACACCATTGACATTCAAAATCTGCAAGAAATATGGATTCCGCAAGACCATGTTTGTCGGTGGAACATTTTACGGACTAGGACTTTTCACGTCATCATTCATGCCTGGAATTCCATACTTGTATTTGACATTCGGCGCTTTATTTGCCATTGGAGAGAGTCTGTGTTTTAGCGCATCTCTTCTCATCCTGCCTGAATACTTCACTGGTGTCAACGAAAAGAACTGGTCATTGGCTCATGGTATTGCACTATGTGGGAACAGTATGGGAGCCCTCGCTTTGGCACCAGCCCTTGAAAAGATTCTAACAACGTTTGGATTCAAGCGAGGTTTCCAAGTCGCCAGTGCAGCATCCATATACATCATCGCAGCGTCACTTTTCTACAAAAGACCAAGCAGGAACAATAATAATACTTCAGAGGAAGCTGCACAACAATTAACTGAAGATGAGAAGCCGGTTTTACCATTGAAAAAGAACAAAGCATTTATCACGTTCATTGTTGCAACTACATTAATGCATTTCGGCTACTACATACCATTTGTACATTTGGTAAGTTCCTACTCAGTTAGATTTTGAACGATCCTCGTCTGCTGGGAAGATCTTTGACAAACATAAGCACCTTTGAATTTATCAGAGAATAAACAAAAGAGCCAGCCAATTTAAGAAACATAAGTTTTCTCTTGCAGCATCAACACGAACTACCACAGAAACATTATAAAGGCCTTGGTGACGATAGATTCACAGGAATAAATGTCCACCGTATATGGTCTAGTCTTACATAGCAACAACTTGAGAGCCATGGCTTAAACCTTTTGCCATTGTCTACTAAATGGCTTCTGAGACATCTGGCCTATTTTGCAAATAACTGTAATAAAAAACTACTTGAAGCAGACTTAAAAAAAACAAGCTCGGCTTTTCTGACCCAAACCTGATAGCATGAAAAAGCAGTGTAAGGCATATGAATTTGAAAAGGAGCTGTAAGGATTTGCAAAACATCTTTGGGTAAATTTAAACCTTTCGATTGAGGAAAAGTGGCACAATTCAGACACTTTATTGACCATGATCCCTTGTGGGCTGAATAAAAAGCAAGATAAAGAGAACCTAGGCCATAACAAATGACTTTCAGATGACACAAAAGTTGACTTTGTAGCCAAAAAGGATCATGGGTAGCAATGGTTTTTAAGACATAAAATTTTGCATCTAGTAGATCTTAGGCTTATAGATTCTGTATTGCAGGGGAGTGGAATATCCCTTAGTTACATAACGATATTTGAGTTCTTTTAATCTGCTTCAAATGAAAACTTTTATACAAATTATCTTAATACCAATATTTGAAAACTCTGCAAATATGTTGAATCCAATGAGAAAATCTGGGGACCTGCTATTTAAAAGAATTTAATCATTTGTTGACATTCATAAACATATCTTGAATAACTTGTGGGATTAATGGGTTAAGCATAGCTTCACAAATTGACCACTGTTGCTCATATGTGGAAACTTCCCCACCTTGTTACTAAAATAGTTGTCACTGATTGTGGTCATTGATTCCAACACAGAGAAATAAAAATTGGAGGAGCCTCGGCCAACTCCGATTAGAGTTCTTCGAGCCTCCTTGTAGCACTGTAGCATCGTGATCATTGTGTTTGCACAGTTTATTACTTCGTTCATCGCCCGTTATTACGGGGTTCATCGTGGAAAAGCGTAGTGGTTTTTTTAAGCGGATGGACAAATGCGCTCAGAAATAATGAGGTGGAATACGGGCGTTGGCGCTAATATACCGTCGTGGGACCATCGTTATTTGTTTCTTTAAATAGCGGTTGGATCATGTGATCGGAAGCGATCTTCAATCAGAAAGTAATAAAATGTGCAAGCACAGTAAGCCTCGATGCGGAGAGGAGGCGAGGAAGAATTGCATACTTGCAGCAAGATGGTTTTCAAATATTTGAGTCCAATGAACTTGAAGATAGCAGTTCAAAACCATTTTTTGTACTATTAAATTTCTGAAAAACTTATCAGATAGGTAGGAAACAAGTTCTCATAGGTGAAAGGCAAGATGTTGTGTGCTTTTTTGCAGATTTTTTGGCTCCAACAACCCATGACTTCTAAGGCCATGAAATAAGTGCACAGTTCAACCTCAAATTTTCTCTCTTTCACATTTCATTTGATAATTCGTCCTTGACCAGTGTCAGATGAAAGTACAGATTAATGGAAAACTCTGATGGGAAGCAGGAAAGTTGTTTGAGTCAGAAATTCTAACCATAAAAGTTTACAAGGAATTTACCTCTCAAGTGTCCACACATTTAGTTGGTTGTATTGGAAAGTTTGCGATATCAGTGCATCATTAATTTGGGATCTGAATGCATCAAGCAAATGACTGTGCTATTTAGCACCATCAAGAGCGGGTACCACAGTACAGGTGCACATATGAACATGGTTTCCCTACCTATGAATTCTTGTTTAGAAAAATTTACAGTTTTTGAGTTGGCTCAAGGATTCTCATATTAATGTAAAGAATTCTTGTCAAGTTGATGAGTACAAGGTCGTTACTGTAGAAATTAATAGTAGCTAAATAAATGAAGTTTAGAAGTATTCTTTCCCGTTATAGGTGAGAATGGCAATGGATCTTGGTGTTTCAAGAACAAAGGCTGCCTTGTTGCCTGGTTACATGGCACTTGCTCAATCAGCGGGTAAAGTTATCCTTGGCAAAGTAGCAACATTCAAAAGGACTGACAAGATAATTATGTATCAAATTGCACTACTTGCAAACTGTCTTGCAACAACAACATGTCCAACTATCACAACATACGCAGGATTGGTTGTTTATGCAGTTGTATTCGGTTTACAAGATGGATGTACCTCTGCTAACAATATGTTGGTTGTTGGAGATTTAGTCAGCAAGAAGCAGTTGTCATCTGGATACAGCATATTCTTAATGACTTCTGCAGCTTCATTTCTGATGGGACCTCCCGTTGCTGGTAAGCCTTGATTGATTGATTGATTGATCGATTGATACATAGTTGAATTGATTAAATTATTTCAAAGTCTGATTAAGACCATATTAAAAATGTACATGTACAGTTTAATCTGTTGCATTCAGTGTTATTATATAATATAAATATCGTTTTATAAACAGAAGGAACAATTAAATGTTATTTATGGATTAGGAGCTACAAACTAATGGACAGCTGATTGATGACACTTTTTTGTTTTGGGTCTAAAGTTATTTGGTACTGTGCAGACCATGGGTGTATTTGATTGGTAATTCCAAACCTACCAAAAATTCTGAAAACCATAGACGTTGCAGAGACCAAAACACACTTCCCAATCCAACAAAAGATTTTTCAAAACAGCAGGTTTCATTCAGATACCCACCACTGCTGTAGCAACACAAGCAAAGTTGCCTCATTTTCAGAGTTTTGCAAATGAAAACAATAATCTCTGCAAATTCAGACAAATCTTCTGCCTGGAGCAGAAGGTTCAGCAGGCCTCCCAAACCTGCCACCTACCGTTTTCAGAATTTGGGAGTCAACCAAACACACCATGTGTGTGCATTAAAGTGAATGAATGGAGATTAGTGGAGGCATTCTGTAAATAGGGCAAAGAAAACTTCTATGCATGTTATTATTCTTGTAGCTAAACAATATGGCCCAATAACCACACAGGTATGGAAATCATTAAATACAATGGGCTAATAATAGAATACCCAGACTCCTAAAGCATGGGGCTTTTATCTCAGTTTATTCTTTTCAACATGATTTCCTGCCTAATACTTCTTTGAGCACATTGTTAACTTCTCAAGAATTTTTTTGAGAAACTTTACAGTCTTTGCATGGCTTGAGGATCCTCATCAAAACACATATATTTCTTGTAAATTGAAATCTTTGTGAAATGAAAATGTGTACAAGGCCAGTACTGTTATGGGAAAAGCAAATCTCTCATGAAATACTGTTTTCTTATTACTGTAGACTTTGCAACTCTATTAATCATTGAAAAATTTTCTCTCAATAGGTCTCCTGTACGATATGACTGGAACATATTCACTTGCATTTTTCTTCTCTGGGGGAACTGCAGCTCTCGCAATATGTGTATTGTTTCAAGTCCCCATATTCAAAACAATGCAAGGGAACATTGAGAGGATGCCATCAATTCTGAACAAAACCACAAAAGAGGGAGCAGAGAAACTGATTAACACAAAGCCGTCATTTTCATCAAAGACTGATTCGGGAATCTCACTTCAAGGAAACTCCACACCACCAAGCAATGACCAATCAAATGAATATCTACACATTGCAATTGTTAACCCTGAGAAATCTGCTGAAGAACCTCAAAAGTTAAGAGCAGTCTGGAGAGAGGATATGAATGTTCTCATTGTTCCAGAAAAGGACTTCCATGAATGCAAGAAGAGAGCACATGATGAAAAGCTTCAGTGTTCAACTGCAGTGTTTCCACTCATTACAAATTTTGATGAACTTCAAGAGGTAATGAAAAAGGAAACTGACATCTAAGGTCTCTTTTGAGGTGGACGAACATGTCCAAAACATTGAATAAAATCAGCAATCTGGAAGAATCTTTATTGAAACAGTCTTAGCTAAATTGTACAATTTGTACAATTGCAAAAACACAGTTCTCAAACAATAATAGTGTGGTTGATTTAACCTCAGTACTGAGAAACAAAGACACCAAGATTCCAGAGGACGGACATGAAACTGTCCCAAGATGGTTGAAAAAAGTTGAAGAGTTGCTGAGCCACAGAGCACTGCAACCATTAGAAGATCTGCAAAGCAAACTCTTCCAAAGAAATGTCTCAGACATTGAAATCGAAAGGGGCTTTTAAGCTCCCAGCCATTTATCAATGGTTAAAATATTTAGAGCGCATGAATTTAAGGTAGAAACTCTTGAGGAACAGCACTTTGTATGTCTTAATTTGGGGACGTACATCCCAACATTATAAGTTCATCCGATATTGTTTTCTACCATCATTAGAAAACTGCTGTTTTCCTTCCCTAGTCAATATTTCATATTGGCAAATAACCGGGACTTTCTGCTTATAATCAAAAGATATTGCAAAAATATTAACAGTTCATATGGTACAGGCGTTGCACACATTTGCTCAACAAGAATGTTGTACAATATGACAAGAATTCTGCATCTACATCTACATCTATATCTATCACAATAATCAGTAAAGCCCGTAATGGGCATCGCATTGCAGCCATAAGAAAGTTTAAGTTATTCCAAACAAGAATTTTTAGGCAGGCAAACTATGTTAATGCTTGTTAATGCTACAGCATATCCGCTGTTATGCTCCTTTATTGCAGGTTACATGCAGTTCATCTCCACAGTGATTGAGATTGAGGGTTATCTTTTAATAAAAGCATTGAAATAGCTTTCATAGCTTCAATGATTCCCAAGAAATAAAGTGATATGCATCCTGCTATGATCTTACCCAAAAAGATCATTAAGCAATGTCAAGTTTTCAACATTTTTATCTGATTTTTGTTTCATACAATGAAATTATCCACTTTTACAAAACTCATTTATCAAAGTGGATATATACCATAATAGTTATACTGTGGGTATGACTTGAAAATAATATATGTAAGTAAGTTGTAGATATCTGATGTAATTTCACTGTTGTAATTTATTGCATTTAATGAGGGTGCAAATTTTTGTTTACAAATTTTTTCTCCTGTATCAGGTAATAATTTTTGGTATCTTAGTATTTGGAAGCAAATATTGGCATTCCTTCTGTGATCTCTTCAACAATTTGATGATTTAATTTGAAACAGGTTATTGAAAAAGTTTGGACTTGGTATCAGAAAAATATTTTCTCCACCAGGCAATTCAAATTACAGCTATGGTTCTGGCCACTAAACTATTATAAAGAGATGAAACAAAATTCTTGATGATATAAATACTGTTGTGCAAGCAAATAGAGCAAAAGACAGATTCTCTGCACAATCTACAAACTTTTTCAATTTGGTTTCAACCAATAGCAGCTGATGATGTTATCAAAATATGCCCTTGTTAACAAAACCATTCCTGATTGAAATGAATCCTCAGCATAATCTTTTAATTTCACTGTGATCCTAACCACATGCAAAAACCTGTTGTGTACTCCACAAACTACAATCCATAAATCACATACTTTGTCCAACAATGTTCAAATAATGTCATTGGGAAAATAGTTCCTGTTTGATACAATAGCGAGATCATATCATTGTTCAGTCAGTGCGATCTTTAGAGATTCCAACTTAAAACAAAGGTAGTCTCGTTCGAATCCAAGCTGTTCTGTCCTGTGCCTGTATGTATTTTGAAAACATCTGGACTTGCCCAAGTCGTCCTGGAAGAAATGAAGAGACGACTTGTCGCGAACAGTTCACAGCTGGATAACACAGCTGGATGGCCGGACGGTTTTTGGTACGGCAGACGGCACCTTTGATCATCATTTTTTACCAATAGCAGACACGATATTGCTTTTTCCTGAAGGAAACTGATGGGGGAAAACCAACTTTGAAACATGAATGGCTGTATGTCAAAACGAACATATTGGCGCCACCATTTCCAAAACAGCTCACCCACGTAGACAGATACAACTGACCCCCTTGTTTTCAGGTTCCTTGCGGTTAGGTCCTATTACAGACATCGGATTAAGGCAGGTCACATAGATCTTATGAATAATTAATGAGCAACTGTTCGCGACGACGACTTGGGCAAGTCCAGAAAACATCCAATGGGCATCAAAAAGCTAGCATATCTATCACACAGGACTCATTTCAATGTTTTTGTTGGAATCAATTTTCATGATGAATAGCCTTCTTTCACATCTAATTGAATTACTGAAAGATGGGAGACAAAAGCTCTCGCATTGTTTACCCGAGCTGAAACTGATGCTTCTTGGCCGTCGTGAACAATAGTTTATTGTTTAAAAACAATGGCCAGGTGCGCATCTTCCGCACGCACAGTTATCAGTCTGGCTTCTCGGAGGAGTTGCGCCATTATTTATGGCCCATATGTTTAGCTTTATTTAGGCCGACAGACACAGCAGAAACTGCGCACACATGCACGAAAACTCCTAACTCTATTGAGGCCCCTTTAGCTACCTGCAACACAGTTCCCAAAATTAGAAAACACTTGATACTTTCTTCCTAGGGCCATGAACTCTTGATTTATCATTTTAAAAAGCTTATCTGTGGAAACACATCCTTATCTCAGATTGGTCGCTGACGTCATTTTACAGAGTTTCTGCTCTGTCATTTTTGGGCCATATTTTGCCGCCACTGGCCTCTCTCTGCATTTAATGCATGCAGAGGCTGAGCGACTAACATTCGGGCATGTTTGAAAATGATAAACATTCAGCTTGTTGTAAGATGTTGTGATTCATACCTAACTCCTTCTTTGCTCTTTTTCGTCTTGCTGCTGAATATTCACCATTTTCTTCGACATCTTTTTCGCATTCCGCTCGAAACGTGACCATGCTGTTTGGTGGCCATCTTCAAATTAATTCAATTTCAATACAGCCTCTTTTGCATAATGAAAATTGGCGGTTTTTGCCTAGCTCCTCCGCTGCAGTCAACTCGCCCCAGTCCCTCAAAAAGTTAGTACTTTCTCCAAGGAGATGAGGGAAGGTTTTATTTAACCGGTGTTTTAACATCAAATGAATATTTCTAACTTTTTAAGGCCAGGCTTGACTAACTATCCGTGAAGCATAAGGAAATTTTCAAGAATGTTTAAAGCTTGCTCTCTATGCTTTTACGTTTCGCTCGTTTCGCTTTGACTTCTTCATCCTTTAAGCACATCTTTAGACAAGTCTCTCAACTATTTTGTTGAAGAACTCAAGAACTTCCAAATTCATCCACATAAGATGGCTGCAGAATGCTGAACCCTTTAACTTCTATCAAACTTTTATCGATAATTGCGGAGGGGGGAGATCGATGTTTTTGAAGGAACTTCGAGCGAGTAGCCTGTGTCCCGAACTTCAGTTTTTTTCTTGGACACAGGATAAATGCATGCAAGATGATTTAGTCCACTTTTTCGCCAAAAACAAGCCCCTTTAGACGTTAAAATTCAAAATGAAACTTGAGAATTAAAAAAAAAACACACATGATAGCTGTTTTCAAACCTGACTGCTTGCTCATTTTGTTGAATCAAACATTATGTTGAATCAAACATTTTGTCGTGTTATAATCATCTTCATACAAAAAATGAAAAGTAACCGTTCTTATTACTATTTAACGATCCAGACTTGAAAGAGAGCCATCTTCAGTCATACGTAAGTATCGCAAAGTTCATTTTCTTGAGAACTTAATTTGTTGACATATTTCGAAGGAGTTTCTTGTTGATTCCAATGTCTCTGAAGAAACAACTAAGCCCTTTAAGTACTTTAAATAATATTCAAACGAAGTTTATCAATTCAACCGACGTCATGAGTTTCATGTGACTTTCTTATTGTTATATTACTGTTTCTTCTGCACAAAAGGGATTTAAATGCACAGTTGCTAAGACGCAAATCTTTAACCTTGGGTCATAATTTGAATGAATAAACCTTTTCAGTTTTAGACTGGATTTATAAGTTGGTTAAATCAAAAAGAAGATAAACATGGAGTTAGCCATCCCCTTTTCAATGAAAAGGTAATTGACTGATTGTATCAAGATACAAGTCATGCCAATAATCTATGTTGAATCAGACCAGTGGTCACTAGTTAGATTAGGTTGCTTGTAATAAGTCTTTACAGGAAAGGTCATCGCCAGTTTCCTGGGAGTAGCCTTTACTTCTGAGCATAAACGGTGTAGAACTGGCTAGGTATACCTAATTCTTTACCAAATCCATCCTAGTTTGGTTATATCTGGTGACGCTCCTTTTTCCAGGCGTTCAAAGTATAACTTCAAAGATTGATCAACCTTTATAGCTTTACGAACACGAGAGGATATGGCAAAAGTGTATTTTCATATCTAGCAAATGGGTCAAAATGTGTAACTCCAAAAATAACATGTTCCTGAGAAGCTTTCTTGCTGAAATCAAGATTTTGATGACATCTAATGGCACTAAGTACCCCACAAAATAGGCCTATTGAGAACAAATCACTTTATCATCAGCTTTGTCTACGAAAGATGCAGTCTTTAAAAAGATGATCACCAAAATCAAAATTCATATTCAATATTTTACCCCATCAACGCATTTTCTTCTTCATTAAATGATTTCCTTGCAAATAATTCTCGTGGCTATGAGAAAGTTTCTTGATTGACTTTCATACTTTAACAAGAACTGAATTAATCTTTTTATATGATACCATACAAGATCTGTAATTTACTATGCGTTTTGGTAATTCTCTGAATTTCAACTTTTCGATCATAATGATTCACTGCCTCTCATTCTGTAGGAGCATGAAATGATAATTTCAGAAAAAAATTGCAAGGATGGGAGCTGACTATGTAATGAATTTTCAATAGAACAATATGTCCTGCATTGAACACTCTCCTTGATGACCCTGGTGCCACAGAACTATGGTCGTTTCCAACCGGCTGCCCTTGTCCACAAGGATTGGGGTACAGTTTGTGGTGGTGCATGATCTTCCCTGTAAACGAGGGATCACCCTCGATTTCAATTTTCTCGATGACAGCAGCAATAGACGATTACGCTAAAGATGGCGGCGAGGAACTTTTTACCAAGATGCATTGCATTCTAATTACGAATCCTTAACAATTCTATAGGAATTCGATTAAAGAACGCAGTGCATCTTGGTAAAAAGTTCCTCGCCGCCATCTTTAGCGTAATCGTATATGGACAGCAGTAATTACAAGCTAGTATGACGTCAGATAAGACTTTCTCTGTTGTTTGTAAATAAGTCGCCTGCGCAGCCTCAAAACCAAGAAGACGTCTTTCTGTGGCTGAAATTCTATAAGGAACAATGGTTTGGTCTTGTGATCAAGTTTCTCCTAACATCACGTGATTTTGGAAGTCTAGGCTAGACCAGACTTGGAAAACAAAACACATTGTGAGGAGAACCCATGGCAGGTCTGTCGGCTTCTTTCATTTCGGCGGAATATCATCAGAGCAGTCTATGATAAAGGCAACGCCGGGCAACGTATTTGGATACACTTACTGCAATAGACCTAGGCCAGGAAGCAATTTGATCGAAGCTGCTTGATCGCAAGATGGAGAAAGAACATGAGACAAGAAAAGTTTGTAAAGTATTTCCTTGGTTTTTGTGTGCACTGAGTTTCACTGTACAGTTTATTGGAATGGGATTTTACCGCGGATTTGGATCAATTTACGTTGCCTTGCAGAACGAATTTAATGAAAACGATGCAGTTTTAGGTATGGTTGCAGCTATGCTACTGTATATAAATATTTCACTTTAGATTACCTTGTTTTTAGTCATAACACTGGATAAATTTTGTAATTTCCGCTTTCTGGAGGCGCTGTTCCACATTTGGTGACAAAACAAACAATGGAAGAGCGACTTTCGAACTTCGTCCTTTCGTTTTCTAGGACTCCCCCTCAGTTGATCTGTCACTTTAGCCACAATGCTGTGAAGAAAAATTATTTTCATGACCTTCTTAAAGGCAAACAATGCATGAATCAAACAGTACCAAATGTAATATATTGCTTCTGGGGGAAGAAAGTGTCACTAGTTTCCTTTCAGCTGTCACATTTATTAGTTTCGTGATTGGAACAGTCTGTGTTCCAAAAATTGAGCCTTATACATCGCAAAGAAGGGTGGTAGATGACAGTTCACAAGCGTATGCTTTGTAGGGTGTATGTGCCATCTACAGCGAAGATTAGAACTATACTGCGTTTGAACTATACCAGTACAATATGCGCTTCATGGCATCGAAAAACCATAGCCTTTTGATTCTCTTGCTCTGCATGCAATGTTAAAGCATCACTAGGATTCAATTGTGCAATAAACATATATGTTGCTGTTGTTTTTCTTTGCTTGACTCTGGATGTCATTTCAAGGATACCAAAATTAGATACAGAAATCCTGAAAATTTTTCAAGTACAAGAATTGGCCATAGTTTTTCAGTGTCATGAATTGCAAGCTGCACTCCTGTGGTTCAAACAGTATCTTTGCAATTTTGGGGTGTCAAAAGACCTAAGCTACAACTTTCTTTAACCTTTGGGCCTTTTCACCTTTTTATTCTTGGCAATCTTCTAGAAATCTGCATGACTTTTGATTTGGTGTTAAAAAGTTAAACCTCAGATCACCGACATGTCCTTGCTGAATGAAGCAACCAATTCATAATTTGATTCTCTTTTGTTTCGAAAACTATCTCTTATTGGAGAAGATTATGCAACTATGGAAATTACTCCATCTTTTATCGTTATGCGACAAACTTTTGACAAAATATTGAAGAAAATTCTTGGAAAGATATGGGTTACTCCCACTCATTTGGCTGCAAGGAACAATGCAGAATCGGAAGTACGACAAGGATCTTTCATTGGTCCACTCATAGTGCTCTTCATATCGGAAAGTTTCTATCTTTGCATCGAGTACATTTGTCCTTCTTATACAATACCTAAAGACCTGTTCTCTACAAAATATTTATTTCTCTCGACCTCATCAGATTTCTCTCCTGTTTAGACTGGCTGCGAATTTTTCTCGGCTTTTAAATAATTCAGTTGAATGAGAGAGAAGACAAGGATCTTTCTTTGGCCCACTTCTTTTCATTCCGGAAGATTTCTAGCTTTGCATCAAATTTCTATTATTCTTTCTTGCAATACCTCCAAGTTTGTTCAATTTACAGAGCTTTTGTCACCCAAGGTCCTTTGCAGGCACGTTAAAATTTCTAGCTGTATTAGAATCAATTTGGCCTAAATGAAAAGGAAAGATCCATAATGCAACAGTTGACCTGATACAGCGGTTCAAAAATGGTGAAGCACTTAGATCATAGTATGGTTAAACACACCTTTCATGCAGAATATCTTTAAATCATGGTCTTCACATTATTCATCAAGAAATCCAATAGCTCAGCCCACGTAAGGCGTAACCAAACAACATTTGGGTCTAATAGTCTGTCGTCAATTGGGCCACAGATTTCGAACGGCCTACCAAGCGAAATAAATTCAGCAGAAAATTTAAAAAGTTTCAAAGTTTTGATAAAACAAAGAAATGGTCCCATCTGCAAACATAGTGCCTGTAAATCCCTACCACCTTAGTTATACTTATATTTTAGAAAAGATATATTGTGTTTATTGTTGTTGTTCTTGTAAATTCGATTTGTATACAACTTGTATACATTTAAATAGTAGTAATAATGTTGTTAGCTACTGTAAATAATCGAATCAAAATAAAACACACACACTACTAAAGTAAGTAAGTTTTATTAGTTTAGATACTGCTGTGTGTAAACCAATGTTCCGCTTAGGCAAAATTTGATTTTCAAACAGCCTGAAATTGAAGTGTGCCTGCAAAAGACCCTGGGTAAGAATGGCAACCTCGTTCCCAGGGTGTTATTACGTCATACGCTGATCACGAAGCCGAATGAACAACACTGATGAACAACGGTAGTGGTAGAGCAACGAACTCACTCTGGGGACGAGATTGTAATAATGGCTCTATCGATATCCCTCGCAATTTGATCCAATGTATCTTCAATTTCAGCATGGATTGGCTCATTGGCGTTCACCGTAAACTTCATGATAACTCCACTGACATTCAAAACATACGACTATTTTGGTTATCGAATCACGATGTTCATTGGTGGCGCCCTAGTTGGTCTATCGCTGTTTCTGTCTTCATTCGCAACGAATGCTTATCTTCTTTTTATTACATATGGAGTTTTCATGGCTTTAGGACAAAGTTTATGCTGTTATGCATCACTCCTGATTTTGCCACTTTATTTTTCAAAGAACTGGTCCCTAGCACATGGTATAGCCATGTGTGGTAGTAGCTTGGGAGGAATGGCATGGTCGCCCTTCATGGGACATGTGATGAGTGAATATGGATTTAGCAAAGGGATACGTTTGGCTAGTTTGTCATCGCTGATTCTCGTCGCTTCTTCTACGTTTTACAAGAAACCAAGCAAAGAGGATGATTTTGCAGGACAGCTAGAAAGTCATGGGACTAAAGGAGATGATGAAACCAAGCAGAAGAACGGTCTGTTGTATTTAACCAAGAACAAAGCGTTCATGACATTTACGGTGGCTAATCTTCTGATCAATTTTGGACTTTTCATACCATATGTTCATCTGGTAAGCATTACGGGGAATTTGTAAATAAACCGATCAAATACACTATACTATCCGATGAAATACACTATCCTTCGCAGTGGCTCTATTTCGGGGTGGAGAAGGCTGAGTAAGGGCAAACAACAACAACGTTGTGTCATTATTGGCAGAGGCTCTCTCCTCAATCCTCCTTCTCATAAGAGAGACCTTCTACGGAGGAAAGTGGATCAAGCTTCTGTTAAGGAGGCTTTCGCGACCGGCATGCTTTGCGAATGGATCCTTTTGTGGCCTCATTGTTGTCGCCAATTTAGTGAACCACTGAAATGGCCGACAAAACAGAATTGGCACGCGCAAGTCACAATAGCCCCTATAAGAAGAAGTTGCATGAGAATTTGAGAACTTCCTCGGGTGACTGTCAAAGAGAGCAGCTTTCTCCCTCAAATTTTTCAAGTCAAAGCCATTTGTTCAGAACTTAAAATCGCCCTTTTCTTCGTACCAAAATACAAGCGAGCAATCAACAAATTTCAAAGCTTGTTCAAAGTTATCATTGCAAATTAATTTCGTTTCATGCTCACGTATCCCTCCAAAAAAGACAACCAGGTTTTGCAACGGTTAGGAACTAATTTACTACTTTCTTTTTCTTGGAAAATAAGGAAGGGGTTGATACGGTTCATCTTCTAATCTATATTCTATATTTCTGCTGTATTGAAAAAATTTCGCGATCTCGATATACTGAAACAAATATTGAATTGCAAAAGATGAAGTGTGTGGGGTCTGCTCCTGGGGCATTTTGGATCAGTTAAATAGCTCCAGAAAGATCTGTGCTTGCATCATTGCTTTTCGGAAGATACTGTATCGACATGGTCAAAACTCTTCTGCGCAAACTTAGTTCTATGACGAAAATTTAAGAAACTTGTTTATAATTTTTCCAAAGGCGCAATTGCTCGATCTGCCGTGACTTTGTTTAATTTTTGCAAAGAATTGATAATCTTCAATCCATCGTTATAGGTACGGCTAGCAATGGATCTTGGGATATCTCATTCCAAAGCAGTATTCCTACCAGGCTGTATGTCAATGGCTCAAGCCGTTGGGAAGTTAGCAGCTGGAAAGATAACCTCGATGCCTCGCATCAACAAACTTATGCTTTATCAAACACTTTTAGTTTTCAATTGCCTTTCGACAACATTTGTTCCCGTATTGACTACAAACACTGGCCTAGTTATTTATGCTATCATCTTTGGTTTGGCAGAGAGTGGAACTTCAACTATGAATATGGTGGTCGTTAGATATCTTACAGGAAAGGATGAACTTGCAAGGGCTTACAGTTTCTTCTTAGTATTGTGTTGCATTTCGTTTTTAGCTGGACCCCCACTTGCTGGTGAGTTCCAATATGGTTTACAAGTTTTCACATTTCATTCTTCCGTTTCCATCTTATACCCCCCCCCCTCTCTCTCTCCCGAAAAAAACTGCTGTCCCTTTCAGATGGAAACGCTAAAGATTGTGACACGGAGCTTACGGCAAATCATCAAAGGGGCTGAAGATTTTAAAACGTCATTTTCCGTCTCTTGACTCTGTTACTTCCACACCAAAATTGAATTGCAGTCATTCTGAACTCATAGTGTAGGGACCCTGGACCATTCGAAGAATTCTGGATGGAAAGAACTTGGTTACTTTACAAAAATCAAAGCAATGAGGCTCAGAACTGCTAAATGAATTTAATACAATTTTCCACAAGGATCATGCCACACTCCCTTTCTGTTCATTCAAGAAATAAAACGACAAGATAAAAAATACATGAATGGAGATTTGGCTATCCAATCTGAACATAGTGCCAAAGAAGAACACGCACTATTATCTTAGTATTATTTTCATCGATCTAGAACATCAAAATAAATAGGCCTGCTCAAGCCCTACCAGCTAAGTTACTTAGCAGACCCAGTTGCCCCATTCTTCCCAGATAAGCTATACGCTACCGTTATTTCTTTTCCTTACCTTGAAAGACAGTATACCTTACTCTTACTCGCCCCCTTAACAATTCTAAGAAATAGCCCATAAGTATATCTATGTTTGATTTCGTTACAGGCTTCCTGTACGACCTATCTGGAAATTATTCATTAGCATTTTTTGTATCTGGTGGTACATCAGCAACTGCGGCATGTCTCATATTTCTAGTCCAATTCTTCAAATCACAAAGCGACATCAAACTTGGACGCAGTAAATATAAAGAAGGAATTCTTGATGGCGAATGGATAGGACAGAATACGGATTCAAAACAGAGTAATTCAGTAGCAGCCTCGATTACAAAACCATCAACACGAGACCAATCATTAGAATCTTTAGGCCAAGTGGACGTGCTAATCGGGCCAAAGAAAGCAACGGAACATGTCCGCCTAAACAAGTCATACAACGATGAAATATCCATCTTGCAAACAACCAAATTTCATCAAAACTTATCCCTGAATAAGCATTCAGAGGACTTTTCTAATCTTAATGTAAAGTCAGTGTTGGACAGGACAGTAGTTTTAGCTGATGGTAGCGAGTTTGACGAGTTATTAAAAAGAGAGACGGATATTTAGTGACAAGAAGACACTGCTAAATTGCTACACGTGGAAATTTTTGGCTCGCAAAGGCAACGCAAGAATTTCTGAAAATTTCATTGCCATCGCCAGCAGAAAATTCCTTGTGTAGCCGTAGTTTATAAGAAAGGTTATGTTTTCGTCCAATGTACGGATTGCTTGTTAACGCAAAGCTTAGCTGTCGTAAATCATTCAAATCTATAGAAACGTCTCATAGATTGAACTATACAAGTATGCATACAAAACTTACTATATAATAGTGCAGTTTTACCATTTTCTGGACTCTGAGGACAGCGTAATAGAGAATAATGTTAAAAGAGTTACAAACGAAGCAATTTTTGCAAAACTTAAAACTTAGCGCAGCATGAAGTATACTCTCGAGTACCGAATAAATGGAGGGTAACAATAATCGGAGTAGGGGTTCGAAATGGCTCGATATATAAATAATCGGGGGCGTTGGAATAATCGGCGGGGGGGGGGGAGTTTGGAGAAATTGAAAATAGTGAATTTCTTTGCTAAACACGCATTTTTGTGTGAATAGTGATGTTACTGATACATCTACACATGAACTCTGGTTTTGTTGAATGCGCTTCTTGAGGCTTATTCTTGCATTTATTCAAAAATTATCTTCACTATCATTCCATTTTTCTACGAATTAATGAAAGAGGGAGTTGGGATAAAAAAGCGGGGAGTTGAAAAATATTTCAAAAAAATTAATATCCGGGGGGGGGGGGACGATTGTTTGCTACTCGAGAGTAGAGAAAACAAACATTTTGACAGCTTTCAAACATCCCTCTAACCCAAAGAAAAATCCATAGAAGAAAATCGACCATTTTCTATTGTGATTTATCAACAATGTCATGTTAAATTCAGTTTTTACATACACAAAGAGGAAATACTTTTACCATAAGTGCTCCGTTGGCTTACAAGGATTCCAAATACTGAGCCAGTCACATTAAAAACATATTTTCAAGATAAACTCTTAACAAGGAACACAACTCGCAAAAGACCAAACATTCAGGAACTAGAACTGCCAACTTTTATCGAAAGATTTTTTGTCTCGTCAAGGAAATCGAAAGTTAGTTTCCTTATATCTCTCGTTCCGTCTTATCTGATTCATTGCAAGAAAACTTTAAAGTCATTTTGATTGCTATTGTAAACAAGATGTATTATCGGTAAATGACTTAACATTGCCCTTCAACTTTCCAGATAAAGCATTTATATACAAAAGCAAAATCAAGGGCCCTAAAAAAGAACCCCGAGGCACTCCTCTAGAACTATCTACCAGATTTATGTGTTTTTACTTGAAGGAATGAATAAACAAATTTTTTCGCAACCGAGACCACAAAGTATCATACATAGATTGATTCAGGATATTACCATGTTGGATATGAGGGTTACTTTATCTAGAGAGTTGAGAAACTTCAGTCCTCAAATATGTCTATGTAAAGAAAGTTTCAGTGCTAGGACATTTTCAAAGTTCTTTACAAAATACGTGCATGCTCAGAAATAAGAAGATGGCCTAAAACGCCACGTTTTCGTCGAGACACGGTCAACAAAACACCTTTATTTATCATTCAGTTTACAGTCAACTTTACGCCTGCAAATGAATTTGTTTCAGAGCTTTTTAAATAAGATGCATCCGAACAGCTTATGTATTTTCATGAACCATCTTAGTTTGCTCACATTGTCCATGCTTTTCTCCTCAATATTCAAGGACTGTGGGAAGCATGACTGACCGACCTATTGTTTATATTCACACCCTCCTCAAGATTTTTAATATTCATCGATGATCTGCGAGTTTTCAGACTGAATATGGGTCAATACGAGTCCACGTGTGTCTGTCCTCACGCAAGCAAACTCAATATCACTAAATGATATCAATTTCCATCCGGTATTCTTGGTTGTTTGCGATTTACGCTGAAAAAAAATATGCTTGATTCTCACTCTTGTCCCATCAACAAATTTTTAACGTGACACCTGCTCCATTTTACTTAAAATATCAACATATCTCATCTTTCCTCAAATCCAATTCCTCTTTCCATTTATAATCTATAGGGGAGCGTTGTAACCTACAGCTTATTGTCTGCAGCGAATTTTTGATGAATATACAACATGCTCTTGTCAAGAAACTTTGCACCTAGCTGGATGCTTAAAGAGCCATTGTCAACCAGGGTCCTTTGTTGATTGATTGCATGTGTTAGTTCGCTCCTTGCCTGAACTGATACATCGCTAACACAAGCAAGAACAACAGCAACAAAAAATCAATTCAATAAGATGAGCATAAGTTAAGAGGGCGAGGCTATGTCCTTTGCGCAACAACATGAAATTTTAGACTGACTGAAAATTAAATTTGGCCTAACGGAAACTGTGGTTCGAGATTGCAGTTATTGAACTGATAGAATATTGTTACTTTAGTTAACTTTCAATAAATTCAACAACTGCATTGTAGATCAATCGTTTCCACTTAAGGTCAAATTTGATTTCCAGACAGTTTGAAATGTCAGTTTCCCTCGCAAATGACGCTAAGTGACAATGGATCTTTAAGACACACTGCCCTGGGTGTGACTGGCTACATGCTAGGACGAAATAACTGACAAGAAATTTGTCCTGTAAGTAGTCATCTCTTTCGAAAAAATTTGAGCAAAAGCATCATCCTTCCTGTGAAGGTGTTGTAGCGCAGTGGTGTAATCTTCTGACTTTGCAGCCAGAACGGTCAGGCGGAGTGGGCTCGATACCTGGTAGTTGCCCACCACTTGAGCATCATGACAAGGAGCCCTCGGACTTGATTGGCGCATAGCTACTTCTGTGATCCCAGCGCTTGGCGCTAGGAACCGCGACTTCCCCTTCACCTTGAAAGGAATATCGTGGAACAACGAAATCCCACTAATTCTATTCGTTTTCAAAGTCTTATTCAGCCAATCAGTGCCACAGTATTGTGCTTTTAAAACACGAATGTGACAGTATGAAGTTGATGCGATTTGAATCGAATTCTTGCAGCATTATGAGCACTTCTGGATTTCAATCTCTACGTTTCCTCTTTTTAAACATACCAACAAATTGAATACATAGTTTTCTATTTACATTATTCATTACACGACATTGAATACACTTATGACATAGAGTCTCTTGTTTCCATTTGCTCCTTTGACCTGATGATGGCGCTTAGGTCAGCAGAGACTCATAACATTACTCTGAAAAACCTGATCCTATTTAGGCCTAAACTCTGAGCTTCCTAGAGTATCAATTAGATTGCAAGATTTGTGAATTACTATGGCTAGGGCAAATATGATAGAATTTTCGATTCGATTGTTGAGCTGATAACACTGCCATGGGATTGGAGAGTCGAAGCCGTGATTCCATCATAATTCCATTGATGATTGCAGAAAATAGGGTCAGCTTTTCACTGTTTCATTCTGAGTCCCTGTTGAGCAAGTTTTAACGCAGGGAAACATTTGACTCATCGTCAAAAGTCTAGACATAGAATACAATATGCCTAACCCTGTCCTTGGCACTCCCACCAAATGCCAAACAAAGCAACTAATCAGATTGATCATCTTCTGTCATTACAAACTTATTGCCTAACACACTTATTGCCAAACACACTTATTGCCAAAACACACTTATTGCCTAACACACTTATTGCCAAACACACTTATACATTTATTGCCAAACAAATTGGTGTAGCCTACAGTAACTAAAGGGAATCGAGCCAGTTCAAAACTGGCCTATGCCAAGTTAAAAATATAATCGATTGTTTTGTGACCACTTCGACACATGCGGCTTCATTATGTAGCCAAAGAAACAATGGGTGTGTGGGCGTTCTATGGCCTATTTATAGCGGCTATGAGATATAACTACGTCTGTTCACAGGAAGCCCGGGCGGTTAACTGAACAAAGTTTGCAATCTCAAAATTGTTAATTCTATAATACCTTTGCGTGTTACTTGCTGTAGCTCTCCACCGCTGTATTGTCTCATCGACTTCTGCACTGCATTGTATATACAATTAACAAATTTTTAAGATTGTAAACTTATTATTGTTCAGTTAACCGCCTAGGCTTCCTGTGGTCTATTCCCTTTAAGTTTCCACAAAATTTCATTTTGTGACGACTGTAGTTAGAAAAGTGACGGAGGATATAAACCTTTCCTGTTTGGGATGTCAGTGGCGATCTCACCAGCGCTCAAAATCGAAAAGTGCTGACCTCAATCAAACTTAAGCAGTAATATGAAATAAAATTGCTTTCATAATGAAATAAAGGCACAGTTGTGAACTTGCTCTATGGTCTTGGCAGCAATATGTTTCATATTTAAATTTGTCATATATTTCATATTTCAATATTAACCTAAGGGTAGCCCCTCAAAATGGTCTTGGTTTTCAAGGGTATTCCGACAGTGAATAAATTTTTCATTCAATCAAATCCCGAACAAAATCGTTCTCTGTGTGAAAAACACCTAAGGACAAGGTTAGGCCTGACAACAAAACTGATTTATCCTCGTCTTGTATACATAAGGACAGTAATGATAATAATAATAATAATTTTTCACATATTTACCAGATGTATCGGGATTCGTCATGTTAATTCACTGGCATTACTAGTCCGGACGACTAATGACGAAACAAGTTCCGCACTTGGCGGTCTCTCACCCGGTTCCGGTGTATATGTAAAAGTCAGTCCGGTCGGGTAAATTACACCATCACATCGTACCAATGAAACAGGAACTTGTGTTGGAGACCGGACGAATTTCCAGCCATCCCGGAATGCTGATATATCAGGAACGACACAAAACATGCTGTCTTCACATCTGTCAAAAAAGGAATTTATTTCAATTGGCAAAAAAACGTGAAAATTGCTTAAGAATTAGAGAGACCATATCAGAACAAACTGCAATCTTTTATAGAACTATGAATGTCTAGCAACAAAGCCAAAACATAAAATGATCACCAAAGACAGACATGAAGAATTAGGTTATCTATGTTTCAAACGCTTTAATGTTAAGTTGTTTATCATATTCTAAAAGAGCAAAAAGCACCTTTCCGAAATACTTGTAGTATTTCCTGGAAGTGAAAATTTACAAATACAAATCAAATAAAATGTTTTGTATCAAAAATCATTGGGCTCGTGTCTGGGTGGCTGATCGATAGTAAATGATTTTTCTGTTATGAAACTTTACTATGATTGGGAGCTCACCTCATTTGAAAAGAAAGACGTCAGACTTGAAATTTAAAAAGTTTTTTCTTACATGCAAGGCAATATTGTAGCCAAGCAATTTTGCTATGTCCTAAATTTCGAGGAAAAATGGTCATTCTTACCTGAACATTGTATCTGCTTCAACATCACCAAACCATACTTTTAAATTCGGTGTGAAATTTTCTCCTTTTAATTCAACCATCGCTACATCACCCCCTCCATTTAACTGTAAATTCAAAGAGAACAAAACTGTGTGAAAGATTAGAACAGAAATATAGAAAAAATATCGCTTCCTATTAGGCACCTTGTGTATATTTTTCCCAAAGCTGTAAAAGATCATTGCATTATAGAACCCATCGATGGTGTATTGTCGTTAATTTGCAAGTGCTATTGTCTCGTTTTCTTTTGCGTGCTATCCCATTGTGTTATTATGGTTTGTTCCATGTAATGGCCGTTGGGCAGTCAAGATGTCATTTCATTTTTCATTTCAAATCAATATTTAAAGTTGGTATTTACAGTAGTATCAAGCTGACACTAATTCAAACCAACTATTTACAAAGCATAGTATATACAAAAATAGAAAAAAATGGTATTTATAATCAGCGACATATTTTACAGGTGCATCTATCTGCTGTCCAATCTTTGATCCTCTTTTTAAAATGTGACAGAGTTGGTACTTGTTTTATACTGTCATCAAGAGTGTTCCATAGGAAACTATGTCATGCTCCTCAAGGTATCGTCCCTCTGGCATTGTCTCTCTCTCTCTCTCTTGGTCAGTTAGCGCAACGCGCTGCTGTGGTCTTCACGAGAGCACTCCAGCCAGTTCTGCTTTCTGCTTGACGTATTGATGCTGCTATGCTGCCACCTGTCCATTGTTTTATATCGGTCAACCAGGATGTCTGTGGTCGTCCACGTCCCCTTTTCCCTTCCATTTTTCCTTCTACAATCTGTCGTTCTAAACCTCCTCTTCTCACTATATGTCCGAAAAGTTTCATTTTCCTCTCTGCAATATTCTTCAGCAATTCTAGGTCAGATCCTATTTTGTCTAGAATCCATTCATTTGTTCTCTTTTCCGTCCAGGATACTCGCAGAAGTTTTCTGTAACACCACATCTCAAATGCGTTTATTTTCTTGCGATCTGCCTCTGTAGGGGCCCATGATTCACACCCATATAGTGCAATAGCGAAAGCAGTTGATTTCAGGAGTCTGATTTTTAGACCAATTGATACACCTCTGCTTTTCCATATTGTCGTCAAGTTGTGTACAGTTGACTTGGCCATGCCTATTCTTCTTTTGATTTCTTTCGCACTACTGCATTTTGTATCGATAATGGAGCCTAAATAGGTAAACTCTTCAACTTCCTCTATTTTTTCATCCTCCAGTAGAAAATCACTAAAATCTGTTCTGTTCTTATCAATAACCATTATTTTTGTCTTTCTCGTGTTTAATAAGAGCCCTCTTTTTTCGCTTGCCTCTTTTGTCTGTTTCAACAAGTCGAGCAGCTCTTGCTTGGAGCTGCATATCAGCGTTGTATCATCTGCAAAACGTAAATTTGTTATTTGACGTCCACCTACTTTCACCCCACCCTCATAGTCTAAAAATATCTCTCTCATGATCTCTTCTGAATATATATTATAGAGAGTAGGTGACATGACGCACCCTTGTCTGACTCCTCTTTCAATCCTAAACCAGTTTGTATCCCCGTAGCTTGTTCTCACAGCGGATTCTTGTTCTTTGTACAAACTGCACATCAAGTCAACAATATGCATTGGAAATCCCATCTGCCTCATAATCTGCCATAATTGATTATGACTTACACAGTCGAAAGCTTTTGTGTAGTCTATGAAACACATATAAAGGGGAACATTAAAAGCTTTGCATTTCTCCATGATAATCCTGATGTTTATAATTTGTTCGCGTGTACCTTTTTCGTCGACAAAACCAGCCTGCTCTTCTGCTGTCTCCCTTTGATACTTTTTCTTTATTCTATTAACAATAAAGCACCTAAATGTGGAGTAAGCAGTAACATGTACTGTAACTTTTTTATCTTGAAAAAAGAAAAATAATTGCAGGATTTTGGAAAGTAAAGGGCCATCAAAAATGTATCAGATATAAAGTGTTTGTTTGTGCATATAAAATGAATGTAAATACAGTTTAGCCTTGGGCCTGAATTACTAAACGTTGCGGGCTTGACCCTTCGTCTGTAGCAACGGGAAAAAGTAGGTTAAAACCCCAAAAAAATCTACCATTAATAAAAATAACCTGAAAATGCTAAAAGACTCACCTGTAGACACGTGACTTGAGGTACAGGAGTAACTGAGGTTGGAACAGGTCCCATCCCTTCACAAAACGTGTACTCTGCTTTGTCTGAAAATAGAATATATACATAAGCAGTTAGAGATTACGAAGTTTAGTCATTGAGAAAACAAAATGCGTAGGCACTTAAAAGAATTACAGGGCTGAGATTAAAGTATTAACCAAACACATTCTGAATTTTGAACGTGAATCGTTTCGGACTTAAGAGGATCATTCCTTGACTGTCAAATTCGAGGAAGCTTATTACAAAGGGAAAATGGAAGGTATTAGAAATAAAAAAGTGTCCTTTTACCTGTGCTGATTATCGTCCATGATGCACCGTCATTAATCATTTCCCTGTTGGGATCTTTTGGACATGGTGTTGCCTGTAAGATGTTATAGAGAATTAACTACATGTATTCTTCAATATACACGTCTTTCCGTAAACTTTGTGCAAATGCTTCCTTCAACTCTAATTCACTGAGTGGGCTGGCAGTGAAAACTCTCGGATATATCAAAATACAAAGGTTTGGAAGAATTTCCGGAGCAAGAAATTCTTTGCCAATAATGATGTCATAAAACTATAGCAATTTACGTGAAAATTACAAAAATCTCTTGACCGAATTAAAATGTGAATTAAACTCTGAAAGTTGTCTATGAGCAGCGGTTACATTTACAACCAAATCCTGACCATGAAAGGCTCATTTATTTGACAAAATACATTCTCTGGCCATACAACTTAAACTGGATTCAAAAGAGTAAATATATAAATGATTAACTTACTTGAAATTGTATTATTCGTTCTTGTGAAAGACACAAATACATACGATCTGTGTCTTTCATGTAAAATGCAACCTTAGAGAAAAAGAAAATAAACGATCATTATATATCCGCTATCGATGTGGGACAGCAAAAGCTGATGCACACCATTGTTAAAATTTATTTCCATAACAAACATTTTCGAGAAGAAATTCCACGAGGCTTTACCCGATTTCGACAGCAATTTCGATCAGCCCATGAGATCTTTGCATCTCTATGAGATTCCGTCGCAAAAAGGTTATATTTCTTGAAGTACAACGCAGGTTGGTACACATATTTCCTTCGGAGACAACTTTTTGAAATAAACTTCTGTTGAAAGAGAGTCTAAAGCAAGAATTTGTAAACCTGGCGGCACAAGATCAAATTTCATAAAGACTGAACATGACAGTGCAAAAGAAATTCGACCGGATAACTCATACCCAGTGTAAACTCCGCAAATTGACGTTTGATTTTTATCTTAAAAACAAATAATTGGCAATTGATATCAGAATACAAGATGATGAGATTGCAGATTAGTTACCTTATGAAGCTGCGAAACAGGATCGTCGGCATCCAACACAGTCATTTGTTTGTCAACTTTCCTTATAATCTACCAAAGCAAGAATGAGTCGCATGAAACATCTTATTAATTTACGAAATATAATCCAAAGAATGTATATATGCAACAAACGCTGAAATATAATTAGAAATACGATATAGCATGTAAATAAAAAATAATTGTAAGAAGAAATAATAGGTTATAAAGAAAATTTATCGAAAAAAATTCTATAGAAAGAGAAAACATTGATCAAAAGGATATTATATCGACTATTCAAGCTTAAAACTTGATAAGTGATGAAGTAATAGCGACAAATGTATCTGAATTCTCCAGATGAAAGCGTTAAGCTTCTTGAATACGAGAAACTATAAGCAAAACAGTGCAATCTGCTGTAATTTTACCTAATTAATTGCTTTGCATACTGACAAGTTAAGGTTCATTACTTCGTAGAAATTATCTGGCATACAATGACACAATTTATCTTATTTTTGCTTAGGGAGTGGCACAACAAATCCTCAAGAGCGATCAAATGACTAGCATGCTACTAAGATTGTTGTTTACAAACCCCAAAAGCGGTCTACATTCATCTCACTTCCTTAGTTCTCGCCCAACACAAAAACACATTTAATCTTCAAAACCTAGCCACATCTTGCCAAACATCAGTATCTCTATTTTCTCCTTAAAATCAGATTTAGGCCAACGCTTGAATCTAGCTGTGAAGCAGCCATTATGGAAAATGTGTGTGGCTGTTCGTGAACAACCCACATAATAACTTGCAATACAATCCGTATATTTGGCAAGAAATGAAGCAAACAGATGAGCTTACTAATCGTGGTAAAGCCAATCCAGTGTTGGAGCAAACGAGTTTTACGGTTTGACCATAATGTATAAATCCTTCTTTTACTGTGAATTCTTCACTTTCTTTTTCATCGTCATCAACTGAAACAAAAATAGTACGAATAAATAAAAGCATGAATCAAAAATAATAAAATAAAAACACGACATAATGGATTCATAAAACGTATAAATATACCCTAATTTTCCTGAAACATTTATGCATTAATAGCATTTATGCATTAAAACAAGAGTTTGTCAGGTAAAAATTGGATCAACAGCTTGATACATACAATCAAGACTATTTTTGAATTTTCATCACGAAAAGTATATACCATATATCAGAGGACATTTATTTGGCACTTTTGGAAAACGAGAAAATTTCAAATCTAAAGAAAACAAGGAAAACAAGAAAAGATGTGGAGGAACAAAAGATCGGCTCCAGGGCACACCAAACAAATATTCACGTTAAGACGTTAGAAAATAGAAATAAAAGAAACAGAAATAGAAGACAGGAAGGCAAAAACAACGGCAAATAGTGATTCAAACTTTATATTTTTATAATCCTATAATTCAAAAGTATGTTGTGTATGATATCAACACATGAGCTGAAAAGTTAATGAATTGGATAAAATTTGAGCATATCGATAAACTTTTCAGCTATTCCAAAAAAGAATCCGAATCGAACAATATTTTGATACCTTTTGTAGAATTTTCAAATGCGCACAATAGAGATAGAAGTTCTAACGTGACTCAATAGAACCTGTCGTTTAAAAAAGTATACAAATATCGCTCGATCCGGATTCTTTTGTTGAATAGCTAAAGGGTTTATTCGCCTACAGTGTGGATTAGATGGCTCAATGTCCTTCTTTGTTGTCGCATTTTAATGTATCTATTTGAAGTTTTCCTAATTTTCAGATCAATATGAGAGAAATTGGATGAAAATGCTATGCACTCACGTAAGTGAATAGTAAAAGCTCCCCATTGTTGACTGCTAGCTTTGAAATTCTCTTCTTCTACATGCAGATACCTCGTGCTTACAGTTTGTGAACGCAGCCTGTTGAAAAGGGCGACCGTAGTCCCTGACGATATGCATACTGAAACGGAAATAAAGAAATTGTTCAAATTTGTTCACTCTTACAGCTGTGGTCGAAGGCTACTAGACTGAGTCTCAGTTTTCCACATTGAGAGAATAACGGTCCTGGATTCAAACTGAGACTCATGACAAGACAGTCTCACAACACAGACCAACTAGATCAAATGCGCCGTGTTTAGGGCACCTCCAATCAAATCACTACATTCTTAATAAGGTTAGACCACGTGCCTGTTCTTAGGATTTCATTCGCTGCTCGGATCAAAATTCGATTGTTCGAATCGAAGCAACGTTAGAAGGAACGCTCGGTTTTTCGTTCTACGTTCGAAGGGCAGACGATAATCGATTGTTCTTCAGATTTTTTGTAAAAATGTTAGTCCGTGTTTCGAATCTACTTGATTGTGAGTCCTAGTATGAAAGAAAATAAGAAAATCAGATTAACAACATTGAATGAGTACAAGGAACCATGTCTTCAGTCTAGTCTAAGGCAGACTTTTTTAAAACATTCGTAGGGTGACATTTTCCACATGTAAATTAATTACAGTTTTAAGTGAAAGTTACAGTTGGTTGAACAACTATTAACTTACGTTCTGTGTTCTTGAATGATTGTTTTTTCTTTGATGGTTTGGATATTACCTAAAAATACGAAAAGATATGAATTGATCATTAAAAAAGAAAAACATTGTAGAGAAGAAATAACTTCATAAAGAGACATTTTAGCTATTACAAAAAGGATCTGGATCGAGCAATATTCTCAATATGAACGGTAGGACTGAGTGATGTTAGAGTTTCTATCATTGCTATGACCAACATGGATCCCAGGGTGTTCTTACGTCATACGCTGATCACGAAGCCGAATGAACAAACCCCAAAGTAAAGCTAGCTCAACGAACTCACTCTGGGGACGAGATTGTGCACATCCCAAAATTTTACAAAACTGTATGAAAAATCGATTGATTCAGATTCTTTTGTAGGTGAGCTAACAAGTCTATTTGATAACTAAAAATTGCGAATCTGCAGCAAATTGTATCACTAAAGCTGAAGAACTAAAATATCAAGTGAAAGTGTTAAACCATTAATCAAGAAAACATTCTCGTTTTCACGGATATGACGGTTCTGCTTTCCGGGATTTGTGTTGGTCTTGCAAGTTTCCAATCCCAGTTCCCCATTTCCGCCAGATCGTGAGAAATTCTTACAGCAAGAAGAGAAATATTTAGCAGAGCGTGGGAAATTCTTCAAGGAAGTTGCGATAAAATTTGAGCTTACCCTTAAAGTGCGTCTACAACAGAAATATGCATTTGCGGTACAAATATGAGTTTACAATAGCAATCTACATTTATAATAAATTTATGAGCATGCAACATAAATATACCCTTGTTATGGAAATAGGAGGTTAAAATGAAAATATATAACTTCGCCAATGAATCCGAAAATGAAGAAGACTAACACAGTTATATCATCATAAAACTATATCAAGGAAATTCTACTTCAACTAACCTTAATTCTTTTTGAGTTGAACAATCCAACAGATTTCCCACTTGCATATAATAACTGAAACGAAAAAAACGCTATGTAAATTCAGTACCAATGTGAGTTCATCATCTCGTATTATTCACCATTTCATTAAGAACCTTGAGCACACAGGGTGTCCCAAAAAATCGTACCCGTTAGTGCGGCTGCAGTGGAGAGGTATGTGGCAGTGCGAGTGGCAGTGGTGGGAAAAATATTTGCTTTCCTACGAAGGAACGTCAAGCAAGGCTTCTTCCTTCCATCTTTGCGTGAACTTTCTGTTGTCCCAGATTCTTGTAAGCTTCCTTGGATCATAAAACCAAAACTTAGAATAAAAAGAGCAAAATCCAAAAACTGATCTTCTTCTATTTTTCCTTCTGTTATACTTTCCTGTCTCTTTATCTTTTCAAGCTTTATTTTCTTTGTCGTCTTATCTTCTTTCCATCCTTCGCTCTTCCTCCTCCTGTTTCTTTCCATCTATGTTCCTTCAATCTCTTTTTTCCTCCCTTCATCCTTTCCTATTCCTTCCTTCTATTCCACTTTCTCTTTCTCCCCCCCCCGTTCCCGTTCCTTCCTTTCAGACAAACAACAAGCTTCCTGCGAAGCTGCTTCGCGACTTCACGCACTGTTTCCACTTCAGGTATGTAGTTTCATCAGACAGACTTCGATTTTGAGTGAGAGTCCTTGTTGAAGTCAATCTGACAAGTGCTTGCTGTTTTATAGCACAAGAAAATCAAAATATGTGATGTTTCAAACGCAAGGGTTGCTTCGTTTACCAACGAAGTCAAAATCAGTTGAATATTGCATGATTAGGGTGTAGTAACTTTCAATCTCCTTATGGGATGAATCTCGCGATTTGATTGGTAATCTAGGAAGCTCAGAATTAGGGCCTAAATAAGGTCTGGCTTTTCAGAGTAATGTTACGAGTCTATTTTGACCGAAGCGCCTCAACAAGTCAAAGAGCACAGGGAAACAAAGGAATCTAGGTCATAAGTCTTGATGCACCAGCCTGTGGTGCAAAACATTATAATCATTAGGCGTAGGTAAAAGTTTTTCAAAAACACCTTTCAGTTTCAAAGTTACTAAGAACAGCAGCCTGAATTGAAGTTCATGGCTGACTTTATAAGAAAGCAATCTGTTTTATCAAAGTCTCATTTAAAGCATATTGATTATATCTTCAGTTATTGGTTAAGAATCGTTTATTGTAATATTCCTTTCATCTGTCTTTCTTAAAATGTAACAAATAACCAATCTAACAAAAGCAGCCTTTGAGAAGGTGTGTCGAGAACTTTGAACACGCGTGGCTTTGCACCTGTCAACTTCGTCAGTGCACTGTTTGCATCTTCTGAATAAAGAACATGTCAATTGATCTTTTATTCATTCGTTGGTATTGTTATTCATTCGTTCTTATTGTTATTCATTCGATATGATTGTCATTCCAATGATCATTTTGTTCGACTCGACTCTCATTTCTAGCCTGTTTCTAATAAAATTTAATGCTCCATGTAGTGAATACTCCTCCACACTAACAAATTCTGCACAACAGTCAGACAGTTACGTTAGTCTTAACTGAATTCGCATGAAGCAATTTTTCAACAACTTAGATAGCAAATCTTTCTATAATTTGCAAATAATCGTGGAAAATGTGATTGTCCCGTCTCTGAATGAACGTTTTGGCTATTCTACGAAAAGCTTGGATAGTGTTATACAGTTATATACATTTTTATATGAAAAGTTCCATTGAATGGCTTCAGGTCTTCAGATCACTATTGTGCACATTCGAAAGTTCTACAAAATGTATCGCAATATCGTTTGATCCACATTCTGCGTAAGAACACACCCTTTCAACTACGCGGCCTTGTTTTGGAATTTTCCAAATTTCTTCTATGAAGTTCTATGAAGTAAAATTTTGTACTATGAAGCTCTGAGGATTCCTTGGAAAAATAAATCATCTTCTTGTATGCAAAAAATCCATCTCAGGGTCAACAAATCTCTTCGCACGGTTGGTCATGCTCCCTTCCGCAAAGTAAACATTGCTCTTAAGAGGAAGTGTCTGGAGAAGCCAAGACACGCAATACAGCAGGCGGTGTGCATATAACGAGAAACGTGTTGAGATATAAGAGGCTTCGCAGGTGTCTTCAGCTGCATGTTGAGCGGACAAAATGCGCGCTACATTCAGTTACTGAGATTGCCGCACGACATTGGGAACAGCGAACTTAAAACGCAATGCCAACCATATGATCCTTTATGGCGTCTAATTCGATTTTCTCATGATCTGAAAGTCGTTTCTGGCCTAGTTTCCCTTTGTTTTGCTTTTCAGTCGTTTCGCAGCCGATTACAAATTTTATCTGGCGATTGTTCAAAAATTTCGGTTTCGCAAAAAATCTGTTTCGTTATTAATGGTCACAATATCGCAACTGATTTCATTTGAATAAGCCATGAGCGATCGGACATCCAGCGAGCAGATCCACCTTAATCTTAAATGCGGATCTGCACTTAAGGTGGCTCACTACTGAAAATTTCAAAACTATGAAACAGTGAAAGATGGCTGTCTACCAAGAAAAATAAGTTCAAAAAATTTTTTCTCTTTTAAAAATTCATAGAAATATGGCTCAATCCATGTTCTTTTCTAAAACACCTGAAAGGTCTATGTCCATTTTAGGAGAACTTTATATCAGCTAAGCAAGACCTAACTCTCCCCCGTTTGCTTGACTAAGTTCTCAGAACATATGGAAAGATAAAACGAATTAAAACGCTATAAAATCTTGCTAACCTTGTAGATCTTAAACACCGACTACACAAAACGACTCGGGCATCTGCTCATGTTTGTTCATTACATGCGACTATTTACACATCACTTTAAACAGCTATATCCAAGGTTAAGTCACGTGGCTGTCACATGATTAAAACACGCTTGTGATATGATCTCAGAGAAAACAGTTGTTCGATCGTATTTCTTTATCAACCCAAAATAGCTTTCTTATTTGCTCAAATGTTTTATCATAGATTTCGGTTGAATTCAGTTAGGATTTGATAGTTTATTGTGATTTGGTGGTTGGTATGAGGGAACAGACTGTAATTTAGTCCAAAATGATCTCAAGTATGTTTTCTTAAGTGTTACTTTTCATGTTATTCAGCTGGGTCACCGAAAATGGCCTAAATAAAATGCATCTAAAACTAGTGTGAAGTGGGGGGGGGGGGGGGATGGGAGCATCTTGGGAGGCTGGGTAGCAGTTACTATGATAGTAGATTATGAGAATAACTGTGGGATGAATGATCGCTGACATGGTGGCAACTTGAAATTCATACACGATTTATGAAATGTTTAATATCGAAAAGGCTTTAAAAGAAACACCACCAAATGAGGTTATTGGAAGAATGGAATGCTACGAGCTTCAAATATTTGCTGGCCTGCAATAAACAAGGGAACAGGGGTTGAAACATACATAAGATAAATGATGAAAATATCCAAATAAATACGCATTTTCATAAGACTGAAGAAGACTGAAGATGAAAATGACGAGAGGAGTTTGCCCCCGGTCAAAACCCAATAAACATAGCAACTCAATGTGAGAAATTGCAAGCCTGTGGCCTTCATTTATTTTCTGATGGAGCGGCAAAGAAAAGGAAGGGAAAATGGCACATTGTAAAAACTGGATCCCAGGATTCTAAACCCCAAGACTCCAGACAAAATTTTCACGTACTAAAGATGAAAAGGATCCTTGACGTAAGAGGATCATCAAAACAGATAAATAATAGGTCAATGTCATCAAGCTACCAACACGTTCCATTTTGCAAGCTTCCTCTCTTCCATCCCATCAACTTCCATCCGTTCAAACCAACGCCAGGACACCAGCAATAACGCAAAAAGTTTCAAAATAGTACGATGAGAGATACAGGAAATAGTAGATCTTGCTGCGATTTTAGACTGTCTGAAAGCAAAACTGGCCTAAATGGAAAATGTGGATGAACACTGTAGTAGCTGAACAGACAGCCTGAAGCTGCGGGCGTGCCTGCAAAGGACCCTGGGTGACAATGGCCCATTAACGGTCTTCGTAGTCAAGGGTCCTACGGATCTCAGAGGTCCTATGGTCCGATTTTTACAACATGACAGGGAAAGTACCACCTAGACTCGAGACTGTTACTGCGACCATTCAATTTCCATTGGAAACATTTACAAAACAAATCAGTTCATGAAAAAATAAAGTTGGAGGTTCATGCTGAGCGACAGCGCAGGTTTTATGTTTGATTGATAATAACAAAATATTCGATATCAAATGGGAAATGAAATCCTTTCAAGAAGAAAGAAGAAAGAAAGACTTATTAATTAAGATCAAGGGTGATGTTGATCGTTAAGCAATGTCTAACAAAAATATTGATAAGACCTGAACAGTTGACATTTCTTCCAGGATTCCTTGTTTATTATTGTTTTTCTTCCTTTATCAAACATCACCAACCGGGAGATTCTCTGATTTAAAAATCATCTAAAATAGTTCAGGTAACAAGAAAAGTCTCACTCACTGTTTGGAATTTGGAAAATGCAGTGCCAAAGGCTCAAAAAGAAACAGGTTTGATGAACATCAATGAGACTGTCGGGCTAGGCACATCAAGACAATCAGGTTAGGCCCAACAAAATGGCGGCTTATTTTCTTGCCATTTAAAAACGGAAAAGAAAAAGATTTGCTCGGTTAAGAAAAAGATTCGTTATCCATCATTCTAAACGTTAGGGGTAGAGTTCATAAACTCCGAGAATTATCAAAAGCAGACTGAGGGATGGAGTAAATCTTAAAAACTTCGAGTAGGGATAAGTCCATTTTAGAAAGGTACGGTCCTGAGGTAGTGGCTTGGGAAAACTTTTCCTTGATTTCTATAAATACACAAGCTTTGACAAGGTGCAAATAAAATAACGGGAGCAAATCAGCAATTTTACTGTGAAGATGTTTGAACGTTGAAACTTATCTTACCTTACATGTTAGTAGAAAATGCTTTCTTTTGTCTGAATCTGAGATAAACAACGTTTTTGCTGTACAGAAACCCTGAAATTGAAAGAAAATATTTGGCAACTAAGATTTATAGATAAATAACAAATACATTCAGTGAGATCATGACTTGGGAAGTTCCAGTCAGTTTCATAGGTATTGTATGAAACTACTAACAAAGATCTTATCAAAGAAATTATGTTGATAATACGATGCTCATTTCGGTGCCAAAATAGTGTATCTCGTGAAACACCAAAGTTTTCGAAAGAGATTTCTAAATCTAAAGAAGTAACCAGACGATTTGAGATACCACGAATTGTAAGTCTGCTTTTGGTAATGTTTTGTTGGTAGGGTGAAGTAGAAGTCAATACTGCCATGAAACGCATCTCTTTGTTTTTAAACGGCATGGTATTATCATTTGTAATGTTGTTAAAAACATTTATGACCAGGGAGCTTTCGCTAAGTTTTGAATTAATCCTTTTCGTAGATAAGATCACCAGGTTCAACAAAAAATCTGAATTCGTTATGTAGTAGCAGGAATAGCATGATAGGAAAGCTTCAAATGGTTGGCAAAAATAAGTATTTTAATAACTTTAGAGAATTCTTAGAAACGTAGAAGCAATTCACGCTCTGCAGCTTGAGATATCACAACTAGAATTTTCAACTGGCTGACAAACATCCGAATTCTAATAACTGTGGAGATTTCCCAGAGAAGTGGGAGCAATTCACTCTCTAAAGTTAAAGATATCTCATCGAGACGTTTCAACTCGCTGACAAAAATTGCAGCTGCAAAGAGCGGAGATAAAACCAGCTGCTCTACGGCCATAAAACCTAATCCACTCTGGCTTTACGACAAAAGATGTGAATATATTCATTTACAAAGTGGTTTTAAAAGATGCAGCTTTCAAGTTCACAAGGAACGGTGATGCGAGATCACACAAAACACATAGCGCTGGCGACATTTAGCTCGTTTTATCATCAATATGTATGTAAGGCAACGAAAATCAACACAGATCTCAAGCGAGATTACTAAACTTCCATGAAAGTCCATTAACGTCAGATACGCCTGCCCATTAATGCCGTGTGCGCTGTCCTTTTAGCGACCCGAAACGAAACTCGTGTGTGAGTGGAAAAACAGATTTACTGTGCGAAAGTTTTGATGTGAAAGGTGTTTCATAGACATGGCGCAACTGTTAGGCTCTTCTCCATCTCATTCAACCTCCCCCCCCTCGCCTCCTCTATACTACGTCTGCAATCGTATCTATAGGCTCTAGTATCCACGGTGTTCATATGCTAGTAAAAGATAAGATTTGCACTGCGAAAAGTTTTCATGTTAAAGGTATCGTAAAGACATGATGCAACTGAAAGGCTATGATCAGTTTTAATGCCTGTTCCTTTGAACCATCTCTCCTCTTTCTACTTCCGCAATTTTAGTTTTCAAGGCCCTGTAAACAACGAAGATGCTGCCTTCCTGTATGGTGATCAAAACCTCACTAATGATGTCAACAGGAATATACTCGAGCTAACATTACAATTCATCCAGGATACTGGCAGTTTAGATTAAGCTCTTTCCAAACTCTGTTACAAACCACGCAACCACTAAGTACCTTTTATTTTTTGTTTGTTTTTTCATTTATATCTTTCATAATACTATGTCTCGTTCGTTTGAATGTTTTTCTTTTCAGTTTTTCTTTTTTGAGGCCTCGGGGCTGTCATAGTATTTTGCTCCCCTTGGTATCGTTGTCGTAGTATTGCAAAGTAGCTTAAGTAGTGTATTCATTAATCTGTCAGGTAAATTTTAAATCCAATATGTAAAAAAGAAGCATTGTCTGTTTTCCCTAATTGCAGCTTTCGCACTTTCTAAGAGAACGTAACGAAGGGTGTGATCTTCGCAAATGACAGACTTTTGACATGCACACAACCATTCAAACTTAAGGAGTTCTTTTCGTCTTATATTGACAAAAGAACCCAGCCTGTCCAACTTTCGCTCCGTGCCTCTGTTCTCTTCTAAGATGTTAACACATGAAGTAAACAGATGCCTTGTCTTGAATTGCACTGTTTATCAATTGCACAATGCCGAGCATACATTAGCCTATCCAAACTACCCTTGTTCCCTAGATATTTTCAAGTGCAGCACTGGAAACACAGACAAAGGATTCTCGTAGGAAGTTCACGATTTCAGAAAGAAATAACAAGGGAAAAGAGAGTAAGCAAGAAAAGAAAAGAGAGTGAAGGAAAGAGATGAGAAAAGAGTTTGAAACAGAAAAGGCGAAAAGGCGGAAAGAAATGTCAATGAAGGAAAACTGAAACAAGAAAAGAAGATGATTGGTGTCATATCCACACACAAGGCAGGACATTTTCAAGCATCGATGAAGCTCAGTAGGAAGGAAGAACTTTTCCAAGCACTGTTTGAATTTTCCCACAGAGCTGGAAGGCAAGGCAGTAAACAAGGATGTTATCTGTTAAAAGGAGAATGTAGTTGTGCATAATCAGATACTTTTTCATCATATGTGAGTTGTTTTAAAAACAATCTTTCAGCCAAGAAATTATTCACTTAGTTTCTACTTACAAACTTACGGTTGTCGTGCAGTTCTCACACTTTTCAAAAGAAGGTAAACAAGGGAGTGATCTATGCAAAGATCTTTGTTTTGTATTATTTTGAAAACAATATGTCAGCCGAGAAAGATTTTGCTAGTTTCTTCACTTCCAGTTCTAGTAAAGTTCTCACGAATTTCAAAAGAAGGTAAACAGAGGAAGTGATCTATGCAAAGATCTTTGTTTTGTGTTGTTTTGAAAACAGTTTTTCAGCCGAGAAATATTTTGTTTGTTCCTACACTTACAGTTCTCGTGAACGTCTCACACTTTTCAAAGGAAGGTAAAAAAGTAAAGTGATCTTTGCAAAAGATGAAATAAATAGATACCTTGTCTTCAAAAGTAAGTTGTTGTACGTCCTGGTCACTGTTTCCAATTCCGATGAAAGCGTACGGCCAAATATCATATTCTGACTCACCATCTCGATCAATGTGTCTTTGTTTCTTTTGCCATCCTTTTCCAAATAGATATAAACAAGGCGGCGGGCAGAAGAATCTAGAAAACAAAGTTTATTGAAAATAAATCGAAATTCTCAGGCTTAGGAAAAACATTACACAGTTCGAGTTGAATTAGGACAAACAACTTTATTCGTAAAATTTGAGAGTCAAGGAAATCAGCTTTGTAACTAAAAAGTACACAGAATTCAGGAATATCATTTCTAAATGGTTTTATCCTGAATCTAGCAGGAATGTAATCAATTAGAGATCCATAAATCGAAAGTCGCCCAATCGCAAATGACAATATTTGTATGTGCTGTATACCAGCTGAAGTGAACTGGTTAAATTCATCTAATAGGACGTATGTAGCATTCTAACAAGACATGACAATGCCCTCGTTTATAATACAAACTTCTAAAAGAAAACATTTATTCCCTCATATGTCAAAGTCACATGACAGAACAAGATTTGTTCAAATTGCTCCCAACAACCTTACGTAGTTAAAAGTAGGACAACGGAAAAGCAAAATTTCGTTTTGAGGACATAAAAATTTGATACAATTATTGAATGTTGAACACGATAAAAAAGCTTCTGACATCAGCAAGGTCTAAGTGCAGCTTTTCTAGGTTTAGTGGATGAACTGCAATAAAACCTTTGCACAACCTGTCTTCAAGAGCTTATGAATGCAATACCTTGGGAACAAACATTGAAAGAATTTGCAAGGGGCCTCTTAAAATGAAAATTCTAATAAAATAAAATCTTGGCCATCTAACAGAAAGATAGATAAAATAGCAAACCCTGTTAATGTCAAACTTAGAATGGCTAACACCTCTATATAGGTTTTTAAACATCTATATATAATATGATTTTAATTTTAACAAACAACTGTTGTATATCTGGAAGTAATCTAAACAGATTTCACAACAAACCAGACAAGTTCCTTGTTAATCAAATGGAGCTATTAATAAACTGCTTCCAGGGTTTTCATCAAAATAAGCAAGGCATCTGCACCATAACAACGTGCAAGCCTGAAATTTGACTGCCATATTGATATAAAATAAAAATTTCCATCTGTTAAAACTGTCAGTAAAATTGAGCTAAAGCACAACATTCTCAGGCAATAATATCAGGGTGATATGAGCCAGTCAATATGCCTCTTGGATACTCTCTCTGATCAAGTACAAATTCAGCAGGGGGGGGGGGAGTGTATTTCTGAAGACAAGTAACACTGGAAAAAGTTTTTTAATTACTATACCGCTCCATAGAAAGATGATTTATAAGACATTCCTGCTATAGCTTGTAAGTATGATCAAAGCTTTTTTTTTTTTTATTCATCAAAAAGAATTAACAACAAATTTTACATACTACTCTACTTATCTAATTACTCTACAACACCACAGGAATGATACCAAGGGGAGCGAAAGACAATGACTACCCCATGGCCAAAACATAAAGACAAGCTGGATCATTTGATGCATGAATTTCCCTCAGATCAAGGGTTTTTCATTTATCAAAGAAGTATTGTGCAAGGTATTGATCTAAGGAATTCCCTTTAGCTCTGTTTACCCTTAAACAAACACTGTTATGGGAAAGAAAATATATTCAACTGTTTGGGAAATGCAAAGGTGAGATTTGCAGCAAGTAATCCAAACTGAAATATGATGGAGACAAAAATCAAGATTTTCTTTTCATTGAGTAAGTTTTCACTATTAATGAAAACGACAAAGCCTTTGACCCCATGAAAAACTGTTGATCCATATTTTGGAAATCCATATTTTGAAGGAAAGGCCTTGCCATAAATTGACAAATTTAACAACATCTTTTGTCCTGTTGAGGAAATTTTCTTTTCATGCAGGTGAGAACTTTGTACCATGAAAAGCATGATGCAGATTATCTGTATCAACAAATAAAGAGATCATTAATCAAAACTTAGGTCACTTGACCTGAAATCAGTATAAACAATGTTTGCTGAATTTGTTGAAAAATATCTAGACCTTTTTGCAATTTGGGGAGAGGGACTCGGGGACAGTGCGCCCCGTTCTGACAGCCTTGCCAACAGTAGGAATTGGAGAATCTCCTCCACTTTGTTGATAAACGTTTGGCTTGTGTCTTGGTCGCATCTTCCTGCAAACTTGAGTTACTTTCAATTTATTTGCACTTCTCAAAAGTCACATGATACTTGCTTGGTATGGTAAGTGTTTTCTCTAGATTATTATAGGCATTTTGCCATCCTTCCACTCATTTGTGAGTATATTTGCGCCAAGCCACTGCAAAGACGACTACCTGGAATAAAGTGGCTAAAACTACACTTACCAATAGATCAGTGGCGGCGCCAGCTCTGAAAAATCCGAGAGAAATGGGGGGGATTTTGACGCAATTTTGCAATCTAAAGGTATACCCAACTAATCCTATGTCATTCTTCTTTGACAATTTTTGCCGACTTTTTGGATTTGGGGGGAACAAGTCACGCCCAGTCCCCCCTGTGGCACCACCACTGCAATAGATGAAAGGATGACCAGATGGCTAAATAATACAGAGAAAACATTTAACGGTCCAAACAACTATTGTGTGACTCTTGAAAGGTGCAAATAAATAAAAAACAACTCAGTTTTGGAGGAAAGGCAACCAAGCCGCAAGGAGGTGACTCCCCTTATTTCCTGCTGTTGCCAAGGCAGTCAGAATGGGTTGCGCTCTTCCTAGTCCGTTCTCTAAAATTGCAAACAGGTCCATTACCTTTTCTCATTTCCATATGACTTTTGAGCAACTTTTGAATGAAGGATGACAACAGTTTGGTGGTCTTTCTCCTTCAAGTATCGCTGCATCGCTTCTTTTGTTAGTCTTTGTTGGTGATACTGGTTGTGATAGCAACCATCAGAATTGTCGTATCTACAATTATCAAAAAACATCATCAGTCCTGAAAATACTTCAACAATACAATTGGAAGGCAAGGAGCATCTGGCGAGACCAATGGGGCAAGAGACATGAATTTGAGAGTTACAAAATGCAAAATCAGAAGAAGAGGCGTGGAGGGGTTAACCCAACAATGGGATACTGTGATGCATTTTGGAATTTTGAGATCTTCCCTCAAAAATTAAGCGGGCTTCCAGTGAGTAGATATTGGATCTTCTCAGTTTCATTGTGACGTGGGATCTATGCATATGTATGCACACTTCGCCAAAATCAATGTTAATGTAAAACTATGTTTATCAAAAAGAAGAAGACTTTGTCATCCTTGTATTGGGAATCCATGATGAAAAACCCCCTTCATTGAAAAGAGGTACTTTTAAAAGGAGAAAAATTGAGTGACTTATTCTGCTGAGTTCGAATATTTTCTCTAACAATGATGACTAGGCTGTGTCCAGATTTCCCACAAAATCTCTTTTTCAAGGTAAAATTTAAAATCATTTTGTTCTGAAAATGGAAATTGCACAAGGATAGCTTCTGCTAACTTTTCCATTCTATTGCTATGGAAAATCTAGCACTCTAGGATGAATAGTGAAACCCCTCAGGAAGCCAGATTTTGGTTGGAACTGCACTTTTATGATATACAATCTACAAAACAGTATACCAAACATTAACAATTTTTTCAAAAATAATACCAATTTTTTCAAAACATAACTTCATTTCATCTTCTTTTTCTGAAATCACAAAATGTGGATACTGGTCTTTAAATCAACATCATGATTGAATGCTGTTCCTTGTTACAAAATCTGGAAAATGATGCCATTCCATAGGGGTACATCCTAAGTACAAAAATGTCCCCCAAACTTAAATTCTCATGGGAGAGGACTTTTACTATGCAGATTAATATCTAAACTTCGGACAGAATTGGGGACATTAAAAACTTGAAAAGATGAGTATTATGAATTGAATCTTAATAAAGTTCCACTCCACTCCACATCAAGAGGTTGGGACAAAACATTTTTAAGAAAAATTTACCTTCCAGTATTGTTGTTGTGTTCATTATCACCATATGAAGGTGATGGTTGCAGGGGTGGAGAGATTTGCCCTTGATCTGTAGAATTTCTCACAAAAGATGGGAACTGCATACAAGGGGGCTCCCCTCTTCGATCTATGATCAAATCTGGACTGGTTTTTGTTGGCAATATCAGTGTCTCTCTGTAGTGAAGCTCTTGAGCTGGAAGTAAAAATAAAGAAATTGAAATTTTTAACGCTAAAAGTCGTTTTTAGAAATGGTAGAGCAACGATGGCTTGAATGACATAAACATGAAGACTGAGAGTGCAAATTTGCAAGTCTTTTTGAGCGCAGTTGTTTGCAGAATGAATAAGATGTTTATGCTAAAGATGGTGGCGAGAAACTTTTTACCAAGATGCATTTTGAATCTTTAACAATGCTAAAGTGCATCTTGGTTAGTTCCTAGCCGCCATCTTTAGCATAATTGTCTATTCTACGAGATTATGGATCAAGAAATAGGTTTAATGTTTTTATGTGAAGGGTTTGATTAGGTGATGTTAGAGGTCCTATTTCTTTTGTGCACATTTGAACATTTTCCAAAATGTATCAAAATATCACTGATTCAGATTCTTTTGTAGAAGAACAATATTTACGTCAGGTGAAATGTTTCCTTTGTTCATAGAATAAGTTCTATTGGGGATGATAAACTGTGTCCACACAACTGAATTCACACCATGCCAGCACATTTTGAAAACGGTGAGAATGTGAGGGATGGCCTCCCATTCACATGAAAAATGGCACATTTTTGCCAGCAGATTTCAAAAACGGTAGAGTATTTTGGAAATGGCATTGTGTGAACACTCAAAAAAGGCGAAAATAGAATAGTTTTCAATGCTTTTACATTTTTTGGCATCAATGTCTTGCAATGAGATTTTTACAATCATTCACCAATTTCAAAATGCGCCAGCATCGTCTGAATGCAGTCTAAGTGTACCATAAACTGAGCTAAAGTTATAGCATTTAGTTGGTTGGCCTTATAACTGTGAATAAAATGCGTACACGGAAATAATAATGGTGCAAAAAATAAACCCTGTAGTCTCAAATTTTACAGACTGTGGAAGGGTTTTAATTAGTCACTTACTGTATGAAAAATTTGAATTTTTCAGACAAAATGGGACAACACTTTTACTGTAACATGGCATTTCTCGTTTTCATTTTTTCAGAAATAATTCAAATATCTTTAGCAGGATAAATCAAATTCCATCGCATTGAGTATTAAATTGTGTGAGTGAAGGATCGAACCCCCTGTGCCAAATCTACCGTACAGAAGCCACTCCTGCGGTAGGGCCTAATCTAATGTCGTGCACTTCTCTCACTTTGGCGACCGAATAACACGCGCCAACCGTCCAAAACATCTTGCAAACTACCTAGATTTGCTCCCAACTCATAAACGAACATTTTAGAAGTATTTTTTGCTCATTCGGGATAGGATAACGGATGCAGTTGCATGCTGAGTTATCAAACAGCGCGCGACGCGATGAAAATGTGGCGAGGATATTGCAAAGTTTGTTGCGTGGGAAAATCTGGAAGATAGCGTGAGAAAACCACTGTTTCAGGCCTAAATGTCTCATATCTTCACAGGTAAGTTAATTAATGGTTCCCGTCATTAATCAGGGGTATCACATTCGATTATTAGCATTAGAAATCGTCTGAAGTCAATAAAAATGCAACGCAAAGTCAAAGCGTTTCTTCACAGCTCAACCGACATTGTTTCACAACTCAGGAGGCAATGTTTATATCTGATCCACCAAACGCGGGCAAACCCGTAAAAGAACAATCCATTCTGATCTAAAACAATCAAATCTTGAACAATGGAATTTTCAAACAATAGTATTCTGAACAATGGAACAATAAACCCTCGGGTACACACGAGCATATTCAGGCAGTGGAAATAAAGTGAGAACTCTCCGTTTTAAGTTGATGTTATTCAAAACTGGATACAAAATAAACCAAAAGAAAGATGAAAACATGACAAAATAATAAATAAATGTCATTTTTAACTCACCCTCCATTTGATATTGAACTAAAGCCGAATGATCCATTGTATCTCCAGAATGTATCTTGTCTGTCAGGCCTAATCTTTGACGTTTTGAGGAAGGAACATAACTTGTTCCATCCGCTAGCATTCCTCTACTGCTTAAAACTTCGATGTGTGGACTCGATCTCATATGAAGACGTGAAATTTCGCTTGCATTATGTCCGATCGCTGATGTAAACGCTGATTGATTTGCCATTACATCGATAGATTACAATCGATGGCTAGCAAACTTCCAAAACACTGCAGCATGAAAAGCTCTTCACTAGCCTTCCATTATTCCTTTGGGTCTCATCAAAGCGATCAACATGAGAAATAACCAAAATTATTGTTTGTTTGAGTCGTCATTCGAATAAATATCCCATTTTCTTGATGAGATCAATCCTTCCCATCTTCACTGCGTATCTTTCCAAACTATTCCTCACTCTGTAACATGATCTTGTGTCTTGTTCAGCAGGCGTGAAAAACTCTTCAGGAGTGAATCGTACCGTGGCGCTGATATTTTAAAATTCTATCCCTTTGCTTTCTTGAATGAGATATGATTACAAAACACTAAATTGAACGCTACGGCTAATTCCTACTTGTCCCGCAAAATTCCATTCTTGATCCCCATAATATTTAGGCTGTGAGCAGGTAAAAATAATGAGCTAGCTAAAAATAATCATTAATGACAAAAGATCTAGGTTTTCTTTCTCTCTCTCTCCCCTTCCTGACACGCTCGCTTTTACTACACATGTAAAAGTAACAAAACAATACGCTTTATTCATACACAAAATATGATCAACCATCTTTTTTCACACATGCGTTTTCATTACAGTACCCCCTGGAAAGAGACATCATAATGTAGCTACTCATCACCTATCAGGGGGTAACAATGACAACTGTGCACATAACCGTCACATTTCGTGTGGAAATGATCGGAAAACGAAACAAATTTGCAACCTATGTAACCATATTTCGATCTATATTTTGTCTAACAAGCTATTATGAGCAACCGGGGGGTTGTTGTTGAATCTGTAAACAAACGGGGTGTGATGATGTCAGGAAAGTGCACAATCGCGTCCTGGTTTGGTGAAATGACGCTCTTACTACAACCTACGCAATGGAAAGTGGCACTTATTGCTATTTGCTGACAGGTCAGAGATGACAACTTCCTAGCTTGTTGTCACTTATTTTGCCGGTATTTCCAACGAAATTCCACGGCGTCTTCCATCAGCAGGCGATTCGCCCTGGGCGACAATTTTGTCAATCAATGACACTGCACACCGGGTTAGTAAAAACTGACACATTTCGTGGGCTGTGGCAAGAAGTACGCGACCAATATGCAAAACTGAAATGCTATTCTATCAGTCAAGAGCTAACTCAGATGCAAAAATTTTGTTTGATAAAATCACTCATTTTTTAGATCCATAAATTTGGAAAATGGTGGCAAGGGTCGGAAAAGGATTTTGAATTGAATTGTAATGGCAAGTGAATCATGCATGGACCAGAATCAAACATGGATTTCTTGTTCCGATACAAATCTCTTGCTAGCATTTTCTAGTTTCTGGGTCAGAAGGATGTGTGCTGTTACCAAATAAAATTTCCCACGTCAAAGCTAGCCTTTAACTGATAGATTAACATTTCAATTTTGAATATCGGTCACATATTCGATTTTACTTTGATCATTGTATATGCTTTCCATTCCAGCAACTTTCGCTAATCTTACGATTTGCTGTAACCAGTGTCAGGTGAAATGTTTCCTTTGTTCGTTTAGCTCTATTTTAGACCAACGCAGTTATGACAATCAAACAAAGGATATCAACTAAGAATACGCCAAGAAAGTAATCAAAGAAGTGTTTGGTGGTTTGGTGATAGAACACCACGTAAGTGACATCTGTTTCTGGACTTCAGTTCATCGAGTTAGCTGTTCTACAGTTTGCATTCTGTTTGCATACAATGGGCAAAATTGCGATATCATTTTCCACATTGTTTTTCTACAGAGTGCGGCCTAAATGGGACCGGATCTCCACTAGGCGGAAAAATGTCGAGGCGGAAAAATTTCCTGCAATCTGATTCGCCGATCAAATTGTCGCCGCGGGAAAATGTCGAGCCGCGAATAGTAGGAATACGTTCCGGTCCGGCCTGACAATCTGTAGCCCTTCAACGTCTCTCCTCCGCAGGTACAGTCCAGTGCCATGGGATGCATCTTAAACGTTGGGGGAGGGGGGCACGCCACTTAAAGGGCACCTCGTCATTGAGCTAAAGGTGCATTTTTCCTGAAACAAAATGGACATTTTTTCGTCGTACTTCCAAAATCTTGGGTGCACGTGCTCCCAGTTCCTGCATCTCTGAGCAGGCCCCAGCCTCGCGGTTACATGTTGTGTTCTTTCAATAACACAACCAAAGTCTCCATTTGGTATATCACAGTCCAAGGCACTCTCAGAGTCGGAGGGATGGGCACATGCTCCTCATGAATTTGCAATTATGACGAAAAAGTGACCTTTTAGTTTCAAGAAAAAGTGCCCCTTCTGCTTGCGTTTTAGTGTCGTGGCAACCCAAGTTCAAAATGTTTCCTACATCCCTTCTCCCTCATGCTTCGATCATTACTTCCCAATACCGCAAGCATAATATTCCTCCCCGGCACCCTGATATTTTTCTATTGACAAATACAAACCATTTAGGGTCTTGGATTCAAGTAATAACTTCCTGAGAACAAAAGAAACTAAATATGCCAACCAATGATAGGCGTGGGAAAATAACCACCATGTGCCACACTCGTGGGAAAAAACTACCTGCCATATATGGATTTTGATCAATTATTAATCGTGTTCTATTGTTTCGCTCGCTTTAAACCAAATTGTCAGCTGGGCTTATAGCATTTCGGGATCACCAACAACTCCGGATAAATTTTGCTGATGAAGAGAGAGAGGCTTTCATGCTTTCAATGAAAACCTTCGAAAGCTGCTGCACGATGATGAATTAACTGGGTAAGGGGGAGGCTTTGGTATACCTCTGTGGAAACTGTGAGGAAACGTCTTGCATGATCTGAATAGATTGCATGGGCATTGCATGACGATAGTTAGCATCGGCATATAGCATAACTAGACGAATTGTTTACAAGAAACTAAGAATTAGGGCCACAGAGTTTCTTACTAAAGGTTAAACGTTAAAGGTTGCATGAAAATCTTCATGTTCACTACCTCCATCCAGAGCCCCCGGGGGGGGGGGTACTTAGTATATTTTGCTGACGGGATGTGCACGTCTTTCCGGGTATCTTTTTCAGCGATTAATTCTAAGGCCGGGTATCTGTTTTACTGATAAAATCTAAAGCCGGTAGCCTGAATTTAATCTTGTTTCTAAAAGCAGTTACTTTTTCGCCAACAGGGCATCTGATAATTTTCCCCAATTTTCCCAATGAACTTCTTCACAACAAACAAACAATTGGCGTTGGCCTCCCACGTGATTCATTCAAAAGAACAAAAAAGAGGCTGCTTATTCCTGTCTACAGAACACTATCGAAAGAAATGTGGTTTTGGGTGATTCCAAAATTCTAATGCCGGGTATCGTTTTTGGCTATTTTTTCTAAAGCCGGCTCACAAAAACCATCGTAGGCGTGCACACCCCCGTCGTTTTGTATCCAAGTACCCCCCGGGGCCAGAGCCCCTCCAGAACATTCCAAAATAAGATTTTTTGAAGCCTTTCCAGAGTTTAGACTATACTCAAGAGTCAAGTACCTTGAAATAAAGTAAAAATATGTTAAGTATTCCTTTATAAAAATAAATAGTTTCTTAAGTTATCTTTTCGCAGTACTGGAGCTTCCTAATTTTTTAGCGATCTTTGGATTCTTGACAAAATTTAACGCAAGAAAGGTATGTGTAAGCTAACGCTGGTTAAAAGAAGGAAGCCTTTGATTGATGTCGGCATTCTCAACAAGGGCCTACAAGAAAAAGTTCTGCATATGCAAGCAATTACAGTGTAAGAACTATCAATTTTTGACAAAACAAAATCAATCGCAATTTTGCGCATAATCAAGACATCCTAAATGGACATGACGTTGATTTACAGCGAAATATCTGGGGTTCCCTTCGAGTTTCGAGCAATCTATTCGGAACCATTTATCAATGTCTTGGCCGTATCCTTCATCTGCTCCAAATGTCATCGGAATTTCTGGGAATTTTTTTAAGTCTCGCGGAAACAGTTTCTTCTCATCTGAACCTGAAAACTACTTAAACAACCTGACACATTCATTCATTTCATTTTCATTTTATCATATTTAAAGACAAAACCCTATCAGCTAAAAAAGAAAAGAGAAACTATACAAATGTCTATTTACATATATTTAAAATCTTACAACTTTGCTGGTCTTCCTAGGGATCGTGCTTCGGGAAGGATGCTAATTTTGTAGGAATTCCTTCAGTTTCCTTTTGAATAGGGTGATAGTGGAACTTGTTCTGATTTCTAATGGGATTTCATTCCACGTCTTTGCACCAGAATAGAAAAAACTGTTTTTGGAGAATTCTAGGTTCTGCCTTGGAGTGTCAATATCTAACTGATTTCTTGTTTGATAACTAGATATTTTGATAACTACACATTCTAACATTTTCCTTCTGACACTGGTCACCACATACTGTCAGAATATGGAGAATGCCTGGTTTAATTTATATTTTAGAACAAAACCCTCCAAAACTAGCAGGAGAATGTAAACATAACCAAAATTCTCTATCATGGAAAGCTTTCGTGCAAAGTTTCCTCTGATAGAAGTGAATCAAGTTAAAACGAATGACCTAGCGCAAACCATCGTGAACAGAAACACATTTGCAGTGATCTGTGCATGAATTGAAAGGATTCAAACGGCGAATTCTGTTTCACAATTCGCAAAAAAGGTCTGCACTATTGATCATAACAGTAGGGTGTATTGTTAAACTGTTCTTTGTCCAAAAGTAAATACGTGAAAAATGCAAAATGTCTTGCAACCCTGATCAATATTTCATATGATCTGCAAAAACTTTCTTCTTCAGCATTTAAATCAACCTAACTGTGCCTTTTCAAAATAACTGAATACTTTTAATGGCAAATAATCTAAAAACTGTCTGCAAGAAACCCGAGGATTCTTTACGAAAGCGTTCATTTAGAGTCATCCTTAAGAAAAACAGACCCTTTTGTACAAACTTTGGTAAATAAAAAATGAGCTGACAGCCTAAAGGAAGATTTTTGTGGTATTTATGCAAGAAAAACATCGCAAAAAGCACAGAATTAAAGAAACTATTCTTTTACTGTTCCATGACAGAATGACCATCAAAACATTGAAAAGGCAGATTTTTGCCAAACCTATCACCTAGCAGTATAAATCTTGCCCTGATGAGGATCATGCTGTAATTCCAACAGGTGAAGGATATGGTCAAGATCAAAATCAGAGGGGTGCGCAGCTGGGAGGAAGGGAATCAAAGCTTGAAAGAAATTTCCTTGCAGCTGAATGTTGAAAACTTATACATGGCAATCCTTGTGCACAACATTTTAGAAGGTTTAAGAATCCTACACATTATCATAAGAATTCTTGAGCCACATCAAAGACTACATAGATTTCTAAAAAAAGAACTCCTAAAAAACGAAAGAGGCTTTACAGGTGGGAAAATGAAGTTAATAAGTGCAAGGTCTGCACCATACAGCAACAGTTTCAATTTCAACATAAAAATCTGATGACTTTTTAACTCAACAATTCTTCCCCCTGAGAATTCTATTTCATCAAGATTCAGCTAAGTGCATCAAATATTTCTATTTACCCAGAGGGAGACTATTTTCAAGTTGAAGAAGCTCAATAGAGGATTACGCTAAAGATGGCGGTGAGGAATTTTTTACCGAGATGCATCTTGTTTGAATCGCAAATATTTAACGATTCTATAGGAATTTGATAAAAGAACGCATTGCATCTCCGTAAGAAATTCTTCGCTGCCATCTTTAGCGCAATCGTCTATTGACTGGTCTTAGGACATAACTGGCCATAATCATTACTGAATTAAAAAAACATCTTAGTCATCATTACGTTAAGTTTTCCATTCCAAAAGGTATAATGAAAGTTGTAGCATATCAAATATGACCAAATGAATACCATCAGTTTTTGATCAGTTTCTCTATGATAATACAATAAAAACCTCTACTGTAATTCCTATAAAATCATTCCTATCTTTTTTAAGTAAAACTATGAAGATGCAGTTTTGAATTAAACAAAACATGGATGAAACCTACAACTCATCATGTTCATTCTGAGGTGCCATAAATTCATGATAACTTAAGACACCATCCTTATCTTTATCATCTTCTTGGAATATTTCACCAACCATTGTATATAGCTCATCTTTATCATCTGTTTCTGATTTTCCTTCATGCACCATCAAATGTTTTGCCATTTCTTCTACGTTAATTTGACCATCTCCATTGGTATCAATCTGTTGAAATAAATCTTCTTGATAACCTTCTCCTTCACCAGCACTGCCAATTTCTAACTTTTCTTCTTCGGTGTTAGCTTCCTCAGCATCTGCTTTTGTCATTCCATCAGTTATATCAAGCATCTCAACGTCAAATATCAAAGTCGAGCCTCCAGGGATGATATCACCAAATCCTTGCTCTCCATAAGCTATGATAAAGGTCAAAATTGAATAAATAAAATAGAAAATAGGACCCAGGACAACATTCTTCAGATTTGAAATCTTCAAGAGTCTCTAGAAAAGAAATGTCACAAAACTTGAAGAACCCATAGTTTTGTATTCTTCAAAAGTTTTCCCTAAATTTTGACACAAACTCTGGAAAAAAGAGACCCTGTGAAAGAATTTTCTCCACTTGATTTGCCAGACTGGAAAGTTCGCTAACAGTGTTCTGACTACTTTTGATGTGAAGCACACAGATGACTTTCCAAACACAATTTGAAGTATAACAAAGATTCATTGTTTTTAAAGACAATCGTTAACCATGATCCTTTGCATGCCAAATTAAAAGTGAGGCAAAGGGAATTTAGGGCAAAAAGGACTTATAGATAATTACAAAATTCAACTTTGGCACTATGAAAGCTAATGGCTTGCAATAGGTCTTAAAACAATAGCCAGGCACACATCTTCCATCTGCACTTTATAAACTTAACAGTCTAAAAGAGCATGGCAAATAAAATGGGACCCAACAACAAATAATTAAGATTGCTCAGAAGCTATTTTCTGATAAGTTTCAATCATTTAAAAGTAAAAATTAGTTTACTGAATGGTGTAACAAATTTCAATGTAAGCACCAAACGATTTGCTGTGCCTAAACTGGAAAGTTTACAGAGCCTGCACAAGATATTGAGAGTGCAGGAACTTATATGTGCTCTTATCTGGGCCACGCATTCACAGAGAAACAAAAAACCTATGTTTCTGAATGGCAGAAACTACAGAATTTCCACTGAAATTGTGTTCAGGCCATCTCAACTTCCATGTGCAAAATATGAACTTCTACTTGGGACTGTGCCCAGTCCAGCACAAGGTTGCAAATGGATAACGGATACCTGATCAAATAACACATTCTTGCACAGGTATCCGTAGCCCATTTGGGTAACAAATTTGCATCCAGTTTTGGCAACTGATTCCCATTTGGACAACTAAGTATTTTGTGTAACCAAAACCAGTTTTTGCTTCTCATAAACTTTACACCAATGGCTTCAGCAGCAGAAAAACATATTCTGAATGGGTAACTTCAAATTAGACCGTTGCACTTGATATTTCCAAAGTTGGTTACCAAGTTGGAATCCATTGGCATTGCCAAATCAGGAAGCAAATTTGCTTCCCGAACCGGCAATGATGGATACCAATTCCAGAATACATTACTTGATTGACTGGGTATCTGCTACCTATTTGGTACCTTGGGCCGGACTGGTGGCCCAAAGTTATTGGATCCATAGTACAAACGTTCCAATCTAGTATGATTTTGATGGTCCAGGCTTATTGATGAAGGGGCAGAGGTATTCATGTACTCAAATACAAATTTGGTGCCCACCTAGTTCTGGGGCTATAACAAGTTTCCTCTCTTCTCCAACACACATTCCAGGTATTCCTTTTTCCCATCCTTGAATCACCATTCCTGCTCCAAGAGTAATGACAAACGGTTGATTTCTTTTCTTGCTAGAATCAAATTCTTTCCCACTCATCAAGAAACCAGAATAATGGACACTGACTTGATCTCCATTCTTTGCCTTCCTCGTGCAATCTTTTGCTTTCTTTGTAATACTGATCTTGAGTCCCTCTATGGAACTATCCACCTCTGGTGGGTCGTCTGATTTTTCTTCAGCTCCAAATACAGCACAAACAGCGACGAAAATTAACAGAATGCCCATTTGAAAATGCTCCATACTTACTCTAGCATGAAAAATATATGTTGTGTTAAGATATCAACTGTCTGAATGATCTTTAGTTGGCATGAAAGGAGTATGAAATTTTGAAAACCTTTGTCTTCTCTGCCCTGTCACCCTGCTCTTCAGTCAGCAAGTGCCACATTGAATAAAACCAAAACCACCCGCCATTCAACTGCCTCGTTTTTGAAACCTCGTCTTGGTAATCATAGCTGTTGCTGTTGTTGTTAAACAAGGAGTAGTTTGGATACGAGGTCAGACGAAAGCGAGATCACACGATCAATCAATCAGTCAATCAAATAATCAATGAAGACAGGCCATTCTGCGGAATGCAAGAAATTTTGTTTTGCTTGGTGTCAAAAGTTGTACAAAAACGTGAAATCAAATATCAAGGGAATAGCAAATGAAAAGACAGATGCAAGGTATGTATTGGGCGCACTTAGATCTTCGATTCATGCTAAATTGTTGTGTTGTTGTTGGGAAAGAAAGCGTCGCGAAGAAGATCTCCTGCTGTTTTTGCTAGGCCATATCGTTTGCAAACAGCGCTCTTGGAGAGTTGTTCCCGGAGTAACCGCCACGTGACTCTGTCAAATTAATTTACAAGTGACTAGAAAAAGCTTGTGACATTTAATCCAAAAGGAACAGAAGACTTACGCTATCAGGATATCTTGCTGTTGGTTTGGTTTATAATAAGTGTTTCAAATAAACAATCTCTAAGATAGACAAATTGGCGAAATGCCAGAAGGTCAGCTGAGGATTCTATTTTAAACGAGATTAACGATATTAAAAGTAATTCAACCATTTATGCATGACAAACTTCCTACCACTTTGTTTTCATTTCATGTAAACAATTATTTGCAAATGTTTCATTGAGAAGGAAGCTTGATGCAACCAGTTTCGGAAATCCCTCTAGCCTAGTACGCGTGTAGACTCATTATCCAAATGGAGAAAGGGTTTACGAATCAAAAAGTGAAAGCTTGCTACTGCAGTTCCAGATCTCTAGAACTTAATTTATGCAGTCTTTGTTTGGACATAGAAACTGTCTATTTTGGTCAAGAAAATTTGTAGGCATATTTTCACTTCATTTTCATGTTTTTGCTGTATCATATTCTTTAATGTTTAAACATTGGAAAGCCTTCAAAAACATCATTTTGAAATGGTCACGAGGGCACAGCAGGTTGTGAACATAGACATTGTTATGGAACCTTTAAGCCTGGTTTTCAATAAATCGTAATTCATTGCTGATCATTGTCTTGCAGCATCGGCAATGATCGGCGATGATCTAAGACAATGATCGGCGATGAATTACGATTTAATGAAAACCAGACTTTAAGAAACTTGCACAAGACGCTAAGAACTCAAAATAAGAAACTTTAAGTGCTACAAAATATCTCAGTTTCTGTTGAAAGATATGTTTTGTCAAGACTTTTTCTTTTTTTATAGGTTAGGCAGATGGAAGGCTGTATCGCTAGGGCCAAATATGACTTTCCAAAAGAAGCTGACACAGATTTATCATTGAAAGTTGGAGATATTGTAAGAATTATTAAGAGTGTGAATGATGAATGGTGTGTTGGTATCCAAAATAAGCAAGAAGGACAATTTCCAGTTGCATTTGTTGATGTCTTGTTGGAAAATGCAGCAAAAGCAGTTTTTTTAGCTGTGGCAGACTTTTCTGGACAAGAAGATGGTGATATTAGTTTCAAAAAAGATGACATCATCAGTTTGAAAGAAAATGTTGATGAAAACTGGTTCATAGGAGTCTCCAGAAATTCCAGTGGCCTATGTCCACGTTCATTTGTCAAGGAACTGGATTTTAATTTGAATGATGAGGAATGTGTTGGAGGTAAAGATGATGAAAAGAAATCCAATGGAATTTCGGAGGTGAAGGGAAATGCAGATGAAGTGAAAGTCTCTCCATACGGAGAGTCTGTTGATGCTTTCAGCGCTCAAGGAAGTGACGAGCTAACATTTCCCAAGGGTGTTAAAATCCAGCTTGTGAAAGAGATTGATTCATTTTGGACTGAAGGAATTTACAATGATAAACAAGGAAAATTTCCATCTTTGTTTATCAAAGTGATTGAGCCTCTTCCTGAAGAGCTGCGATTTAAGGAGGCTGATGTCGATGAAAGTGACAGTGTGACACCTGAGACAGAGCCAAGTGCCAAGGCTTTGTTTATGTACATTGGTGCCAGTTCTGATGAACTTAGTTTTGATAAAGGAGACATCATCACTTTAAAAGAGAGAGTTAATAATGAATGGTATAAAGGGCAAATTGGCAAGACTGAAGGGTTGTTTCCTGCTAATTATGTTGAGATCATTGTTGACTTGCCCTTTGAGAAAATTCAAGAACCTAAGAAGGTTGAAAAAGTTGCACAGTGTACTGGAAAAAATTTAGAAGGAAGTCTACAGATAAACAAAGAGGAATCTTTGAATAAACCATCTTTGAAACAAAAGCCATTGTTAAAGCCAAAGCCTGCAGTGAAGCAAAAGCCAACGCAACCAATACCAGCAAATTTGAACCAAAATAGTAAATCAAAACCTCTCCTTTTGACATCGCTTAAGCAGCAACAAAAACCTGTTAGTCCTTCAAATACAGCCTCATCAAAGAGTGCATTAGTTGATAAAAATGAAACAGCTCAGCCATTACAAAAATCAGCAAAAGAAGAACCTTCACCAAAACAAGTTGATGACCTTACTATAATCAAATCATCAAAGAATAAACCACAGAAACCCCCCACAAGACCCCCAGTTAAACAGATACCAAATGGTAAAATAAAACAAGGAAATAATGCAGACCAAGGGGGTCCAGTTGAAGCAAAATTGAAACCAAGTATAGAAAGGCCACCCAGACCATCTAAAATGAAGTCAGATATGAAAAAGAATGTTTTAGTGACTGATATGCCACTGCTTGTTTCAAATACAGATAAGAAATCTCATAAAACTGATGTGAAAAAGCCTCCTATTTCACCAAAGAAGCCTGTTTCATTAAACACAAAACTTCTTGAGAAGGAACTCAATTCCCTTCATGTCGAAGAGCCAGCCACTATGAAAGGAATTTCTAATTCAATGTTTTACTTGGAACCCGACCCTGATGAACAAAATACATCTTATGTCCCAACGGAAAAAAATGGTCCACAGGAGCAAAGTAAACCCTACAAGCGACAAGCCCCAAAGCGACCAGATAGAAACCCATCCAAATCTGCAACAATGAAGCCAGCAAGATCACCTCAAAGCAAGAGCCCTTCATGTTCACCACAAAACAGAAGCCCAACGCTTTCACCTGTTTTGTCACATTCCAAAGAAAAGCCAACACTAAATGGGATGCAAACAAACAAAAGTAAAACATTGCCTCCAAAATTACCTAAGCCACTAGCCCCCCTCCCCCCTCAGAATCCCCCAGTTGCCCCCAAAATCTTGAAAAGTAGCACAATGGGAGTGAAAGGAAATGGGCCTTCATTTCAAGCTTATCGTAGTTTGCAAGATGAGACAGATGGAGTTAATGACGTTTTTGACAAAGATGAGGTAATTGCCAATTTTTGCCAAGTTTATCTTTGTATGCAAACAAAATTCTGGTAATATCTAAGGCTTATCCTTAATGTGGCAACCTTGATGCCATGTGTATTTTTAGGTTCATTCATGCAGTAGGGTAATTGCATCAACAGAATTGTGAATCAAGTTACAAAAACTTGAAACAAAACATTTCATTCTAAGAATGTCCTGCACACTGCAGATGAGTTCAAAAATTGTGTTATCCCATTTCTTATACATTTATATAGTGTAAACCAAACTTAAATCTTAATTTTGTACATTTGGTTTGTAATTTACTGCACAAGTATTTTTTGTTCTGAAGGGCAAGTTAGAAGAGAAAAGTGGCTCAACATTCTACCTTGATTTCCTAGGTATGTATGGAAGTTGTTGATAACATTTTTATTCCGCTTTCATCTGTGTGATACTATTCGTTCATAACTCTACTTATATATGTTGTCTCTGTTGTCATATTTAGGTCCAAGAATCCTCAAGAATATATTATCTAATTTCTTTGAGCATAGGTCCAAAAATGCTTGATTTGGCGAAAAAAGGTGGGTGTAAAATTGTATGACATATTTCTTAAAACTGAATAGCTTAAAAAAACTTCAAGTTCCTATCCAAAATTCTACCATTGGACTTCTCAAAAATTTTGAATATTTTTTTTAATCACAGTGCATTCAAAATTTCAGCTGATTTTAGGATGTGACATCATCAAATTTCTGAATCATAAACCAAAGGAGTGGCAGAGATTTGCTTGACATAATATGGTAGACATCCATAAACAATGGTTTTCTTGGAATTTATTTCATGCTGCGTTGAACAGTTTAGAAATTGTGACAGTTTGAGATTTTTGAAAATTTCTTCTTGAATTTCAAAAAAAAGAAAACCCAATTGTGAAAATATGGAAGATTTAAAAGATGCCCAATGGCAGAATTATAGCAGACAAGCTAAAGTTTTTTGAAGCCATTTAGTTGAAAGAAACGCTTCTTTGAATTTTACATCCACCTTTTTTAAAGATTTTGAACCTATGCTGTTTCTTAGGAACTCAATGATCTGCCATATGGCTTCATATCCATTCTCAGAACTTGTTAGAACTCTAAAGAATTTTTGAGAATTCATGTCATGTTTTTGTGCACACAGTGGCGGCGCCAGCTCTGAAAAATCTGAGAGAAATTGGGGGGATTTTGACGTAATTTTTCAATCTAAAGGTATACCCAACTAATCTTAAGCCATTTTTCATTGACAATTTTTTCCGACTTTTGAGAATTGGGGGGGGGGACGAATCCCCCCCAGTCCTCCCCGTGGTGCCGCCACTGTGTGCACAAGACATACACTGTTTGTACTGCCTCCTTTCAGGCAATCAATTTTGAAAAAGAAGTTTGTCTCCAATCTTCTAAATTTCTATCTATTTTAGTTGATGAAAAAGAGCAGGATCCAGAAGATCTTGAAATTGAATCAGTTGAAAAACTAATCGTTCAGATCAAAGGACAAATTGAGGTATATAGGGTTTTCTCTGTTTGTTTTTGTATAATTAACCTACTCTACATAGATCCTTCCTTATCCACTTGTTGATTCAAGTTGCTTTTATATGTTTCTACTTACAGGGTGTCCAAAAAATTTGTGCCCTGTGTGTGGCTGCTGTGGAGGAGCTGTAGATTCAACAATCTCGGTTTTTACACAGTTCCATAGGTCAGGCTTCAACTTAGAGCTTGAGAACTTGTTTGAGTCAATCTGACAAGTGGTTGCTGATTTACGGCAGAGAAAAGACAAAATATGTGGTTGCTTCAAAAACATCCCTTCTATTGTTCTCTGTGATGTCAAAATAATGTAAGTTTTCAAAGAAAGGGTTCTAGCATCATATTGAAATTTTTGCTAAATCTTTTTAAAGGGTTAGCAGTGTTTTCTATTCATAAGAGAGCTCTTCCTACCTTTTAAAAAGTGGGATATGACGGAACCATCTCTTTGGAAACTTGCTTGATTTTGACATTGCTGGAGAAAATAGAAGTGGTGTTTTTGAAGCAACCTCTTATTTTGCCTTTTCTCTGCTATAAATCAGCAACCATTTGTCAGATTGACTCAAACAAGATCTCAAAATTGAAGTTAAAGCTTTACCTATGTAACTGTGTAAAAACAGAGATAATTGAATCTGCAGTTCCTCCACCACAGCCACACAAATGGGGCACAATCATTTTGTGACACCCTGTAGAATTTCATTGCTTTTTCCAGTTTCTATCCATCTATATGTATGACTGCGTTAATTCTGTGCAGCAGATTACAATGAAAGGTTTCTTGATATCATTTTTGAACCTTTTATTGCATGTCCAATCTGCATTGGAAATCGCTTTGTTCTGGTCTGATTGTGCAGTGTTTTTTCTTTAGTCGGAGTCAAATATGTTATCTGGAATAGAGACACTGTTGGAGGTATGTTCATAGTCATGACCCTCACTTTTATTAGTTGTGATTGATTGATTGATTGACTGGTTGATTGATTGATTGCTCGATCGATTGATTGTTTGATTGGTTCATTGATTGATTGACTGGTTGATTGATTTATTCATTCATTCATTCACTGACCAAACGAGTAATTGATTCTCGCACGGATTTGGTTATTGATAAATGAACTGATCGATGCTCTATTTGGCTGTTCTAAACAAGAATCTCGATGGAGATGGAACGATATTTTGATGTATTTCGTAGAATCTTCGAATGTGTACAACAGAAATAGAAACTCTAACGTCACTCAATCGAACCTTTATGTATAATTATACATAAAAATATCACTCGATCCAGGCTCTTTGTAGAATATGTAAAAGATCTATGGGTCAAGTTTTCGCTAAGAAGGACCAATTTATGCAACAGAAATCAAGGATAGGTGGTCATATAACCAGCAGACGGAGAAATCTTTCTTGAAGGCACGTTCATGAATCTGGCTTTAGTTGCTAAAGATAGATCGTAAAAGCGAAACTCAAATTAGATGTCACGTGAAATTGTCCGTGAATAAAGATCATTGAATTTTTTTGCATGAGTAGTTTTTCATCGTCGCAAATCTCACGTAACATCGAATTGGCATAGACTACAGCTGTCTTAAGGCTTACTAATGGCTATTTATACCATAGAAAATTACAGTTCTTTTTCTTCGTAAAAAGCTGACATAGCAGTTGTTTTGTAACACAACACCACAAATTTTTCCTGTTCTTCCAAATGGTAACAATGCAAAAGTGAAATACTGTAACTCAATACACACTTGACAGTCTTTGTCCAGGTCAGGTCCAGGTCACCTTCAAAGGGTTGACACAATGGAGGTTGCAACCTTTCTGAATCTTATAATCCTTCGAGGAGTGATCAGAAAATGCTTGAGACGGATTTTAAAACTTATGACGAAAAATTGATAACTTTAATCGAAGCGGTGATAATATTTGATATCAGACGGCATTTTTAATTCCTTACAAATGAAAGTTAAGTATGTGTGCTTTATGCTGATCTTTGCAGACAATAATAGAGAGAAATAAATCCTTCCGTGTATATGAACTGACACAGGATTTTACAGGGAAGTTGTGATTTCATTTTGTTTGAAAACAAAAGAAAGGTTATTCTTTGCGAAGAAATCTTCAAAGGATTTTCATATTTCAAGTGTAGTATTTAAGACAGGCTAATAAACTGTATCTGTATGTGTTCTTTCATTCTTTAGTTTTCAGAAAATGAAGACAAAAGAGTTGAATTGCTGACAAGACAAAGGACTTTGTCATCGAGTCTCATGGATCTCAATGATGCACTCGGAGCTTATCAAGGTAAGTCATTTTTACTGTAAGCCATTATTTTATATCTGGGTGAGCTTCGAAATTTTTGAAAATTCTTTGCGTGAAGAATGGTTGAGAAATGAATCAAAGTGAAATTGATAGCGGAAATGGTGAAGTGTTTTTTGGTGACGTTTGTCCTCTTGCCTGGGCATCGCAGGTGTAGGTGAAGGCCGGGGGGCTCTCTTGAGTTTCCAAGATACAGGGTTGTGCTATTCACTTCGTAAAAGTACCACCCATAAATCCGGAGAATTTCTCAAGGGTTTACCCGTACATCCGGAGAAATTTCTCAAAAATATATCCATAAATCCAGAAAATTTTCTGAAAATCATACCCATAAATCCAGAAATGCCAAAAAAGCTCACCAATAAATGAATTTTTAGAAAAGAATTCTACCCATAAATCCGGAAAATGAAAAAAAAAACGTTGAAAACCATAGCCATAAATCTGGAATCCGTCATAACAAACGCACCCTACAAATGGCACAAACCCGTACCATGGAGAAGTTAAGTTACCCCCAGGAGGTGAAGTTTGATTTACAAAAAGAACGTAGCTTCATATTCTTAAAAGAAAGACGTAAAAACCTCCGTACAAATTATAAATGTAACAGCAATCTGTAGTTGATTTTGATTTTATTTAATCTTTTTAAGATGAAAAGTCTTACCTTTTGGCATCAATTGGTGACTTCCAAGCAATTCGACACAGAATTGATGAACTATCTGATAAGATTGAGGTATTTGTATTTTGTTTTGTATTTGTAAAGTTTCATAATTGATATTTTCTATATTTGTAATAGACGATCATGGAAATGATGGCGTTAAGGGCAGATGGGCAGTTTACCAAGATGCATTGCGTTCTACAATTGAATCAACTGTCGTTCTACAGGGTGTCCCAGAAAAATTGTACCCCGTTTATGTGGCTGCTAGGGAGGAGCTGTAAATTTACTTTTCTCACATTTTACACAGTTGCATAGGCCAAGCTTCAGCTTAGAGTTTGAGAGCTAGTTTGAGTCAATCTGACGAGTGGTTGCTGATTTATGGCTGAAAAAAGGCCAAGTAAGCGGTTGCTTCAAAAACAGCAAGTCTATTTTTCTCCAGCTATGTCAAAATAAGATAAATTTTTCAAAGAACGGGTCCTGTTGTCGAATAAGAATTTTTGCTAAGTCTTTTAAAGGGTTAATAGTGTTGTCTATTGATAAGACAGTACTTTATACCTTTTAGAAAATTTAACAAAATTCTGATGCGATGACATGGCCCGCTCTTTGAAAACTTACTTTGTTTTGACATTGCTGGGGAAAAAAAGAAGTGCTGTTTTATAGCAACCATTAATTTTGCCCTTTCTTTGCCACAAGTAGGCAACCATGTGTCAGATTGACTCAAACAAAGTTGCAAACTCTAAGTTGAAGCTTGACCTATGCAACTGTGTAAAAACCGAGGTGATTGAATCTATTTCTCCTCCAGAGCAGCCATACAAACGGAGCACAATTTTTTTGGGAGACCCTGTATAGAGATTCGATCATCAAACCCATTTCATCTCGGTCAAATGCTCCCCGAGGCAATATTTGCCGTAATCCTGTTCGATGGAACGTACATACTCGATGTGTCAAAAACTTTATCTAGATAATCCTAAGTATATTAATCGTTGGAGCTTCTTTTGGATAATTTCAGAAATGTCTTCATAGAACATATTTGTGGTAACACACCATGAACTGAATTTTGAAAGATGCGCAGGAGGATTGGGCCCCCTTAGCACCAGTGGTACTACACCTGCTGCTATGTAGCACTAACTTCTTTATTGATCAGATCTGAAAGAATTGTAAAGAAGTTTTTATCAGGAATTTTGAAACATATTTGGCTGCTCTTTTTGTCTCTCTGTCTTCTCAGTTTACCATCAATCTGCTTACTTAGTACATGCATTATTTTCCTTAGTCATACAAAACGAATGAAGCAAAATTACGAAGAATGAAAGATGTAGCAACGATTGAAGAGTTGGCAGAAATCAGAGATGCAATTGAATTTTGCGAAAATATGGTTGAAACTTTAACAGAAGAAATGACAGCATTGAAAAGTATGTGACTTGTTTTCAACCAAAATTTTTCACATTTAAATATTAGGGATTCAGATTCAGTGAAACTAAGAGTACATTCACACGATACAGGCGCATTTTCAAAACGGTGATAAATGTGATGATTACCCATATTACCCATACTATTACCCATAACGCAGCGAACATCTTGTCTGCTATTATTTCGCGGACATTTTTCACCTGATATCTACTTTGAGACAGAGTGTAGTGTTCTTTGCTTCTTTTTCATGTCTTGAATTTTTTTTTTCTTCTGTAATTCATATGTAAATCGTCTTAGTTTTTTGTGATGCCACGGAGTAGTCATAGTATTTTGCACCCAGTGGCATCGTCCTTGTAGTGTAGTTAAGTATTCTGTAAGTAGTGTAACTAGTAAATCCGTATTGTAAATTTTTATTGGAATGTAAAAAAAAATGTGACGATAGCAAAATTTGAGCTAGTGTTCACACGATGCCAGAACAATTTGAAAATGGTAAGGAATTTGACGGTAAAAAGCCCATTGCAAGACTTTAACGCCAAAGAAATGTACCTACACCCTTAGAATCGATAGGTTTTCTTCCAAAAGCGTTGAAAAATGTTCCATTTTCATCATTTTCTAGTGTTCACACGATGCCGTTTCCAAAATGTGCCGGTTAGAGTTCCGTTTTCAAAATCTACCGTTCTCAAAATCTGCCTGCAAGAATGTGCCGTTTCGTGTGAACGGGAGGCCTATCCGTCACATTCTTCGCCGTTTTCAAAATGTGCCGGTTTTGTGTGAACGCAGTGCAATTGTCACTAATTCTTGATATTTATGATGAAAGATTTTCTGCTCCATTCAAGGTGAGCCAGTAAAATTTTTGCACTGTTTGAAAAATCTTACAGAAAATGCTATGCAACCGATTTGTCAAATTTTAATTCTATCATTTTAATGAGGCTTCAACTTAAATCTCAAGATTTATCTCATAGCTTTAGCTGCCTGCCAAAAGCTGTATTTCTTTGTTTCTATTTCTGAAACAGACAACAGTATTAAATTTGTATTTCAGTAGTAAGTTGATCATGGACAAGGATCGAAAGTGGAATTCTTATTCCCATACAAACCCGTTACCAGCATTTTATATTTGAGTCAAAAAGGTGCAGGGCTCAAAAAGTTTTTCCTTGCTGGTAGCAGGCTAAGCACTTTCGTTTCTTTCTTCTTTTCCTGTATACCAACCCATTTTATCCCTTTCCCTTTTCCCCCTTCTTTCCCTTCCCTTTCTTTACTTCCGTTTCTTCATTTCTTCTCCTATTTTTCCCTTTCCCTCCGGTTTTCCTTGTTCCTTCCTGGGAAATTTGAGGATTTCAGCTACCTTCCTTGTTGCGCCGCTTCCACACTTCTTCGTTTTTCGAGCCCTGAAAACACGAATCCTTCTACCAGAAGAATTTTAAAATCCAGGCTAGCCTTTGACTGATAGATTAACAGTGTAATTTTGATTATCGGTCCCTTTCTTTTGATTCCCAAAGAACTTTGTAACTTATTGTTATTCACCCGGTTCTTTATTTATTCTAGAAAAACTGGAGGAAGAAGAACAGTTACCTCAAAAAGTAGATCCTGCTGAAGTCAGACGCAAATTGTTGAATCAAAGAGAAAAGGCGATCACGGAATTAATCAAAACTGAAAGGGATTATGTTAGAGATATTGATTTGTGTGCAAGAAAGATTTTCCCACAACTTGCACAGTCGAAGGTCAGTTTCATTTCAGTTTCATGCATATACAGGTTGAAATTGGAACTAAACTCAACTTAAAAGTTGGACTAAACTGTAAAACAAAAAAGACAGTTGCAAATCGAAACAACCAAATATCACAAAGGTACAAACAAAGATAAACAGAACATGGATTGGGGAGTTTCTTGAAAGGAACTCTTTCAGTTAGTAATCTAATCGAGTAGAGAGCACCCCATTTCAGTTAATAATGTCTAACAATTAGTTTGATCTATTGTTTCATGCCCTTTTACAGCTACAATCAATAATTGTAGCTTTCGCATTAATCATTGTTGAGATGAGCCATTTTTGCCACTGTTTCGTTACTGCTAAAATTTTGTTACAGCCTATTAATTTCATATCTAGTGTATTTCCTCCTTTCGCATTTATTTCTAATTCTTTGAATTTCCTCGTAGAATTTAGACTGTGAAGTTTTGTTTGGAAATCTGAATGAAATTTGTGAAACATCAAAGAAATTGCTTGAATCTTTTGATAAAATTGATCGAGAAAATGAGACGAACATTGGAGAACAAATCAGTAAGTAGAAATATTCTTTTCAAAATTGAATTCTTTAAGTTGTAGATGTGTGCCAAATCTTGTTTAAATATGGTGAAAGATTTCCCAAACGCTCGTGTTCGCATCAAGGTAGATACACAAACACACTATGATGTTTCTGCTGTTGCTGACCATTGATCAAGGCATTTTTAGCGAGGTCTCATTCATGACAATGGTTTCGTGTATCATGTAAATCCTGTTTGGTGCTGAAAGTAACTTTCAGGATACTTGTTTACTTATGCAATGAAGAAACTTTTAAGCAATTGACAGACTTTATGTAGCAGCAAGAATGATTCGTTTCAGGGGATTTTACAAGCATTTTCTGTCACACAATATTACTGCTTGTTGTGAACCGTTATAAATTGAAGCATTCCTCATGGATTCTTTCTGATACGTACGACTTACGTCACACAATTTACTCCTCAGTGGAGAGATTTGCAGTGTTGTTTTTATTATTCAGGCCAATGCTTTGCCAGTGTATCTTTCGATCTCAAGGAAGCGTATTCTCGATATTGCCGTAATTACGATGACTCCCAAATCTTGCTTGAAAAGGTGAGTTTTTTTATCAGAAACTGTCATTTGATTAAAAAATTGTTACTAAGTTTGTAACAGGCACAACAAGATATCAGTCATTCATATTGTCTCAGTCTTTACTGGGTGCTTCCTTTTGATAGATTTTTTATAAGGCTCAGTTCTTGCCTCTTCTGCTTTTTCGCTATGTTGTTTTAAAATCCCTTTTTGATCTCTAAAGCTATTATACCAGATTTATTGAAAGACACCCAATCCCAGTAGGTTTTTGCTTAAGAATAATTTTGCTCAGGAGAGGAAGCATTATGCTAGCATAGAGCTCAAATCTTTAGAAAGGTTGGTGTAAAAGTCCATTACATTTTTCTTTGAATTAAAGTGCTTGGACGGAACTTTGGATAATTTTCTGTAAATTTGCCGTGGCAATTTTCTGATATCTTGATTAGTTTCAAAATGGCGGCATTTATTAATTTTGAGGCTGTGACGTCATCAAATTTCTAAGTCCTTAACCAGAAGAGCTACAGATTTCTGCTTGCAACTATATTGTAGACCTTCATAAACTTTGGTTTTCTCGAAGATTTTATCAATTTCCCTAGAGTGATTTAAGATTTATGATGATTTTAATTTCTTCAAGATTTTTGATGAATTTTTGCAAAATAATCAAGATATCAAAAAATTGCCACGACAGATTTACAGAAAATTATCCATAGTTTCTTTCAAGCACTTTGATTCAAAGAAAAATGTGATACAGTTTTACATCCACCTTTTTAAATATTTGAAAGATTTGAGCCCAATGCTCATAATGCTATAATTTTACGCTTCGTCTATCGTACCTTAATAATAATAATAATAATAATAATAATAATAATAATAATAATAATAATAATAATAATAATAATAATAATAATAATAATAATGATAATAATAATAATAATAATAATAATAATACATTCTTTATACAGGGTTATTCAATCAGCTACAATAGCTTAGCTGCAATCAATAGAAGCCCTGTTTTAAGAGCAGATAAAAAATGTCAGATCTTAACGTTTACAATTGAATAGTTACAATGACATTATGTGACAAAAATATATTACAAATATTACTTAAAAGGTTAATCAATCCATAAAATGTTCTTTGAGTTCTTGCTTGAAAGGAAGGTAAAATCTTTCAGTCTTTAAATGCGTTGGTAATGCATTATAAATCCTTACACCACTGTAATAAAATCCTTTTCGCGCTCTCAGTTTTTACTTTTGGAATTTTTAAGTTTCGTCCATTGACTCTTGTAGCTTTTTGGTGGTCAACCTTCTCAAAATGGTCATGAAATACATCAGGAGCAGTTTTGTTCAAACATCTGAACACGAAATCGGCGCACTGAATATTCTGCATATTGGCGAACGAGCGAAACATACGATTTTCTTGTTGATAGCGTGCCCCAAATATAATCTTGGCTGCTCTTTGGAAATAGACTTTGGAATTAATTTTTCCCGTCATCTCATCACAGTTGGAACGATGTTTTGAAAGTATTTGAAACACTGCAGAAAGTGACGAATTCGCTTTTAACAGTTTAACACTTTGTTTCTTATCTCATCTTTCAGTTAGAACAAGATATGGAAAAGCGAGATGAGATTTTCAATGCAGTCACTGCTATTAGGTAAGTAGTCAAATGTTTTAGGGATTGGGAAATGTTAGGCGTGCATGCATTTGATCTTTCTGAAACATGTTGAGCAAACTCTATATAATAATATGAGGAATTAATCACAGAGTTAAGTTTAATTGCATTCAGTACGGTCTGGAACAATATATTTCCAGAGCATGCTGGTCGAAACTCTTTTAACAGTCAAAATATACAGTCAGCTGCCATAAGCATCCTCCTTCGGCTTAAACCTTGAGTGTGGTTTTGTCCTATTGGGTTCATTTTTTGGCGGAAGAGTAAAATTTATCTAGCCATTCAGAGTTAAATCCATGTATAAAAACGAAGAGACTGACACAAATATTACTTTTTAGAGACGAAACTGGTTTATGGGATTTGTCATCCTATCTCATCAAACCTGTTCAAAGAATCCTGAAATACCCGCTCCTTCTTGAGGAAATTTACAAGGTAATCTTCTCCTTTCTTTGCATTCTGGGATCCGTTCCATGATGCATTTAGACTTCGTAGCTGAAAAGAACCTGAATCGAACGATATTTTGATGCATGCTTCAAAATTTTTGATTGTAACACGAAAATGATATTGTAAGCTTTGTTGCCTCTCAGTCGAACTTTTCCTGTAAGGAAAGTAATAATATTGCTCTGTGTACACTCTTTTGTGAAATATCTCAAAAGTCTGTCATTCATTTAGCAGATTGGTGTTTTATTCTGGGTTATATAATGCGAGTACGATAATTTATGAATTTAATTAGCTGCCTCCAATTCATATCTATCAGGATTACTACGTAAGTGAATCATTTTCATGCTTCATACAAAAGATTTTACTACTTGTTTTTAGTTGTCTCCTGATGATGACCAAGATCGTGAAAGTATTCAAGAAGCCATCAAAATATTACGAAATGTTGCATCAGCTATTAATGAATTCAAAAGACGTAAGGATTTAGGTGAGAATTATACATCTTTTAGACTTAAAATATTTTGACCTACGGTAAGTTTAGAATCCGCTGGTTGTCAAATTTTTCGAGTTCTGCGACTATAGTTTGCAAGGCAAGATTAGCAAGGAACCTAGGTTTATTTGCTTTCTCCTTTGACATATCTTTGTGAGATTTCACGCAAAATTGTGACGCTAAGGGCAGAATGGGCAACACCACTTTAATTATTTTTGTAGCTTAATACCTTCTAACAATGTTGTAATATTTGTGTCTCCATGTTAAGTGTAAGTCTTAGAGTTGTAATTTATTTCCATGCTCCCTTAGCTTTTGTATTGTAACTGTTTGTCTTTGTAAATTTTATGAGAATATATATAAAAAAACTATAGTTTGCGACACAATTCTTTTTCGACACAACATATATTCGACAGAAGGTTTTAAAAGTTTTTGATGTATCCGAATTCGTACTTTTCAAAGGTATAACTTGAACGTGCAAACATGGACAGCAGATTTTAGGAACTGTATCAATTCTGGATCAAGGGTTTTTGTGATTGGACTTGAAATTCTCCTCCAAGAGTAGGAATGCCACAAGGCACTTGGAACTTTGATCAGTACTGTGCTCTTTCAGAAGTATTTGTTTTTGACAAGTTTCTGTGAACGCCTACTTTGACTCCCTCAATGTTTATAAATTTCCTCTTATTGGAAAAAGGAAGTAGAGAGGATTCGTCATCAGTATGAAACCAAATATGCCTGAGTTCAACGTCTGATCTCTTTTCGTAAGAATTGATCTGAAACCCTTTATTCAGTAAATTAATGGAGAGCCTTCTTATTCATTGCAGTACAAAAATATCAACGAAGTGAAGGAAAAGGAAATCGAATACAAAGATTAAATTGGCATTCAGTTCGTAAAAAGTCATCAAGAATTAATCAGAAGATCACTCAATTTACTGGATTGAACTCACAGGTAATTTAAAGTTTAATTTAATGTTGTAGCACTCCATTGCTTGACATTTCATGCTCTCCGACATCTTTTACAAGCTGTCCTGTGATCGATGCTGCATAGAGCGCTATTTTAGAAGTTATGTAAATTACGTCACATTTTGGTAATACTTTCAAATAAACTTTGATGCAGATCTCATTATGTATTTAGTTAGGGCACACTAGGATACGTGAGTTTCATGACTTTGCGTGGATTTGGTTCACAAATTCAATGGTGTACCAAAAATGCAATGCTAAGTAGTCTTCTTGAGGTGCAGAGCTTAAGAATCGCACTAACCCAATGAACCAGCTACTAGATATTTTTTTCTGACATAGTGCAGATTTGATAGTCAAATAAGCTTATTTCTTGTAAACAGAGATTTACTCCCACTTATATCCATGTTATGATTTCAAATGACTGCTCCAAATCTCTAATGTAACCCCAAAAACATGCCTTTGGAGATGGCTTTACTGATTTGTGATAAAAGTCATAGCATGAATATTTTTCAATTTTAGACGGTTGATGAGGCCTTTAACGAAGAAGAGAAACGGTTCAGAAATGTTGAGAAACTGATCAAGAATTTTATTCGAAATCTTTCATTGTACTTAGAATATTTTCAGGTAATATCATTTCCAATTTGCACTTGTATACCACAGATCATTTTGCTTGCGATTTGCTTTGGAGAGATGCAAGAATTTAAGCTACTCAGTTTGTTTTAAAACAGATTCTTTGTTATCATTCTGTATTTGTTACACAGTTAAACTTTTTGTACCTTCCCAAAGAAGGCAAGAAAGCAATTGCTTCTGTAGGCTGTATGATAGGAGGAACAATAATTTTTAAGGCATTTCATATGTCATTAACAGTAGTGAGTATATAGAATAAATAAAGCTTTAAAACGCAATCATTTGAGCTTGTTTTTCAAAGGAGTCCTTCGTTATGGACATATCTTATTCCTTACGTGATAATCGTTTGAATGAGCTATATATCGTTTGAATTTGTTTTAGGAGTCAAGTCATTTGCAAAGAATTGTTGCTGAAGATATTAAAGTACTTTGCGCTGAAGCTGCTATTTATTCTGAAGTTGAATCATTTTACAATCTTGTCATAAGAATACGAGATGTCATATGCCCCAAGTTTGTGAGTATTCCCATTTTTACTCCATTTGTTCTATTTTCTAGTACAGAGGAATGAGGTAGTTTCCGAGTAAAGGTGAGGCAGTGCCTTTTTATATCAAAATAAAAGAATTGAAATACAACTACTATATACATTCAATTGTGCCTCTCATTGCGTCAAAAGACATTCGGTCGTCGTGTTTGTACTATGAAGACACTTACAATAAACTTAGACTTATGACGATGAGTCTCTTGTTTCCCTGTGCTCTTTGACTTGATGATGGCGCTTCCGTCAATAGAGACTCATAGTATTACTATGAAAAACCTGGCCCTAGAATTTTCGATTCGATTGAAGAATTGAAAACACTCCCATGGGATAGGGATTCGAAGCCGTGATTCTTTCCTAATTCCATTGATGATTGAAGAAAATAGGGCCAAGTTTTTAACTGTTTCATGATGAGTCCCTCTTGAGCAAGGTTTACTGCAGGGATACAAGGGACTCATCGTCATCAGTCTACAATAAACTACCCATTACAAATTACATAAAACATGACAAAGGAAATGATGGGGCTGCTGCAACGTACGTTGGATATTCAAATAAAAACATTGAGATGTCTTGGTGTATGGTATAGTTGCATCAGTTATCATGCTAATAGTTGTTATATTCAAGTATAAATTGCTATATAAGAGGAGATTGTACAAGGCTGTTATATTCATATCATTGATAACTAGGACAGAGCTTTCTGAGAGCTAACTAAAACGATCTGTGCGCATTAAGTCAAACTGGAGGAAGGAGAAAGTGGAGGAGAAAGTATTCATTTTCCTCTTTACAAATACAGTTACAAACTGGGTTTAGACAGACAGTGCTTGCATTGCTCCAAAGTCTTAATTACCACATTAATTACCACATTAATTACCACGCTTTGGTTCAAGGCCACTTTTCCTTTGAATGATGTTTGAAAGCCTGCAAATTCCTCTGCGAGCAGCAATTTCTAAATTTGTAGTTTGGAAGTAGTTTGTACTACTTCTTTTTCAATGAATTTAAAGAAACTGAAAAAGTGGCCAATTGATGACTTAAAGATTATTTTACTGTATGAAAAAACTGAATGAACAATGTTTGCACGGCAAATTTGTACAGACCAAGCAAGCATTTTTCTATCAATGATTTGAATTCATTCTTCCGCAATTTTAACAGAAAGGACGCCTGGAATTGGTTTCTTGTCTTCAATTTTTATAGCAGAGGCTGAATATACTTGTCTTGAGATATAAAAGATTTTTCCCATCCAAGCCAAGAAATTTACATGTTTTCATTTTTCAGTGGTCTCTAATGTGTACGTTTGGCACCTTAGTTCAAATTTATTCATTGTATTTCAGATGTTTGCAGTTAAGAGCCGTGTATTCGACCCACTCGATCGTTTGCAGCAGTTATTCCAAAGTCCTTCAAAGTTGATTGAAAAGAGGCAAGATAAATGCCTTGATTACGATAGAATGTTGAATCGAGCACAGAAAAACAAAGATGCTGATAAAAATAGACAGGTTAGTCAAGTCAAATTTGCTGGAAATGGATTATCGAGATTTCCATGTGATGGAGAACTTTTCGTGATTTCGTTTTGTCTATCAGCTGCTTTTAACATAATTCGTAACCTCGAAAAAAGTTGGCAACTTTCCACTTATGGCTCGAAACATTGCTCACGTTGTAACGGGAACGGTATATACACCGTTCCCATTTCTACAGGAAAATCATATCAACTGTCAACTTATTGCCTTTTGCCAACAGTGTTTCATATATTCTCAAGATTTTCAAATAAGATTGCACTAAAATTTACCATGCCAAGCAGAATAAGAGCATGTTTGTGGCTGACATTTTGCTCCGCAGTTTGTCTTTAGTGGGCTGTCAGGATCTGTAGGTACTTCAAGCTAATTTAGGCCCACTATGTTTAATGTCCCTTCCGATTGACTGCGAGGTGAGTTGCGAGGTCAGGCCTCCGAGGCCACCCATCCAAAGTTTGACCTCACTCGATCAAAGTTAACTTTTGTCACCTGACGAAGACTGCATAAGCTGCTCGCCTACTCACCCCACATTTTGATTGACTGATTAATTGATTGATTGATCGAGTGATTGATTGATTGATGGTGTAACTGATTGATTGATTTCTATTTCTTTGATTTCCTGTAGATCGCCAATGAGTTGAAAATGGCAAAGAACAATTACGAAGCTTTGAATTCACAACTCCTTGAAGAATTGCCACATCTCTCAAACAAATGCGTCAGATTTTTTCACTCCTGTTTAAAGAATCTTGTGAAAGCGAGGCTGACTTTTATTGCTACAATAACAGATGAACTGAAACTAACTTTACAGGTAATTACCTTTCATCTTTTTTAGATAAATATTAATCTGGCTCTTCGTGTAATTTTATGACATTCGGTCAAAATATGGTAACTTCCAAAACATATCGCTCTCTTTCAGCTTGATATCCAGAACACCATGAGAAATAGTTTTTCCTTTGTTGCAGTAGCAGAAATAAGGAATCTTCATGCATTCATATAATAATTTTTCGATTTGCAACGCTTTTTTGGAAGATCTTTTTGTGGACTTTCTCTACTAAAACCTATTGCCAAGAGCTACAGAAACATATCGAGAATGGGTATTTTCTTGGGCAAATATACGTGATACCGATAGAAAAGCAAAAATGTTAATTGAATTGCTCTCTTTACTTGAAACTTTGACTCTTTTTCTGTTGATGGATCGGCAAAGAAAATGGCTGATGATTTCGCCACATATTACCCTTTCCAGTACCCCAATATTTTGTAATTTTCTCCTGGCATTTTCTTGCTGACTGAGTTTCCTGTAACTTATCAGATCATTGACAGACTTCGCTGACTTCGTGTCCTTTCCTGCAATTAGTGCCACAGTAGTTGTATTTGGTTTATGTATTAATATTTGATGTGATATAAAAAAATCATTGATATTTATATGAAAACTTTTGTGCTCTCCTATTTCTCTGCATTTCTTGTTCTTCATTCCCTCATAGTTCCATCTGATTGAAAAACGCAGTTCCGCGGAAATCATGCAGAAAAATGCAGAATGTTTGGTTGTTGCAGCTGAAAAGATTTCTCAGTTGATTTTCTATCCAGAGAAAACCGTGGCAGCTATTGATGGACCCATGAAACCTGAAGCATTGAATTTATCCAGAGAAACATTCTCGGTAATATGCTTTACGTATCTTTGCTCATCCTACCTGGTTCGCCAAAAGAGATATTCACTTCTCAAAAGCTTTTAGAAATTGTCAATTTTGCTCATTTTGCTAATCTTTGCTCGACGCCATACTTAATAATTTTGTTCTTCCCTTCTTTCTGCCTTCTTTTCGAAGTATAAACGATTTTTTAGAAAATTTTATGGAAACAGACCAATTGATTTAAAAAGATATATCAAAGCCTTTCAAGACCAAACTGGACAGGACAAAGAAAATTCTGAGAGATTAAATGAGATCAATCTTACCCATTGTGTCAGTCTGAGGAAACCTTTTCTCGCTGCCTTTGAAAAAGCACAGTTTCGATAAACAAAATTTGAGAGAAAAGAGGAAATATCGGAGAGATGCAAGATTCTGTTTTTCTTCACTGTCTTCGCAAGTTTTTTACTTTTCATCCTGAACTTATCAGGGCTGTGAAAGCGAAAATACATTTGATGATTATATACTGATGTTTTTACTATGTTGCATATAATAGTCTTTTCTTTTGGTTGACTACTTTTGTGTAGTCATTGCTTATCAAATTACAAAAAATAATGAAATGCAAGCTGTCCCAAATAAATTGTGCCCGCTTGCTCGGCTGCTGTGGAGGAGCTGTAGATTCAATAATCTCAGATTTTGTGCAGTTGCATAGGTCAGGCCTCAACTTAGAGTTTTAGACCTTTTATGAGTCAATAGGACAAATCGTTGCTAATTTATGGCAGAGAACAGGCTGAATTAGTGATTGCTTCAAAAAAAGTACTTCTATTGTTTTCCAGTAATGCCAATATAAAGTAAGTTTTCAACGAAAGGATTTTAACATTTCAGATTGAGTCTAACTTTAAGTTTAAGCCTGACCTATTCAACAGCGTAAAAACCGATATGATTGAATATACAGCTCCTCCACAGTATCTACACAAACGGGGCACAATTTTTTTGGGACAACTTGTAGGTGATAATTTTTTATAATTTATTCAGAGCTTCTACGTGGACATGTTTCTTGAACCAAACGAAGGAGATCCTACATCGCCAATCAGACCAACTCCAGATAACCGAAACGAGACTCCTCCACCTGTTAATAGAAATGAGGCTGACCAAACTGACAGTAGCAAACCGATTCCTTTGCCAAGGAGACGAAGCCTACGAAGGAGCTCTAGTTCTCAAAGTCCTGTAAGCCCAACAAAGCTACCTGGCTTTCTTGCTGAGAGAAATGCAAAAGTAAGTTTATGAATTATTTTATTCAGAATTATAGAAAATTTAGGTCAATGATGGCGAAGTGAGAGGCACTTTTTTACGGTTCGCGTGAGACTTGACGCTTCCTGATATTTTTTTTGTGACCCGTATTTTTTTGGTCTCGAATACATTTTTTTGAAGATTTGGTCTGTTTAGTATTTTGGGTTTAGAAATTATGTTTTGGATGTCAATCTTTTAAAAATCCTTTGGTCCTCACTCCTCAGTGTCAAATCTGTCCATTTGATCTTTCTTGGTTTTCAAAAATTTATCAATGTCATATAAAAAGAAATTATGCTAGCCAATCAAATGCACTGGATTCGTTGGATTGTCCAATCAGAAGGCTCCATTCCATAACTTGGTTGAGTTTAATCTTGTTTTACTTTCAAATGTGAATGGGGTATTAGTCATTGATTCATTTTTGCATTTCCAGTTAACGTTCAAACCAATCATTTAGCATTATTCTAAGTTCAATTTATAGCTTCATTCTAGTCACAGTTGCACATTCGTTCAGATCTCATTGAGGAACTTTATTGATACCAGTATCAGATGCAAATAGTCAGCATACGATATTTTTACTGTGCATAATTCGAATTCTGCAGTGCTCAGCAATCTTTAGCTGGCTTTCTGCAGCTTTTGAAATATTTCTCAGCATTAACAAAATTTCGATTTTTCGTAAGCATCAAGTTTGACAACATCGGTTCTTTTTGTAGGAGTCCAAAATCGAAAGACTACCATCTACAGAGGAACATGCCTCTGGAAATCTTTACATTGCGGAACACACTTTTGAAAAAGAAGACGCTGCGGAGATCTCCGTAGAAGAAGGAACAATAGTTAATGTGATCAGAAAACATGATAAAGAGGGTAATTCAGAATGGTGGCTCATTGAAACCTCATCTGGAAGAGGCTACATCCCATCCGCCTATTTGAGTCCATACGAAGTAAACAAAAAGGAGCTGCAAGCAGATGATGGGATAGTTTCCAGTATTTGCAACATGAAGGCTGAAAATGTGCATAATGGAAGCTCGAACATGGAAATCGAAGGAAAGTTCGAAAATGGAAATCATGCCATGGTTAAGTCACGTGATATGACCATAAAAAGGCAGGGGTCTTCAGATACCCCTCCTTTACCCCCATCTCCAAATAAGGACAATAAAAGCCCGTTGAAGGAGAAAGGTAAAGATATGATTTACAGAGCCCTGTATGACTTTGAGGCAACGGAGGATGAAGAAATTTCGATCACTGAAGGAGTATTGGTCCGGGTTTTAAAGATGGGTGATGATAATGGAAACATGGAATGGTCGTGTATTGAACTACTAGGTAAAATTGGTTATGTACCAAGTAATTATCTCGAAACTGCTGATTGTATTATGGCTTGATTTGTAGCGTTGTATGTTTTATGGAAAGGCAGTTTCTCGCCCTTTTCCTTGCTTTTGGGTGAGGAGAAATACCCTCGTTACGTAAGCCAGAGAAAGCATGAGCGAAAGGGGAGATAAAATTTAGGTGGATTCCGGATAGAAGATCAATTGTTTACGAAAATTTTGCTTGACTTTAAGATGATTTTTGCCCGATTATGACTGATTTTTGTAAGTTCTGCCAGCGTTGGGGGCTGCAGCCTACTGTCTCCCCCTGTCTCCTACATCTATGAGAAAAAATGCCCTCCTTTAAAAATTCATAGCCCAAGAGTAGTCGATGGATTGGAATGAATCAAATTTTTCCTGATAAACGAGAGATTGAAGTATTCATGTGATTTTTCTTGCGTTTTTATGTACACTGAAAATATAGATTAATTTGACCTTACGAAAATTTCTTTGCCTTGGAATGCCTGAAAAAGGGCCGAAACGCACTGTTCTGTATTGACCTAGTTTCCTGATAATTTGACGGAGTATTTTAGGCCCCTTTCCCCCCCCCCTTTTCAGGCCATTTTACAGTTAGGAAATTGTTGGTCCTACGAGTTTTTTTTTTAAAGAGGGACTGTTTGCTGGATCATCCGGTGTATGTCATCTCAGTTTTTGACCCCATGCCTCACTGTGAAATTCTCGATTTCCCTGAAAGTATGCTCTCCAAGGTGCTTTAGACTTTCAAATTTGGATGCATAAGTTTTTTGAAATGATGGGCTCATGCCAAGCAACAGCCATCATTATCACTTCTATGAAGTTAAGTTGTATGCTTTGTAAAAACGAGCAAATTGTTTAGATACAGCTGATGGCATTAGATATTGGCTTGTAATTCCATATGGCTCATAAAAAGACTGTTCCTGCTCTTTGTCCCCTCTTATTAAAATCATATCTTGGTTCATAGGATGTGGGGTAAAAGAACTGACAAGCCATCATATCCATCCTTGCCATTTAGTTCTGTGAATAAGCTCCCTTTCTATACGTCCCCTGTCTCGTGAGCCCCCTTTTTGAACCTCCGAAATCAGGTTAGCCCTTGGGAGCTTGCAAGAGTTTATACCTCATTCACACTTGCAAATAAAACCAGTTTAACTAGGTTATCGAATTGGGCCTTCTGATTGATCAGTCCAACAAATCGAGTGAATTTGATTGGCTGAAATCAAGCCTCGTTTAGAAAAGCTAACTGTGTCAGTGTGAATGGGGTATCTAGATGATATATAGTTAATTTTACTTAAATCGCGAATAATAGTTGTACAGAAGTTCTTTAAATGTATTCAACTTGGCTGTACTTCGGTTTGTGTCAATTTCAATCTTGTGATTTTTATACGAGTTAGTATTATCATTTTGTTAATTTCTTGCGAATTATAAATATGTAATTATGTTTAATCATGATACTAAAATTAGTTGCTAATATTTATTTTCGTTTTAACCCTTTTTTTGCTTTTGGTCACATGAGGATGATTTAGCTTCCTATCCGTATGCCTGGGTATGCCTCTCAACTTACAACCTTGTAAAGATTTAGACTTATTGCGTTGAGTCCTAGTAATCGCTACCACCCACCCACCCCTCGCTCATACGTAATAAGTCTAGTAGTAAAGATTTCCATTACGCGTATTTTGTTCACATAAGAAACTACTTATAAGAAACTCAACTCTCAGATTACCAAAAAATTAAGAAACTCTAGTACTGGGAAAATATATTTTAAGAAACTTTTTATTTTGATAAAGGAAATTTTTAACATATTTTTCTTTACTTTCACTTGTTTCTTGTACCATGGTACTTGAGTAATGTCTAAACATTAGTAAGACTTGAAAAATCTTCTTTTGAAATGTTCACGAGGAATTAGGACGTAAAGAGAAAGATTGTTGTGGAAACTTTAAGAAACTCGTAGGAAACTCTTAGAACTCAAATTCTGATATTGTTAAGAAACTTTCAGTACTGCCCGAATTCTTAGCTTCTTATTAAAAAAATACGTGTAGTAGAAGCAGTTTGAAAGATTAAAAAGAAAACGTTCTACTTTCTCTTGAAACTTTTGGGAATGTTCGCTCATCGAGGTAGAAGTTAGAAGAGAGGAAAATCTGTCCCCAAAGAAGGTGAAAGATATCTTCTGACAGCGAAACGATATTTGCAGCTTTTCTTGGTTTTTTTGCGCGCAAGAAGGCAAGAAAATGTTTCTCCGATCGTTGATATTCTTCGTTTGAGAATTAAATACATCTTATTAACCCAGGAAACTTAGAAGCTGTTTTTCTGTGTGCGATTGGTGTAATATAAAGATAAGTGCTTTAGTCGACATAATGTGAACATTTAGTCGCGAAATCTTTTATTTTTTGACAAAATTTTCAGTTTCGCCCCGTTAATAAGTTTTATGGCAGCTAGATTTGTTTAAAAAGATGCTTCAAGAATGCAACATTTTCACGTATCTTTGCTTGTTTTCTCCTAAGCGAATTTTTCCATTCAGGTTCAGGCGTTGTTAAGATTCAAAATAGGACTGAAATTTGAAATATCGCATTATTTGCACGTCATAAATCCTTAAGTTTGTGCTCAAAAGGACCAAAGAAAGATAAAGCAATAATTTGCTAAACAATTATTTTGCCCTTATTTACGGCTAATTTTGTAAGTTGCCAAAACAATTTTTATATCATATGATGCAAAATGATGTCCTGTTCATGCTCATATTTTTTGCAAATTTTTACTTTAATAGTTGTGTAGTTATTGACCAAATTTTGCGATCAAGGTCACGGAAACGCTGTTTTACACAATGGTTCCGACATAACATTTTTCGCCACAAAACGTGACTCCTCTTCGCCTTGAACTTGACATTGTCTAACATTTCTTGCCCTGATCAGTGTCAGACGAAAAGCTTTCAACTTTTTTGTGATGGCTTCCACTCCAAAAGAATCTGCAGGATTTACAATAAAGATGCCGCAGTGATCCCCAAGTTTAAGAACATTGCTGGCCTTCTAAAGAGAGCGAAATCTTCTTTTCGCAAGGTACAAAATGGCCTAAGTTGCTAGCAGTTGACACAGCCGATCGGTGCTTGTTGTGTCGTGTTTGACGTCATCTATTCTATTGAGATTTCTTGATAAACAAAAATCCTTCCCTCTGGAGCATTTCATCCCCAGAGGTGTGAAAACTCTATTCAAACTTAGAACTGACTGCATTGTTTCAAAGAAAACAGTACCATTCAAAATTGAACAGTGATTGTTTCACACTTAAGCGAAATGTTTTGCCCCTTTTGAGCTTAAAACCCCATCAAATGAAGCGAATGTTATGTCAATCGATTCATAATTTTGTCCTCTTTCGACTCATATTTTTTCCAGATTTTTATCACCAGTGCTTTGGAAATTATCAAAGAATCTTTGCCATCTCACCAATTGTTTAACCTTTGTATCAAAGTATTGTTTGTCTGTTACAAATTCAATGGCTTTTGTTCCAAGATCGCGGGGTTTGTTTCACCCCATTTTGGGCCGAAAGCCCTTCGGATCAAAGCAAATTTTACGTCAATCGATGCAGAATTTTGTCCTCTTTCGACTCATATTTTTCCCAGATTTTTATCACCAGTAGTTTGGAAATTATCTAAGAATCTTTGCGATCTCACCTTCGAAAGTCCCAGTTTACACAATGGTTCCACGCTAATTGGCCTCGAAAAGACAAAGGAAATCCAGTTTTTCGAAGTTAACTCTCTGAATATTCATCCTAAAAATATGAAACTAGTTTGAGAAGATCGGCCATCTGATTCTGCATCGTTTGATGTATAAATCGCATAGTTTTAGCCAAAAACGAAGGAATAAATGCGAGTTTTCTGTGAACCATGAAATTGACCGAGAACAAAAGAATCCTCAAAAATTTTCAACCAAAAAGCATCACAGCTCCCTAAGAGACCTCTGCGGTGGCGTTACCTCATCATAGCAAGAAACGAACCTTTCTTACTATGAATTTATGCATTTTCCATCGTGTTTGGAGGCTAATGAAAAGCCCTTTCGATCTCAGATTTCAACCATTACTGCGGGCCTCCTGACAAGGTATTCTAGAAGAAATATCGATCGAAAACAAGCACCAAACTCATCAGAGTCTTGAGATGAGCTTGGGGTATGTTTCATGATGATATTTAGCTTTTCAAAGTAATCTTTAATTTTTGAAGACTTTCGGACCAAGTAATCTGTCTTACGATTGTTATTTCAGAGAACGAGCGAAGATGCAAAATATTTGACTTTGTTGTCTTTTGTTGGCCCATCTACGGTTTATTTTATCAAGTTATGGTTTAAAATAAATGAAGATTTAATTCAAAATGTTGAGGCTGCTTGCCATATTTTCAGGCTCAGAAAATTCTGGGAGCTATTTCCGTCACTCTTGAAGATCGCGGTGTTCTTGAATCTTGCAAAGAAAAATAATTTCGCTTCTAAAATAACCAAGAACCTCTATATCTGATGATGAAAATATGGAGATTAGTTTCCTCTTGACAAAACATGTAAAATTTGATTTCTTCCGTGCGATAAACGCAGAAAATTTCAGATGAGATTGTGTTGGGAGCAACGCAGGTAGTAAGTCTGAACCTTTACAAAGCGGTGCCTTTGATCTTTGAGGTATTGTGTTCCTACTTTTGTGAATAAATCCGAAACTAAAACTCGTTTTTAAATGTTCTGAATGCCAAATTGTAGAGCTTGAAAAGCTGCATCTTTTGGTGCAAAAAGCGCTAAAATCAGAGCTATAGTTTCGGAGAAAATCCCGAGTTTCTTAATTTCGTCACGCTTGAGTAATAATTGCATGTAAACAAACCGAAAAACAGCCCAAATTTTACCAACTTTTGAGGATCACTCAAGAAAAATCGACCAATTTGGGTTTGTTTACATGCAATTATTACTCAAGCGTGAAGAAATTAAGAAACTCGGGATTTTCTCCGAAACTATAGCTCCGATTTTAGCGCTTTTTGCACCAAAAGATGCAGCTTTTCAAGCTCTACAATTTGGTATTAAAAACATTTAAAACGAGTTTTAGTTTCGGATTTATTCACGAAAATCTGAACACAATTCTTCAAAGATCAAAGGCGCCGCTTTCAATGAATTGCAGCTCTGAGCTTAGGCCATTTGAGAACTTTAATCATTCAAAAATGCCGAAGTTATTGCATCAAAAATTTGAAGTTTGGTATTTTAGAAAGCCCGTAATTTGCTCTATCTTTTGATATGAAATTCAGAACTTTTCACTGTATTAAAAAAAATTTCTAGTCACGTTTCAAAATATTTTAGCCCGGCAAAATAAGTTGGAAATTCTTTGGAACTCCTCGAGGACAACTTAATTAAAGAAACATGTTTTTGCAACAATGGCAAATCAATCGAAATTCATGATTTACTTTGCATTACTTTGGAGCTGGTTATTTCGAGGAATTATTTTCTAAAAGCTCCAGAGAATCTTGAATACCTTTGAAGGAAGCCTGTTATCCTCAAGGAAAACACGCCGAAAAAGAAGAAAATCGCGGAAAGGCAAATCCAACGGAGAGATAGACCAATGTTGAGAAAAACAACATTTTCAGCTGTTCAAAAATTAATGATTGAATAAAGAATACTAGAAATGGTCATGAAAAAATTTGCAGCTATCATACAATACTACAAGAAATTATTGGAAATCTTACAAGGAAAATTCAAGTCATAAGTTACGTTTTATACCACTAAATATCGGATATATAGATTATCTGAACGATAACAGAAATATTGCAAGAAAAACCCCAAGAAAACGATTTAGAATAAGTAAATTCTACACTACTGTGCCAGAGTCTCACGGCTTGCCTTCGCAGAGGTCATTTTTGGTGCAATTTGCCGCTGTGATGCTTTTTGGTAGAAAATTTTTTAGGATTCTTTTGTTCTCGGCCAATTTCATGGTTCACAGAAAACTCGCATATATTCCTTCGTTTTTGGCCAAAACCATGCGATTTATACATCAAACGACGCAGAATCAGATGGCCGATCTTCTCAAACTAGTTTCATATTTTTAGGATGAATATTCAGAGAGTTAACTTCGAAAAACTGGATTTCCTTTGTCTTTTCGAGGCCAATTAGCGTGGAACCATTGTGTAAACTGGGACTTTCGAAGGTAAGATCGCAAAGATTCGTAGATAATTTCCAAACTAGTGGTGAAAAAAATCTGGAAAAAATATGAGTCGAAAGAGGACAAAATTCTGCATCAATTGACGTAAAATTCGCTTTGATCCGAAGGTATTTCAGCCCCAAATGGGGTGAAACAAACCCCGTGATCTTGGAACAAAAGCCATTGAATTTGGAACAGACAAACAATACATTGATACAAAGGTTAAACAATTGGTGAGATCGCAAAGATTCTTTGATAATTTCCAAAGCACTGGTGATAAAAATCTGGAAAAAATATGAGTTGCAAGAGGACAAGATTCTGCATCGATTGACATAAAGCTTGCTTCATTTGATGAGGTTTTGAGGTCAAAAAAGGGCAAAACATTTCCCCAACTTTGAAACAATCACTATTCGCTTGTGAACCGTAGGGTTTACTTTGAAACAATGCAGTCAGTTCTACGTTTGAATAGAGTTTTCACACCTCTGGGGATGAAATGCTCTTAAGGGATGGACTGTTGTTTATCAGCAACTCTCAATAGAATAGATGACGTCAAACACGACAAAACAAGCACCGATCGGCTGTGTCAACTGCTAGCAAATTAGGCCATTTTGTACCTTGCGAAAAGAAGATTTCGCTCTCTTCAGAAGGCCAGCAATGTTCTTAAACTTGGGAATTCCCGCGGCATCTTTATTGAAAATCCTGCAGATTCTTTTGGAATAGAAGTCATCACAAAAAAAGTTGAAAGCTTTTCGTCTGACACTGATCAGGGCAAGAAATGTTACACAATGTCAAGTTCAAGGCGAAGACAAGGAGTGAAGTTCAAAAGACACAATTTCTTTTGTGGTCGCAAAAAAGGTTATGTGGGAACCATTGTGTAAAACGGTGTTTCCATGACATTGATTGCAAAATTTGTTCAATAACTACCAAATCATAAAAGGTAAAAAGTTGCAAAAAATATGAGTGTAAATAGGACATCATTTTGCATCATATGACATAAGAATTGTTTCGGCAACTTAAAAACTTAGCCGCAAAGAGGAGCAAAATCTACCGTAGTTTCTGGTACAACGCCTATTCAAACAGAAGAAATAACATTTTGATACAAGAGACAAGAATGAATTTTTCAATAGAACTTATTGTTTGAAGTCTCGTCTGCTACACGTAGAATTTTTTAGAGATGTTGGTATCGAGGTATACATTACAATAGTTAGGCCCATGTATGAAGCTCTAAAATATGTATTTTCATCTTTGCAAAAAGAACATGCCTTTTCCCGTTCAAAGTTATTTCCGGCAGAGAGAGAAGAATCAAATAGAAATAATTCATCCTTCACCCAGCATTGTGCCTAATTCGATGCACAAATTTATTAGAATTTGCCCCTATTTACATATCGATGTTACCCCTCGATTGTTACCTTCCTTTAAATCCGTTTTCTTTAACATCTAGGCAATAGAATGAATGTCACTGCCAAGGAGTTCGTGTGTCTCTATGAAAAACACAAAAGCCTTCCTTTTGGGCGAAAAAGGGGATTTTTAAGGGTCAAAGTTCTCTAAAAAGCGAAAATTATCGCCTTATTTTCTGCCCCAAAATAGGGATGTTGAATAAAAAAAAATTACCTGAAAAACTCAAGCGGTTTGAAGCATTACTCTTTTTAGCCAAAAAATGGGGATTTAAAAGTAAGCCAATTTTCTCGACAAAGCAAAGGGCATGCGGCCTAACTTTATAGGCAGCTTTAAAGTGAATTAAAAATTGTAATGAGGAGGTAATTTTTTCGAAAATGAACTTACTCAAAACTTCTAGTGGTTTAAAATTGTCACTTACTCGACAATACTTCGATATGCAAAAAGTAAATACATTAAAGAATTACTTTATGAAGCAAGAACTTGATTTTGTCTGTTCATCATTGCCAAAAGTTGATCTGCTGCCACGAAGTCCTATTTCTACTCTCTGCTTTTTTGAGTCATCATTGACATTTTACCACGTTGCATGGTTCTTCCTAATGTGATAAGGGATACACGAAATTAAGAAAATGCAATATGAAATAGGTATATAACTGAAAAGTTTTGAGTGGCGCATACTTTGACACGAAATACCGGGTGAGTCAAAAAAAAGTTTAGGCGTTTGGAGGGCTGTGGAATAAAAAGTATGTGACCGATATTCAAAACTGAACTGTTCATCTATCAGTCAAAAGGCAACTTAGATGAGAAAATTTTGTTTGGTAGTATCCCTCGTCTTACAAACCCAGAAATTAGGAAAAAGCTGGTAAAGGGTATGTTTGGGAACCAAAATTCCACATTCCATTCTGGTCCATGATTTACCTTCTATTGAAATTGGAATTCAACATCTCAAAGAGGCAATGTAAACTTCAGTGCCACATAAATCATGGACCAGAATGGAATGTGGAATTCTCGATTCCCATTACAAGCATTTTGATTGTTGTTGGGTCTTAAAGATGTTTGATTTTACCAAACAAAATTTTTTCATCTAAGTTAGCCTTTGAGTGATAGATTAACAATTTAGTTTTGAATATCAGTCACATACTTTTTATTCCACAGCCCTCCAAACGCCTAAACTTTTTTTTGACTCACCCGGTATATAAAAAGTTTTCGATAAATTGTCTTTTCTTGTTTGCTGCCAATTTCCTTACTTTTTTAATTACTAGTTTGAGAACTAAAAGAAAGGATCCACAATGAGCAATTTCTCAAATAAAAAAATTGCGAATACTTTCCCGCCAAAGCTGCTTGATTCAAGATCTGGGCTGGAGAGTATATTTCTTTTCTGTGTTAGGCTGAAGAAATTCTTATGGGTATATTTTGAGCAAGTATCTTCTTGCTTAAAACCAACAGACTTTTAGAGTCCACTTTATCATTTGTAAAAGCCTCGGCTTCCATTTACAGTTACAGATTTGTGTCCGCCATTTACGAGAAAGGTAATGCTCTCCCCAAACCCTTTACTGAATGTAGAAAAGACCTTTCAGCTATTCTACAAAAGAGTCTGGATCGACCGATATTTCCATACATTTTGATACGGAAGATTCGACTGAGTGGCGTCAGTGCTTCTATCACAATTGTGCACATTCGAAAATTCTACGAAGTATAAAAATATCATTCGAGTTCAGATTCTTTTTCAGAATATTTAAAAGTCCATCGGACGTCAAATTATGTGCAGTTTAACGTTGTAAAATAGAATGAATTTGACGTCATGAATGGAGGGATACAAGAAAACGCGACAAAATCTATTGATCATCAAACATAAATGTTCAATTGTGTTACACTCGTTGCAGGAAACCGAAGACTTATTGAAAGTTGTTATACAAATTAACAGTACATCATGAGTTATTTGCTCCAAGTGCCGACCTCGAGTCAAGAAAAAAACGTGAACAGCGAATCTGGCAAGGGTAAAGGAAAAAACGTGAAATTTCAAACTGCCAAATTGAATGTTTGTGGAATGAGGTATGAAATTCGATGGGAAACATTGGTGAAATATCCAGAAACAAGACTGGGAGGTTTAGCGAAGACATACCAAGAAAATGCGACCTATGGAAAGGTATGTAGGATGTAGGGGGAATACTACCCTGGGTACCAGAGCCTTCTGGTACCCAGGGTAGGGGAATACAGTGGAAAACATAAATTTCCAAGTTGCAATAACTATGTATTATTCACTTATATACTTGGTTATATTTCGAGAGAAAAAGTGAACAAAAAGACTTTCATTGTGACAGCTGCCGGGCTAAATTGGTAGCAATAACAAATTTTTTTGAAGGATTTCGAGATGCATTACCTTCACAAAATTGCTTGTAAAATGACGACGACGATAGGACTGATTTTGACAAACTAAATTTTCCTATCAAAGTTTCCATTTGCTACACAACTATTATCTGTTTACTGGCATTTGATTAATGGCTCGAGAGTGGCAAAATTCACGGTATACGCTTTTTTGATTCACCTGTTAGTATCCCTTGCACCTGTTGCGTTCAACGGTATCAACTCTTCTGAAAGCAACAACTCTTTGACGCCTGAAGACTTCAATACGAGTTCCATTTCAGCACAACTGAGGTTCAGAATATCTAAGATATAATTATCATCATCAAAACATTGCTATGACTTTGTTAACATTCCTTGCTATTGCGTGAGTAAAATATGCCACGGACTAGTTAACCTACGTTTTGAAAAACCTATTTCATCGGTTTCAGCCGTACAGTTTTAAAGTTAAGAACTACTTTTCTTCTGCGGAGGACAAGATATATATACCGGCTGAGTTGAAAAAAGTCAACACGTTTCGTAGGCTGCAGAATAAAAAGTACGTAGCCGATACTGACAACTAAAATGTTGATTTCTCAGCGAAAGGCTAACTTATATGTGAAAGTTTGTTTGGTACAAGCATTTATCATAGAAATTAGAAAAGTGCTGGTAAGGGGTTTGTAAGAGAAAGATAAGCCCCAGATAAGCCCAGGTTCAATTCTGGTCCATGATTTACTTACCATTGAAATATAAATTCAATAAGATTGCCTGTTTCAAAAACAAAATTTACAGGTCAATGGCAAGATCGAGCGTGGAATTTTTCGAGCCAGAATCGAACGTGAAATTTTTCGTTCCCATGTAAACCCCTTGCCAGCATCTCTCTAATTTCTCCGTCTAAAAGATGAGTGATTTCACCAGGCAAAATCTTCACATGTAAGTCAGCCTTTGACGTATCGGCTGACATGGTAGCTTTGAATATATTCCACGTACTGTTTATCCTACGGCCCAACAAACGTGTCAGTTTTGTTACTCACCTGGAATTTTTGTGGAGAAAGCAGCCGCAGAATAATAGATTTTTTTCTCCACACAAGCGGAGGCATAAAAGTTCGCATGCAGGGGCGTAACTACACATGCCAGACCTTGTAAGATCATTCACAAAAATTTTTGTTTGCAGCTTCGAACATTTTGCGATGAATACGACAGAGTTGGTGGGGAATTCTTCTTCGAACGAGACCCAGTTGCCTTTGTTGCCATACTCAATTATCATATCACAGGAAATCTCCATATACCTCGAAGTGAATGTGCGACAACGTTTGAAGAAGAGGCTTCATATTGGGGAGTACCATTCAAAACGATGCCATGTTGTGAAAATTATTACTATGATGAATGGGAAAGCGCAGAAACAATAAGAAAAGCTGATCAATTGCAAACGAGGTTGAAGAAAGAGAAAGAAGCTGACACGAAACTGAGAGAGGCTGATAAAAGGACCTGGAGAAGCTATTTAAGGAAGACCTGGAATTTGTTTGAACATCCGGAAACATCAGTTCCTGCAAAGGTAATCATTATCAATCGACATAATCATGATTTCAGTGTTTCGAATCATCATCAATCAAGCAAGAATCATGACAAAAGTAAGCGCTAAAGTTTTCGTTCAAAAGCCATCTGATAAACAGAAATCTTCGCGATACCACACGCTAACCAAGATTTCTATCAAGCTCCAATGAATGATATCAGCCTGGTGCTCTAAAAAGGTACTCTCGTTTAAAAAATCACAAAATGGAACCCATCACAAGGGCTGTAGGGAACGCTGAATTTAGAGAAAAAAGTTTACGTTTTGTAAATCGAGTTATTCCTGTCCTTCTCTATCATTCTGTGTGCGATATATCGACTTTCCTTCCTTTTGTTTGTACCTTGGACACGATACAAACAGAAGGAAAACAAGTCGATATATCGCGCACGAAATGATGGGGAAGGGGAATAACTCGATTTATAATACGTAAATCTTTCTTCTAATGCCAGCGATTCCTACAGCCCATGCCCATCATAAATTGTTGATCTGCTTTGAGCATAAACCAAATTTATTCAAAGACGATGAAATTTATAGTGATATTCTATGCCCCTCCATGACATCAGTGACCAACGTAGAAGCTTTTTATACAAAAAGAAATAGATCTGGTTTTTGCAAACACTTTTCAAAATTTAGTAACCAACTGAGCTGAATTTGATCATTTTAAAGTCTGTCACAAGATCTGAGTCTATGATCTACTTGCCTTAAAACATTTTTGAGGATCGATCATATTATCAAATTTTAGGAATTTTTAAGACAGAAGTACGTTTTTGAGACAAACGATGCCGTCATTAACTCACTCATATTCCCCGGGGGGGGGGGGGAGTACTATATATATTTTCACGATTTTGGTGAAAGGAACGGTATCGATTTTCGCAATTTTCGCAATTGGTATAGGGTCGGGCATCCATTTTCGTTAAATTGGTATAGAGTCGGGTATATATTTTTGAAAAATTGGTATAAAGTCGGATATACATTTTGGAAAAATTGGTATAAGGAACGGGTATGTTTTTGAAACATCGATGGCACGTCCCCGTCCAAAATCTGGTCAAGCACCCCCCCCGGGTCATATTCACTGTCTCCATTTCAGCTGCCCTTCTTACGCTTAGTTCAGTGTCGAATCGAACGGTATCAAAAACGGCAGAATCTGCTGTGTTCAAAAGTCTGATTTTTGCCGTGTCGGATCGAAAATAAAATGGATCAAATGACCATTTCAAAATGTGCAAGCGCAGTGACTGATCACACTTTGAAACCGTTAACTATGGCCCAGAATTGATTATGAAACGCGACAGAAATTATCAAATCAAGCCGTGTTTCTGCCGTTTAATACAACAGAGCTGGTGAACTCCTGACGTTTCAATAATTCAAAACTACTGGTGATTTAAACATCATTTTCATGAAATCTTTAGCAGCATCTACAGGGTGTCCAAAAAACATTGTGCCGCGTTTGTGTGGCTGCTGTGCAGGAGCTGTAAATTCAATCACCTTGGTTTTCACATAGTTGCATAGGTTAGGCCTCAACTTAGAGTTTGAGACCTTATTTAAGTTAATCTGACACATGGTTGCTGATTTATGGCTGAGAAAGGCAAAATAAGTAGTTGCTTCAAGAACAGCACTTCTATTGTTCTCCAGCAATGTCAAAATAAAGCAAGTTATTAAAGAAAGGGATCTAGCATCGTATTAAAATTTTAACTAAATCTTTTGAAGGGTTAGCAGTGTTGTCTATTCATATGAGAGCACTTTCTACCTTTTAAAAAATGTAGTGAAAATTTTAATACGATGCTAGAATCTTTTCTTTGACAACTTACTATAATTTGACATTGGTGGAGAACAATAGAATTGCTGGCTTTCAAGCAACTACCAATTTCGCCCTTTCTCTGCCACAAATCATCAATAGACCTTTTAGCTATTCTACAAAAGAGCCTGGATCGAGCGATATTTTTATACAATTTCATGCAAGACGTTCGATCGAGTGGCGTTAGAGCTTCGATCGTAATTGTGCACATTCGAAAATTCTACAAATTGTAATGAAATATCGTTCGATCCACATTCGTTTTCAGAATAGCTAAAAGGTCTATTACGTGTCAGATTGACTCAAACAGGGTTTCAAACATTAAGTTGAAGCTTGACCTGTGAATTACGTGAAGAACGAGATAACTGACTCTATAGCTCCTCCACAGCAGCCACATAAACTGGGCACGATCTTTTGGAGTATCCTATAATAAATTCGACACAGCAAAGATACCATCTTTAAACAAGGCCTTAGTTTCTTCCAATTTTTTTTCTTTCAGGTTGTTTCTGTAATATCAAACCTCATTGTCATCGCATCAACAGTCGTCCTTTGCTTAAACACACATCCTGATTTACAACACATTTTACCAGACGGAAAGAGAGGAGACAACCCAAAGTTAGCCACCATCGAACTTGTTTGTATAATTTGGTTCACGATTGAATATATGGTTCGATTCATCTCTTGCCCGAACAAAAAACGATTCCTAAGAGGAGCACTAAATGCTATTGATGTTCTGGCGATTCTTCCTTACTATTTACAATTGATTTTTGAACTTCAAAGTGGCGGAGTAAATCATAGCTTCACAAGTGTTCGACGAATCATCCAAATATTGCGAATTATCCGAATCGCCAGAATCTTTAAATTGGTTCGTCATTCCACTGGTCTGCAAGTTCTGGCTTATACCATGAAAGAAAGTGTTCGGGAACTCACTCTTCTGGCTCTGTTATTAGCTATGGGGGTTACATTATTTGCAACGTTGGTGTATTACGCGGAAGAGAATATTCCTGGAACAAAATTCAGAAGCATAATTGAAGCACTTTGGTGGGCTACTGTTTCGATGACGACAGTAGGATACGGTGATATGAATCCTGTGACAACATATGGTAAAATAATTGGTTGTGGTTGTTGTGTATCAGGGGTCTTAATTATTGCATTGCCTATTCCAACTATCGTGGGAAATTTCTCTAAATACTACAGTGAGCATCAAAGTAAGAGGAAAATTGAAGCATACAAATTGAAACATATGGCACCAAATGAAAGTGAACAGACATTAGGGTCACGTGATAATATGGTGGACAAAGCACGAAGAGTGTCGTTCTTCAGATCACGAAGGTCGACAGTAGGGCCTTTGACTTTTCATACCAATCTCGAGACATTTGAATCAGACGAAACTGAAGAAAGCGAAGAAGATAACGTGTGATAAAATGTAATTTTGATCAAATATTTTTGTAGTATTTATTTTAGATATTATTGGATTCTATGATGTCACCGCTTTTAATATCGACAATTCTGTCTTTATCAGAACATTGTCTCGTTTTGATTCATACTGAATTCTGTCTCAAGTTGATGTAGCGGGTGAGTCAAAAAAATTGACGCGTTTGATGGACTGTGGAATAAAAGGTATGTGACTGATATTTAAAACTGAAATGTTAATCTATCAGTCAAAGGCCAACTTAGATGAGAAAATTTGTTTCGCAATATCCCTCATCTCACAGACCGAGAAATTAGGAAAATTCCAAAACTCCACATGCGATTCTGGTCCATGATTTACCTTGTATTGAAATTCGAATTCCATTTCTCAAGCTGACAAGGTAAAATTCAATACCACATAAATTGTGGACCAGAATGGAACGTGAAATTCTCGATTCCCATACAAACCTCTTACAGGCATTTTCCTAATTGTTGGATCTTACAAATGTGTGATTTTACCAAAAAAATTTCTGATCTAAGTTAGCTTTTGACTGCTAGACTAACATTTTAGTTTTGATCAGTCCGCTTAAGTTTAGTTTAGTTTTTAGTTTTCATAGCCCACCATACGCATAAGCATTTTTTTAATGATCCGTCACATGACATGAAAATGGCTGCGAATAAAAAGACTTAAAAACAAAGTGAAGGTTCTGTATAAATTATTTCGCGTAATGGCAAACTTCACATGAAATATAATTTGAGACATCTTTTAATTCCAGGTGCAAAATAAACACAACCCAAGTCCATTTCGTAAGGTCCATAAGACCGATCCTACACCGTAGCTCCTGAGTCCACAAAGGCAGCATTTCCTCACAGAATACTGGAACTGTGGATCCTGGAAGTGTGGGGAAGGAATCAGTTGGACAGGCTTCAGGAAATAAACCTGAGTTTGGTCTGAAAGAAAACCAGAACGTACCATGAATGTTTCGTAAACATTTCGGTCAATATCTTATCACTTATTCTCCATTCGACTGCATAGGACTCAATGGGAGCTCATCAAGACATAAGGTAAACACTAACTTGTGAGTAAAGAAATTTCACACATTTGGTGGGCTGTGGAATAAAAAAATTAAATAAAAAGTATGAGGACGATATTAAAAACTAACATTTTAATCTTCCAATCAAAGGCTAAACTAGACGTGAATTTTTTTTGGTAACACCGTTCATCTTTTTGACCAAGAAATTAGAAATATACTGGCAGCAGGTTTTGTAGGGGGCGAGAATTCTATGTCCGATTTTGGTCCATGATTTAATGACATTCAACTTGTTTTTCTGAAACAGACAATTATATCAAATCTTTATTTCAATGGCAAGTCATGGGCCAGAATCGAACAAAATGGTGAGGATATTAGACTCACTGCATGGTTCCAGTTATCGCAACAACAACAGCAACAACGAGAACAATTTTTACATTTTTAATTAAATCAAATTGTTTGCGTATATCGTCTATCAATAGCAATAGCTACGACCATGTAACAAGTCCAGGGCGAAAATAACGAATCAAGACGTCAAATGAGAGGCTTACACGCAACGTAAAAGAATAAATGTGACGTCATGATTGAGAGGATGATGGGAAGGAACGGAACATGTCCATCATATTTCGCGAAGAAGAATGCAAATTTGACAGCTTCGATGCAGCCTGACTCATGACTCAATAAGCGGACCTTGCACTACGTGAAATGGACCAGCGTAAAGAGTCGAGCAACAACAAAAGCAGCGAAGAATGGCATTGTAATCATGTGAAATTCAACAGAGCCAGGTTAACAGTTTGTGGAATTAGCTATGAAATACGATGGCAGACATTGATGAAATATCCTAGAACAAGACTTGGCGGTTTAGCAATCAGCTTCTACAAGAATGCACCCTATGATGAGGTATGTCGGGGTACTAGGGGGGAGTAATTAGACAACGGCATATACCAGACAATTTTAGCTTTCAGTACTCAGTAACAGGCTTCATGCATTTACAAAGCAACTCTCTGCTAATCGCGAGGCCTTGTGCATCGTTGTTGTCCCATAATGCACCGCGAGAGGACTTTCAGGTTTCCTAACTCACCTCATGAATGGTGAGTCAGTAAAACGATCCCTGCTTGTAACGCCATCATATCACTCCTTCGATATCAAAGCAATATCATTGCCAAACAGACAGTGTTCCAAGTTTATTGTACGTCCATGGATATATTATTATGATGAATCTACTATCTAAGGCCATTCACTTGACTGAAATCGGCCACTCTTTTCTGAAATTATGAGAAATTTTCTTGTAAAAGCCGTTTCAAGAAAACTTCAAAGACGGCATAAATTCATAGCTAAATTTTCCAGATATTTATTCCTGTACAGCAAAGCAAAGCCCGGAATAATTTAGCTATGCTCATAGGGACGTGATTTTCATCCTCCCAAAGAGATAACAGGCATGTCATATACAAGTCATCGCTGTAAGGCAGGAAAATATGATGGTGATGTTACGAAGTTTTTGAGGGCTTCTAAAAGGGGCCTTCTCCAGCAACCACTTTATAATTTCAGAACGGATTGACTGATTTCAGTCAGCTGAATTTAAAATGGATTTGAACATTTTCACGATTGAAATATACATTTATTATTATTTTTGTCTGGATATCTTAGCCTGCGTGCAGACTCTACTGATTTCTTTTCAGAGAGGTTCTCCTCCAGTAGAGAACCTGCCTGAAAAGGGATCAGTAGAGTCTGCACGCAGGCTAGGATATCTAGGAAGCAGTGGCCCTTCTTGACTTTTGTGGTATGAATTGTGGCAGCAAATAGAGTTCTCTTTCTCCTTGTATATGTACTGATACTCTTTCAAATAGAGTTCTCTTTTTCCTTGTATAAGTACTCTTTCTCCTTGTATATGTAATGATCTGTATTATTGATTATAATTTTAAGTTTTATCATTTCTTGTGATGGAGGGTACTGTGTTATAAATGGTTTAATAAAGAATGTTATGAAATATGAATTCTGTTTGCAGCTTCGAACATTTTGCGACGATTACGACCAAAAAGCTGGGCATTTCTTCTTCGAACGAGATCCAACGGCTTTCGTAGCAATACTCAATTATCATATCACTGGACATCTTCATATACCGCGAAGTAAATGCGTGAAATCATTCGAAGATGAAGTGACATATTGGGGAATCCCATTCGATATTGAGCCATGTTGTGACGCCTATTATTGCGATCAATGGGAACATACAGAAGCAATAAAAAAGGCAGATCAGCTTGAATGTACGTTGAAGAAACAAGAACGCAAGAGCATTGATACAAAGAAATGGGAAACTTACTTAAAGAAACTTTGGAATTTGTTTGAGCATCCTGCGACATCAATTGCTGCAAAGGTAAGTCTGTTTACCATAAAAACAGGTGATTTGTTCCAACTTTGCAACGGGCAGACCAAGGGCCTGTCTTTTTGAGGTAAAATACCTCATCTACCAGATCCGGGGCTGACAGGCAATGTAAATTTCAGCCACTAATTATGTGAGAATTTTTACCGCACCTGTGAGTCCGGGGATGTGAGGCGATGTTGAGTAAAGTCTCTCTTCCATGAAAACAGAACGAGTTAACCAAGAAATTCAACGAATAATCCAACTCACTTCGCTATACCGGTGGTGTTGCGCTTGTTGTATGAACGCGAAATGCAAATGCATTCTATGGGAAAGTGCAACTTCACCTGTCAGCCCTGGGTCTGGCAGTTGAGATGTTATTCCTGATATAAACAGACCCTTAATAGACTCGGAATAGACAGTTTTCACAATTATGTCAGTTTTTTTGAAATACATCCTGGAACATCTTTTGCCTCGATGTGATGTGGATCTAAATCTAAAAAGCGTGCATTGCTCTCAGCAACGGATGAAATATTTTGTACGTGTATTCGCAACATAATGGATCGGATGTAGCTTTCTTGCTGTACTGGGAATCTCATCTTTTGCCTCGAATTGATTTTGAATGTGAAATGAGTCGTCTATTTATGTAAATAAGTTAATATAAGATTTCTCAATTCTTGCTTAATTCACAGTGTGGTTACGTCATACCCTCGGCACCTATATGGCCTAATTCATCTGTCACAATCGAAGTCTTAATTTTAGTCCTTTTCTTAGTTTCTTCTAATTATTTCTTTTTAGATTGTTTCCCTTGTATCAAATCTTACAGTCATCCTATCAACGATCGTCCTTTGTTTAAACACACATCCTGATTTACAACATATTTTACCAAATGGAGAAAAAGGAGACAACCCTTATTTAGTCAGAATCGAACTTGTTTGTATCATTTGGTTCACGATTGAATACATTGCTCGACTGATCTCTTGCCCGAGCAAAAAACAGTTCCTAAAAGGTGGACTCAATGCTATAGACCTTTTGGCAATCCTTCCATATTACATGCAATTAATTTTTGAAAAGGCACTTGGAAGAGTAGACACCAACTTCATAAATATTCGACGATTCATCCAGATAATGCGATTTATCCGAATTGCTCGGATCTTTAAATTGGCTCGTCATTCCACTGGTCTGCAGGTTCTGGGTTATACCATGATAGAAAGCTCTCAAGAACTAAGTCTTCTAGCCCTGTTGTTAATGATGGGAGTTACATTGTTTGCGACCTTGGTGTATTACGCGGAAGAGCATGTTCCTGGAACAAAATTCAAAAGTATAATAGAAGGATTTTGGTGGGCTACTGTATCCATGACAACAGTAGGATACGGTGATATGAATCCAGAGACAACAATTGGCAAAATCATTGGTAGTTGTTGTTGTGTATGCGGGATATTGTTCATTGCTTTGCCTATTCCTACTATTGTTGGAAATTTCTCGAAGTATTACAGTGAGCATCAAAACAAACAAAAGATCAAAAAGTACAAAATGGACAGGACAAGAAAAGTTTCACATTTTCGATCATGGACATCCGCAATTAGGCCATCGATGGACGATGTATAGTAAATGTTTAAAATATGGTGACGAGAAAAATTGAAAAAATCATGAGTGATTTTAGATCAGAAAATTTAGTGTAGTGTTGGAATATATGAACGTTGTCGCTTCTGAAATCAATAACTCTGTGTTACTGAGAAAGATTTTCTTGTCCATTATTTTAGAGATACGAATTTATGACAATTCTAAGGGGAAATCAGAATATGTCATTATTTCTTAAACTTAGAATTTGAGACCTTGTTTTGGCCAATCGGACAAAAGATCGTTGTTCCATGGCGCATGGAGGTGCAAAAGTGTTTGTATGAAAAACAGCACTTTCTTTGTCCTCCAAAAATTGTCAAATTCACGCAGACTCGAAAGAAAGGGTTTTAGCTTTGTATTGCCATTTCTTCTACATTTTTTCTCAATTTTATTGTTTTATTGTTTTATTTGTTGTTATTTGTTGTTATTTATTGTCTATTGTTTTATTGTTATGTTATTGTTTTATCAGTAAAATATAGATTAATCTTTCGTAGAAAAAATCTATCAAAGCCATCGAAACCTTCCTTGCAATTGCTGTAATTACCTGACTTTGACAGTTCGAAGAACAAAAAAGTGCTTTTTGTGAAGCAATCATTTTCTTGACTTTCATGCGCCATAAATCAGTAGTCACTTTTCAGATTTGCTAAAACAAAATCTCAAAATCTAAGTTAAAGGTCATCATATGCAGCTGTATCAAGAACAGGATGATGGAACGTAAAGCTCCCTCGCAGCTGCCACACAAATGGGGCACAGTTTATCGGAAACCCTCTATATCGCGATGGAGGGGAATGAAATTCAGAGGATTGAAGCAAAGTTCTAGATACTGCTTCTAAAAGCGCCATTAAACATATAATATTTGTTCTTGTCATAAAAAATCTCTGCATCAATAAAAACAATGTCTGTATCAATAATCAAGTTTCTTTACACTATTGGGTAAGCAAAAAAAATTAAAGACCTTTGAAAGCGTGTAGCTGGCTACTTTTTCATCAGAATCTTTTAAATTGTTTGTTATTGTGTGGGTAACATGCCAACTTAGATATCACAATTTAGTTGGCGAAAATCGGTCATCTTGTTCTCGAGTTACGGTTACCTAGATCAAATTACTTTTTTCAGGAATTTGCACAACAGTCCTAAAATCAGTGATCAAATTTTTACATGATTCTGCCTATGGATACAGAAAACTAGCTGAAATTTCCAAGCGTAAAAATTAATAGAACAGGCGCTGTATCCACACAAGGGCTTGCCTTTTGCAACTTAATTAGCTTGAATGCGTTTAATTTTCATCGCTGAAGAACTTAATTGTTAACAAATCTGATCCAACAGTTCAGGTCTGTTTTAAAAGAGTCCGGGATGAAACACTTTTATAAAAGTGCTTGTAACGTGAGAACAATATGACAGAATCTTGCCCAACTAAATTTTATTTCCTAAGAAATGTTAGCCACACAAGAACAACCAGTTATATGAAATCTAATGAATATGAAACGAAATACAGGCTTGCGAAAGTTGAAGTGCTTTTGCTCACATACTGCACAGCCAGCAAGCTTTGCTTCGTCCGTTAACAACCTTTGTAAGCTTCTATCATCAGCCAAGCAAATACCTTAAGTTAAAAACTTTATGTCTTACAAGCGAAATGGTGTAAAATGATTTTGAAGGTTGTAAAATAGAAATATTCAGCTCAAAGCTATTTATACGAAAATCAAAGCAATCGAGTCAGGAAAACGGGGGGCATCTATCAAGCAATATTTTGGCGAAAAACTACTCTTTAATGGAAAGAAATCTTTTTATTCATAAAAGTTTTGTTATACAGAAGAAAAATAGAACTAGTTCAGAAATTTAGCTTGTTAAAATCGGTCAATTCTTTCTACATTTTCTTCCGATTTTATGATTTCGATTTTCTTTCGATTGAAAAGGAATCGTCTTTAACAGAATTCTCTGCTTCCAAACAATGAAATTATATGAATTTTCCCTTGAGGATAAAAACAAAAAATGAATAGTTTTCCATTTTGTCCTCAAACACAATGTATGTCTTGTTTCGATGTATGGTAAAAAACAATGTGTTTGTGACGGTTTAGAATTTCATACGTTCATTAATTAATCTAACTTGAGGCCTTTTATAAGCATCACCATGGGTACTGGGAAACGTGGAATGTGTTTTATGGGGTTATATATTGTTGTAAAGCATCAGAAACATTAGACCTACCTTTTTGCATCATCTTTGTATCGCTAATATCTTCTGTCTTTTCAATTTTGGATGTTCAGAAGGCTGCTTGTCCCAAGTAGACTTCATTTGCAAAACACCATATTGAAATTGGTTGTTGTGTTGTTCAACAGGTTCTTGTGTTGTTCAACCTCCTTCACAGGGAAGAGAAGCACGTTTCCCTTTGAAGGAGGTTGAACAACACAACAACCTGTTGAACAACACAACAACCTATTTCAATATGGCACCTTTGCAGATGAAATCGATTAGGGACAAGCAGCCTTGTGGACATTCAAAATTGAGACTACAGAAGATATCATCGACACAAAGATAATGCACAAAGGTAGGCCTAATGGTTCTGATGCTATACAAAAATATGTAACCCCATATAACACATTCCACGTTTCCCGATACCCATGGCATCACGAGAAACGAAATTCTAAGCAAATCACATTCAACTGAAAGAATTTCATGTTTAAGTTAGTTATCCCCATCGTGACAAAGTTTTGAAGAAACAAATTCGCGAAGTAAATTGCAACAACAAAACTAGACAAATGCCCCACGTTTCTCGTAAAAAATTTATATATCACCATCTGTTTAAAATAGATCTGTAAAACCATCAGATAAAATAATTTTAAAATCACCTCGTAATAGTAAAAATCAATTCCAGTGCGTTCATCTTTGACCTTCGCAATCTTTGTGATTTTTGAAAAATTCTGTCGCCTGAATAAAATTAAAGAGCTTCATTAGAATTGTTATGAAATGAAAAAGAATTGAAAAACATCAGCACAACAAATCAGACACGAAGGGACGCCGTCATAAATGATAAAACGAAAAAAAACTACAGCAATAAAAATGCCGGGAAGTAAAGAGCTTTAATGGATAAACAGTTGCGGATTAACTTGATGGATGATAAGTAGAGACTGAGGGGAATTTTGCCAATTCTGCCAGCCTTAGTACCTGTCAGCAATCCGGGGAATCCTATATATTTCAGTTCATTTTCATTGGTTTAGGCTGAATGACAATAGAGCTATTCTACAAGCAAGTCTGGATCGACTGAAATTTTCAAACATTTTTATACGAAATGTTAGATTGAGTGGCGTCTTATCAGAGCTTCTATTACTTCGTTCGTGCACATTCGAAAAGGCTACGAAATGTACAACATATCGTTTGATCATATTCTCTTGTAGAAGAGCTAAAATGCCTAGTGCTACCTTCCTCTCTTTTTCATTTTTGCAAAGGAGAAAATAAAGCATAAATTTGTCAAAAAAGTCGACTTCATACAAGGACCATAAGTTGATAACAACGTTTCGAGATGAAGTCTTCATCAAGCCCATTGAGCCTGATTAAGAGTTTAATTAAGCGCAAAACATTGTTATTAACTTCTATTAATTAAAATGGTCTTCGTACAAAGTCGAATCTTTTAACAAAATTTATTCTTTTATTGATACAATCAACATACAACACTCTCAACAACTTTGTTTTCTATTGATAAAATACGGCATTGCTATGCAAAATTCCTATTGAAATCCACTGAAATATTTCCAGAATTAATCCCAAAACAAGATGGTGTTGAGTTTTAATGGTTTATTACATCATGATCATACCATCTGGATAAAAAGTTCCAAGTATACATACCACCATGTCTTCTGGCTTATGACAAACTCTTGAATGCCCAAGATCCATTTTTCAATGTAAGCAACTGGTCATGATATTTGATCAAACTGTCTCGATGTCCAACACTAATCATGGTTATTTCAAGTTGTTTGCAATATGTGTAGAAGCATTCTTCTTCTTCCTCTCCAAGTGCGCTTGTTGCTTCGTCAAGAACTGAAATGAAAAAAGGAGAAGATAGGAGTTACGTTAAAATCGAAAACTTTTGGACGATCAAACTTTCCGACAAAATTTTGTCCGAAAGTTTAATTGTCCAAAATCTGGTGATGTCCAAAAGTTTTTTCATCTGAAAATTTTAACTCGTTGAAAATAGAAAGCACAAAGGAGTATAACATTAAATCTTAATTAATCAATGTTTTGCCAGTAGTACTAAAGTACTTAGGTTTCTTGAATTTTTTTCTAAAAGTTTGGTTCCTTGAAGCGTTTCTGGATAATAGTTTACGTATGGCAGCACCTTTTAATTTGGTTTACAGTTGGTATCACCAGTGTTCAATCTAACGAAAATTACATTAAAATGTTCTTGTATAAGTGATGATCACCATTTACCTATTGTAAGTTGATATTTATGATAGTATCACAATTATTTTTAACATAAACATATATTTGGTATCATGCTTATCTTTGATGTCATGTTTGCCCTAAATTTTTTTTTGTCTGAAGTCCCCAAAAAAACGTCTGAATGTTTTTGTCCAAAGTTTTTCTACCAAAACTTTCTGTCCGAAAGTTTTTGACTTTAATATAGTAAAGCTTATGAGAGGTCCAACTAAAAGTGAAACTTTATGAAGAATCACTAAAATTTGATATCATATCATATTTTATTGTTAAATGTATTTGTGGAAATTGGAACATCATGTGGAAATGGCAATCTCATGAAAAACGAATGGCAAGCATGACAACAAAAAGAATCATGTTAGTGTGAAATTTTCACCATATCAATTTTCTATTTGTCCAGTTTAAAAGATTTGACAATTTGGCAGTCTAAGAGGATAAAATTATGATCAAGACTGTTTCATGTGACAGTCCAAGAGTATGAAGTGTTTCCAATTCCTATGTTCATTTCTCCACTTCACATTAAAATGTTAATCACTCACTTGCTAGTTTTGGTTTGTGATAGAAAATTCTTGCAAATGAAAGCCTCTGCATTTCTCCAGGAGATAAAACATTTTGCCATTCTGCTTCAAAATGTGTCTCAAGGCCATCAATTCTTTCAAGTAATGAAACCAAACCTACATCTTTTATGCATTGCAAAGCTTTGGCTCTTTGTTTTTCTTGCATTAATTCATCAACTGTCTTGCTGATTTGCAAAGGATATGTAACCTGAGGAATAAATTAAAAATGGTATTCAACACTCCAAGTGGCTGGGGCCTAGACTTTCTGCCAAAACAGTGATTTTGCTGGTTTTTGGTAGGCCGTATCACAAAGACGATTATCACTGTTTTCAAAATGAAAGCACTATTTTTCCAATGAATTCAAATATTTCACCAACTAACAAAACAAAACATCCATATTTTATGAGGCTGCAGAGATACTGATAGGTTTTGAAAAGTCACTTTGGAGCCAATTCACGCAACCCATCAAATTAAATGCAGAAAACAAGAGACACTTCCAACTACTTCAAGTTGCAAAATGAAGTAAGCATGATAGAAAATCACCCCATATGCATTGTATTAAACCATATTGTATGATGTGTGAATTAAATGCATTGTTAGTGTTTATGTTTGCGGTGGCAAACTTCTAAAACTGGGATACCTTTTAAATTGAGTATCAAGATTCTTGTCAGGAACAAGAATCATGGAGCAGCAATGCAAGATTTAGTTGACAGTATAACAAATGACAGCAAAAAAGTTTTTCATGGAAACTTTTCAAGATCTTTTGTCAAGTGTAATCAATCTGGAATGGGATCTAAACACTTTTTAGCTTGAATTTGTAATCTAAAAATATAGTTTCAGAGTTCAATTAGTAAATTCTAGCATACAAGTAGACCCCTATAGTTCTCTTCAATGATTTGTCTAGTAGCAGGTTACAAGTTTTCCCTACCTGTTGCACTATCTAATAATTAGTAATTTCCAAAACAAAATTAGGAAATTAAAAACATTAATCACCTGATCAATCAATGAACCACTTGTCAAGAAGCATTTCTGAGGCAAAAAGTAAATATTTCCAGGATCCACTGTAAGAAAGCAATCAACTTCTCCTGTATTAGGTTGCCAAATATTCCTCAAAATGCGTAGCAGAGAACTCTTTCCTGTACCTAGAATGATAATGGATTCAAGAGATTATCAAACTTAATTAAAGAAACTGTTAGCTCAGGATGATAGGAGATCCCATCAAAGCATTTGAATAATAATACGGTTTGCAGGATGGAGCTTGTGCAAATTAATATTACAATAATTCTTAAGAATTTTGAAGAATTCTCTAACATTATGATAAAAATTCTTGAGATATGTGAAGGACAGTAAATTTTTTCAAACAAGAATCCTCAATAAGCTAACAATGAACTTAAGAATTCTTGGGGATTAGGCAGGAAATCATGATGAAATATGTAAGGCCCGTACTATAGTCCTATAGATCAACATTGATATTTGCATCTCAATAACAACAATGGATTTGTCTCAGTATTGGAAATGTTGCAATTACTAAGGGTTTTCACCATATTTTAAACCATAAAACTGTCTTTTCTCAAATGATCATCATCACCATCCTCATCATTAAATTAAACACATGAATTAGAATGACATCTTATTGAATGTCATCATCTTATATCATAAACCTAAAAATATCTTAAGATTATACATGTACGGTAAACACCCACATATAAGAACCTACAATTTCGCAAGTCTGCCGGGGCTCCTGTATGATGACTAAAATGGATTCGTTCTTATGAAACTGGGCTTAATTTGGTAATTAAGCCTGCAGGTTTCAACCGATTAGGTTCTTACATTTGAGTATTTGTTATATTAGTACCTGTAGCACCCATCACTAAAATGCTCTTTTGTGTCATGACTGTCAGGTTGAGATTTTCAACAAGACATATGCTTGATCCCAATGCTGAATAACTCAAACCCTTCAAATCAAAGAAGACTGACTGTCCTGTGGAGTGCTCTTGTTCTTCAGTTGCCTTCACAAAATCCTCATTTTTTCGTTTGCATTCTTCATTGTATTTTTTCAAAGCCTCGTACAGTTCACCAATACGATGAGTGTAACCAGCAATGTCAGTGACTTTTCCTGTAAGATCCATAAGTGTACTGAAGCAGTTGATTAGATACATTGAAACAAAAGCATTTTGGCTGATCAAGGCACTGAGTTGGACTGATGTTTTGTCATCATACAGACCAGCGAATATTGGGATGGCAATCACAAAATAACTAAGAATGGAACCAAGGTAGTCAAATAGATTGACACTAAGATTCAACCAAAATTCATAATTCACAATTGTTTGTTGAATGCCTAAAAGTTGTTGCAGTGTTGCATCTGACTTTGTCTTCTCGGTTTGGGAGCCTTGCAAAAATACAACTGACTCTGAGTTTGTTCTGATGTTGACATGTTTGAATCGGAAGTCTCCTTCATTTCTCTCCTGTTTGACAACCAGACCAACGATTGGAGACATAATGATGCGATTAATTATAGATCCAACAACGAAGTAGATGTAAATACTTAGTGGACCAAAATATCCTGTATTGGCAAAACACTGATAGGAATAGTATGCAATAGTAAGGGGTGAGATGAGTAACTTGGGGCTGATTTCACTGAGTTGATTGCTGAATTTGTCAACATCCTGTGTTATTCTCTGGTCTGCATTGTCAATACTTTCAACTGACGTATTGACATGATAAAAAGTCTCTTGGGTAAAATATCTTTGATGCAGCCTTGTGGTAAGCAGATCTCTCCATTGCACATACAGTATGCCAGCAATAAATTTCACAGCACTGTTTGCAAGGGCAATACCAACGATAAAGTAGAGAGCTTGAAAGATGAGTGGTTTGAAAGCATTGCTATCTTTAGCTCCAAGAACTTTGAAAAATCTGCTTGGGATTAATCCAACATTGTAAACGATATATTGCTGAAGCAATGAAGCTACAAGCAAAAGAGCAAACAGCAAAGTTGATCGGCATGCGAGTTTTGGGAAGATGATTTTTGAACAGCAATAAAATCTATTGATAAACAACAGGCCTAAGCTGTACTTCTGTGTTTTGGTTTTTATTTCTCGTGCTGCTTGCGAGCCATTATTTTGATCTTTATTGCCAACATCTTCTTGAAGTTCTTCTTCATGCACAAAAGCTTTCTTTTCTGTTCCTTTCTCCGCAGACATATTTATTTCGACACTTTCTAAAACATTAAACAACGTCTTCTTTTTGTGATCTTTGGCCTGCAACATCATGTGCTTTGGGAAGCATCTTGCAGTAGCCTCTTTTCCATTTGACTTTTCAAATTTGACTCAAGAAAGGGACTGGAACTAGAAATTACATTTATGGCGGGAAAGAGTCAACCAAATTTTTGTCAACAGAACCTCAGGCTTTTCTTTGCACATTGGAAAATTCTTCAAAATGCACCAAAATATCATTCTATCCAGATTTTTGTAGACTTCGTTTACATGATACTACACAGGGTAATATGATACCGGCGCGATTCAAAAACGGTGAAAATGTGACGGTAGCAAAATTTGAGCTAGAGTGTTTTTAAAATGTGCTGGTATCGTGTCAACTAAAAGGTCTATTCATTGTAGCTTGTAGGGGAGCAGTAGAATTTTAGACTGGCATGCAAGAATTCCCTCATATTTTCAAAGATATGATTGAACAGAGTTGATCGATTTCCAACGAACAACTGTTGAGAAAACATATCCTTGAAACAACAAATTCCAATTTCAGATCACTAGCTGAATAGGTTCAATAAGTCACTCTCATAACATTTATAAATTGCGGTTGGGAAAAGGTTTGAATAGACTTTTTAGCCATCCACAAAAACGTGTCCAGAACAACCGATTCGGAACGTGTCAAGGATTTACAAACGCAAAAAATTCATATCACTTTTTTATGAAGCTTTTCAAACCGATTCAAGTATGTGATCTTAGATAGCCGAACAATCTATTTGAACTTTCGTCACAAAAGGGCACTCCCTGATGTAAATTTGCATTTGGAATTTTTACTGTAAAGATCAATAGACCATTTAACCATCCTACCAAAGAGCCTGGATCGAGCGATATTTTATACATTTTTCTGTGAGAGGTTCGATTTTGTCGCGTTAGAGCTTCTATTAATATTGTGCACATTCGAAAATTCTTCAAAATGCATCATAACATCGTTCGATTCAGATTCTCTTTTAGAATAGCTGAAAGGTTCTATAGCTTCATTTCTCCAGCCTAGGCTATGCAGCACGTGATAAACGAGTGTAACTTAATTCGTAGATTCCATGATATAACTCATTTCTCTCACTTACGTATAACTATCACTAAATATTCTTACTAAAACAAATGAATGTATTGATATTCACAATTTGACTTCATTGAAATCATCATTAAACCAAATATGGTCAAAATAAAGCCAAACCCAGTCAAGAAAATGCAGTTCCTAGGCTTCAAAATAGACTTCATCTGTGAAGGGTTCTGCATGGCAGAATTTAGACATCTTTATCTATCTTCAAAAGAACAGCAGTCCTAAATAAAGTTCTGGAACTTAATCATGGGGATTCACTGATAAGTTCTATGGATTTCATAGAATGTCCAACAAACCGTAAAATCTTCCGACAAGAAAACACCTAGATGACTGATTGAAGGGCACATCGATGACCGAAACGTAAAACTTTCAGAGGGTTATCATCTTCTAATTGTTAGCAATGTTGGGAAAATCATTTGTTCACTTCTTTTGACTTAGTGAAATTCACAATAAGGAGTTCTTCTAAAATGCAATGCAAATTGCAACGTATTGAAAGTGGATTTGAAGCTATTAGCAAATATACGTGAATTTGAATTTTGGAGGAACTTTACTATTTTATCAGACTCCAATCATCTCCACCGATAAATGATAATCTAAATGATCAAATTTCATCGAAAATTAAAAGTCGGAAAGTTTTCATGCACATCTTGGAGATATACTTCAACGTGCCAACAGTTCAGGAACCAGTCCTTTCCTACTTCAGCTTCACCTTGGCCAGTAACCGTTTTTCCCTGGAGCACAACTTCGAGTTCACCACTCTATGCAAAGTGTCTCTTCGACTTGAGGGAGTGATATCCTTCCCGTTATGCTTTTCAAACTGCAACTTTTGATAGATCATCAAACTGTAGTGCTTCTCCTTGATGCTACCTTGTATCGTCCTAGAAAAAAATGTAATCCTGATAATGCATCTTTCGACATTCTTTCTTCTTTTAAATTTGTGCTTATCTCATATCTTTTGCCAAAACTTTTGCTTATTAAATATTTTACGACTTTCTTCTTCTGCATAAACTTTTGGAAAATATCTTTCCGCTTTGCTGTCAGCATCAATAGGATGAACGCCAAGTTAAACTTGCAGAGAATAACTTTATTTCATTTCTCGACTTGAAGTAGCCAAAAATTCCCGGTTCGTAAGTTCATAGGCTTGTAATTTTGTCCTCCTAACTGCTTCTAAAGCTTACAATCAACATTCAGGACATAACGTAAACTGACGTAGCTCAACAAGAATGAATCATTTGGCTAGTAGTGGACTTCAAAGTGGCTATCTTATTTCAATCATAAGGGACACACAAAAAAGCTTCGTTCAGCTATCGAATCAACGAAAGCAACAAGAAAATTGGAGAAGCAAGTACACAGGAAGAGTCTTCTGTTTCAGCTTTAGAAATACTGGGTGAGTATAAAAGAGAATCCCAATTTGAAAGAGAACGTAACGTATCGCGCAGTTGTCACAGTATGCAGAAAGTTAGGGAAAATTGGTTATAATTTAGGCCTAATCCCTCATATTTTTGGAACAGAGTGACTGATTGTAGTCAAGTAAATCCTAAAATCAATTTGAATATATCCATTATTGAATAATCTACTTGCTAATATCATTGCCTGGATATCTTAGGAGCCGTAGTCTTTTTCAAAAGGGAACTGTTCTTTACTCACTAGGTAGTATGAAAAGCAAATGAACTTACCACTATTAGTGGATCTTCTTCGTAGATATTATGAGGCATCAAATTCTGACTTTCATGTTGGTAATTTTGATCATCAAGATACGGTGTTGCTATTTTCACTCTTTTAACTCTACTCCCATCATCATATGCTGTTTCACCTTCCATGTATGGTGATTCATTTACTATAAAAGGTCTCCTACTTTCCAAATACAATGGCGTAGGTTTTTGCTTGTTACTTACATTAATTCTCCAAGCAGTTGTAGGCCATGTTTGTTGCCTTTGCTGTGGCCTAGTTGGTCTTGTTGGCATTCGTTGTAGTTGGGGAATGATTTTTTGATTTTGTGAATAATGTTTTGGTTTTCTTTTATTCTTTAGTTTCTTTTTAAATTGTTTCTTTTTCCTTTTTTCTTTTCGTGGCATAATTCCCATTCCTAACTTTCTTGAGTTGGTTGCAGTTTTTACATCTGGAAGAGAACATAATTCAATCAGGGTTTAAAAGTACAGGGTGAGTACAAAGAAGTCTACGCGTTTGGCGGGCTATGGAATAAAAAGTATGTGGCAGATGTTCAAAACTAAAATGTTAATCTTTCAGTTGAAGGCTAACTTAGATGAGAAAATCTCGTTTGGTAAAATCACACTTCATTTACACCAAGTAATTAGGAAAATGCTGGCAAGAGGCATGTTTGGGAACGGGAATTCTGCATTCCATTCTGGTCAAAAATTTACCTGGTATTGAAATTGATATTCTATTTTGAAAGTGATAATAACAGTGAATTCAAACTTTAATGTGACATAAATCATGGACCAGAATGGAACATGGAACTCTCGATTTCCACACAAACCCTTTATAGACGTTTTTCTTATTTTTGGTCTTAAAGATGTGTGATTTTACCAAATAAAATTTTCTCATATAAGTTAGCCTTTGACTGAAACATTAACAGTTTAGTTTTGAATATCGGTCACATACTTTTCATTCCATAACCCGACAAACGCGTAAATTGTTTTCTGACTCAGCTGGTATAGTTAACGAAAAAACATGACTAAGTAATGAAATGTAATTAAATGAATTCTTTACACCATTGTTCATTGATACGAATGACCACAACTTCTTACATATCGCACGAAGTATTAATAGACCTTTCGGTAATTTAGCAAAACAGTCTGTAACGACCTAAGTTTTCTTGGTAACTTCTAAATCGAATGAAGACAATCTAAGTCGAAGAAAATTTAATGAGCCTTCCTAGTCATATTCCACAGCCTATTTCTCAATAGCTGCAAGGTGTATGGCTTGAAATCTCTGGAAAATCTCTGAATACTGGAAAAACTAATAAAATACACAGAACTTTTTGTTTTGCTAATTGATATGAAAAGAGCTGTATCTTTAGAGGCAGCAAAAATTTACAAATTCACAGGTCAATGTAAATGACATGAAGCAGGAGAGGTTGAAAGTTGAAGGTCAGGACAACGTTCATAGGACAACGGTTAAGGGTCACCAAATAGAATCATTTGATTGAATACGAAGATAGCATGGCAACAAGCGACGGGACAAGCTGAAGACAAACGATGGGTAAAAGGATCAATCGTTTAATCTTCATGGAAACGGGAAGATAGAAATAAGGTGCTGGTACCTCCTTGCATCATTTTCTCCAGCATCGATGGCATCTGTGGCAATGTTGCATATGTTACTGATAGAACATGATGTGCGCTTGGGCTTGATGCTAAAATCTTTTGTTGTGTGGCATCAAACATTGGTTTCTTTCCTACTCCAATGCAAAATAATTTTATTCCTGCAAAACATAAAAGTGAATTGTTAACAGTCTTGCATAGAGAAAAATTCAAGAGCTTTCATATTGAAATTATGTTTGTCTGAGATCCTTTGTTGGTAAAGTTACACCATAACTCAAATAAAATCTGTGTGAAATCTTACAGCAAGAATAAAATTGCAAAGTTAAAAATTATCTTGGTAGTGGACTTCATGACAATCACATTCTTCGTGACGATGGACATCAAGGTTTGATCAAAATTATTGGTTGATTGATTAAACTAGGAATTTTAAACACGCTGTTTGTTCAAAAATACAAATCTGAATTCAGACTGAATGCTTGATCGAAATTATTGGTTGATTGATTAAACTAGGAATTTTAAATGAACTGTTTGTTCAAAATCTGAATTCAGACCTCTTGATATCTGAAAAGCTACGTATGTTTACTGAGCGCGTAGATACATCTCCTACTACCGAGGCACTATTCAAGGCTGCTAAGAGAAACCAATTACAACAACAAAGGATCGCTTCTTTAATAATGAAACGACAAAAAGGTTTCCTTTAAATGACCTTTAAATAATGCAGTTCTTGCCAACCAAATTGCAAGCTTTTCGACTTTAATCTTAGGATCAAGAAACGACCGATTGTTGATCAAAATGCATCAAATATTCACAAATATTCAATGATTCAATATTGAATATTCAAATATAGAATAATATTTGGCTTGATAACGGGCTATGCTCAAAACGTCGCTTTCAATTCGCATCAAAGTGCTTATATTTACATTAGGTACTTCTAATACTTCTAAATATTCACAGCGTTGAAGAAATAATATTAGTTGCAAAACGAATAGCATTACTCGAATGAATTATACAAATTAATCACCTCTCATTTTTAGATATCCAACAAATTGCTATACTGACTAGTACTACTGTTATGAAAGACACTTTCAAGTAACTGTGATTAGATACTAAATGGATGTAGTTATTTTCGGTTGAATGAAATGAATACGAAAATAATACAAATTAATCACCTCTCATTTTTAGATATCCAACCATATGCCTCACTCTTTCAGTTATTTCATTTTCGCCTCCAATTATCATGACCAAAACTTCCTTTAAAAATTGTCTTTTTCCCAATCCAGTGTCAAATAATTTGTCAGCAGCAAATTCTAGCGCCTTTGTTAAGTTTCCTTTGTTCCCATTATATCTAAATGCAAGAGAATTTTGCAAGAAAATTAGCAAGATTTGAAATGCTACCTATTAAAAGTGTCGCAACTAGATGACAACATGCCTTGCTGATCGGGAGGGGGGGGGAGGGAGGACTTCACTGTGATTGTGATTCGACCTGAACCGACCCTTTGGAATGATTATCAGGAAGTCTCTTAACCATGGGTATCCATTTTGTCGATTTGAAAATGCAAGGTCTATTCAAATTTCTTCAGTTATAATCAATATTCTGAAAAAACCTACCCATATGTAGGAAATTTCAGATGAAAAAACCCATCCATATGAGCTGTATGTCCAGATCACTTAAGAATCAAGTACCCCCCCCCCCCCTTGGTTGCTTATATGCACCGTTTCACTCTAAAAAGCAATCCTAAGTAACTGAGAAATTTTTCAGCTCCACCTTGCACAATTTACACAACACAATGTTATATTATATGCAAAAGAAGGCCCAGGAAATTCGAGTAGTAAATAAGCTTTCACAGTTTTCTGTTATCTAAGAATCAAACGAGTATGATATTTCAATACTTTCGTTCTTCGTAGAAACGGTTGGAGCAAATTTACTTCATCGAAGTAATTTTCAAATGTAAAAAGAATAAGCTAGAATTGGAGAGGAATCAGAAAAAATCTTACAAGTATCAATCAAGTAAAGGAAATAATTCTTACAATTGACAAATTCAATTTTACACAGAAAGACTGATAGAGTGAAGACAGAGTGAAGACCGATAAGAGTTAAAGCGGCAAACTCACTGGATATCCTCAATGGCATCTTTGATACTTTTTTCATCTTGTTTTTCGTCAAAACTTAAATCCAGCGTCGGTTTATCTCCGAATGAAATCAGTCCTAATTTGTGTTGCTTGGGAGACGCATGCAGAGCAGTAAATTGCAAAAGTGAATTCTTAACCTTGTCAAAAATTGAAGAGTTTTCCACATTTGAAGATGCATCGATGACAAATGCAATTCTTTCATCTGAAAAATAAGATATCAATCAATCATTCAATCAATGAACCAGTCACTCTATTAATCAATCAATCAATCAATCAATCAACCAATCAATCAATCAATCAATCAATCAATCAATCAATCAATCATTCATTCAATAATTCAGTCAATCACTTGATGAAATATTCTAAAAGTCTGGCAAGAAGTTCAACAATGAAACGCTTGCGTTATGGATTTTTTTTACCATCCTTCGTACTTTCTCGTGATAAATCAACCAATCAATCAAGCGAACTTCTTCGACGCAATCGAAGAAATTCTTCGAGGAACAAAGGATTATGGTAGAAAACTTTCTGGCTCTATCTAGACTTGTTAACTTGAGTCTCTTATTTCCCCACATTCTTGATTTGTTGATGTCACCAAAAGACTTGCTATAGTCATCTAGGATTTACAAATCAAAGAACGCAGGAACTCAAGGTAATAAGTCTAAATTCTATCCTTGTCATGCGTTTTGGCTGGACGCGGTCGCCATACATCTGATGCAAATCAAAATTCTTTGGTCGCATTACCTGCTGGATTGACTGAAACTTTGTCGTCATCAACAATATCACTGTTCCAAACAGAAGTCCCTTTTCCTGTCTTATTTGAAACCGAATTCTCAAAACTCTTTGCTACGACTTCCATTTGATTCGGAATCTCCCAGCGACGATTTCCGTCTTCAACTTCAATAGATTTTGGATCCTCTCCAAAAACTCCTTTACTTTCTTTACTAAAGAATCCTTTATCGACTTCAGAATCTTGGGTTCCATCTTTCGAAATCACAGGAACAATAACAAGATGGCTGCCATCTGAATCAGTTGGGCCTAGCATGTGTCTCTTTGTAGAATTGGCATGTTGTAGACTTTTATTTTTGCTTCTCCTGAAGCTCTTTTTTGCATCGAGTACCTTATTTTTATAGTTCATTAATGTACTTCCTGGGACAACAACAAGATGTGTCATGTCTTGTTTTAGATTCGAACGATCAAAACTTTGGACATCTTCATTGGATTGCTGAGGAACCAATGTTTCTAAAGTGTTTCTAGAATTTAGCATCCCTGGTTTTGTGCTCTTCCCAATAATCTTTGAAGAATCCTTGTTTGGATTTCTAATCATAGATTGAATCGTATGATCGTTGGATTGCAGATTAGAGTAAACAACTCCCTGAGATTTCTTTGGATTACTTATCCTCTCCCTGAAGTGTGATTTCATTAATCTTACTTTCGCCCTCTTAGCAGTGGTTGCTTTTGTGGGGCCATAGTCAGCCAGACTATCTCGAAGATCTTTCATCGTTACGCTGGATCCAAGGTTCTTTTCATGGGTTCCAGAGCCTCGATTATGATACCTCATAAATCCATAGCTTTGATACCCCTGGGATTTAGTGTATCCTGCTAATTCATTCGAATCAAATCCCCAATTTTTACGAAATGAATTCTTAAACTCTGCACTTGTTGGTACCGTTTTCGATGCAAACCATTTCTGGTCTTCAAGTCTTCGATGATCGCTCCTTGAGTCCAATCCTTTTCGTTCCGCTTTTTCAACCCTGCTATCGGATTCCTGTAACGTTGCTGTGGTCGGTGAGTTATAACTGTCCAATGTATTCGATAGTTCGTCTGATTGACTGTGGTTCTCTGCTGATGGAAGAAATTCCTCTTTGGGTAACATATGGCGTAGAGGGCTTGAATTATTTGTTTTGTCTACTTCAAATTCTGAAGGAGCATTACTGTTCTTTGCATCCTCTGAAATTGATGATCGATTCTGTATTAGGTCTCGAGAAGCAGCATTTTCTTTAGTGTCTGCTAATTTTTTATGCAATGGCCTTTTAGGGGCTGTGTGTTTCTTACTTGAGTCAATTTCTTTAATTTTGTACATTGTTGAAATCGGTTTCTTAACTGCAGTCGTTTTTAATTGCTCAAAAAGTTGAAATTCATCATCATCATCATCATTATTTGCAGTTTCTTTACTCTTCATGGACTTTTTCTTCCCTACATGATTCCCCGGAAATAGCTGATCAGATATAAGGACTTCATATGGATTAGGTCCTTTTCCAGGGGGTGGTGGCTTGAAGTAACTGGGAGGTAACGGTGCTGCAGCATCTGGGATAGGAACATTGTATTCCGGAAATCCAGTGTTTGTTACTTGTCCGGGTTTGTTCGGCGGTGCAACGGGAGGTGGTCCTCCTTTAGCCGGAACAGTTGGTGATGTGGATGCAGAGCCAGCAGGGCCACTTCCACCGGGCGTAGACGAGGCCGGTCCAGCTTGAGATCCAGGGTTAGGGGCCTTTGCGATATCCGGGGGGTTTACTCCGTTTCCAACCAAATTGAACGATGATGATTTTTCTTTATTCGATAAGGTAGACGCTAAAACATTCGTTGATGACCCAGCAGGCGATGCCCCCGTCGGTGTCAAATATTGCGATCCTTGTGCAGCATGTGCTTGTCCTTCATTCTGAGGAGGAGGAACTGCAGGTTTAGGGGCACCACCAAACGGTGGCTTAGTAGGTGGAGGGCTTCCCATTGAAGATGGTGTTAGTGAAATACCTGCTGACCCACTCTTTTCTCCATCTGGCTTGTTGTTCATAAGTGCTGCTTTCAATCTCTCTGCTAATGCAGGGTCATGTCCTTCTTTAGCTTCAGATGTAAGGGCTTGAAACATTTCTGGGGTGAAGCCTGCCCCCGATTTTTCCCCTGATGCAATGGCATCAATCATTGATTGTAAATATGTTCCTGATTCCGGCTTTTCTTGAACATGCATTGTTTCTTTCCAAATTGGTACAACACCCTCTCTTGATTCTCCTTCACTTGTATTTGTAGGCTTTTTCTCAAGATTCGGGAGGTTCTGTGATGGTGATTCAGATCTGTTTCCTGGTGTTGATTCTGCAAAGGGCTTTTTATTTACTTCTACATTAAGTTTTCCAGAAGTATCATTTGTTCCAAAACTAATTACTCTTCCTTCATTTGGATCACCCTTGCCCCCCGCTTTATCTGATTTCTCTCCAGATGAATCTCCCTTCCCCCCAGCTTGATCTCCCTTCCCAGCAGCCATATCAACTTTTCCTGATATTTTGCCAGCGTTCATCATCTGCGCCATCATTTGAAGCATGTCCATCATTTTTGGGTTAGTCTGTTCCATTTGTTTCGATTCATCGTTCGATTGTTCTCCTCCATTTGATGCAACTTTATTTTGCAAAAATTGAAGCATTTTCGCTGGAAATAAAGAATCTGAGAGCTCTTGAATCGTTGAATAATCAGGAGAATCTTGCTTCGCGAAACGATGCTCTTGGGGTGGCCTAATATTGTTCTGAGAAAAGGAATTCAAGGCACCAGGAAACCCGGGGGGAACCATGATATAATAAGGCTCACAATCATGATGATGATTATTATTAGCATCATAGTCATCTTCGATGTATTGGCTTTTTCTCGGATAATAATCACGCTTATATGGATATACAGGTCCCTTAAAAGGAAATACACGACCCTTATATGCATAAAAAGGCTCCTTATATGGTACAATATCATTGTTTCTTGCACCAATCACATCACGTTCAATTAGTATTCTTGATCTGAAATCTTCAGGCTGATCGAAACGTTCATGTGTATCGAACGAGGGTGAGATGAAATGTTCTCTTATTCCTTGGTTTCGTATGAAATTATTCACCATTCTGTTTTCGGATTCATCTAATTTTCCATGGTGGTCTGAAATGAGATCCACTTCACTGCCTTTTTCGTTGGTGTCTGGAAATATTTCGTGTCTTGATCCGTGAGAATCTTCGTTTTCGTGTGCATGCAATCCTCGAATGTCATCAAATCCTTGAGGACTCGCTAATTTATCAATCAAAGTGTGTGTTTCTGCATCTTGGTGCTCCCCTTCGTTATGATCGTCCCCTTCATCTCTTAATTCGGCATTTTCAGATTCATGATCTCCGTACCCTTCATCGGGGTGGCCCACATCTCGTCCCTCATCTGGCCTATCATGACTCATGCCATGATCACCTTCTCTCACAAAAGAGCCTTCAGTGTTCCCAGGTATGTCAGCTCCCCCTTCATTATCCGCGATACTATGTCTTCCATTACCCTGTTGGTGACCCCCTTCACCTTCATCGTGGCCCCAAATATGGTCACTTAGTTCATTAAGATTTTGTCCAAAGACGCCTCCAAATTCATTTCCCAAATGCCCCTCTTTTCCATTTTGGAATCCGTGTTCAAATGATGCAATACCATGCCCCGACATTGCACCACCAGCGTTATGACCACCCTCACTCCCACTGTGGCCACCGCCTCCATGATGAAATCCTCCACCACCCCCACCATGACCAAAACCATGATCAAATCCATGATTGAGTCCTTCTATTTCTTCATTATGCCCACCACCATGTCCATCTGAACCACCAAAGCCAAATCCACCATTGAAACCAACTCCATGACTGCTTCCATGGCCAATGCCTCCACCTCCATGCCCACCACTTTCTCCGTGCCCACCACCACCATCACCTCCATGCCCGAACCCATGGCCACCAAAAACTCCTTCAAATCCATGACCTCCTTCAATTCCTCCATCATGACCAAACATACTGCCAAAGCCACCACCTTCAGATCCATGGCCACCACCTTCACCATGGCCTACACCCTCACCATGGCCACCAAAGAAATTCGATCCATGTCCATGGCCAAATCCTTCGCCTCCACCTCCTCCACCATGCCCAAAGCCACCTCCAAAGTCATGTCCGTGGCCACCTGATTCATGTCCCTCATCATGGCCACCATGCAGACCATGTCCACCGAAAGCATTCCCTAGCCCATGCCCTAAAAATCCTTCACCATGTCCCTCACTACCACCATGTCCTCCACCACCATCTCCATAGCCTGAATCTCCATGCCCTCCATAACCGAATGATCTTTGTCCAAAACCTCCAAAAGCATCTGTTCCCGGTCCATGACCCATCTGTCCCTCATCTCCACCATGGCTCCCTTCATCATCATGACCTCCACCGCCACCATGCCCCCCAAAACCATGGCCTTCAAAATGATGCCCACCAAATCCATGACCAAAGCTAGAACCAAAACCACCACCTCCAATTCCATGACCCCCATGGCCACCTCCATCTCCATGCGATCCACCACCAAAACCTTCCCCACCATGACCTCCCTCTCTACCAAAAATCCCCCCACCGTGACCTCCCTCTCCACCATGCCCCCCACCATGACCCCCTTCTCCTCCATGTTCTGAATCACCAATCCCATTTTCAAAGCCATGATATTGATTTCCCCATACATTTCCATGATCCTCATGCCCAAAAAATTCTGGCTCATGATTAGAAGATTGGGGAGAGTAGCCTCCTTCACCTCCATGATGGTTCGCATACCATGGTTCAACATGATGAGTCAACGCAGCATGTGGTCCAAAATCACGCTCCTCATGTTCTGGATGCTTGAAGTGTCCTTCTCCATGTTCACCCAAGCCTCCTCTACCCTCGTCCCCAAGCTCGCCACCACCATCTCCTCCTCTTCCCCCCTCACCACCTCCCCCATGACCATGACCCCCAAAAAACATGTTCTCATGTACACCAGATTGCTCAAATGAACCAGTTTCTCTAAAAGTGGGATCTGTATGCAGAGCATCTAGAAAGTCATGTGAAAAGACTCCTCTGTCGTGTCCTGCATGCCCCATAGCGACCACATTTTCAGCACCTGGATTATAAGTTGACATCTTGATGTGACCGTTTTCGCCAACGTTATATATTGCTGGATTTCCTAAGGCATCAGTTCCGAATATCTCAGGAGGACGTGAATGGTCATGTGACAAAGCATCGTGCAAATCTTCAGGGTGATTATGATGATGATTATGCATTGGCACGTGATCCTCCATTGCGTCATGACGATGCTCTTCTGCATCGGTAAAGCCATGCTCTCCAATTCCACCATGCATATGCTGATCCTCCACCACACGCGCAGCTTCCGGTGCAAACATGTGGTAATCATGATCTGGGTGGTCATGATAATGCTCTACTGCTACTGTTGGAATAGCATGGATTGCTTCTTCGTGAAGATGGTGGCCAGCAGGGTGAATTCCATTCTTGGTGGCAAATAAGGACGCAGCATGGAATGCGGCTTCTGCTGCCTGTCGTGCTGCTGCCTGTGGTGTCAACCCGGCTTTAGCTGCATTACCAGCGGCTTCTGAAGCTGATGTGGCGATCAATGAGCCTAATTCTTCTTTGGATGGTTTTCCTCCGCCACCACCACCGCCACCACCTCCAACCCCACCATTACCACCATTACCACCACTACCACCACCATCGCCACCGCCATTAGATCCTCCGCCACCACCACTTGATCCTCCACTACCACCTCCACCACCATTTTTACCACCACCGCTTCCTCCTCCACCTCCACTATTATTGCCACCATTTCTGCCACCATTACTCCCTCCTCCATTATTCCCACCGCCACCATTACCACCATTTCCACTATTACCACCAGGAATACTTGACTCACCAAGTGTCCTCAAACCAGCAACAACAGCATCTAATACGCCAGTTGATTCCATCTGACCAACCAAGGCTTTGCCACCTGATAATATTCCTGCAGCTATTCCAGCAGCTAAACTCGATGCCATGTCATTCGAATTCACTTTGTCAGCTCCTGTGCCACCTTTCCCCCCACCACCACCGGCCCCATTTGTACCACCAGCTGCGGCTGATCCACTAACTCCAGCAGCACCACCTTGGCCACCGACACCGCCAGCTCCACCAGCACCAGCCAAGCCGCCAGCTCCTCCAAGCCCACCAGCACCACCAGCTCCCGCTAAACCACCGGCTCCACCAACACCACCAGCCCCACCTAGGCCACCAGCCCCTCCTAAGCCACCAGCCCCTCCTAGGCCACCAAGACCACCTCCGAGGCCTGCTCCATTGCCTCCATCCAATCCAAGTCCAGGCTGAGCAGCTCCTCCAGGACCTCCAGGTACGCCTGGAAAGAAGGTTAGTACGAGCGTTAGTAATTAGTAGCAACTAGATCCTTGTCCAACCAAACACTATGAACACCAACTTTACAAGTCAATCAATTTTAAATTTCTTTATTTCTCCAAAATCAAAATGAATCTACAAAGCGTTTACATCATATCTTTTTGGATTTGACTGAAAAACATTACAAATCCATCTCCTCAAATTATATATAACTACAAAAATATGGCAACAACTCTTAGGAAGCCAACTATCATATCTAACCGTGAAACAAAATAAGCGAAAGAATAATGAACTGAAATTTAATAACGACAACAACAAACTAAAGAACAGAGATAAATCTGACGGATTCTCATCTATAAGTGTGCTATTTGTGTGTCTGTGTCTGAGTTTGGGTTCATTAAAAACATTCTGTATGGGTGAATGCATGTTAGTGTGTAAAATTCGTTAAAGGATGCAGTATCAGATAATTTCAAATCATTGACTGGAACAACAAAAACACAAAAAATTACATAAATATAAGAATTCTAAAGTTTCTCTTAACGTTTTCAAAATTAAAACCATGATCAAAATACCTCCAACTGAGATCATATACTATTAACTGAGGTAAAACTGAGCACGGGATTTAAGAATCACAAAGCTTTGCTTTCAGCAGTTACTTCCATAGTGTGCCCCCGTACCCATGGTAATTTAAAAGGAGAAAGAGAAAAAACTTTCCGTTCTTCTCACTCACACGTTTACAAAGCACAGGAAGACAAGGTATAACAGGTACAGGGGTGCAAGAAGCAACAAAACTACCATAGTAAACCATCAATCGTATTTCTTAAAGCCCAATGACTGAGCTACCAATAATATACCTTTTAGCTGTTCTAAAAAAGAATGTGAATCGAACTATATTTTGATACATTTTGTAGAAGTTTCGAATGTTCACAAAGGCAATAGAAGCTCTAACGCCATTCAGTCGAATCTTTCCCATAAAAATGTAAAGTAAAAAGACATCTTTTGATCCAGACTCTTTAGAATAAATAAAATGTATAGGACACTAAAATAAGTTACCTGCTGGCGGAAATGCTCCTGGCATGGCACCTAAGACACCATTCTCTTGTGCTTGTTTCACTGCTTTATCTCCAGGCTTTGGTCTTTGTTTCCCTGTGTCTTCTTTAGGCATAAACTTGTTACCGGATGTGTAATTGAATGTCGCTCTGTTTCGTCCTCTTGGAACAAGAACTGAGATCTTATGTCTTTTTACGATCGGAAATAACCAACCAGTTACGAGTGGGTCCAACTTTTCTATCTTTGGGGCACTGAATAGTTTATCTCTTTGCACAGGGTTTTCTTTCCTAGCATTTTCCTTCTCTAACTTCGTATCTTTGTCTGGGGTTGAGGATTTCCCTGAAGATTCTCCTTTCGTACTTTCACGTTTTGAGGCGATCCCAAGTATGTTACTTAACGCTTTCTGTTGCGAATTTTCCGATGAATCACTCGAACTACTTCCACCAGCACCAGTTAGGCTACTTCCAGCTCCGGCTCCACCCAACCCTAATGCAGCAGCAAGACCACCACCACCACCACCAGCTCCACCACCAGCTCCAAAACCAGCTCCACCACCGGCACCTCCACCTAAACCTAAGCCTCCTCCACCACCCAGTCCTAAACCACCTCCACCACCCAGTCCTAGGCCACCACCCAATCCAGCACCAGCATTCGCCAAAGCTCCACCTGGAAGAATCCCAGCGATTCCACCACCAGCTATTCCACCACCACCACCGCCAAGACCTCCAGCTCCAGCCATGTTTGCAGCATTCAACATCTGGGTGGCCTGGCTTACACCAGCAGCTGCTTTTAGGGCACTACCTAAAGCATTTCCAGCCATTTGGCCGACGAGAGCATCAGTTACAGCACTACCACCACCTCCACCACCTGCTGGAGCTCCTCCACCACCAGCTGCTCCTCCTCCACCGGATGGAGCACCTCCACCACCACCAGCAGGGGCACCTCCACCAGCAGCAGCCCACATTTTTGAGTTATCCTTCATAGCTTGCACTTCACCAGCAAGTTTTCCAACTGTCTCTCCAAGATTTCCAATCTGATCCGCAATCTTCTGTTGTGATGCTGCCATTGCAGGTGCCATGGCACCACCAGCACCACCACCGGCATCTCCACCACCACCACCACCACCACCACCGCCAGCATTGCCACCACCTGTACCACCGCCTGCAGCACCACCTGCAGCTCCACCGCCAGCAGCTCCACCACCAGCAGCTCCATCTCCAGTGGCACCACCACCACCGGCAGCCCTACCACCTGCTCCACCAGCAGCACCACCACCTCCACCAACTTTAGCAGTTAAACTAGCGATTTGACCCTGCAAAGCTTTCATACCTTCCTCCAATCGGTTCTGCCCTTTCAGCTTCTCAGCTTCAATCATTGCATCTTCTGGGGAGCCACCAGCTCCACCACCAAGCCCACCACCTGCGCCACCTCCCATGGCTTTTGCAGCTTTTTCCTTTGCAATGTCTGCTATGGCTGAGTTCATGCGATCAAGAGTTGCTCCAAGCAATATACCTTGTTTATCCTGATGGAAATTGAAATGACAACAAGTTATTATTAGCAGTGTCAGACTACTTAGTCCCCTAAGGCCCCGTCCACACGCATCCGGATATTTTTGAAAACGAATCTTTTTCTTATCCGTTTTGGGTTAGCGTCCACATGGAGATGGTGTTTTCGGTCACCAAAAACGAATCTTTTCGAAAACGCTCTCCAGATCGGATCTTATTGAAAACGCCTTTTTCATGTTGTCGTGTGGACGGGTGAAAACGGAGCTTTTCGAATAAGCTGACGTCACAACATTGATTTACGACGTATCAGAGCATGAGCACGGTTCTTTGGGGACAGCAAAAAGCTCATTTTGATTGTCTGTTTCTTTCGTCGAAGTTCGAACAGCGAAGTTTTAATGGGTACAGTTCAAAACCAACTGGAAAGCTGAAAAATTCAAAGATTTGTAATAGATAGTTCCTGAATAAGAAACAAGCTTTATTCAGACCTGTACCAGTTCCTTATAAAATGGAGCATTATTTTGAAAATCGGTTTCTGTATTTATTAAATTTACGTTTCTTATGTACGGGATACACAGCATGCAAATTACAGAAATAGGTTCATACCGCTTGCGCCTTTAATGCTTGTTCCTGCGCAGCTACTTGCTGTGCAATGGCAACTTCCGCAGCAGATGGCCCTTGGGGAGTTTTGGCTTGATCCAATTTCGTGTTTATTGTATTAACTGCATTACCAAGATTTTGCAATGAGTTCAGGACTTGCTCATCTGAAAAAATAAAAGGATTGAATAATCTTCGCATAAAAGGAGCTTTGCATGTCTTAAGTAAATAAAGGGAACGTACTAAAAATTTCTTCAGCTTCAGTGAGATTTCCTGTGTTTGGGTTAAGCAAATCTAAAAACTGTGGCTCAGAATCCAGTTGTATCCATGAAATAGTTGATGGTGTGAAAAATCTGATTGCAGTGGCTAAATTCTACGGACTTCAAAACAATATAAAACATCTTCCTTTGCAATGTATTTGCTGTTATTTGCCTGTAATATTGCAATGTATTTGCTGTTATTTGCCTGTAATATTGCAATGTATTTGCTGTTATTTGCCTGTAATATTGCAATGTATTTGCTGTTATTTGCCTGTAATATTGCAATGTATTTGCTGTTATTTGCCTGTAATATTGCAATGTATTTGCTGTTATTTGCCTGTAATATTGCAATGTATTTGTTGTTATTTGCCTGTAATATTGCAATGTATTTGCTGTTATTTGCCTGTAATATTGCAATGTATTTGCTGTTATTTGCCTGTAATATTGCAATGTATTTGCTGTTATTTGCCTGTAATATTGCAATGTATTTGTTGTTATTTGCCTATAATAGGGATAGAAAGTAATTCTTTGGCATATTAGCTCATACAAGCCCATTAAATTCAACTTGTCAAGAAATTTCTAAAAGCAAAGTCAAAGCTACAGATCATTACCAAATTCCCGTTGATATTCATCAGTTTCGTTTGGTCGCTTCTTGTGTCGGAATCTGTTACGTTGCCATCGTTTCGTGTGTTCTCCTAACCTTTGTTGTGTCATTAAGCTCATTTTTTGTGGGCTTTCGTAAAGGTTTCTCATGCTAACAAAGTTCTGTGTCGGGGGTCGTTGAGGGGCAAGGTTATATCCATTCATCGCAGCAATGTTCAGGCTATTCATTGGGGCAAAGTTCAAAGTTCTCTGCCGTACAAGGTTCGAAGTGCTCGGAGGGGCAAAGTTTAAGGTTCTCTGCGGGACAAGCTTCATGTCAAAGTTACCATAACGAGGTAGATTTCCCGACGGCAAAGTTAATCCATCAGCGAATAGGCGGTTATTGATACCATGTTTACGTCTCGGTGATTCAGGGGCACCTAAACTGCCAACTAGATGCTTTAAACTGTCTGTACCCTTTCCGCTAATGGGATTAGAATTTCTTTGATGTGGATGGCTTTTCTTACTGTTTGGGACCAATATTGATGCCCCAGGGGTAACTCTTAGTAGGAATCGTTTGTCACCATCAGCAGTTTGTTCCACATTTGACGGTTTAATCCCACTAATTTGTCGTCCGTGCCCTTCACGTACACTTTCTCTGCTGTCAAATTTCGTGACTTCCTCACTGGGTATGTCTCTATAAGTGAATTGTCTGTAAATCAACTCATTTGTCACTCCAGACACAATTTTGTCAGATTTAGTTCTTGAGTGTCGGGCCGACTTCATATGCGATCGCAATTTCATTGGACTTTTAATCGGTTGGTCAATAGGTTCTAGTTTGGCAGCCTTATCGTCCGGCTTCTTTTCGATCGTACTTTTCGTCGGTCGGTCAACAGGAGATCGTCTGGCTGTCTCGCCATCTGGCTGCATTTCTATCGTAGTTTTAGTTGGTCGGTCAAGAAGTATCTGTCTGTGTGTCAGGTCATAAAGTCGTCGGAAGGCGTCATCATCAGTCATCCCCACAGTCGTTTTCTTTGCGTTAGGAACTTCATCGGGAACAATGGCTGCTACCGATGGTATTGAGTGTGTCGGACGCAATGCGTCGTCAAGTCGTCTTGTCTTAGGCAATGCCACGTTTTTGCCTGCCACTTTGAAATTTTTCAGTTTGGGCAGTAATTTTGTGTCTTTCAGTTTGCCTAATGGAAGAAAATCTCCCAGTCAATGGCTTGATTGGTAATAGACCCCTCAGTAATCTAAACAAGAATCTGAATCGAGCGACTTTTTGTTCATTTTGAGGAATTTTTGACTGTGCATAATCATGGTAGCAGCTATAACGCCACACAGTTAAAATCTTCGGCTAAAAGTGTATAGAAACATCACTCGATCCAAACTCTTTTGCAGAATTGTGAAAAAGTCTATTGTAAACCTACCAAATCATGAAAATATTAGGGATGCAAATATATTTCCCAATCAAACACTGAAACATTAGAATATCAGGGTTTGGAAAATTGTCATCAAATGTGACCAAGGAGTTTACGTCTGTTTTGAAGGGATTTAAGATAACGTATCTTTAAAAACCGTGTGTAATTTTACAATGATACAACCGATGTTGACAAACTACATTTTCTCATTAAAGATAGTAGGTTTGCACACAAGAATGATCAGTTATGGGAATCTGCTAAATGGTATAAGATGTACAGCTTTTTAAGACTCTAAACATTTTCAAAAATGTACGAAGAGCATAAACGTGCTGATATTAGGATTAGCGTTTTTATCACGTACCTCCCAAAGCAGAATCTTCTCCTTCTTTGCCTCCTTCAATAGCTCCACCTAAAAAGATTTGAAGCAAGTTATAAAAATCTAGAAGGAAATGAAGAAAGTGTGGATGCGGTATTTGTCATACTTTCCTGTTTTCCAAGTTGTATATTTCCAAAGACCATCTCAAAGTCTTTGTAGAAAAGATCATTTTGCAGTTCTTGAAATGCAATATCACATAGACTTATTACCTTTATTTTCATGAAAGCGCTATATTGAAGATAAATCTTTCTACTTCACAGAGGAAAAAATCAAACATTCATATCTATTAAGATTGTTCCGGTACTAGTGGACTTTAGACGGCTAATTTTTGGTGGCTTGGGTGAAACCAGCAAATAAACTGCCGAAAACAATGGACACGTGTCTAAGACAATATTTTCTACAGATTTGTTTACAATTTGGCGGTGGAGCCCCTCATAAGATGAAAAACAACTATACCTGCACCGGTTGTCCCTCCTCCAATCTTAGCAAGTCCTGAGGCACCACCAGCAAGGGCAGCGGCCGCTCCACCAGTTCCAGCACCACCTAATGAACCAGCCCCACCACCAACATTTCCACCAAGTGCGCCACCAGTTCCTAATCCAAGTGCATCTGCAAGGGCACCACCTGCTCCCAAACCTTGTCCACCACCAACACCGCCAGAGCCAGTTAAAGGACCACCAAGTCCAGCACCACCGCCACCAAGGCCCATTGCACCACCCGCTGCACCACCGATCGCTACAAACGAAAGTAAAAATGGAACTATAAAGGAAGCTGCAATGTAAATTAGCTGAAGCAATTCAATTTCTGCATGACATAAGAATAATTTGCCATAAAACCCACTCTTGTTTGTTGTACTTAGCTAAAGATGAGATAAAGTCGTCTCGAAAGGTATTTTAAATAATCAGGACATGGTCTTTGCAGCAATATGTAACCGATTTTGTTGGACAGGTTGTCTTGTTATCAGTATTACATTGATAATTATCAATTAATTAATTATCAGTAAATGATTTTTAGGATAACAATTTGAAGACAAACCTCCAACAGCCCCTCCAACAGTATTTGTACCAAGAATTTTAGCAGCTAAATCTCCAGCTAAACCCCCGGCACCAGCAGCGGCATTTAAAGCAAGACCACCATTGCCAATTCCGATCGATGAAGGACCTGAATTAAAATTGGATAAAAACAATAAATAAAACTGTCTTTGAAAGATCAATCCGGAGTTTACGTCACATTGAATCACTGGAAATATCTTAATATGACCAGAATTGTCACTGATCCTATCATAATGCTGCAAGTATCTTTGTTCGGAAATCCTACAATTCAACTTCAGCTTCAGTACAGTTTAAGTGTCAGTTTCGTGGCAGGCGAATAAGCTAAGCTAATCGAGGAGAGAGCACCCCTTGTTTTAACAATGGCTAATGAAATTGACAATAGCTTCAAACATTGGTAAACTTTCGATAAAATTCAAGGAGACAGTTCATCATCAAACTGCATTTTGTTCTGGCGTTTCATTATCTACAACTCTGGAATCGTTTCAAATGATACTGCAAGACATGCTGGTATTCTGTTTAAGCAAGGCTTCAACATCTTTTTACCTCTACATGCTCTTAAATGTATTCAGCCAAAACTTTAGATAACTTAGCCTTGAACTAGCCTGATTTTGAGAGGTACTTTGTACAATGCATGACAAAGAGGATAGCCATGATTTATAGGCAGCATTGTGCGATCAGGCATAATCCAAAAAATAGAGAAATTTTCTTACCAAGTCCCAACGCTCCGCCAACACCACCACCACCAAGGCCTCCGACAGTTCCAGCTTGGCCACCAAGTCCTGCAGCTCCAGCTAGGCCACCGACTCCTGTGTTACCCCCTGTTCCTGCTAATGCTCCTGTCACTGCACCACCACCGGCTCCCGCCACCCCAAAACCACCACCTCCAAGGCCAGCCATTCCGCCACCCAGTGCTGCTCCTCCTAAGCCAAGAGCATTGGCTGTTCCAGTTCCAAGAGCACCGAGATCTCCAAGGTCAGCGCTTAAACCACCAGTTACTAGACAAAAGAGGGAAAAAAGAAGCTTTACTGTCAAAAGATTTTCAATTATAACAAACAAAATACAGTAAACCCCCGCACATCAGAGCTTACAGAAAACACCTAGAGGATGTTTCTCCCAAAATATGAACCTTGTAATTAAGAACCTGTTTCAGTCTGTTGAAAAATACGTTCCATACAATGAGTCTGAATGAACCATTTCTACGTTATTGAGAAGTATAACTACAAAAAATGAACAAAATATAGAGCTTACTTCCGGGTACTGGACCACCAGCTCCACCAGGGCCTCCTAGACCAGGACGTCCTCCTGTATTTCCAAGAATTGGACCAAGGTCTCCAGTTTGAGCAGCAGCTAAAGCAGGAACTATTCCACCACCACCGCCTGAACTGGCAGCTGATAAAAAGAAAAAAAAACGATGGTTGATGATTGTAAATACAGAATCTGCAATGACATGATGATATTCAGTTTATAGAAGCAACATTGTTTCAAGGGGGCCACGGATATGAACTCTCTCCAGCCACCCTTGACCAGAAAAAAGCTAGTATTTTTCGTTTCATTGTCGAAACATTTGTCACCTTTTAATGGGTAGCAGTCTATAGCAAATGTAAATACACCACTCCAAGTACTGCAGGAGAAGCAAATTTCGCTTCAAAAAAGCTGCAAATCTTTAAATCTTCGGTCAACATAGTGCTCATGTTGCAACGAGAACGGTGCATACTAAATGTGAATAAACCGTTCCCGTTACTGCAGGATGAGCAAAATTGCACTAAGAACCTTAAATCAAACACGGAGCTTTATCATTCTAATATTGATGTTATCATTCAGTTTTCATCATAACACACGCACTGAAGACATATTTTGAGTGAATAATTACCTAATTTAGCAAAGCTGATGAAATCTCCTGAAATTGGTCTTGAAAACTTGCCATCTGGAAATTGAACTCCAACTGCCATGCAATCGGCATTTCCACTCTGAGCTCCAGTTACTTGTAAATAATATGACTTTGCACCACCAAGTCGAATTGAAATCGATGTTTGCTCTTCTGGGTATCTGGGATAAAAATTTAGGCATGGCTGAAATGTTCAAAAGGGAATGTGCAGTGTTAAATAGAATTGTCTACAAAAAGAATGAAGAAAAACTCTGACATGGCATGGTTTTTTTGGCTATCAATTGTTCACGGCATGCATGCAGCTTCGAAGAATGTTTACCATTGTATACTCCCTTCCATGACTGCATTGAACGGTAAATTAGACTGCTACAGATTTCCACACTTACAACTATCTTGTAGACCAAGTCTGTCGAATTCCTCCTATATCAGTTTAGGATTTACGACAATTTGATTTTCTTCAAACCTTTCATGAATTCTTCAATATACCATGAGTGGTACCCAATACAATTCTCAACAAGACCTAAATCTTACTTGTCTCTTTGATTGTGTCCTGACAATCTCCTTTCAGATATAGTTCTCCTAATATGATCATCGCCTTCATCTGGATTCATAGACATCGCACATATTACATAACATTTACTACAAATGAGTGGTATCCATTACAATTCTCAATAAAAACAAAATCTTACTTGTCCCACTGGTTATGTCCTGACCATCTTCTTTGTGAAATAATTCTCCTAATATGGTCCTTTCCTTCATCCGGACTCATGTAAACATCGCATGCATCGTCACATGCGCTAAAAAACGTGTATTCTCCGTCAGACGGTGCAATGAACCACCCATACATCATGTGACCATAATGGAATCCTTGACCACGTGGAGCATCCATTCGATCAAGTTTGTCAGAAAATGTAGGCTTGTCAGGGTAACGATTATTTCTGTATAAAGCCTCGATGGTTGTTTCTCCTTCGCGGCGATAAATGTGCCGGTAAAAAAGCCAGTTTACACCAAGAGTCGCTAAAGAAGTAATAAGACAAAATTATGATCTACTATGCAACAAAGATTTTGCTTCACTAAAGGGCCTATTTCAACTTGCATGCTACCTCTAAGCTGACCTTTGTTCAGCCATGAAAATGATGGGAAACACCAAAGAACTCACAGAGCAGAAGTGCCACTCACAGGGTAGAAGTGTTACTCACAGGGTAGAAGTTATTTTCGTTTATCAAACTGGCATGTGGGCTGAAACCGTTTATATCCCAATTAACGAAGTTTCAAAGAAGTCACTTACGAAGAAGACCTTTTCACAATTCGCACTATCAAATGGCAGTCCTCAGAAGCATTCCACTGATGCCAGTCATAGGGGCACATGGACTCAAATTCTCTTCCACGTCCAGAACAACAAAGTAACCAACCCCGTCCCCAGGGCCGACATTGGCTTCCTAGCTTATATGTGTATCTCAGAAGCTATTCTCGTAAATTCCCATCTCAAAATTTGAACCTGGCTTCACTTGGTGACCCTTCCAATTCCCCCATCTGACAAAAGTATGATAAAGAAATCGATGTTTGTACTGACATAGAAAACTGGCCCCCCAGATCCAGGTTGTAAAAAAGTTTTAAAGAAATCACTTACGAATCACAGCTTTTTTATTACTCGTAGTGCCAACTGCAGTCTTTTCAACTGATGATCTTTTCTTATCAATCCTCGATGATAATCCGTCCCTTATCCCATCATCTGGTTTCCTTCCTTTACTATACTTATAAACTATGATCTTTGCATTATCTTTCCCTTTTGAAAAATCAAGCACAACTCTTCCTTGTCCTTTATATTTCTTGGCATAATCAAGCACCTCTGAGTCTTCATATTCTTCACCAGTTTGTTTTTCGTGTTCATCTGATTCCAGTTCTGAAATCGATGAGGGAGTTGGTGACTCTTCGTGCTTCATTCCATTCTCAGGCCATTCTCCTCTCCTGTTTCCTCTTGTCTCTTTAATCCTACCCTTGCTCTCCCCTCTATGTTCCTCTTCTCTGTCTTCCTGTCCTTTCTTATCCTCCTCTCTGTCTCTATCATCGTCATTTGGCACCTCATATAAACCTTTCTGTACAGCACTTGCAGACACCCCTACTAAAGGTCGTCCTCCTGTCTCACTACTCCCTCTCTCGTCCTCTTCAGGAACCTCATAAAATCCTTGTTTTTGAATCTGCTCTTTGCTAAGTTTCACTTCATTGCCTCCACTGCTCTCATCATCATAGTCGTAAGTATCTTTCTCTTCATGTTTGCTTCCTCCAATATGAGTCTTTCCTGTTCCTTTCCATTCTTTTCTGTTATGGTGTACTGATTTTGTTGGCTGAGGTGTGAATTCTCTATTCAAAGGTGCAACTGGCAACTGTTTGCTGCTGATACCAGGAGCTAGAAATGAACAAACTGACTGTTAGACATATATTTCTCTTCTTGATAAGGAATATGGAGCATATGAAAAGTCACCATATCAGAATCACATAAAATATTGAAAAGGAGGGTTCTAGCAATGTATTTGCATTTTCATTGCATTTGAAAATGGTTCAGTGTTGTTGCATTATCAGTAAAAATAAGGAGATATGATCACAACTTTTAAAATACTACACGACATGATCGATATTGATAGCAAAATATACTTTGAACGAAGTACTTCAGTTACAAGGGGACACAATCTGAAGCTTTTCAAGTTTGCTTCATCGTCGATCCTGAGGAAGGACTATTTCTCAAACAGAGTAATAAACGAATGGAACAATTTGCAAGCAACCATCGTCAATGCAAAGTCAATAATGCTGCGAATCATTTTGACGACGTGAAGGTTGATTGGGGCTCTCGTTTCGAAAATATTTTGCATGAAATCAGAACCTTAGCTGGTTTACAGATTTAACAATGTCAAGACAAAGGTATCTTAGCCTATTACATACATTGTGCACTTTTCTGATGTGCTAAGTAGCTCTTCATAAGAAGAATCATGGTCATCATAAGGAAAACCTAGGACTCTCTCCTGTATTTTTTCGATTTTATCCATAGATCTAGGTGATGAAAAAACGATACTACAGGGCAGTAGTTCAAGTTAGAAAAGATCATGACAGCAACTGCATAAAGGACAGAACAATAGAACACACAGCTCCTACGTAGCAGTCGCACATATCTGACACAACTGGCAGGTAAGTAAACAAAAAGAAAACTCAAACTCGATGTTCCAAAATAAAGTTCTTGTTAGGTCTACCACCCTTGGGTAGAACAACGAAAAAATTGTACATACGTAGACGAAGCATATCATTGGGTATCGGTAACAATGACTTTCCATTTGGAAGCTTCACACCAACAGACATATGGTCATCCCCAGATCCTTCCAACATATCTGCTTCAATATAATAATAATGATCTTTCGTCAATGACATCTTTTCTGATTTTTGAATGGGGTATCTAGAAAAAAAGGCATTTGTGTTATGACAAATCTCTGAAATCTAACGAATTGGTTTGTTTAATCTATTTTCGACGAGCGTTAATCAAAAAATAGGTCAGCTATAGATGAAGAAACCATCATGAAATACTATTCTTACTTATAATGACAAAGATATTTCAAGACGTTATTCAAAGGCAATCTTACCACTGGCCACTACTAGCTAACGGCGATTTCCAAAGGCCTTGCTAGCTTCAAGAGATATTACTAATTTACAGTTGGTTATTCCAGAAAGGCCATTTGTAAAACAAACTTTCATATCTATTCAGACGATTCACACGGGGAACATAACACAACGAAGAGAGGTTTTATGCTTTAATTGCTCGGCTTCAGCTTCCATTTCTTCCTCATACAAAATTAGAAGCCAAAGTATTCGACCAGATATGGATAAACTGAAAAACTAAAACAAAATGACATCCGCGGCATGTACGAAAAGTTCTGTAGACCTTTTAGCTATTCTAAAAAAGAGCCTGGATCGAGCGATATTTTTTCATATATTTTCATACGAGAGATTCGACTGATTGGCTTTAAAGTTTCTATTACTATTGCACACATTCGAAAATTCTACAAAATGCATCGTAATATCGTTCGATTCAAATTCTTTTCGAGCTAAACATAGCTAAACAGTGTATTTGAGTCACAGACACTTACTCATCAAAGATGCCCCTCCTTGAGGCTTGAACTTGTGAAATTAATCGTCCCTTGTGCGCAGGCTCATCATCCACACTCAGAAACACGTCACAAATCTCATCACATGAACTATAAAACTGGTATAAACCAGTTTCAGGCGCTTTGAAGTAACCTCGTATCCGTTGGCCATAGTTGTCGGCAAAATTGATTGGCGTGTCGAATTCCTGAATGATGTCAATCAAATCTGGGTTGCTAGGATACTTTGTTGTTTCATATAATGCACGGATTTCTCCACTGGCAGCCGGTGCGACATCATAATAAACTTCACGAAGTAAGCCAGGGGATGTGTGCTCTGAATAAAAAAACAAATGATACTTAGGATAGCAAAGGTCATTTCACACTACAATCACATAGCATGCGGCTCAAATCTTTCAAATATATAAAAATTTGGGGGTTAACTTGATCACATTTTTCTATGAACTGAATGACCTGGAAAGAACTTTGGGTAATTTGCTGTAAATCTTTCATGGCAACTTTTTGATATCTTCATTATTTTGAAAATGGCGGCATATTGATTATTTTTGTTAAGAATTCATCAGAAATCTTGACAAAATTAAAATCATCGTAAATATTAAACTACTTGAAGAAAACTGATACAATCTTCAAGAAAATCATAATTTATGAAGGTCTACAATATGGAGGCAAGCAGAAATCTGTAGCTCATCAGTTTGAGGATTTAGACATTTGATGACGTCACAGAGTCAAAATCAATAAATGCAGCCATTTTGCAACTAATCAAAATATCAAAAAATTGCCACAGCACATTTACAGTAAATAGGGAAGGTTCCTTTCATGCACTTTAATTCAAAGAAAAATGCAATAGAAATTTACACTCACCCTTCTAAAGGCTTGAGCTGTATGCTGAAATATATAATGTAATGCCAAATTTGTTTTAATAGCTGTTAATTATTGTAATCCAAAAACGATAAATTGACACAATCAATTTGCAATAGCTCTTACACTACAGATATAATCTATCATATTAGGAGACCCTTTGCATACAAATTCCTGTCATCATTACTTACAAAATCATTCTACCAGTTACACTACTTATAATATTACTCCACTACACTACCTAAACGATGCCGCAAGGAGCACACGGCTGTGTCTACCCTGCGGCCATTTAACATAAAGATAAAAAAACAAGCAAAGGGAAAGAACATTGAAAAGAAAACAACATCAACAACAACAAGAATAACAACAAGAACAACAACAACAAAAAATAGACCTAAATCCCCAAAATTGCAGCAGCTAAGTTTCAGCAGCATCGTGTTATTCAAAATCATCAAAATTTTTGTTAGAATAAGACTTACCAAGTGATGCTTTGGAAATATCAGATGAGCTGAATTTTGAGTGATACTTGTTATGCTTGTGTTTCGATGCTGGAACTTGTACCCTTGCACCACTTGCCAGGAATGGATCTCTTTTCAGCTGCGAATTTAACACTAAAAGGAAAATAAATTGTATGAAAACGACTATAAAGGCTCTGGACAGACTTTGAAGCGACTATAAAAGCTATCAAACTTCAATTTGTTTTGGTTAGAAATCTCTTGCATTCTCAACAGACTACATCATACTATTTGCAGATTCTAAGACAAAACCTTAGATTAGAAATGTTTACAGCTCTTTGCCGTGTTCTGAAACACACTGATTTTTATTGCAATCAGCCACTGTAAACGTAGTAATGGGTACAGCTTCAATGCCAAAAGGTTAGCTGAAAAGCCTTCATAAGTCTTACCATTTATCAGCGAGTCGTATTTGAATTTTTGCGCAGGAACAACATGACCTTTGTCTCGTTTAGCTGAAGAATCAAATACAAATATATAAATGCATGGAATCGAAACAATGAAACAGTGGCAATGCTGCACCAATACATCATCATCATCATCATCATCATCATCATCATCATCATCATCATCATCATCATCATCATCATCATCATCATCATCATCATCATCATCATCATCATCATCATCATCATCATCATCATCATCATCATCATTATCATCATCATCATCATCATCATCATCATCATGAGGCTCGCTTTCATCTCAAGCCTCAGCCATTGAATGAAGATCAGTGAAAAAGAACAATTCGAACAGCAAAAGACAGAGAGTTATGGAGGACCATAGCTGCCAACGTTCTGGTAGAACAGGGCACCTAGAAAGAGAGACAGAGACAAACCTTGTGCTTCATCATTGATGATTTTCTTCAAAACAGAATGAATGACCATCGCTTGTTTCAGTTTTTGAATTGAGTCATCTTTTACATCTCTTCTGGATCTCGAATGTCCTTCACCTACGATCAACATTTGGTCTTAAATCTCTGCAATCCTTGAATTTCTGTCCTCAATTTCGTAATTCAATAACTATTCATACCTTTCCTTTACAATTTACAAACATTTTTGAGGAAATTCATTCAAAATGTTCCTCGTTGAAATCTAAAAAAATTCATCAAACTACGACTTCAAATATTGTAAAGTATAGACTTATGCCTTTTCGTCCCTTGTTTCCCTGCGTTCCTTGGTCAAGAGGGACTAATAACATTACTCTGAAATAGTGGGCCCACTTTAGGCCCGCGTAGGGTGGTTCCGTTTTCACCAATCAAATCGCTAGAATTCAGTTTTCAACCAATCAGGGGCCGCTATTCAGAATGTTGTTGTTGTTGCTCCTCAAGAACGGTTGAAGAAGCCTGGAGTTCTCGCAGCTTCGATGGATCTATTTTGCTTCTACAGAGGAAGACTACTGTCTAAAAGGTAGGCATTTTGCATTTTGTACGTCAAGAGAACATCATTCTTTGTACTAAAAGTTTCCTTTTCAATGTTCGAGCTCTTCAAACCAGATTTTGAAGTGATTTTGTTGAGTGTACGAGAACTCCCACCTCTTTAGGCCATTTTGAAAAAGTGGGCCCATTATATAAGCGTAATATTATGAGTCCCTATTGACCAAGTGATATCAGCAAATCAAAGAACGCAGGGAAACAAGGGACGAAAAGGCATAAGTCTATGTAAAGTACCCCCAGTGAGCATAGGTTCCAAATCTTTAAGAAGGCAGGTGTAAAATTCAATTAACTATTTGTTTGAACTGTATGGCTTAAAGGAAACTTTTGCTATTTTGCTATAATTTTGCCTTTTTTGAAATATTTGATATCTTTAGATATATATAGTGTTTTTCTTCTTTTTCATGAATTCAAGAAACATTTTCAAAAAAACTTAAAACTGTTACAAGTTCTAAATTGCTTGGCGGAACATGAAATAATTTCCAAGAAAGCCATTTAATGAATGTCTACAAAGTGGTATCAAGCAGAAGTCTGTCACTTTTCTGGTTTATGATTTAGAAATTTGATAACGTCACATCCTCAAATCAGCTGAAATTTTAAAAGATCTGTAATGTCAAAAAATATTCAAAATTTCTGAAAAGTCCAATGGTAGAATTATGGATATGTAGCTAAAGTTCCTCTTACGACATTCAGTTAGAAGAGATACTTCATAGTATATTACACCCAACAATTTCGTCGATTTAAAGATTTGGAACCTATACTCTCCCATCCTTCCATTTGCAATCAAAAAACTCATGTATTCACCATTCTTTCATTTAAAAGCATTTAGATCCGCCTTGTTCAGTTTGAAAGAAATCCTGATGGTGCTGATTGCAAAACGAACGCAAGAATAGTATTCAAAATCCATTGCCGATGGTTGCATCGTTTGTACTATCGTCTCTGTATCTAATTTTACACTTTAAATAAAAACCGTTTAATGGAAGGCTTCTAATCCTGTGTACAATCGCGATATTTAAATGGTTCACAAACATTAGTTCTACAGACTGTGACATTAACAAGTGAATTTTCAGACAAAATTCTAAATGGTGTTTTTAATTTGGCTTGAACTTGTTTGTGCAGCTGGTTAACAAATATTAGACAAGAAATATTTGAAACGATAAAAGCAAGATTTTAAGGATAAAGATTAATTAATGATGTGCATGAATCTACTAAATTTATACTGACATCTATATACAATGCCATATGGTAGTTGATATTAGTTATCAAAGAATTTTAGAAACAAAACCTAAAATCTAAGATATTTAAATCTACAATTATATTTCAATATCTCCACAAAACTGAGAATGTTTAGCTAAAATTTGCCAACTTTAATTCAACTTTTGAGTAAGATAAACGATTTACAATTACTGAGAAATCTCATTGCCAGAAATCTTAATCAAGGTGCTTCATTTAAACGTTAAAACGCTGTTATTTTGATCAGTTTAGAAAATAATTCAGGGGGAATCTAAGAAGTTTGAATCAATATTTTTCTTGTAATATTTTGTGTCATTTTTGAAGCAGAGCAACTATTCCTCAACTTCGGATGGTGTTAAATGAATGACAATTGGCTGATTAGTTGATGTTACGGTAACTTTTAACACAGAATTTAATGTTATTCATGTGCAAGTATCATTCCTTTTCGTATTACCAAATACTTCATATTAATGATCCTAGATTTAGGAACCTGAAGTAAAACAGGAATGATTGGATTATCCCTCGGTTTAGGTTTAAATGATCAGGCGAGATCTTTAAATTGTTTGTATACATTGTTTCTTTTACTGTATTCAATTAGTTTTGAATTATAGCATTTTCGAATTCAACGAATTTAGTACCAGAGTTCTCAATCTTACCTACATCATGATACCAAATAGTAATCCTAAAGTCTTCTGGGGGAAGTTAAGAATTTACGTCAAACTTTAAACATAGGCCTCTCAGCCATTCTAAATAAGAATGTAAATCGAACGATGTTTCTGGACCATTCAAGGAATATTTTGATGTGCATAACAGTGATCAAAGGTCTGACGCGATTCAAATTAACCTTGCATATCAAAATATACAAAAACATCGCTCGATCCAGATTTTCCTATATATAGCTCCTATTCAAGCCTATGTTCACAAAATAAAAAACTTATAATAAAAGTTTCTACATTGTTTTTATAGTTCATTGATGTCTTAGTGTTTATGAGTTTATATGAAATAACTAACACTATTATTTTCAAAATTGCAGGAAGTTCCCAAGTCAGGTTGTCATTTCAATTTTGATCAGTCTTCTTTAGTATGGATGCATTTTCCTCAACTTTCCTGCAATTTTGAAAAAAATAATGTTAGGAGGCACTAATTATTAAAAAACTTCCTTAGCTTTCCTTCCTAACCTTAATTTTACCTAGGTTCTTATTTATCAGAAATTCAAATGATTAAAGAATCCTAAAAAACGTGATGTTTCATCTTTTTCTATCTGTTCATTTTCACTTTTGATGCTCAATCCTGAAACGATATGTCTAGATAATCTATTAAATGACAGTTGTGTTAGTTTTTGGATTATCAAATAGTTTTAAAACTTTCTGAAGATTTTTAAATATTTGGTTTATTAGCGACCCCAACAAGTTCATAATGCTTGAATATCTTACTGACTGCAAATCTAATTAAAGACTATTCGAACATTCTAGTTAAGAGCATAAAGTTTGAAAATCAGTCACTTATGAAAAATGAAAACTGAAATGTAACAATGAAAATTTTTTTGATCTTTGATGATGAAAGTTTAAGGTACAAATTAATAGCTGAACAAATGACTGAGCCAAAAAGATAAGCTTTGCCCAAATTTTCGACCCAAGAAAATAAACTGAGCACTCCAATCCTGAGTACCGCCGCTGGGCGTCAAAGCTTCAATCACTATTGTGCACATTCGAAAATTCTACAACAATGTAAACAAATATCGTTCGATTGAGATGGAAGGTGAAAGGTCTATTCAAGGACGGATACTCCATACTTTGGATTTATATAGCAAAAGTATTAACAAGGAAGGTTTACAAAAGAAGAAAATAGAGGAAACAAAGTTACTTACGTTCCAGATGTGTCCTCTTTAATCGATGTTTTCCATATTTGTTCATTTTTGTTGAGGATGGTTCGCTATGTACATGTTTAGTTGTTGATCTCTTTGAGCCTAAAAATCAAGGAAATTGTTTAACAATTTTTGAAATGACATTCTCAAATTTCGATACATTTCACAAAATAGTATCCCTTCTTAGGAGCCTGAAAGTTATCTGACTTGCACAGAACAAAAATACCTATAGCTGTTATTAGAAAGTATTTGGTCGTAGCTTATATTGTAAACTTACATCTGAATGAAGAAAGGAGCTTCTCTCTTAAGCCCCCCTCTAGAGTTCCTGAAATTAAATAAGCCCCCCAGTTCCCCTTAGTTATGAAAAAATGAGAAGCATGGATCTTACCAGTTTCTGTATGACTTGGTCTTGGCAATGAATGCTTCTTTGAGACTGTACTTAATCTTGTTTGTGTAATATATTGTGCAGGAAGTGGCCTAGCCATCATTCCACTTGGGAATCTCGCACCAACTGATAAATGATCATTTGAATCGCCATGTTTTACCATTATTGCTTCGAGATAATATGATTTCATCGCATCCAATTCTATTTCGCCTGATGTTTGCTCGTCTGGATTTCTGAAATTCAACAAAATTTGTCCACTGATTAAATTGCTTTTCATAAAGGAAAGTGCACGTTCCTCTATTTTCAAGATAATTCTTCAAAAGGTTTCATGTGGCACAGAACTTGAAAGTTACGCTGGGTAACGGTGCTTTAATGGATTTGCATGCGAACGAGAATTCCACGTTCCATTCTGGTCCATAATTTACTTTCCATCGAAATCTAAAGTCAATACAATTGTCAGTTTCAGAAATGTAATTTCAATTACAATTACAAGTAAATCATGGACCAGAATGGAACGTGGAATTCTCGCTGCAAAACAAACCATTTGCCGTCATTTTCTTAAATTCTGGGCTTAAAGATTTTAAGTTAGTTTTTGACTGATAGATCAAAATTTTAATTTTGAATATCGGTCAAATAAGTCATTCCATAGCCAGCCGAACATCTGAACCTTTTTCGAATCACCCGGTGGATTCAGTGCATATGCAGGAATATTTTGATTTGGTACATTTCCTGACCATTCTGTAGAATAATCTGGAGTAAGCAACATTGTGTAACCTGTTCTTTAGGAATCTGAAGGTGAAGCAGTTTCCATTAAAACTTTTCCTCAGAGTTGGATACCTGATTCTGAATAGAGATGTGGTCAATTTAAATTTCTGAAGGTATTTTTTTGAAAATAAAACTTACTTCTCGAAATCATTATGCTTGCTTCCTTCCATTTGCGAAATAATTCTTCGTTTATTTTTCGGGTTATCATCATTGCTCAAATAAAGTTCACATGAATCCGAACAGGAACTATAAAATATATAATTCCCCTTCTCCGGTGCTCGGAACCATCCGTATAATCTCTGTCCATAATCTTTTCCGGTATTTTCTGGAGCATCAAACGTTTGCAGGACACTTCTGACGTCCGGGCTCTCTGGGTAGCGTTTGCTTGTCACCAAGCCATAAAGATTTTCGGATTTGTCTCCAAGGCCCTTGTAGATCTCACGAACTATACCAGAACGAGCGACTGAAAATGAAAGATAAAATATTATCAGCAGGCCAAAGAATTTACTGCAGAGCTGACCATAAGAAACGAATTAGCACTTAAAGTAATTTATTGAGGAAAGTAAAAATTTATATGAAATAGCTTATAATTGAAATATTGATAAATGGATACAGCTTTTAGCTATTCCGAAAAGAACCTGAATCGAGCAGTATTTGATACTTTGTAAAAATCTACAATTTGAACTAAAGCAATAGAGACTCTGATGCCATTCAGTCAAATTTTAATAGAAACTCTGGCGCCACTCAATCGAACTCTGACGCCATTCAATCGAACTCTGACGCCACTTAGTCGTACTAAAACATAGAAAAATATCTCCCGACCTGGACTCTTTTTCAGAATAGCTAAAATATCTATTGTTTGTATTTTACTGACATCACGAATGATCTGGAGCTAAGTCTTTCGCTAGTATAAACTTCTATTTTCTTTAATTTGGGATCGGCTGGATTTAAAGAAAATGAAACACTTTAATTTCTAAAAAAGTATCAGGGCTTCAAATCAAGTAACGAATTTGCTCTTGCTTTAGAAAAAGGCAGCATTTCATTTTTCTCAACAATCTTCATTTCTTCTTCTTTTGGGTTTATCTCACTTTGATTAATAAGGCATCAAGAAGTTATGTAAATGATCAGTGTTATGGTTAGTAGAGAGCGTTAGATACATCAGAGTATCTGAGATGAAAGAATGAATGAATGAATGAATGAATGAATGAATGAATGAAGGAAAGAACGAACGAACAAATACATGAATGAATGAATGACTGAGTGAATGAATGAATGAATAAATGAATGAATGAATGAATGAATGAATGGCTGAAAAACGGTTGATAGCAACGAATGAACGAACAATAACATTATCAATGAAATTTCTGTGTTTCAAAAATATCATTTGTAATGTTAGCGTTACTTGTCTAAACAAGGGATACGTTGGTTCAGCCCACCGCAACAGTTCCATTCTTTCCTTCCGACAAATTCAGTTATGACATAAAAATTCTGATTTTAAAATGTTTCAGCATATATTATGAAGGTTTTAATCATCGAAGCACGACTGCAATAAATATCTGAGCTGCAGAAATCGGATGCAAGGTATTTTTGATAAAAGTTTCAGTCAGTGTGTTGTTCGTTCTATGTCTTTCTCAGTCATGTGTCGTTCCATGTTTTTCTCAGTCATGTGATGTCTTTGATTCAGTGTCGTGTCATTGTCTGTTGATATTTCATTGTACCATTGTTTCATCAACCAATGGAAACTGTTTTCGTTACAAAAAAGAATGTAGTGTCCTGTCATGGAGTAATTTGCAAATATCAACACGATGTACTTATCAAGTAGACCAAATGATACAGTGAATAGATCAAGGGGAGATGTAGGGTAGTGAGGATGAACATAGGTTTCAAATCTTTAAAAAGTTGGATGTAAAATTCTATGACCTATTTCTTTGAACTGAACGGCTTCAAAGAAAACCGAACTATTTTACATTAAATCTGCCGTTGGACTTTTCTGAAATCTCCAATATTTTCAGAATTACAGCTTTTTTCTTTTTTAAGAATTCAATTAAATGTTCGTAGAAAAACTTAAAACTATCGTAATTTCTAAACCTGTTGACGAAAGATCAAATAATTTTCAAGGGAACCATAGTTTATGTATGCCTACAATATGGTATCAAGCAAACCTCTTTCACTCTTATTGTTTGTGATTTACAAATTTGATGACGTCAAATCATAAAATGAACTGCACTATAAAATAGGCTGTAATTTCGACAAATATTCTAGATTTCTGAAAAGTTTTACAGTAGAATCATAGAAAAGTGGCTAAAGTTTCTTTCAAGTCATGCAGTTTAAAGAAATAGGTTATTGGATTTTACACCCATCGATTTAAAGTTTTGGAACCTATGCTGTGAGAATGTAATTTTACGATGTTTTTGGCAAAAAAATGTTAGACTATACAGAAGAGCATGAATTTGCAAGGAGGATAAGATTAAATGGTTGGGTAAATTGTGCTACAAGCTGGGGGAAAAAGTGCGTCTAATACGACAAGTTCACTTTGAGATGTTTGTTGGAGAGTTAGTGAGGAGAATATTTAGCAGAAAGGTCAAAAAGTCATGTCAGAAAATGTCGAGGACGTGAGTGAGTTAGTTTAAAAGTAATAAGTCGTTAGTAATTGTTAGTCAATAAAAGTCAAAATGAAATAGAATAAAATATAAGAAATACCTGGCAAACGAACTGAGGCTGTTTGCACTTGTTCAAGAGCGATGTGCAGATTTCTCTTACAGTTTACATTTAGTATTCATTTTGCTAGTATCTTGTAGTAAAAAGTAATGTAGTTTCGCAATTTCTGAATCATCTTTAATATTTCTTGAAAAATAAATTCAATTTCAAGTAACAAGATTTTAACAATTGGTATTTTCTTCTCGAGCGATGAAAAATAAGGTAAATTGATGCAAGGATTGTCAACAAAATTTTAATTCGTCCGACAAAAAATGCACTTCAAATGTATATTTATCTATTTCTAGCCGGACACATCTTCCCTGTACTCAACTGCAAACGGCCTCACAAAGAACACTTCAAAGGAATAACCAAAGTCAAGGTTGCTTGACCAGATCCACTCCAAAACATTAAAACTTTGAAGTTTAAACATGACATTTAAGTCATATGGATCGAACGCTGCCATTTGGTTATTCTCTGAAACATTCTTTAATTTCTGCTACTCACATATTCCATGCTTTTTGAAATGTCTTTTCTTTCTTTTCTTATTCTTCTCCACAAGACTTTTTTTGCGGCTTCCTGGCCTTCTATGAAAGCTCCGTTTCTTTCCAAACCCAAAGCCTTGCTTTGACCCTCCTAAGATATTGAAAGCACTGCCGAGGACCCCTGTTCCAAGCAGTCCATTGAACGCGGCATCAACGGCCGTGGCTGTATCCGAACGTGATGATGCTTTAGCGGCTAAATTCGAGGCTAAATTTGCGGCTGTCACCCCGGCTGCGGCTCCAGCAGCTTTACCGGCAGCTGCCCCAGCCGATGTCCCAGCTGAAACGCCTGCTGATGTACCGGCGGATGATCCAGCACTAGCACCGGCGTTAGCACCGGCGTTGGCTCCAGCATTGGCCCCAGCGGCTGTTGCTCCTCCAATGGGTCCGGTCATTGTGGAAACTGAACCAGCAGGTCCGGAACCCTTGTAGGCTGAAGAGAAATTCATGAACTTATAATAGCAATTCATTTACTTTAATTCTGATGCATAGGTATGTTTAGAATGAGGCCTAAAATGTGATATTATGATAACTTCATTATTTCTGGCTAGCCAGCGTCATATGATTTTCACATCTAGAGCCATAACTGACAGTCTATTCTATGAAGCGCAGTTCATTTCATAACGTTTTGAACAAAACTGACGTTTTGAATAGAACTAATAGATATATCCCTTGAGAGAACTTTTATCTGTGTCAATAATGTTCTTGAAAGGGGGTCTTCTCGATCGTGTGTCTTCACAATTTTAAACAAATATAGCGACAATTTAGCCAATCAAAATGCAGACGTCAACAGTCTTAAAGACTTCAATGCAAGAATTAAATAGATCAGATGAAAGCATTGCTCCTCCAAAACAATTAACAGAAGTGATGGTACACAGCACTTTCTGTCTAGCACATTCTTCTTAGAATTCAAAATATCAATTGTATAGAAATAAATTCACAAGCTGATGACTTACATCCTAATGGAGAGCCAGCACCAGCGCCACCTGCTCCACCACCTCCACCGCCAGCACCACCTCTAGCACCTAAAGCACTAAGAGCATTGGCGAGATTACCACCACCACCACCACCGCCAGCACCACCTCCAGCACCTAAAGCACTAAGAGCATTGGCGAGATCACCACCACCACCACCACCACCAGCACCAGCTCCTCCACCACCACCAGCTCCACCACCGCCACCACCACCAGCTGATGGAAGGAAAGCAAAGGTAAGTTCAATGATCAACAAAATCTGTCGAGAAAGAATGTTAGGTTAGTGTAAAATAGATTTGCAGATTGTCAAACAGCACATATCCCAGCAAGATCTGCACCTGGTATTTTACCGTCAGATGATATGAAAAGTCACCCACAAAATCTGAAAAGCCAAAAAACTGGAAATAAGATGAAATTGCGTTTCATCAGCAGTGTACAGGTGGGGTTTTTCAGGCAGCAGGATTCATTTGACAATTCTAGCTTTCAACACCTAGTGTCACCCCTGCTACATTGTAAAAACAAACGCAACCTTATGTGACACTTTCTTGACCAGTTTTCTTCCATTATGCACCTTTGTCATTTCGATCGCCTTATGCTTCATCAAAATATTCTGTCACAAGGAGAAGACGGATACAAGTTTACTTTGGCCTACCGCCACCGGATGGCAAGGGGTGTTAGTGGGCGCTGGAAGCTAAAACTGTCTTATACATCCCACTGCTTGATAAATCCCACCCTGTTAGCATCAAGACACATGTCTGAAAACGAACTAAAATTTCTTACGAGCAGCAGCGGGAAGTGCGCCCATGAGACCCATTGCAGCCGTCGCGGCATTCGCAGCATCCATTGCGGCTTTATTTAACGTCTGCTGGGCTGCGGCTTGTTGTGCAGCCGCCATTGCAGCTTGACTTGCTTGTGAGGCCTGAGCAGCAGCCGCTGTCTGTGCCATTGCTTGTTGAGCTAAAATTTATTTACAAGAACTCAATTAGTACTAAATCAATATACATCACTAGAGGTTAGTAGTTACAGCTAAGATTTAATTGTTACAATCAATCAACGGTTAGCAGTAATAACGTAAGTTTATGATTAGTTCTGTACTGTAAATTACACACAGCATCTCCCTGCTGTTGGAGAAATAAGTGCCTGTTCATATGGAGTTAACTAACCCGCTTACCAGGCTGGCTAGCTAGGCGAGACACTTTTGATATTGAGCTCATTTGGAGAAATTCCAGCCCACTTGCCGAGATAGAAATACGACACGTGCCACAACGAGACAGCCGCCCATTTGTCACGCCCATTTCGTCAAGGGATTCGGGATGGAGAGTTCATATGGGAAAATTTTCATCCCACCTACCGAGATCTCGCAAGTAGTCTGGTGAGATTTCGCTAAAAGTGCCAGCCCACCTGCTCATGTGAACAGACGGCAAATTTGTGTTAGAATTAGGGATGAGGTGAAATCACGGCAGAGAGCTCCAGCCCGATAAGCGGGCTGGCTCGCCTCCAGATGAACAGGCCCTAACTCTTAACAAATGTCATCTTTTCAATGCGACAGATATTCATTTTAGCTACGTCGAGAAACTACAATTCATGTATGAACTAAATGTTTCGCAGCACCCATGTCGATCGTTACTGGATGCACTTCATTTATAATTTCATTTCATTTCAAATTCTTTATTCTTAAATTCTTTATACAGGGTAAAGTCTACAATAAGAAAATTCATTTACAAACTGCCTTGTTTAGCTCTGTTTACAAACTGCCCTGCACTAGAAACTTAACAACAGCAGGTAACTATTCACTCCTTCAATAGACCTTTTCGCTATTCTGAAAAAGAATCTCAATCGAACGATATTTTGCTACAATTTGTACAAATTTCGAATATGGACAATAATGATAGAAGCTCTAACGCCACTCGATCGAACTTCGCGTATAAAAATGTATAACAATAACGCTCGATCCAGGCACTTTCAACATAGGAAGCAGAATTTCTGAAGCAAATGTCCTTCAAATTCAAATCTAAAGAATTTCAAAATCAAGGGTCTATTGATGGATCATTTTTTGCAGGGAGATATTGTGCAGCATACAGAAAGATTGAAAAATGTACTACTAGTTGATTAAAAACTGTACAATGCCATAAAAACGACTGACCAAAATTGAAAATTTTTGAAGAACTTGTGTCAACAGCGTTTTGAATTGAAGAAAACTTAATTTTCTATCTTCATCGTTTTGTTAAAAAAATGATCACGGGTTTCAGTCTTACACCTCCAATTTTGATGATCAATAATAGTTTGATGGAGTCATAGTTGGAGTGGGAAAATAAAAAGCATATTTCAATGATTGAATTCTCAAAGTTTTGAAGGAAAATGATTGATAGTTGTAGGCCAGGTCATGAATGTTATAGTTTTTGTTTCTGGCAAGACTGGTCAAGTCTATGGCATTATACAAAGTTATAATGTATTAAACCGAATTCACTGATAAATTAACATGATTATTATTCTTAGTGAAGGACTTCATACAAATCAAATATAGGATATACAGCATAAATACACTATCAGACATAAAATACATGACGTAAAGGAAATTTTCAACAAGCCTGGAATGATACCATAAGAATTACAAAGATAAGGGTACCCAAGCATTCAACGGGTGATAATTGAAGTCGTTAGAAAGCAGGGGGAACAGGCGTGAATTTCAACAAAATAGGTGAAACTGAAGATGGAATTTACCCTCTGGAGGGGCAACACAATTTTAACAGTTTATGGTTATTACCGTTAATTAACGTCCAATTGGGGGTGCTAACGGTGGTACGAGGGGCGAATAAAATGGTTGGGGTATAGGGGCTAATGGAGGAACAACCGGGGCTAATGGTGGGGCAAATGGTCGAGAAAAAAGTGGAAATAAGGGTGGAACCGGGGGAGGGAGTGGTGGGGGTAATAAAGGGGGCATTACTGGTTGTGCAACAGTCTTAACAATTGGAACAATAACTGGTTTGAAATACATCGGTTTGTTTTTCTCATCTTCTCTTTGCTTTAAGAATGCCAAAGCAGCTGAAAGGTTAAAAGAGTTAGTTGGGAAATTAGTACCATTAGCGTTAGTTATATGATGATATAAGCAGTTTGGCAGAAAAAATTAAAAGGTTTCATGTGATACTTTTGGTAGACAAAAAGCATTTTATTGGCAAATTTTTGGGTGGCATTTAAGGTTGGGCAATCAAGGTTTTGATAGATTTGAAGTTTTACCAAACATTTTTAGGTGTAATTTCTGCGAGTGGATTGTCATGACGCAATATGAAGTTTAAAACTGAAAGGCAATCCTTACATCAAGTCAGTAAAAATCTGAAGATTAGAGTCTTAACAATTACTAGATTTCATAAAAGGACATTTACAATTTATTAGATATAAATAAGACATTAGAAAGCAGACAAAATGTCAACAACTTATCGAAAGTTGTGAGTTGCTATTAAAGGATTTCATCATTGGCGAGTTACAGGAGGCATGGAGAGTGATAGAAAAAAGAATATCCTCATTTCCCGTGAGCTAGGGAGAAAAATCTTGTCCTGAGCAATTGTTGAGTCATAGCCCCTCTTAGAAAGTTGTAACAACCGTTGCTAAAGAATAGCTGTACTTCAGAATACAAACAACCAAACATTTCCAGAAACAGGAAATATCAAATATTGTTCTCATTAATATGATTTCCTTTCTTCCTTTGAGATGTTTACTTACCAGCTTGCGTGGGAGAAATACGAATATTCACATTTATATTTGGGCCTAACGCGACTACGTGTGTTCCTTTGCCATTTATTTGAAGACCTGCACCATTTTGTGCATCCATGGCAACAAATGTTACTGAATGAGTTCCTGTTGACGTGAGCAAAATAACGATCAAGTAAAACAAAGATAAAATAACAAGAAACACAGACATGTACAAACAGTGTGACTTGGAGTGGGGGAAGCAAATATAAATACAGGAACAAATTTTCTTTCACTCGGAGGTATTAAATCTATGGATCGTTTGAGATCCAAAGCTCCTGAAAAAAATGCCACAGGAGCAGGCTAGCATAATTTTTGGCAATAAAAAAATATGAAATAATCTAAAATCATTTATATAGATTAGTTTTCTGAGCGTTTCATACAGGCTAAAAAAAAGCAGAAAAGTTGGCTGTGCTTTGAAAAGAAACAGGGAAACATTCATCGAATTTAGCGATTTCAAACTACTTAGTTTCATAAGTCCAAGTCAAAATAGCCGTCCTTAGTTGGCTGGTTAGCAAAAAGCAATTTTGCCGAAGATATTTTTCGTCATTGTATCAATTTTGCAGCTAATGGCCGCCCTAGAGCGATCTGAAAATACTGGAGATAGACATCTAAATTATGGAAACCAGTGGCAAAGCTCAACAGTCCCTAACTGCACAATTTATAGCAAATCAAGAGATACTAACCATGAGAGCAGAGAACAGTTTGTGCAGTCGTTCCAAATGGTGGTAACATGACATTATTTGGATAACAGCTACTGATCATTAATCTTGCTGCTCTTCCATATTCACTACGAACTCCAATGTGGATTTCAAAAGCTGAAATACAATTGGTTATTGAAGAAACTTCAAAGTAATGATGTCAGCCGAAAAGAGAGCCAAGTTATACGATGTTGGATCTATGTTTGGAAAAACGTTTCACATAGCTTGTTTTGCATAGTTTTGTTTACTTTGTTTGACTTTTTCCTATTCACTACGAACTCCAATGTGGATTTCAAAAGCTAAAATGCAATTTAGAAAAAAAATAAACGACATAACAACATTTGAGATATATCTCCTAGGCCCATGATGATTGGCCTACATTTCCTGTCAAAGAGATGATTCGATATATGTTTGGACAATCTTGAGAAACGTTTTATTTCATGTTTTGAAAATTCAATGATCTGCATTAATTTTTTCATTTACAGCTGACATTTTTGCAGAAGCTTTGGTAAAAAATTTACAACTCTTCCCTGATAGATTTTATTATCTATTTGTTAAAAAGAACTTCAAATTTCTCATGAAAATTCTAGACAAGTTTCCCAGCTCTTCAAAATATTTTTACCCATTTGTTGTAAATTTAGTCCAAATAAAGGGTCATAAAAAATAACAATTGTGCCAGCATTTCAAAAATCGTGTCCAAGTCTAAAGCAGTAAAGCAGTCAATAGTTCTTGTGTTTTAGCAACGTAAATGTCGATTAGTGATTAAATGTATTAAGTTTTAGACTGGTTAAGCATCAGAAGAAAACATATCATTTCAGGGGTCAAAATGGTTGTGGACGCCTGCAAGAAAGATGCCAAAGAGCCAACATGGATTCTCTTACGGACCAAAAACATTAATCTCTGAGAAATTTTACGAATTTGTGGGAGACATTTGGGAAGAGTCATTTTTTTGGAGCAAGGCAAAGACAGGGAGCAACAAAATGAAAATGATGAAAGGGTCACCTGAAATGGATTGAGTAATAAAATGAGATAGAAGATATTGATAGCAAGAAGAGCTGAAAATGATTTTGATGTACAAGCTCATATCGGCATCGATACTTCGTTGTTTCTTAAATTGTCAAATTAAAGACTCAGTGCTAACCATAATCCTTTGCATGCCAGCTGAAAAGCAATACAACATGAGTTTAGGCCAGAAACGACATTCATATCATACAACGGACGACTTTGGTGGCCACAAAGGATCTTGGTTACCTCCGAGTCTTTAATGGATCTAACATCGAATTCAGTACTTTGGTCTTAATCCTTGCAGGAGTCCATTTAAGAATTAATTGATTAAAGAATGAATAGATTAAAGAAAGAATGAATGAATACCTAAACTTGATTAAGCAGATTAGTATGTTAAATACCTCCATGCAAACTTTTTCTTGAACTTTCCCCAACACCAAACAAGCCTTCAAAAGGGTTTTTTTTCTTTTTCTTTTCTTCTTTCGGTTTTTGCTTTTCTTCTTGCTTTGCTTGTTCAACCTTCGTTGTTGGAGCTGCCACTGGAGGGGCTGGTGGGGGCGTCACAGGAACTATGACAGTATTGGGGGCAGGGGGAGCTGATTGTTGCAATGCTGTTACGGATGCGAGGTTCGCTGATTGAAAGGTGACAGTGTTAGTATGATTAGCAGTATCAACAATCGTTACAAATTACGAGATTACGAAACTTTGAAGTTACGACATCACAAGGTTAGAACATTACGAATATTACTGAAAGAGAGGGGGTAGCCTGAAGCTGGTAGTATTAATAACAGTTGATAATTACAAGGTTATGAAACATTTGGAACGAAAGTTCGAACTCTGATGGATATAAAAGGAAGCCAAAAAAGGAAGCAAGCAAACATTGTGAGTTATTTTGATTGGCTTTAATTCAGTGTTTAGAAATCAGGTTGAAGAAAATTCTTTACTGCTGCTAAGTGAGTTAGCAGAAAAAAGGCAAAGATTCGAGCCCGTATTTGTTAAAAATAATCAGGAATGAGAGAATCACTACAATTTGTTTGAGTAAAAGAAAGATATTGAGCCTGACTTAGATTACTCACCAAATCTTTCTACTTCATTTTTTACCTCTGAATTCCGGTCGCTACCACTGTTCTCTGACAATCTATAAATCTCTGATTCTTCAAATTCTTTCCCTCTGAATAGAAGCTTGCTATTGACCTAAACCAGACACCTGATTGGTTTCGATTGGTCTCAGGGGCAAGGGACTGGGGATTGGGAAAGTGAATGCTTGGGTACCCTTGGGTCATTGAATGATAAAAACATATGCCTAATAAAAAGAATTCAATTATTGTTAGAATGTTAGTACACGTCTCATACCTGTGCTGTGATATCGTAATTGTCGATTTGGCTCTGTTGAGGAACCAAATACAAGCCTCGTGATACAGTACTGTGAGAAATCACGCGTAAAACTCGTGTAAAACTCGTGTCGCGTCATATCAGCGTGTAGCTGCGTTCCATTGTCAGTTGTCAGATAGGCAACTGTCATTTAAAATTTCAATGAAAAGGACTCACCGATTGCTGCGCCAATGTTCGCCGCAGCCGCTGCACCGCCTACATCACCATTTCCACCACCTTTTCCTCCGTCACCACCACCGCCACCACCTCCCTTTCCACCGCCACCACCACCTTTTCCGCCGCCACCTAGCGAAGAATTAGCATAATTATAACCTGACAACATTCCAAGAGATTTCTGACAACAAAACTATGAGCAACTGACCGGCTGATATGAAGCAAAACATTAATTTAAATGAATGAAACAAAGATTTACCTCCACCACCATCATCGTCACCACCACCACCACCACCTTTTCCACCACCGCCTCCGCCTCCATTTCCACCACCTCCGTTTCCACCGCCTACGAAAAATGGATTAGACATCTGAAATTATCAAATCGAAAGATGTGAGCAGCCAGATTTGTACATATCCTGACATATCATGAAATACAAGCATTTCCCTAAACGCATCGCGTTTCCCTAAAACGTTTCATTTTACAGCAAAACACTCTCCAAAAAGTAAAAAAAAAACTACAGTCGAGAATTAGATTTCAAATGAATGTTAGGAGCGATATAACCCTATCCAGTTTACATGAAGTACAAAATCTAAGAATTTAATTGATGCAATCCATTCTATAAGAAACAAAAAAGGTTCGTTTGGAAAACGTAGGTTCTGGTATGAAAGATTCTATTGTATGGTAGAAGCAAAAACGTTTCCTTACCACCGCCACCACCCATTGCAGCAGGAATAACAACTAAAAGAAAGGCAAAAAGTTAAAAGTAAAACAAATAGGAAGAATATCAAAAAATTTTCAGAAAATAAGATTGACAAATAAAATTATTTGAAATAACACATGAAAAATCATTGCGTCAGTTGGTCAAAAAGATAGAAATGCCCCTGTTGAGAACAGGTGTTGGCCAAAAAAATAAATTTGCATACACAGATCCAATCTGTTGAAACTGATTTGAACTGAATAAAAAATAAAAAAATCGTTCCAAAAATGACTTTAACAAAGATCTGTAAACACATCTATGAATCTATAATGTGCTTTATTTGGTTTCATCTTAAATTGTACAGCATATTGTACTGTCACGCTGTGACTAAATTCTTGAAGTGCCAATTTCTAAAACAGTATAATTTCTTAATGTTTACCCTTGTTAAAGAATTCAAAAATGAAAATACCATGACCTTTTTTAAAAAACTTCAGTTGAAAGATTATGAAAGACTTAGATCAAACAGATTAGTGGAAACTGTTGTTTTTGAGAGAATATCAGACAGTGGGCCCATTTCAAAACAGCAGGCAAGACAACCCACTTAAGTTTCAAGTTGCCATGTGCCAGAAACAAATATTTAGGGCCCGATAGGAAAGTGTTTGATCTTTTCTGGAGTCAAAAACTTTGTAAAATTGCAGTAAGTTGTAAAAAGAGAAAAAAGAAAGTTGAGAAGACTGTAACTAGCACTTCAAACAATACTAAAAATTCGAAATAATCAAAAACAAAAATCCATCAATATCAACGTACCAGTTCCACCTCCACCATTTCCTCCACCACCACCACCGCCATTCTTTCCACCAAGAAGAGCACCGAGTGCGATAGCTTCAAGAGTATTCAAACCACTTGAATCTTTTCCACCACCTCCGCCACCACCACCTCCACCATCACCACCACCGCCGCCAGCTGGTGCAGCAGCAGGAGCAGGGGCTGGTGCCGGCGCAGGAACAGGTATTGGTACTATGCTAGGCCCAGCAGCTGCCCCACCACCACCGTCAGCACCACCGCCACCGGCACTTAGTAGTTTCATGGTGTCAGGATCTAACTGTAACTGAACTTTGATGGGTCCTCCATCTGGAAGTAAAAAGGATGTAGAATAAGAAATTATCTGGTAAAATATGAAAACAAAGACAAAATAGCCACACAGTTGAGATAAAACAATTGTAATGTTCAATTTGGTTGAAAGCGAACTTTGCTGTCTGTCACGACAGCCATTGCTCCATCTTATAATTTCTAGTACTTTCATAGCTAAACATTCATAATAATTTGTTAGTTTTGAAATAATTTTAGCATTTTGCTTTAAAAAAGGCCTTATTTGTTTATCTCAAAACAATAATAATTTACTTTAGTGCTGTTAGGCAAGAAAAAATATCATAAACATATGAAATAGAATCGGTAAGTCGTTAAAGTAACTCTTTTCAGGGTCACCTGTCAACTAGTTCTAAATTTCAAAAAATGGGATGGTTTCAATGACTTTATAGTTTAACAATGTCATTCATGCTTATATTTGTCATAATATCTTAATGGCCACAGCGTTGAAATCCGATTCCATGCTCCCTGGGGTATCACTAAAGTAATCGTCCTGACACTAGGGAGGGAAAAACTATCCAGATCAAGATTTAGACATTAAAAGAGAATAGCTAAGGGCTAAATTTGATTTCTACGTAATTTAAAGATGCAACGGTAGATTAACTAAAAGCATACAGTCGACCGAAAACAGAAAGCTTACCCCCACCAGCACCTCCTGCGGGACCAGCACCACCACCACCAGCACCGCCACCGCCATCACCACCACCGCCTTTTCCGCCACCTCCACCACCTTTATCACCACCACCGCCTCCGCCACCACCTTTACCTCCACCACCACCGCCATCATCACCACCACCACCACCACCACCACCGCCGCCTCCTTTTCCGCCTTTTCCACCACCACCATCATCGTCACCACCTTTGCCAGCAGGCACAAGCTTCATTGGGCCATATGGCGTGCTGATAACTTCGCCTGGCGCCATTGGTTGTTTGTGTTCAATGTCTACATGGTGGTATTCATGATGAACTGGGCCTTGAAGGTGGACCTGAAATGGAAGATAAGTCGAATCAGCTCTTTTACATCTTTGAAGGGTTAATTGTGTCATGATAAACAAAACCAGATTACCATTCGTAAACTATTGCCTACGCTGAATTCGAAAGAAGAAAGGGGAAATTCAAATATACCAAGAAGGAGACGGAACAACAACAACAGGTTCCCCGAAGATTGTGACGTTGAAAGTGTTCTGAATGCTACTGATTGACCATCGAACAATTAACGAACGAAAACTAAGTTCAAATACAACTGATGTTTAGTTGCTGATGAGGCCTCAGAAGTGAGGCGAAAGCTTCGACAATTAAAATAAAGTAAGTGCAAGTGTTTTAAAATATATGGCAAACAAACAAAAACATAAGTACATTCTTGGATTCAACACTCGGGATCAAATTAAAGCCTTAGCAGGTTCTGCTAAAAGAAGAAGTGCGACATTTGTAAATTGTAACTGTTAACATTGAATTCATAAAAAACCAGGTTAAATATTTCCATGAAGTACGGAATTTCAAAACCCAAGATCTCTTCAAAGGTTCCTTTGGACACTTGTCTTCTGAACGAGTTGTTTAGTATGTAATATTTAACATTGTTATTGTTCATTCATTTGCAGATGGCGGCAGAAACACAGTAATTTTGTACGGCAAAAACCATTTGCTAATCAACGATAACAAACAAAAATGCAAATAATGTGGCCTACTCAATAAAAAAGATAGATAAGAAACGTTGAATAGGGCGATAGATTTAAAACCAATCGAAATGGGCCTCCTACAAAAGATGTACGTTTGATTCAACAATGTCGATAAGTCCATCATTTTCTACCTTCATGAATCTCTTAAATGTTAAAAAAATGTCCTTTCCCATCGCTGGGAAGTGTGTGTGAGATGACTAGATTTGCTATCAATAATGAAACATGAAAAGTGTTGAAAAACATAATTCCAAAACTTTCAATACATTTGGCATAAAGTTGCAATTCAATAGTACGAATTAATAAAAGCTGCATACCTCTGGGCTTTCCAGATGCATAACTCCATCATGTGACGGCATAAGCCGAAGTGGTCCTAAAGGAGAATCAAGAACTTCAGGTCCATGTGGCCCTAACGTCATGTCACCTGATGGCGTATGAATAACTGGTCCATGTTCCCCGTCAGCAGTGGGACTCCAATGGCTCGCAGGACTCAAATCCATTAAACCAGCCGGAGTCAAAACAGTCTGATGTCCGTCATGCCATCCACCATTATGGAAATCGTCACTATTAGCGTGATGTCCTGTTACAGCAGATGTTGGTACAAATAGATATTTGTGTCCATCATGTCCAGTCATTACATATCCTTGATGATGACCGTCAGCTAAATTGACAGCATTACCCCAATGATCCAATAAATAAGGACCTTTCCCATGTTCCCCATTCAACACCATCGTCATTCCACCCCATCTATTCCCATCTGATTGATAATCAGAATACGGGTGGTTCATATCTTGCCAGCCGCCTAATTCCCCTCCATGTTGGCCACTCAGCCTCACTTTCCCATCCATAGTTATCTCAAATGGCGTTCCTGGAATATGATGCGCCTCATCTCCACCATTATGACCACCAAATAATGACACAGGGAAACCAGGGAATCCAACCCAATGGTTCCCATGGCCACCAAGTGCACCATCACCATTCAGTCCATTTCTGATTAATGACACAAGACTTTCGCCGTGATTCAATGCATCTAAGAAATTTTTCAAAGACCACCAAGCAGGACCGTTGTGGCCATCATCACTGCCAGGCCCATGACCCCCAAAGCCATCTGCCCCGTGACCCCCAAAGCCATCTGCTCCGTGACCCCCAAAACCGTCTGCTCCGTGTCCGCCAAAACCATCGATCCCATGTCCAGAATTAATCCCATGACCGGATGATTCTACTAATTGAGACAATATTGCTGCCCCATCATGCACATTACCGTGCCCTACAACCGTCGCAAGACGGCCAAGGACATCAGGGCCAAGGCCGACATGATGAGAACCCAACACTTCAGCAAGGTGGTGAATATCTGAGTCTCCCCCGTAGCCCCCATGAGTATCTGTGCCACCTATTCCATGGCCATTGGCTCTGTTATGGCCACCATAGTTACTGCCGAAGCCATTGTTTGTTGATTCGATTAGATGTGACAATTCTTCGATTCCATCGACTCCTTTGTGTCCCATGAGATCAGCTATTCTGTTTATGAGGTCAGAACCTGGCCCATGGCCACCGTAAGGTCCATCAACCCCATGTCCACCGTACGGTCCATGCCCCCCATCAGGGCCGTGCCCTCCGTATGGTCCATAGGGTCCATGTCCACCATGTGACCCATGCAGTCCGCTCCCGTGTGACAACGGATGTCCATCTGGACTCATTCCTCCATAACTATCAACTGGTCCATAACTGACAGATGCGCCAACTGGCCCTAAGTCATCAGTCCCTCCATGTAAGTCGGTGCCTGCTCCATGATGCCCGCCACCATAGGTTGATACTGAACCAGATGCAGCTCCTAGCCCTGAATGGTGGAACCCATGCCCACCAAGGGAATGACCCACACTGTTTATGACTTCAGACATCAACCCATGTCCACCTGTCCCATGAAAACCAGCAACTGTACCAGCGATGGAGCCACTATCATCAGGGGCTACTGAGCTATCTACGTGTAGGGCTCCATCTGATCCTGCCACAGCCATACCACTAGGTCCCCCACCTAAACCCCCAGTACCATACGCAGACCCTGCGGCGTTCCCATGTCCTCCACCTACTCCTTGATAAGCAGCAGTACCAGCATGTTCCACTATACCACCACCAGGGCCAAGGTATGTTGTTTGTGTTCCCCCCGTCGAGGTCCAAGTGCTGCCTGTGCCGTCATTACCAGTACCGTAGAGTCCGTCATGTCCAGTCAGGGTGTCTACAGTGAAAGGAAAAACGAATGAGAAATGATGCAAATGTCATTAATATTCGACGCCATTTCCATTGCTTAGGGTTCCTAAATAACAAGAATAATTAGGCCTAACGTCACAAAACAAGACAAATTAGGCCTAACGTCTACATTTCTAAGCTGATTTAATAACTCCTTGACACACTCTTTTGTATCGTTGCCAAAGTCAATCAAACTTTTCTTTGAATTCTTGAAGTGAAATGAAATAGTTGAAGTAATAAGTCAAAATATTTTACTTAGCTTTGGTCACTGCTCTTTTCTTTAAAAGTGACCGTTCTCTTTCAAAGCTTTCTAAAAGTTTTGACAATTTTTAAAATGCAATTAGCGAACTATCAAAATGATTTCATGACAATGACAATAAAATGGCTTCGTAAATAACTCCGTAACGAAGCTATGCTGGAGTTAGCACACTGGGGTAAAATATCGACTTTTCTTTCAGAGGGCTATTGAAAAAACTGATAGCTTTTCTTATATATCTGGTACTTGCTCTTAAATATCTATGGAGCGATTGAAAGTCTCTTGCAAGCTATTCATCTTAACACAAATTCCAATAAAACACAACGCCTAATGGCAAAGACTTACTCTAAAAGGAATTGGGTAGAAAAGAAACATACCTGCAAGCCCACCATGTCCTCCAAGTAAGCCACCACCAAGCCCATGACCGCCTAAACCATGGCCACCAAGGCCTCCTAGCACTCCATGGCCATCAAGCCCCCCTACGAGTCCATGGCCACCAAGGCCCCCTATTACTCCATGACCATCCAGTCCTCCTCCGAGTCCATGGCCATCTAAAGCACCTCCAAATCCATGGCCATCAAGACCACCACCAAACCCATGACCACCACCGTAACCACCATCCCCGAGGCCACCATGCCCATCAAAACCATGTCCACCGCCAAAGCCATGATGTCCATCAAGGCTACCAGTTATCCCTACATCATGTCCTTCTACGCCTCCATGGCCACCAAATGCGGCTCCTAGCCCATGACCAAACCCATGCCCCTCGATACCATGTGCTCCATCGAGGCCTCCAGTTATCCCTACATCATGGTCACCACCGTACCCACCACCCCCATACGATCCGAACCCATGACCAGAGAATCCTGTCCCAAGACCACCAACAACACCCACATCATGGCCCCCAACACCATGGATACCAAATGCATCTCCAAATCCACCCCCATCAGCATGTCCACCGTCTCCATGGCCACCATAGCCACCGTCTCCATGAAAGCCGTGGCCACCGCCATACCCGTGACCACCACCATAATCATGAATAGCTCCATCGATTCCATGGCCGTCTCCCATCCCATAACCACCACCAAACCCATGGCCACCACCATAACCACCACCACCATAGCCATGGAAACCCATTCCCATAACGCCATGCCCTTCGCTCTCAACACCGTGGATATCAGAACCAATTCTTTCGAATCCTGCGCCAAAGCCTTCGTGGCCACCCCATCCATAATCATGGCTACCTCCTTCGAAGCTTGAAATAAGAGAATCGCCTCCGTAATGACCACCAATTCCACCGTGCATTGAGCTATGGTAGCCAATTGCATCGCCAACATGCATATCTGAAATGAGGAACATAAAAATGTCAAGGTTTTGATGTTGCGACTATCGTTAAAATATCGAAAACATAGTGCTGGTCTGTGTAGACATCTGCGATTGTTCAGTATTCAATGGTACACAAACTCAGCAAATTCTTCAACATGCAGACATTTTAGTTTGTACTGAACAGCCATCACTGAGAAGCCAAAACTGATAAGAAAAAATCTACAATGTCAATTTTACCCAAGATATTCCAATGAAACTTAGAAAACTTTTTCACTGTCCTGGTACAATGTTAATCCATTAAAAGTCATTACAGTTGAAGAGTGTATATATCATAGCCTATTCTTTCAAGAGAACAAGAAAACATCCATCCATCAAGGGAACAGCGCAGAAACTGCAAATGCATGCGTGAAAAGTCGCAACTTTGAGCCCCCTTAGTTCCCCGTAACAGATCCCGAAATTAGGCAACACTTGATATTTTCTTCCTTGGACTTCAAAAGCTTATCTAACCAAACAATTCCCCATCTCAGATTGCTCGATGCTGTTACTTTTCGCAGTTTCTGCGGTCTCGTTCAAGTGCATTTGCACCGTTCCAGAAAAACCATTATTCGGTAGATAGAAGGAACAAATGTGTTGCTGATTAGCAGGAACAGTGTGAATGGGAGGCTAATCCGTTACTCTTTTGTTACGGATCCATTGTTGTACCAGTACAGTGTAAACAAAGTCTCAGGAGCTGTTAGCTGTTATATACCGATCTGTCAACGGCAAAGGTTTGCAAATGTTACAGTTATTCTTCAACGATATGGAAAAGTTGCTGACAGGAAATAAAGGAAGTTAATGTTATACCTGATCCAAAATCACTATCGCTATGATCACCTACGAAAATTTCAGTGAATAGTGATTAGTGATTAGTGATTAGTGATTAGTGATTAGTGATTAGTGATGAGTGATTAGTGATTAGTAGTTAGTGATGAGTAGTGATTAGTAGCTAGTGGTTACAATTTAGAATACAGGATATTTGAAAAAGTAGATGATTTAACATTTGTGAATCATTTAGCTTCAACACGAATCAACGTCATGTAGTAAAATTAATGCTAGTTGTGGTGAAGAATATAAACGGCAAATCATCATATCTTACTTGCATGCCTAATTTGCAAACGCTCTGTCCGATCTACTTTCCACAAATCTGGAAATGTGAGACCAATTAGCTTTGTCCTGCATGACAACCATAACCAACTGATGAAACTTTTCTACGTCTTTTATATTTGATATTTGCCACGAAATCTTGCAGTGAGTTTAAAAAAATTACTCTACATCTAACTTCAAAAATTCTTGAGGATTCTTACCACTGCCACAAAAACATGATCGTTTGATCGTTTTTCCATCTTCTGTTTTCGCATGAAAATGATAATGCCTTCTGGTGTGAAGTTCTGTAAGAGATTTATGAAACATTCATAAGACAAATAACAAAAAAAGATTAAACCCTTTGGCAACTGAAATTAACATTAGGCATCATGATCACCCTTCGAGAGGATATCTTCACAGGAGGTAAGCTCTCTTGACTGACAATTTTCGTGATATTTTTGGGTATTTCATCAATTTATATATATTCGTTAGTATCAATCATCTACAGTGGCGTAGGGTCTTTCTGAGATGACATCCTCTGTACATTTTGTCATAACTGTTAGTGACAATCGTATCGTAGTTGGAACTCGATGACATCATGTCCTTTCCAGCTATGGCAGCCATAGAACATTTACGTAACTGCAGCTGCTTTAACTATGGTAAAAAGAGGTCTCTTGATATTTTGATCCATTCCAACGTTGATAAATCAAAACTGTGCCGAATATAAAATTTTCTCGCTTCTCCCCTGCAAAACGACAATTTACAATGGACAAAAGATAAACACAGTAACACACAGAAGATAAACACAAGATGAAAGGGTTAAATCAAAGAGATTTACTCACTTCCTTTCCTGTCTCTGAATTTCGTTTTCTTTCCCTTTCTGATTTTATATATTCTACTTCTTTTATTCTGTGAATCTAGAAACAAAATAAAACATCTTAATCTTTCATTGCGAATAGCCACATCAAAATATTCCGTGTCAATATACGCCATACAGCTCCTTGTTCATAAACATTTATGTGTAGCTACTGACAGTAGGTGAGCAAGATATTCTTCAAAAAATTATAAGGAAATGTTTAGAATTGAAACATTCATAAAGATGGGTCTATGATGCTACTAAATCGAGGAAAAAATCCAACAGTAACTCAGTGCCAACAAGAGAAAAGAAACTTGTTACTTACGTATATCATTGTTGTTTCCTGAAAGATAACGAAACAGTTTGTTTAGAAATAAGCGAAAGAATATACAATTTAATGCAAGCATTCTGCTGGAAGACGTTTAAGATCTGAAAAAATCCGTACACTGGAGCTTTACTTTCAATAGCAGATCTAGCATCTGGACATGGGGAAGCATCTCACTCACAAGTTGTGTTAAAATGTGAGAACATAGCAGTTCACGTTAAATTAATCTCTGTTTCAGAAAAAAGAACAGATCTTGAATAGCAATAAATCTTTTAGCTGTTCTACGAAAGAGTCTAGATCGAGCAATACCATAATATACTTTTATATGGAAGGCTCGATTGAGTGGCGTAAAGCTTCGGATCATTATTACGTACATTTGAAACTTCTACAAAATGTATCACATATCGTTCGATTCAGATTCTTGTTTAGAATAGCTAAAAGGTTTATTCTTACGATCAAAAAGGTTAAATGATTCTATACACGGCAGTTAATGAAACTTACCCTGACATATGCAGTCTTTTGGCATTATCAGATCTTTGTCAGCTTTTTTCTCTCCTTTCAATCTCCAGCGAGAAGGCACAGCCGTTCTCTCTGCAACAAATATTACAGAAAGAAATTAAACTATTTGCCAAACCGATTTCAAACATAAAACACTACTCATTTTCTTTGACATTAAAGGGTCTGTTTCATCCAGCATTCCTTGCAGGTGTCGTCTCTTGTTTGGCCTTTGTTTGTTACCATTTTCACGGCCCATTAAAATGGTGACAACAACAGCAAACCAAGAGACGACACATGCAAGGCATGCTGGATGATGCAGACCCTTTCAAATTAACTTCAACCAACTTTTTGGCACAAAAACATTGATGTAAGTATGTTTTTATCTAATGTTAGCAATTTAATCTGTGTGAAAAGCAAGGAAGAAAACAATAACATACTTGCAGAATTGGTATCTTTTCTGTTCAGTTGTGATTGATCAACTATTTCAAGTGGCATCAATAGGCCAGTAATTTTCACATCTGTAAAATGAAAATGCAGAGGTTGATAAACATATGTACAAAATTTATCATCACAGAAACTTAAGTGCTACCTTTTTCATATAGAGTTTGTGGAGTAAGTCTATCTTAACTTCACATCAACTTGCTAGAAAAAGATAGTTTCAGCTTAACTTTCAAGATCTTTCCTTTTGAAATTAGGAATCAGCCGAAAGTAGTATTTCTTGATAGGCCTAAACACTGCCAAATAATGGTTTCTTCGAAATGTATTTTGAACTTTGAATGAACTCTCAATATCAAGTTAAGCTCTCAGTGAGGGTACGGAGTTTAATTTTCTATATCGGTGTTCAAATTTTTGTGTTGTGATTTCAATGTTTGAATACATTTTTCTGACTCAGCCAGTACACCAAAAAATGCTTTTTCAAAAATAAATCCTTGAATCTGCCTTTAATCAGCGTTTTTCCTTGGCGTTTCTTGGAATAGACCATTTTGGCCAGTGACTGTGCCTATCGTATTGCCCTGATATTGTTGCGTGGCAGTCAACCAATGTTAAAAAAGGAAGAATATTTATGAAGATGAAAATAAAATCAGTAAATATTACCTGACACATCGTCTGTTGGAATTGCTCTCATTTCGAATTCCTTTTTGTCAACAGCTTTATCTGGAAGTAGATTTCAACAGATAGTTAGATATCATCTTCCAAGCGTTCCCGCGTGCTGTGGCTCACCCTGTGGCAGGGTGTTGGCTGGGGTGTGAGGTTTCTGCCTAACCGTATATGGTGGGGTGGGTCCTTGCATCTTGGTGGGCATTTTTGCTGTGGGGTGGGTGCATAGCGCGTGGAAATAGCTTGATTACTCAAAAATTTTTTATGTACCGCACATCGGCGGACATTTTTGACTCGGCCGGTATATCATATCACAACACAAAGCAGCAATCCCCTTTCCTTTACCTGTTTATCTTTTGTTTGATTTTGTTTGTATCTAGAATAGTTGAATTGTAAGTGCCAACCGCAGTGGAGACCAGATGACCAAGTGTCCTTCTCCGCTGTGGCTGGTACATAGAAATGTATCGATTTTGAGTTTTTAACGTTTTTTTTATATCTATATATATATATATATAAAGGATTTCAACAAGATTTAGGCTTGGGTAACAACCATGATGAAAAGGGAACATGCATCTTCTTACAGGCAACTAATTTGTACTTTTATTTTACATCCATGTTCTTCAATCATGTTCTTCATTCAATCATGACTTCAGAGACTTCAATCTTAATTTGCATGGCTCTGATCCCCCTTCCCCCCCCCCTCCCAATTAAGATTCCGTGTGAATGGCTCACTTTATTTCAAAGCACTGTACTTGGCATAGTTTTGATTTTTGGACATAATCAGATCCAATGAATTAGAACTTTCAAAGTATCAAAAATCCTTGACAAAGAAGCTTTCTGTCTTCATAGTTGATTTCAAGATTTTCAAAATCCAGATTCCTTTCAAGTTAAATTAGCAAGGACTGTGCTTACCATGAATTCGCAGCATCCTCCGCGTGCCTTCATCAACAGCATTGGGTGAGATATGCAGCAACCCAGAATAATCATCTTTGATTTTGTCATCAGATTTCTCTTCTGGGAAAAGAAAATTACTTAAAAGAACTGGGTCACGTAACCGTAAACCAACCTGTTATCTCTATAATCTATACTGTTGCCCACACGTGCACATTGTGTCCTGCACAGATTTGATAGATGGGGTGAATGTACAAAAAAGTTATTTCTAAGAATCTACCAACATATCCGCAATCGTACAACATATGAGTGTTTAGGCTGTTTATCAACGAAATTTAAGAATGCATCTTCAAATTACATCTTCATTTTGAGAAAAGTAATGGAAAATCTCTGTGATATAACCTATCCAAAATACTTTAAAATATAATGATTTAGCAAAATAAGCTAGTTAGCCAGCCAGGTTTCAAGGCGCCTTTTGCAGATTGCATTATCTAAATTTGCGACTTGAATAATCGGTCGTAGAGACCCCGTTGTCATGATTCACTAATCTCGTTGTACTTGTTTTCCAATCCAAACTAATTGACGAAACTGCTAGCCAACATTCCCTAGTTAACTAGACTTTTAACAAATAGTTTGTTTGCAGGGTGAGTGGCCGAGTGGCTTATACAGTCTTCGTCAGGTGACTGAAGTTAAGCTTGGTCGAGTGAGGTCAGATTTCGGATGGGTGACCTCTGAGGACTGACCTCGCAACTCACCTCGTCGTCCTTCGGAAGGGACGTTAAACTAGGGGTCCCATGCCTGGATGCGGCATGCACAATGGGCCTAAATTAGCTTTCAGTAGCTAGAAATCCTGACAAGCTCACTCAAAACAAATTGAAAACAAAACAAACAAACAAACCTGATGTTTTTGATCTTTGTTTAAGTTTATAATTATGATTAATCGACGACAATGCTTCTTTTTCTTCTTTCTTTTCTCTGTCATCTTTCACTTCTTTTATTTCATTTTTATTTTCCTCTTTCTCATAACTTTCTTCTTTAATTTCTACAGGCAATGTCTTCGGTTTTTTAGATTTATCTGGAAGAAACAATAAATACCTAGATCTTCATAGCAGGCAAGGCAAGGAGTGATAAGAATTAGGTTTTGTTTAACCTAAATGGATATCTGAAGATTGTCCTTCTAATTTAACATTTTTTTGCCAAAACATTTTATGAAGCAATCAATAAGCTTCTTAGCCAATCATATTTTGGAAGAGAAAGCAAGAACTTTGCTTTGATTGGTTAATGCATTTAAATGATTCTTAGGCAGTTTCAAATTCCTGCTTATCGGCCAATTAATCCCTTTTCCTGTTCTTGGACCTAACTATCTTCCATTCTTATTTCAAAAGAATACTCTAACTCATTAGCATATTTTAGGAGAAGTTCTCTGCCCTTGAAAAGATACTGTCAGTCTGAGGCTTGGACAGATAACGAACCGACCATGTAATTAAAAAGTCAGCTTTTTTTTCGACATAGTTATCTTCATCTCATAAAATAAAACTGGGCCTCAAACGTAAGGGAAATTTTATATAAACTTCACTTCAAAAAAAGTAGGGACGACAAAACGAGGCTGCAATCTGTAACGAGGCTACATACCATCTTTATACGAAACTACTAATTTGATGTTGTCATTAACTTTTGAAAGTGCGACTTTTTCATCGCTTTTCTGCGGAGATTTCTCCGTTTCTGTTTCTAAAACAAAGACAAATAAAAAACTGTTAGAACTAAACCATAATACTTTTCAAATTCACAAAATATGGACCAACAAAGAAAACGATTCTGAAAGGAGGCTTATCGATAAAAATGTGTGCAAGAAGTAAACTTACCTTTCGGGTTGAACTTTTCTGCGACAGCATCGCTAGTGAAACTTGTTAATCCAACTTCTGAAAAGAAAGAAAACTCGAATCTGATCATAATGCCATAAAAAGAGAGACGATTCTTGACAAAATAATGTAAAGGAGAAGGAGCGAGTTATGCCAACTGTATCAACCAGAGCTAGTGAGTACGATGTCGTAAATCACTGCGTCTTCTAAATTGTTGCAGATATATAGGCAAATATAAGAATTTCGAAAATATGGAATGCTTAAATGACGTTTCACTGTCGTTCATCGATAGCAATTCATCAAAAATAGGCAAACATAATGCATTAAAGAGTACCTTTATGATATTTGGCATGAGAATGATTAAGTTTACCCTGATAGCCACCAAATCGGGCTATATCATCTGAACCAACGACTTTGACGATGCAAATACGCGAACAAAAAGAAGGAATATGTATTAATAGAATATTAGATAGAAGAGTTGAAAATACCTTCATGATCTCTGGCATGATTTCCACAAATTGCCAAGGCAAGACACAGCAAAACTGTAAACACATACCACAGCGGCATTACTCAGTTGAGCTCGTCGAAGTATCTACAGAGCAAATTATGGAGATTACAAACTATTATAAAACATTTTTGTCTTGCAGTGGAGGCTTTCCTGTATGGATTTTGTGGATATTTCTGTTACTTTGGAGCTATATATTCAAAAGTTCTTTTTCAGCTTTCTGATGGCATACTTAAAAAGCCCGTGCACCTTTAGGGAACACACCACACAAGAAAGATTTAAGGGGGATAATTTGACTCCGAAACTCACAAAATAGGTCGTTTTGTAAGTTTGGAAGGCCTTCTGAACCTTATACTCTAAAACGCAAGAGATTTAGAAGTCTTTGGACTGATTTTCACTTTCATTAGCAAACTGCAATGGTTAACCAGAACATAAACCCCAACGACCAGTTGCTATCTGATCGTATTTTAAGAGTGGACAAAAGTCTCACGCAACACCTCGCATTCTTTGGCTGTAGGACTACACTTTGTTCTTAAAGCTCTCTACGAATTCTGTGAAACATGTCCCTCGCAAATGGTGGTTCTCATTTTGCCTTGAAAAAGGTATACTGACAGTGGAAATTATTGGGAGGCTATTTAAAGCTAGAAAAAGCTTCCCGAAGTTCCAATTTCAACTAACTTTACGATGTTACTGCACTGATTCCAAGCATGGTATCTGCAAATCATTTACTGAATAATTTGCTCGAGGAAAGACATATCAATGCGAGAGGTTAACAATATAAAGATGCTGCTTTCCAGTTCAAATAAGGTGCCTTCACTGCCCAATAGAAACGTAACGAACTTTTCCTCCACTTCGTCTACTTTATTGTAGCAAGCTTTGAAGCTTATTTCAACAAGAGCAAGTATTCCCCAAGCGTAAGAATTGATCTTTGATAACAAAGCGATACCGTTGAAGTTATTTGACATTACCAGTAACTTCAACTTCAAATAAGCGAAAGGTTCAGTCTAATTATATACTTGTTACCGAAATAAAATGAAGTGCGATTAACGAGCACGTTACGGCATCACTTCTTTGCGTTAGAATATAGTAAGTACGCTTCGTAAATCAGCTTGCAACGAATAATCCATCATCACTGTCGAAATTTGTCTACGTTATCTCCAGTTTTATCGCGAGTAGGCTATTTATAGGCGATATGTTAATTGCGAGATTCTCGTAATCTGGTGTTTGTTTGAGCATCCAAGTGAAAAATTGCGACGTTTCGCCAGAATTTTACCTGAAAATACGATCATGGGTGCCAAGCCGCGTTGTTACTACATCCTCCAGGATACGCAAAAATTTATTCTTTTTCCATCAACAATATCATGTTAAAAATAAAATCCAAAATTTCGCAAGTTGGTATAAATAACTTTCAATGAATTTTCAAGGCTAACCGCCCCACGCTAACAGATCGAAACGTAATAGGTCAGGCATGCGAATAGAACAGCAAGATTCAATGAAGTCAATGAGTAAGGACTGACCCGTGACGGCACCTAGCGCGGGTCAAATTTAAACCCGTCTTTAGATATCACCGCTTCTTCGTACGTATTCAAGTACTAAATATCAGAGACACTTAATACTAGCCTGCATTGAGGTATCGTCTGGCAGAAATATCACCCGCATACAGTCTCTTATGCAGCTTTAAGGAGATTATTCGACGGGAAAATAGTGTTTAGGCCATGTTTTCAAAACGGGCCTAAGTTATCCTAGGGTATCACGATGAAATGAATTGCGTATCTATGTGTAAAAACAAGGCCACATAGACATAAACAAGTATTGTTATCCAATGGGTTTTACTGTCGTAATATCAAGGCATGTGATACTTGATGTAAACACCAGGCGGAGATAGAGCTCAAAAGCAAACAGCTCTTCAGAGAGTAGTCGGGCGACGAGATTTACATGTGCAGTGGAATGTAGCAGCTCAACATGAAAAGATATTATCTAAGGCAGAGCCGACAACAGCAAAACGAAATACTGGAAGCACGCACTACAAGTGTTTGCAAATTCAGTTAAAATGAAAGGGCATACAGCAAAATTAGGGCACAGGAGGGCCCTTGAAAAATCAGCATTGCTGATGGGCTACTCAACCAAAAATTTTGAAATCAAATCAAATCAAATGAAACACAGCCAAATAAATCAATACGCTAAGGGGGCTGATTTGACTGGCATCAACAGAAATATTTCTCTGAAGGTCCAATGACAGCTATCGCCTAAAAATTCCAAGATTTCGAGCGAAGTCTAAGAGCCACAGGAAGGAGTTTGCTGTGGATTCCAATCCCCATGGACTATGGAAAATAATTTACCTTCCCCATAGAATGTGCTTTGCTTCAAGAGAAGAATAAAAAATCCAATAAAACAGAATAATTTTCAAATAGCAAGAAGCATCGTGTTTGACAAGTAAGCATGAGCATGAGGACATGTTCTTGAAAAGTTGATACGATTGCAATACGAAGTCTTATCAAGTGCGCCATTGGCAAAAAAAAAACTCTTCAGATCGTTGTAGCGACAAAATGTACAAAACTGCAGGTTCGAATGCTCTGTTATTCATCAGTATCATCAATAATAAGTAAATTAATTCAATAAAAACTTTACAAAAATCTTTGCAATCAGGCTACCTACTAGAATTCCTCTCTGAAATCAGTAGCTCATAAAGAAGCAGGCTCTAAGGCAGACTTGCACCATTATTGCTGTACAGTAAAAACTGATAGTTATTGTCTAGTTTTATATTGTTTTTATAAAAACTTGTCCATTGTATCAATTCTTTAAGAACCTAGGCTGACTTGCAACATTGTAGGTCTTACATGCGGGTTTTTTACTGCATCACTATTCAAGTTGCGTTGTGTCACGAATCAAGTACAAAGTCGTATTCTTTAAAGAATCAATTGCTTACATATACCTACCAACGTACTACGCGCAAAATCAATTTTGTTATTCGAGGGCAAAATGTTTGATAAAGTTACAACTGTGACTGCACAATCACCCTGGAAAACCATTCGCTGGGTCTAAATCATACAGGCCTACGGTCAATATACTGCACAATTGCCCTGGAAGTCAGTTCCATGGGTCTAAATCACACAAATCAATAATCAATGTCATTTCGTTAATCAAGCTTGGATGTTCGTACACAGCCTACGATGAAAATCACAAACAAAGAATCCTTCGCAGTTAAATGCTTTTAAGTTGCAAGTAACCTTGAATAGTTCATTTGTTAAATAAACTATAAAGCAAGTTATCGTTCACAACCAACAAACTTACATCACGGGGGTTTCATTTTTAAGAAATCGATGACTTGGTTCAGGATACCTTGAACGAAAATTACAATACGAGCAGGAAGGCTGGAAATTAGTAGATTGGAAAAGCATTAAAGGAAAAGTTTGTTTAATCTCTGTCAAATTCTAACAATGTCTTCTCGTCATCTCCATTTCAGTCTTCAAACTTGACACCATTACTTGTTGCAACGTCCCACATAAAACTCTGCGCCTCTTATCCTCATCTCACAAAATTTACAATCGTTTCCTATGCCATTCTAAGCAATAAACATGCTTTTTACGATATGGTATCTTAATCCGGTCCTTCTTATCATAATATGATGTACATTTCAACTGCTTTATGTAAAAGCGGCAAAAAGAAATAAGGCTGTCAGGAAAAACTGATTGTGCAACATTCGAAGAAAATTCTTCACGTGAATACACTCTCTTTTTGCTCCCTTTGCGCCTTTTGCACAATGCCACTAATTACTGTTCATCCATTGAGGGTAATTACCTTCGACATAAGACAGACTCCCCCGTGCTGGTAGAAACAAAGAACAACCCGGGTGGCACCTTCACTGATTAAGGCGGCTTTGTTTTGATTGCACGCAAGCAAAGGGCTACGTATTACAGGATGGTGCTCGTATGCATAATTAATAAAGGGATCAACCACTCGAAAGATCAAACCTACATTTCTTGCTATACCGGAGAAATAGTAGGCCTATGATAAAAACATCGAGAAGAGAAACATGGGAAAGTAGATCATATTATAAAGATTGATTTATGAATGACTTGTTATGGAATGATTGATTTCAGAGTGAAAGAAACAAATTCAAGGCAACATGAAGCTGCTTTCGAGCTTGGTATTATTGCTCGTAATAATCACATTTTGTAATGGACTGACAAAATATACGAAGGATAAAATACAACGTACCAATGCGAACAAAGTACAAAAAAGAGTTAACACTAAACCATTTCAGCTAAAAGGAAAGCAGTTACCATTAGCTCAAGGTAAAGGAAAACAAGAAAAACTAACAAAGACAGCAAATGCAAAGCGATGGATGCCATCACAAAACATGGCTAAAAAGAGCGTTAAATACACACCAAAAGTTGTTAATAACACGAAAAGATGGATGCCGGGTTTCGCAGATTTGGGGCAGAGTGATATGGAGAGTTCTATGATGTTCGATTCCGGAATTGTGAGCAGTGATCCCCCGTCTGCGTATCCAGGCAACCCACAACAACCGCCAGTGGAATATGGAATACCTCAACAAGATGCGGCAACAGCAAGGCAGCAAACAACCCCTCCTGAACAGAGCTACCTCACGCCTGACAATACCGGACCGGAGATACCGTATCAAGGGCAAGCGGCTATGGGGCAACCGGCTATGGGTCAACCGAGTCTGGGCCAACCACAGGGGAATCAGTATCAAGGATTCGGCAATGATATTGAATCATACACAAAGGAGATATCAAATGGGTTAGATGGAGTAAATGGAGCAAATACAGAATATAGTGCTTTGGATAACTATCAGGATTCAAGTTTCATGAATTCTAAGTTTCAAGAAGGTGATTATATCGGGTCATCTTTGCAGGAAACAAAGCAACCAAATTTGTTTGATAGTTTCTCTTTGGCCCCAGGAATGGCAGAAAATTTTGTGAATCCTCCAAAGGAAATTGGGGGTGGGGCTGGAAAGGGAGATGATGGCAAGTCGAAGGGTAAAGCTGATAAAGGGGGAAAGGAAGAGGACAAAAATGAGGAAAAAGGGGCTAAGGCGAAAACTGAGAAGGGAGATTCGAGAGATAAAGATGAAGATAAGGCAGATAAAGAAGAGAAAGATTCAGAGAAAGGAAAGAAACAAAAATCTAGCGAAAAAGCAAAGCAAAATGTCAAAGATGACGAAAATGCCAAGGCCATCACAGGAAATGATAAAGACGAAGCAGCAGATGGTAAAGTAGCTGCGAAGGAGAGTAATGACGTCAGTGAATCGGAAGAAAAAGGAAAAGAAACGAAAGAAACAAAGGGGAAGACAAAGGAAGCGAAAGAGAAGAATGTCGCGAAGTTTGACAAGGGGGAGAAGAATGAAAAAGAAGGTGGAGAGAGGGCTAAGAAATTGACGAAGAATAAAAACAAAGAAGATGAGAGCGAAGTAGACAAGGCATCAGAAAAGGCGTCAGCCAATCAGAAAGCTAATGCTAACGGCGTTGGCCAATCAGAAGTTGCACAACGAGTTGCAGCAAGTTTGAACAATGACAATGATAATGCTGGAGCGAATAAAGAGGAAGACGGGAAAGAGGCCTTTAAAGTAGACTCAAAGGGAGGGAAAGGAGAAAGAATCGAGGATGACAAGGAAAATAAAGTAAAGAACAGAAAAGGTGCTGCTAAGTTTAATAAACCAGTGAAGAATATTTCAATACATAAAAACGTACAAGGGAATGGTAATGCGAAGGATGACAGTGATAATGAGAATGCTCAAATTGAAAATAACAAAGCTGTAACCGATGAGAAGGACAATAATCAAAATGATAATGTCAATACTGAACAGGAAGTAAAACAGGCAGCAAACCAGGCAGCAGCTAATTCCGAGAATGACGATAAAGAGGAAGTAGATAATTCTAAGAATGAAGTACAACAGGAAGTCATGAATTCCAAGAATCCACAACAAGATCAGGCAGTTGCTAGCTCAAATAATGATATGAAAGATGATAGCAGGATTAAGAAGCTGAAACAAAGAATAAATAATCAGAAATTATCAAGACACCATGGAAAGATACAACAGGATGCGGCTGCGAGATATAAAATCACAACAGATACTGAAAACACAGTCACTGACAGCGCTCTTGCGAATAACGTTTCTCCTGTCAACGGGGCGATAGGGCTAGCAGCTGGGGAGCTCAGAAAGCAGTTAGTGACAAATCTGAGACATCAATTGATGAAAAATGTTGCAGCAGCAATTGCAAGAGGGAAGGGTATGAACACTGCTTCTGAAGGAGCTGCTAATCACGGTAGTGGGGTGGTGCAGAATGTAAGACCTAATTCAGGGTCGAATGGTGGAGCAGCTGTATCAGGGCAAGCTTCAATGCAAGGACAAGGGAACAATGAGCCAAGTAGTGATCAAGAAAATAGCAAAATGACGTCACAAGGTTCAGATTCAACGAGTGAGCAAGAGACAGCCTCGCAACAAGGCAGCAACTCACAAGGAGGCAGCTCACAAGATGATTCAGAATCGCTCGTTCCTACTTTGATGAAAATGGATAAAAATATGCTTGTTGATACGATTTTGAAATTGCTGAAGAAAAATAAAGAAGGAAAGATGAAAGAAGAATCGAAAGGAGAAAGCAAGGGGCAAAAACAAATGACAGGGGACAACACTGAGGGAGATAAGGAGAGCCAAGACGGAGGTACGCTAAATCAATCATTCCATAGTCAAGAAAGTGGGGTAGCCTCTGATGAAGAAAATGGGAATTCAGCTTTAGTGTCAGAGGGGCATAACGCAGATGCAAAGGCAGTAGAGGGGCAAGAAGGGCCAGCAGAGTCACAAGATGCTGGAGGTAACGCACAGGGCCAGCAAAGTCAAGCACCGGAAAGTGAGAATGACAGTGGACACGCTGAATACGCTACGTTTCCTGTCAAAGCGCAAGGAAATACGAAATATTACAAATTCAAGAAATTACAAGGTCAAGGACATGTTAAAGGCAAATTAGGCCGTAATCAAGATGGCGATGATCCATACGCTCAAATCGGATTAGTTGATCCTGGTAATAATGATAAAATGCCATCACATCATAAAATATCAAACCTAAAAGCAGATCTGGAAAAGCAAGGAACTAAGATTTCGAAATTTATCAACAATAATGGGGGAAACACTGAATCAAATGATCAAGTCAGCGATAATTCACAAGGGGAAGTACAACAAGGAGCTAATCAGAATCAAGAATCACCTAATCAAGGATCACCATCCCACCAATCAACGTCAAATCAAAGATCAGATCAGGAATCAGCCGGTAACCAAGAATCAGCTCAACAATCAAACGGCAATCAGGGCAATCAAGATCAACAATCAGCCTCTAATCAAGCTGCAGATCAATCGAGTGATCAGGATTCAGCAGCCAATCAACAAAGTGACCAGGGAACACAACAGCAACAACCACAAGTGACAACTCAAGATGGAGTAACCACGGAAACGCAGATAAATGCTGACTCACCAAAGATGGTAGCACAGTTGTTGAAAATATCGCAACGACTTCATGAAATAAACAACAAGAAAGAAGCAGCACAAAATGAAAAACAACAAAACAACGGAAACTCAAAAACTGTAACAAATAATTTCACAGGCGCAGAAGTCCCGCAGAAATCTCGTGATGATGCCTACGCAACGATTGGCTCTTTCGATCCGAATGTAAAAAAGAAGGCAGCTATTGGAAAAAAGAAACTGTTGATGAGTAAACTGGGACTGGGTAATGATAATAATATTATCAGTAGAAGAAGTTAAGATCAATTGACCGTCGTAGTCAAATTGAAACTTCTTCAATAAAGTGTTATAAACAAAGAGTACAAAAAGGTGAAAAATCACCAACTAATATCAATAGCAAAAGCTTTCAAATGACAATTTCGACAACTGCAGTCAAACTGGAAAATTTTCGATGAGAATTATTGATATAAAGGACAAAAGTTAGGAGAATGCAATGTTTTATATGAAATAAGAGGATTGTTTCTTTATTGTGAAATTGGAATTAATATTATCTAATGGACTGATTTAATAATAACTCAGCATTGACTAATTTTTTACCAACGAGAAAACAAGGCCTAGGATCCTCAATGACAATTTTTGTAGCTAAAATCTGTTTCAAATAAAATGACACGTGAGAATTCCAACCAAGAAAAATGGCTCATGCAAACTTTTCTATTGTTTATATTTGCGGGAATTTTGATGTGGCACCTAATATGAAACAAACTTTGGTTTGAAAGTCTTTCAAAATCTAGATAGCCTATTCGAAAAATTTTGCGAATGTAATTAAATATTTAAAAATGGCTTTCCTTATCACAACTATTTACAACGATTTTTTCTAAAATAGGAAACAAAACGTTACTGCAAAAATTATGGTAATATTTCAGGGACCGCTCTTTACTACGAACAGAATAAAATTGCAGTGCCCAGAAAACTAATGCCTAATAGTGATTTAACATAAGATACACAGAAGTCACAGCGCAATTACATTTTATCATAGACAGTTACATTTACATTACGAGTAATTTAGATAATAAATTAGATATGAAAAACTCTTGAATTATTATATAAATGATAATATATTGACTTTAACATCATGGTCTCTTTATGGACAACTTGTTCTCTAGCAATATTCCACTTTCAAATTTAATTGTTAAAACCCAACGAAATTCCTTAGCATGCTGCAAGCTAAAAGACCAACTTGCCTCCTTGTGGAGGTAATGAAAGAAACAAGATGAGATGGTCTTTGAAACAAACTGTTAAAACCAACGAAATTTCTTAGTATGATGTAAGCTCAAGGACTACTTTGCCTCCCGGTGGAGGCAACGAAAGAAATGAGATGAGATGCTTTCCTTTTTCACCGCGATTCTTAAGATCTGCAGACATAGATAGACAGCGACAGCATTGGACACGAACCTTGGACATGTCCCAGATATCAAAACAATCGTCACAAGACCATTAGAAAATCTGAAGAAACTAGAAGGAACCTTAAAGTAAATGAACGATGATATAGCGACAGAATCTAAACATAGCACAAAAGAACGGCAGGCGCCACTTATCTTCCTTTTGTTTCATAGATAGAAAACATCAAATACAATAGGTTATATTTAGATTACCCAGTCTCCGTAGCTAAGTTTGCTTTTAACCCCGTTGATTTACTTTAAATTTGAAGGAACCTTTACAAAAATTTAAGATTGAACGTGTCAAATGTAATTGCCTAATTCTTTCAATTGAATAGATCGTGGGTGCTTTTAAGTTGTACTCTATAATTCCAGAAAGAGCATTTTGAATATCGTCATTTTCTTCAGAGTAAAGGCATCTTAAATCTTTTTCGCTAGTTTCGAAGTTGTGACGTCATCATATTGCTAGATCATAAACCATAAAGCTAGAATCTTTTGCTTGCAACCATCTTGTAGATCTTCAAAAATTGAGTATTTCTTGTTTTCGTCATATTAATTTTTCTCAATCAGCTTACAATTTATGGTGCTTTTAATCTTTGTCAAAGCTTTCTGATACCTCCTTCTCTGCATTCTTTCATAGAGCTCAAAAAACGCTGTAATTTCAAAATTACTGATGATATTGAAAATGCTTTTTCTGGAATGAGGCAAATAACCAAAAGTTCCCTTCAAGCTATTCGGTTTAAAAAATCAGGCATTAACATTTTACAAATTTGATTCTAAAGCTTTGCAAAGATCAGAGCTGGCAATGAACACTGAAAAAACAGCTAAGCTGGGCAGTTTAAACCGGGTTGAACGATATGGGGGGCTAAGCGTGACATCAATTAACCAACGACCACTGCTTCTTGCAATTAAAAGCTTCAGTCGTGCCATAAAGCATTGCGATCAAAAATAGAATTTAGGAGCATGGTGAAAAACTGATTTTACCAACGAATCTTTAATGAATTCCGTGTTCAGTACTGTGATATTGCAATAAAATGAAAATATGTGTGGAGTGAAGCTTAGCTATTCATTTAATTGTTTCCACCTCTAAACAGCCTCAACGGAGTCAGAAAGAATTATGTAAAACACAAGAATAAGAGAGTTTATCCAGTATAGAATCAATGTAATGCATTTCTATCAATGTATCTCCTTATTCGTGACTGTATTATAATGCAAATTAGCAACATCCTGCGTTATACAAACAAGAAAAATGCAGCAGAATGACATTATGTGCTGCATAGATGCATGGCCTTCCGTCGCTTTGCATCTTGTTCGAGCAAAGTGAGAAGAAAAAAATGAAGCAAGGCTAAGCATACACAATAAACAAGATTTAGCAGGTATATGAATAGCAAGCAGGTCAGGAAGAAAGTATTTGATTGGTCGATGGTTGATCTATTGTGAATCGTACGCATGAGTTGCCGGGTTTATCTGGGTCAAGAATTCTACGTCTGATTTTACGACAAGAGAATAATACCAAAATACACAAATAGAAGTAATGAAATGATAACAAATTATTGAAACTACTATTAATATCATGTGAGAGTTGGTCCTACTTAAGAAGAACTTATTAGGAGGCTATATGACAAGGAAACAGCTAACAGGTATGTCTTTAAGAATTCTGATTCTGTACTTGTTAATACGGTGACTTAAGATTTTGTGGAGATCGTTGCCGTATCGCCTCCAATGAATAAATCCATAAACAAATTAGATGTTTATCAACATGGTGAATTACTCGCAAGAATAGGTGCTATTTGACTTTTTGAAGATAATACTATAGATTTTGGGGATTAGAAATCCTCTTTTGGTGAGAATATTCCAGAACTGATTTTATGAAGATCAATTTAGGACACAAGTATTTCATTTTTTTTTGTTTAACTTGAGCAACATCAAAATTGCAATTCAAGAAACGTTTGCAAAATAATGTAGAGGGTAATGTTCGCCAGTTTTCACAGTTATACCAATAGGAAATGGTCGTCCTTCTTTTGCCATAGCAACACCTACCCAGCTTGCTTAGATCAAAAGTTCTGCTTATTTCTCTTGCCTCTATAGAAAAAGTTGATCACATGTTTAAAAAAACCTGCATACCAGCATTCTTAAGAGCAATTTAGCCCACAATTCTGGAGAAGCTATTATTAGGAAGTGAAGCTTTATTCATTAGAAACAAAAGTTAACAAACTTCGAAGGCCTATAAAGGCTCCAGGCATGTAACTTATATCGTTGAGTACGTTTCTGCAACTGATGAATTTAATTATAACTTTGGATTCAGAACTAAAATTATCTAGGCCTAAGAAAGTTAGAACTCAGATTTAAGATTACAGAATCAAGATTACTATAGAAAGCTCAAGAATACAGGATCTTTTATCATTATTGCTCATGCATGGCTTTCTTAATTTTAACAGTTTCTCATAACTTAACTAAAATAAGCTTCATGTGAAACATCGATAAGAATAGGCGTGAACTCAAGTTCTAAAAATCTAGATCAAAACTGGTTTAATTTCCAAATTGAAACGGGACATTTAAAAAGTCAGCTGAAAATCTGTCGCAAAAAGGGACAATTTCATAAAAAGGCTCCAAAGCCCCTTGTGATTTCCTATAAAGACTTTGCCCTTAAATTTCGTTCTTTGCATTGAAATATAGAGTCCTAGAGCAACGTTGCTTTAAACCTTGAACAGACCTTTCACCTCTTCCAAAAAACAGTGTGAATCAAACGAAATTTTTCATACTTTTTGTAGAATTGTCGAATGTGCACAATAGTGATACAAGCTCTAAAGTCACTCAGTCGAATCTCTCGAATAAAAATCTATAAAACATCACTCAATCCAAGCTCTTTTGCAGAATAGCTAAAAGGTTTTCTATTTCCTATTTCCATTTATACTTTTTTAAGCATGGTGGCGCTGTCAGCCCTGAAAGACTATTCCCTTTCACTCTATTTCAATGTACAAATTAACTATTTCTTATATTTTCTTGCAGGATGAGGTGGGGTTTATCGAGTTCCATATTATGCATTGTACTGGTAATCAACGTCGTATCATGCACAAATTACAAAAGATGGAGATTAGAACATAAAAATACATATAACAATAACATTCGACAACTCAACACAGCACTATGGAATCATACGTCACCAAGTAAAAAGACACTTATTGATATTACAGGATCAGAATTCCCTGAAACGAATTACCAAACTCCAGAATTCTTTTTCGATACAGTCCATGATTTTGGAGAGTATGACAATGAAGAGATACTGAAACAGAGTGAGGTGAAATTAGAGAAAGAAGGGGACAATACTGTAGGGGGGAATGGAAGAAGTGATCTGATTGATAGTAATCAAGATGAAATGTCAAGTTTTAAAGCTTTGACGAAGCAGGAGAATTTTGATAATGATGATTTAGAAGCGATTAATCAAGCGAATGAACAAGCGATGGAAAATACAATTCATAATGAAGGAGGAGAGACATATAAATATGATGATGAAGATGCTGTTAGTTCTTTCTATCCAACTACTCCAGGTGACTTGATTTTGAATTGGAGTGAATGATAAATGATATCAAGGCCTGGTTAATCAACCTATCAATTTATCAATCTATTAATTTATCAGTTAATCAATCAATTCATCAGTCTATCAATTTATCAGTTAATCAATCCCACAAGTAAACATGCCCCATGCTGTATGATGGCACTTAGTAAGTAAGAAAATGAAATATTTACCCAAGACTCGTCATGGCAAATTGTCATAAAAGATTCCTAAACGAAGAAGGGGCACAATAAACTGCAAGTATGGCCAATTGACAAAGGCCACTAAAGCTTTCTAACGTTCTGCAAAAAGGTGCAAAGAGTTCGGAGCTTCTGCTCAATTTTTCGATACATTTTACTTTTCCGTCAGAGATGGAAAAGTACCACCAAAATAAAAAACGCCATCTCAAATTCCAAATTATTATTACTTCCATCACTGAAATAGCGATTGAAGTAGGCTTAAACTGTAGTCTGTCGAATATGCTGTTAACAGACATAAAGAGCTAGAAATCGAATCTTCTGTCAAACAAATCGGGCAGTAAACTTCAATTAAAAATTAATTTTTTTCTTTTTTGCAAATTCAGATGATTTGTTCCAATGATCGCATCAAATTTCGACGATAAAATCCATTAAATCTGTCCGGCAGACATAAAACATTTTCAAAAAAATCTTTAAAAGTGTGTGTCTGGTAGAAGTAAAATTTCTTCATTATAGCAAGGAGATCCCTAAATAATTTTAAAGACAACGAAACTTGTTCAATCTTTAAAAGACTCACCAAGATATGAATCTGTCTTTCTTTTCAGCAAACAGTGGAGCTGGTCTGATTTTTCTACCTGGCCAAGCAGACATCGCCAAACGAGGCTGGAAAGTAATAGCAATGAAGAGATTTGATGGAAATGGAGGAACATGGACCGTCAAACTCCAGAAACAATGGGACTGGAGGGAATACGTAACTGGATTCAAATATGAATGTAAGTTTTGTTCCAAGCTATGAACACTTTGCTTGCAGCTCAACATATTTGCATCAGATACGAACAAAATTTTACGGTCAAAATAAAATTCATCTCTGTCAGAATTCTATCAGACTGACCAGCTGTCAAATTAGAAGCTTTAAGCTGCAATACAGATCTACTAGCTCTAACTGCTATCTTGTTCATGTCAATATATATTTCACCTTGCTTCTGTCATATCCATCTTCTACGTTGAAGACAGTAACAGATCTGCCTAAATCAAGGAACTTTAACTTGTGAAAATATCAATATTATCGGATAAATGGACAGACTTGCCAGGATACAGTACAAGGTTTGAGACACTTTGATTTCAGGATGCAGTGATGGTTTCAAATATGGGAGTGCATCCTGCCAAAATAGACCCGCTCGCAACAAGAGTCTTTTTAACTCTTTCTACGCTGGTCGTTATCTGTTGATGCATTGCAAAGTTTCTCAGATCCTTGACTCAAATTAACCGAGCTTCTTCTTAATGAATTCTTACAGCTGTGGAATCTGGCAGTATTGGTGTTCTTGTCGATGGAACAATTTCTAAACATATGTGGATGATCAAGAAAATGGTGTATAATATTTTGCTGATGTTTCATAAAGGTTCAATGATAAGCGTTGCTTCTTTTGGTGCAAGTGTTAAAATGGTAAGTAACTCCCATTTTTTTAATCTTCAATTACTTGATTACAAGCTACCTTAACTCGTAGCTTAACGACGTATTTACTTAGATCTTGTTCGGGGTATCCCGGGGGAAACATCCCGGAGTACGACGCATGAACACCTTTGGGACAAGGTTGTCGCATTAAATGATTTCCCGATCACATTATTTCGATTTGAAAATTGTTTGAAAGCAAGCATATGCAGTGTTGAGCAACGGAGCCAGATATTGACTAGAACGGCTCTATTTTGTGAAACCAAATTTTAATGTGTACCACGTCAAATTTTGACAAGTCTAAAGGCAATATGATAACTTTGACATTGAGGGTATGTATTTATTTTTTAGGCAACAGAATTCAAGGCCTTCTCTGCAGCATCAGAAATCAAAGGAGTTTGTGAACAAATTGCAGTCAGCGAAGGAAGGAAAATTGGTGAAGCACTCGAAGCATATTACAAAAACTTCCAAGGAATAAAAGCAAAAAAACCAGCATTTAAAATGGCCATGTTTTTGATAGTGAAAGGTGCAACCATTGGCAAAGTAGATCTTTTGAAGAAATATGGAGAAATGTACAAAGCACTTGGAGTGAAAATATACATAATAGGTGGGTATCATTCTGCAAAATATTTTTATTTGTTCCCTTTATTTGCCAAATGATGTGTGGTAAATAAACCATATTCCTTTAAATAAACTGCGAAAAAATAAGAGTTTGGTAGGAAATTCATACGATTAAGTAGAGTTGGGTTTTCTGCCGTCACTGAAAAATATTCACTCGAAGCGTCGTGATTAACAATTCGCATCATAAGAGCTTATATTTTACTCCATTCATTTTATAGCATATGCGCTGTATTATATCTGTATGTATCTATTTCTAACGTTGGCATTTTGGTGCTGCTATTTCAATTTCAGCTCTCTCTTTGCAAGCCAACGGAATATGAATCAATTTCAATATTTGTAATCCATCTGTGATAATGATTTCTAGGCATTGGCAGTGGCATGAACATGGGGCAGATGCAAATGATTACAGAAGGAAGCATGATATACCAAGCAACAACATATGGAGCTGTAATGACAGGGGCTGGACTAACAGTTGGAGGGGCTGCAGCAAAAGGATCGCTGTTTTTGGCATTGCAATCTGCCTGTGGGGGATGTGAGTAGAGTAATAGAGTTGTAAGTTTGCTGTACGGAGAGTAAAGTTTAAGAGTCTAAAGTCCAATTGTAAGAGTCTAGCTTGCAGCTGTAAAGGAAAAGTCATTTCCAAGAATAATTGAAGCACTTCGATGGTCAATGTTTAGTTCTTTGAAAAACAACTGAAGGTCAAAGTTGGAATTCTTTTGCAATATGCCTGTGATATCAAATCATGGCCAGGCCCTTTTGCAAAACCTCTGGTTTCAAATGAACTCCAGATTCTGACTTTGTTAGCTCATATCTCTGATGTCTGGTGGACGATTTTTAAATGCAATGTATGTGCATTTAAGTTAAAGATTAACAAAAGTAGCAATGAAATCAAAATGTCCCAATATTTTTTCGTTTCCATCCCTTGTTTAGTGAAAAGGGGGTAAATTTCTCGAGACACCCGGTATGTCTGTATAAAATGACTAACAGCTACGTCGTCACTTTCACAGCTGTACCAGCTCTACGTAAACTAAAAATGTGAAGCCAATCTTTAAAGTTGTGAGCAAATCAAACTGCAGAAATTTGACTGCAGAAAATTCTCTATGGGACAAGTGGATTTTCCAGGAGCCAAAGGGATAAAGACGCGTGAAACAGATTATAACCAGTACAAGTAAAGAATGACTCAAGTGTTCACCTTGCTTCCTATTATTTCATTTCATAGATTTTGGAGCTAGAGCGGGAATTGCTGCTAAAGGAGCTGCTGGCGGAGGCGCAGCAGCTGGAGGAGGAGCAGCTGCAGGAGGAGCAGGAGGTGCTGGAGCTGGTGCAGGAGGCAAGGCAACAGCAGGAGCCTCGGGTGCAGGCGGTTCGGAAGGAGGTGAGATAATAATGGCATCGTTTGTCCGGAGAGAAATACCACATATCTGAAGAACTTTCCAAAAGATGCGTAGAAATGATTAAGTAGCAACAATCTAATGTGTTGCTGGGTCAAGGGTGTAAGGATACCAATGTTTTGAAAAGAAATTCATTTACCTTGTCTTAATCCTTGACTTGCTCTTTCTTTGTCTCGATTTAAGAAGAAACAAGTTAAATGAATATCTTCTAGAAAATAATATCTTAAAGTAGATGAATTTCTTATCAACACATAGGTGTCCTAGCCCCCTAACTGGATGCACAACTTGGAATAAAAGAAAATAAGAATAAAATTGTGAGCAATGGATCAAAGAACAATATTTACGTTATTGAAAAATTCTGTGTAGGAATGGAATTACCTAGAAAAAGTTATCAGGAGAAAAGGGAAAAGGATATAATGAAATTAAAATGATGCTTATTATCGTTCAAGGTTGGTGGACTTCTTCATGGACATGGACAAGCCACATTGCTGGATTGCAGTATGGAAGTAAGTACAGTTAACAAATCACTATTTTCGACTCATTGCCATAGCCACTCAGGCTGTGAGTGCTGTGTCTGTCTCATACTCAATTCATACGAAGAAAACACGCGGAGAAAGATGGAGAACGACGTGAATAAACAAGAAGAGGAGAGAACACAACAACATAGACTACAACAAGGATAAAAAGATGGCTCTCGGATGCAAATATGTGACGCAAGAATGTGAGAACAATATAAATATTGTTGTGTGAGAGATGAATGATAAAGTCAGGTAAGACTAGATATGTCTGGGTATCTGCTGACAAACCGAGGAAGTAAACTAGAACTGAGGGGATATTTCCAAAATGATAATTTGTCATATGAATAGTTTCACCAGCATCACAGTGGAGTGGCTAAATGCTTTTCTCAGTCAATTTTTGTCACTTGCAGGTATCAAAAAAGCAAACATTGCATTTGTTATCGATGGATCGAGCTCTGAAATGACAACATTTCTACAAAGATTTGTTTTCAATATGATAATGATGTTCCAACAACAAGGTTCATATGTGACAATTCTTGTTTATGGAAGGGACCAATATCGACTGGCACATTGGAAAGAATTTGGTGACTCTGCTCAAGTTCAAGTAAGTGTTCTGTTCTCTATCAAAGTAAAAGTTACAGTCTTTGTCAGGTGACTGAAGTTAAATTCGGTCGAATGAGGTCAAACTTAGGATTGGTGAAGTCGGAGGTCTGACCTCGCAACTCGCTTCGCTGTCCTTCGGAAGGGACGTTAAACTAGAGGTCCTAAGCCTCACCGCGGCATCCATGGTGGGCCTAAATTAGCTTTAAGTAACAAGAAATCCTGACAAGCCCATTCAAAACAGATTGAAAACGCAACATTAAACAAAATATTCCTCGTTATATGTAAAAGATTGGCTCAATCCTACCCTTCATGGAGTGTTTCCTTCAGGAAGCTGCTGCCTAAAACTTCTCCAGAACATTTCTTTGATGTAATTAACAGGCAACAGTTACAGATTAGAGTGCTGTTGCTGTTGTTCAAAGTAAACTGCACATAAACCTGACTTCAGTTATATGGTAAAAGCCCATAAGAGAGGGTCATTAAACAAAGCTTTCCACTAAAGAACTAAAACCTTTTTTCATAACTAACTGGAAATAATTTTCTTCACAGCAAACGTGCACATCAATCCCATACATAGAAACAACAATTAGAAACACAGCTAAAGCATTGGGAGAAATCAAAACCCTTTTCACCCAACAAAAGGCTGCCAAAAAGGACAATGCAAATGTATTGTTCTTAATGTTGACTGGGACTTCAACTGACAAAGGAGGTCTTACAGCGGTTGGAGGCCAATTAAAAGGGCTTGGAATTAAAGTTATTGGTATCGGAGCGGGGGCTCAGGCCGCAGGGCTGAAAGCTGAACTTGGGATGGTCGCTACAAGTGAGCAGTATATCAGAGCTGGTGCATTGAGTGCAATAGTTGGAGGAGCAAGTTTGACTGGGATGGTCAAGTCACTTATAAAAGGTGAGTGACAACTCTAGAATTGAAATAACAATTTACAATCATCCCTTGAACTCAAAATGGTTCAATTTCATGATGAAATTGGAGTGAAAGAATAGAATTATCTAGAGTTTGACTCTTTTTTCAATTTACACTGTGACTGCTTGCGTCTTAACAACTTTTTGAAATCCAGGATAAATCAAATTCCGTCTCAATTACACGATATGCAAAAATAAGAGCGACAAAAAATAAGAGAAAAGCTTTGCATGAGAAATTTTGCAAGTCAAAGTTTTTTGCATTGCCCCTTTTGAGTAATTTAAACTTGGTTAAATTGCCTCCAATAAAAACATGGAAAGGGACAAACTGCAGCTGTAAATTATGTTGTTAATAGGACCTTGTATTTCGTTGTATATCGTGTAATTCTTTTTAGTTTTTAGTTAGTCTGAATTACCTAATGTATATTCATATGTTGTTAACAATTAGAAATAACCAACTTTAAATCATGATAAAATGAAATGAAGGAAATTTTGTGTAATCGCAAACCTTGCGATCTAGTGTGAAACAGAATTTAGTTCAATGCACACTCATACAAGCACAAAGAATGTCAAGCTGAAATACTTGCATTACCAGCAGATAAAAATTCGCTACTGTCATTTTTTCTATCTGCGAATAAATCTTTTGGTAGATGTTCTGAATCTGTAAAAATTTCTTTTCTAGATATTGGGCAAGGCAGTTCAGTCAATGTGGACTCAGGTACGTTTTCAATTGAGCCGTTCAGAAACTTCGTAAATGTTTCGTCATTCCCATAAAAGGATAAAAACTTGACATAACATACCTTGGAAGCTTGCATATCACAACATATTGTTCACAAAATTCTTCGAATCCATGAGAAACATGCAAAAATGCTGCTGTTCATCTGCAAAAAGGAGAGAGAATATAAGATTAAATATTCGAAGAGTCGAAATTGAAATTCTGAAACAACCTATAACTGATAAATAAACAAAGAAGAGCTCTTCGAAAAAAACAAAATGATAGCAATCATTCAAGTTTCAGTATCTAATTCTACTCCAGGAAGTGCAGCAATGCTTGCAATACAGAAACAATGGAACTGGGGAGCAAAATACAAGAAACTGAAATATGGATGTAAGTATGAAGCAAATTAATTAATGAATTATCTTCAAAAATGAAACTCTATTCTCCTTCCCCTTGCTTTCCTTCTTTCCCATTCAAAAGATTTTACCGGACAAAATATTGAGTCTAAAAGGCCTTCTTTTCTCTTTCTGACGCCCGAAGCAGCAAAAGAGGAATTTCTGATTTATTTGATAAAAATCTTCAAGGTTTCAACTATCAACAAGCATAACCAAACATAAATAGCTGAAAAACAAATCTACTTATACTCTAGAAAAATGAGGAGACTTTCAGACCCCATTCTTTGAAATCTATGCTTTTGTTTCATCATAGATCTGGCAAGAGCAAACATTGGTATCATGGTAGAAGCAGTGAATCTAATCGATTTTGGATTCCTTCGTCATCTTGTCTACAATATGGCTAGAATGTTTGCCTTCTCTGGTTCTTATTTCTCTGTGATTTCCTATGGAACAAGTATCTACAGAGTCTGCAATTTTGTCCAATTCAGGACAGCATCTGAATGCAAAGCTATGACATTAAAAATACCAAAGGGAGCCTCTGGACAGGTAATTAACAGAAAAAAATCTATTTCTATGATTCGTCTCAGGTGGGGAGCAGTATTTACCGAATGGATGGATAGCTCCATATGCAAATGCAAACTGTTTTCTTTCCGTTCTTAAGTGAGCTGTTACCATTTCCTTTAAATCTGCTATTGCAACCAACTGTAGATTCCTGCGCTTCTGACTGTAAGAACTGCGCAAAAACTGATCTTCGATATTCAGAGAAATCCACAAGGTAAGGAGCCAAGCTCAAAATGTATTGACTAAACAATAAAATTTCATAAAACAACAAGTGATTTTTATTGCCCAGATGTAAGTTTACAACGTTTCAAACATCATCATTCTTTAAAGCAATGTAAATTTTGCTCTTTTTGATACCATAATATATGTCTTGTCCCATTCTATAACGCTCCCGGCGACCTTCATTAAAATCCAATGCTACTTGATTCGATCGTACTTTTATTTAAATCCTCCTTAAAACTTCACAAAAATTCGATGGTATTTCGTGAAGGGTTTTATTGCCTAAGCCTTATAGCAACTCGTAGGTAAGAGAGCTTCTCTATGCATCATTGTCTTAACTGTTTGAATAACTGCAACTTCAAATGACAATTATTTACTTTCCTTCTAATTCTATTCACTGGTCCTCCTTAGGCTCTAACAGGCAAAGCCTTATCCTACATGGCTACAGCATTCAAAGACGCACCACCAGGCAACCCAAATATCCTTCTAGTTTTGGCACAATCTGCTTCATCAGACGACACAACTGGCCCTGCAGTACAACTGCGTAAAGATGGCATTAAAGTCATTTCTTTTGGCATTGGAGATAAGGTCGATGCTAAACAATTAACACTGATGGCATATTCATCTTCCATGATGGTTATGGCAAAGAAAGAAGGGTTAGTGACGTCACTTACAGCATCTCAAAGCATGGCCGCAGGAGGTGGGTTGGCTCTTTAAAATCAAGATTGAACTGCAGTTTATCGTGAAAAAAAAACGCCTCTGTAATATTCTTAAGCTAGAACTTTACTTGGTCAAGCATGTAATCGAATATTTTGTACCAGAAAAGCCCATAGATTATCAATGTTTGCCAAATATGCAATCAAAAATGACCCAAATGGTTTTAAGACGCAGAATTTGTCAAAATTGTACAAAAAACAGTTACTTCCAGCCTTTCTTCAAGTACTTTCTGAAATCTCGAACAGTTGTGTACAAAATTATTACATTTCGTGTAAATAAATTGTGACAAAAGCAACAGAAGAAAGAAATCATAAAAATAAGATGAAAAATGTCACTCACCTTTTGTTGAATTATCCCGTAGTTTGTGGAACAGTTGCTGGTGGCTCAGCAGGAACAGCTGCAGGAATAAAAGGAGGTATTCTCACAGGTAAATACAAATAAAAATATGAAAGTAAAGGCATTGATAAACAAACAACTTTGTTTCCTTGCTGGCACTTGCTTTTTCAACTAACTACGTACTGAAACTTTCCATGAAAGTACTTTGTTGTCGCACTCTACTTCTCTAGCCCTCTATTTTTAGTCACAGTAAGATTTTCTAACTTCTCTTTTCTCATTGTATGTCCCCGAAATTCAAGCTGCCTCTTCCTTATTCTCTTCATTAGCGTTCTTGTAAATGATTTGCTGTGCTTAGCGTTAAAAGTGTGTGTCTAACTTTATTTTAGCAAGTAGCGCAGATATCGTGAAAAATTGGGAGTGGAAGACACAAGGCATAGCATTTGCTTACGGAGGTATGATTTCATTATAAACATTTGAACAGAATATCTAGATCAAGTTTTCTATTCATTAACTTTCTGTCTCACAGACTTAGGAACGAATTTTATGAAATGGTTGAATTTTGCGCGGAATTTTGTTTGCAATTTGCCTTGAAGTTACTTCCAGGTAATTCGTATTTGCCTTTGGTAATAGCAATAGGTAATAGGATCGGTTGCTAAACATTTGATTCTTCACAATAAATTATGATTGATTGATACACGTGAGTTTTGCTAAAAAATGAAGCCAAAATTATAGCATTCATTGAAAGCGTTCAACGAATTTTGCCAACATACTGTTATATGTGATCTATACTGACAAAACCTATGTGCAAAACACTGAAACACAGGGAAGATACTTCTATACAATATGATCATGGCAAGATGCTAATTTTTACAATATTTTAATATTTCTATTTCAGTATGCAAGAAAGCTAAAATTGCATTCTTGGTCGATGCAACAAATCTCCACCATTTTGATGTTCTCCAGAAACTTACCTACAATATTTACCGATTATTCGAAGGCGGAGCATCAGTTTCTATCGTAACCTACGCAGGAGCAATTGATGGATCTTTGAAAGATTTCAGAGCTTATCAAGACCTGACAGTTTTACAAATGGGCTGTCAATCAATGAGTTACCATGGAGCTAAAGGACGTAAAACTGGCGCTGCGTTAAAGCAGATGGCTGGTATCTTCGGAGGGGCATCTGGCAGCGATAAGCAGTTATTGTTTTTGATGATCACTGGAAAATCAGATGATGACGTCATAGCACCTGCAAGAAGCCTCGTTCAGAAGGGAGTCTCGATCTTCGCGTTGGGAATAGGAGATAGTGTTGATACGAATGAACTGAAAACTATTTCAAGATATTACTTGACAACAAAATGGCGAGGATTAGTGACGTCGTTGGTAAAAGTGCAAAACACCATTATCAAGGGTATGTGTATCTCAAAACTTTCGCAGGGTCTTTTTAAAGGGGTGGGGTCCATTTATTATTCTTCATACATTTATACTGGGTGTTTCAGAGAAAACGCGACCCCACTAGGATTTAAAATCTTTAAAATTGACAAAATTTTAGTAGATGCAATGTTCACCACTTGAAAGTAAAATCTTATTTTTTTTTATATCAATATAAAATATTACAATATATGCTACATTCTACTATACTTTAACTACCATGCAACACTACAACGACGATGCCAAGAGGAGCAAAAGACAATGTCTACCCCAGACATTATAAAATCTCCTTCTTTCTGATGATACGCAGTTTGGATATATTAATGGAATTATTTATCATTAAACTGATAATTCTTAAGTATGGCAGAATTCAAATGTAGCATACTGCAAGAGCAAAATCAACGCCCTTTTTCTGCTAAAAATCATGGAAAAATTTTCTCAAAATATTTCAGGCCTAGAAGCACTTGATGTGATGCTTTGAGGAGAGAAAGAGACAATTTCATCCTCATGAGATGTATTTGTAAATAATGATAAAATATGCTCTCACAAAGATGGATTATCGTCTCGTAAATGCCCTCTTTATCGTCTAATAAAATGGATTATCGTCTTTATCGTCTTATATACGCTTTTCTTACTTTGACAGTAAATTGTAACCCAACAGAAAATAAATCAAACTTCAACTGATCTATCAAAAAAGGGTAAATGTTGGCTAATAATAAAGTCACAAATGGAGACAAATTAGATTTTACAAACCATGACAATATTGTGCTCATCTAATTTGTTCAAATATTTGCAATGAACGTCTTCTTTCTTTCCGTAGTTGTTGGCAAAAGTGCAGCGGCAGATCTCGACACCGGGGTCCAAGCAGATGGAAGTGCAGGCAGTGAAGGCAAAGCCGCAGCATTGCCTCCCCCGTCTTTTGGCAACCTTGCATGCTCAGCAACACAACCAATCGGTGCCCTAGAAACAAAATGGGACTGGACTGCAATGATTTCCGGGATGAAAACGGGGGTTTTAAAAGCTTCTAATATCATCATGCTCATTGATACCTCACAAGTAGCGAACTTCCAAGCTCAATTACGATTTTGTTATAACGTACTAAGACTGTTCCAACTCTCGGGCAGTACTGTATCAGTTATTTCATATGGCTCAAGCCCCACTGTTGTTTTGACGGTGAAAGCAGGAGCAAGCGAAGGTGAACTAAAGACTATGTTAGCAGGGATAAAAGCGAAAGCTGAAACGACTGTTAATTGTGGCCAAGCATTGCAAACCGCAAGGACAAGTTTCTTTGCCAAGTTAAAAAAGAATCTGCGAAGTTTAATGTTTGTAGTGGCGAGATCGAATAGTGCTGATGATGTTTACAAGGCAGTGGAACAACTGAAAGGAGCACAATTGATCATCTCCGCTGTTGGTATGTAAGAGATTCTCCTACTTCACACTTTATATTTGCAAGGAGCTATGGATCATAAAGAATTTTGCACGAATCCTTAGTCAAGAAAACAGTATCTATGTACGCAAGGCCTGTACTGTATTTTTTAAAAAAAGTTGTGAAATGAAAAGGACTTTTAGAAGATCAGGAATCACAAAGTTTCTTGATGCTTTTAACAACTCTCTGTTGACGTTGTTCGTGTTGGAACGCTGTAGTTCTACTTTGAGGAGTAGCTGTGAATGGATATGTATCTGATATAAGTTAAAATACAAATGACAGCGCTAAACATGGTCCAAGGGAATATTTACTCCAATTTCTTGTTCTCTGTCAACAAAACTAGACAAAATTCTTTCAGATACAAATTGCCTCAGAAAGCTTTGCTCACAGGCTATCGCAATTAACAAATGCGAATTTAGCTACACACCTTAAAAGCAATTCAGAAGCATAACAAGTCCTCTGATGTTCAAATATGTCCAGAGACAAGGACAGGACCAGAACCTTCAATGAATGATATTGATTTGAGGTCTGAAAAGTTTTTAAATTCTGTTTTAGGCCTTGGTGATAGTTACAGTCAAGAAGAAATGTCAGTAATGTCATCGATAGGTCAATTGGCATTTGGTGGAATGATGACGCAATCAGCTGGATTTGTTGTTAGAATGCAAGCAATGTTATCTTTTAGTAAGTTAAACTCTTCAAATAAATGTATTTTATGTGTCGCTTGTAGCTTGAAATTTCAAACTATAAAATGAAAGGACTTAAAAGAAGTTTTCAAATAAAATTGGCCTAAAGTTACTGTTTTAGTCGTCAGTTATCTGAACTCAAACCCTCTTTTGACCCAGCTTGCATCTAACTTTTCTCAGTCTCATTTGTTCATCGAATATGTCTACAATACTGTTACAGCATTTTCCTGTTGAAGGCTTATAAATGCCTAGATTCCGCAATATATGTGTAACTTCGTTCATACAAATTTGTCCTAACCTGTTTGAAAAGACTTTAACCTTCATCTGCTGCCTTTTAGCATTTAAATGCTAGCCTTTAACCTTATATTTTTCATATATTTGAATCTTTTAAGGAGGGTTGCTCTTCGGCAAAGGCCGTTATTTGATTTTCGGTCTTGGTCTTGATTTTCGGAATTTGTCCTTGTGAACTGAACTAATCTAAGCTTCTCTGCACTCTGACCAAAGGTAGCTTGAAGTTGAGCAGCTAAGTGATCAAACTGACATAATTTCGTTGTTTTTCAGTGCTGAACGGTGTCCCCAAATCTGCTGTCATGACGAGAGAAGCCATCAAGCAAGCAGCAGGAGCAGACACATACGGCAGTGCCATGAACACAGTACAAACAGGTAGTGCACAGTCGGAAGAGGCAGGAAAACCAGGATGTCCTAATACTGGATTTTCAGGAGCAAATGGGGCAGGCGCAGGTGCAGGTGCTGCTGGAGGTGGTGGTGGAACTGGCGGTGGTGGTGCTGCCGGTGGTGGTGGAGGCGGAGTTGCTGGTGGTGGAGCTGCTGGTGGTGGAGCTGCTGGTGGTGGAGCTGCTGGTGGAGGTGGTGCTGCCGGTGGTGGAGGCGGAGCTGCTGGTGGCGGTGGTGCTGGTGCTGCCGGTGGTGGTGGTGCTGGCGCTGGTGGTGCAGCTGGTGCAGGAGGTGGTGGTGGAGCCGGGGGTGCTTCTGGTGGTGCTGCGGGTGGTGCTGCTGGCGGAGGTGGGGCAGGTGGAGCTGGAGGTGAAGCCAGTGGAGCTGCAGGAGGTGGAGCAGGAGCTGCTGCCGGTGGTGCCAGTGGAGGAGCTGCTGGCGGAGCAGCAGGTAGTGCAGCTGGAGCGTCCGCCGGTGCAGCTTCTGGGGGAGCTGCTGGAGCTGCCGCAGGTGGTGCTGCCGGTGGATCAGCGGGAGCTGCGGCAGGACAAGCTGCTGGTGCTGCTGCAGGTGGGGCTGCTGGAGGAACAGCTGGAGGAGATGCTGGAAGTAATGCTGGAGGAGCTGCTGGTGCGGCAGCTGGTGGGGCCGCTGGGGCTGCGGCTGGTGGGGCTGCAGCTGGTGGAGCTGGAGCTAGTGCTGGTGGAAATCTTGCTGGAGCTGTTGCAAGTATTTTGAATGCTGCAGCTGGTGGGGTTGCTGGGTTAGGTGCAGCTACTGCAGATGGTGGAGGAGGAGGTGCAAGTCTAATTGGTGGTGGTAGCGCAGAATTGAAAGCAGCTGGAGGTGATGCAAGCACTGGTGCAGGGGCATCTAATGTAGCGACAGGAGGAGGGGTAGCAGGTGGTACTGATGTAGCAGCCAAGGCCGGTGCCGGGGCTTCAGCAGGGGCAATCAGCCAAGCAGGAGGATCGGTTTCGGGAGGCAATGGTGGTTGTCCTGCAGGATGTAAACCTTGTAATCCATGTACGAAACGACGATCATCATTACGAGATAGCGTAACATCGTCAAAGGAAGGCGTAAGAACGTTACGAGATGGCGTATCTTGTCCTGATTTCTGTGAAACATGTACAGATCCAAAATGCGGTGAGACGAAATCGAAGACACCTGTTGATCCAATGATGTTGAAGATTGATGGTGATCGAGGAGAAGCTGAATCTAATGATATTGATCTAAATGGTAAATGACTTTCAGGTTGTCTTTATTTCCCCTATTTTATCTTCCTTTGCCCGGTTTTTCCTGAAAAAGAAAACCTAAAATTACTGCAATAGTTTGAGTTAAAAGAAAATATCAAGCAAGTTATGCAATACTGAATTATAGCCCAAGAGCCTGGATTGAGCAACAATTCTAAACATTTTTATGGCAAGGTTTGATCGAGTTGCGATACAGCTTCTATCACTATTGTGCACATTCGAAAATTTGACAAAATATGTCAAATATCGTTCGATTCACGTTCTTTTTTGAGAATACCTAAAAGGTCTATTTGTCAGCATTTCCCAATCTTCCCATAAACAAGTTAATACACATGCAACTTTCATACAAGCTAAGTAAAGATCAGATTCCACTTTTTAAAAATTTTATTGTGCCTTCATACAGCAAATATCTGCGAACAAAGAACCACGTTTCGAGAATTTTCATTGGTTTTGTAGTTTCATATGGTTTAAATATTTAAAAAGAGAATTCCATTGCAGAGATAAACCTGAGAACTGTCTTCTCCATTTACCCCTTCTGAAAAATTTGGCTCATGATTCAGATAAATAAAGAGCATTTTCTTCCTCTCTTGCAGCTATCCAGACACTATTAGAAGATTTTTATGGCGAAAACTCAAATGCAAAGAAAAGAACATTGCAACCTGGAACTAAACAAAGGTATGTACTCACTTGTTAATAACAACGACACAGTATGCTTTACAAAATTCTGCATAATCGATGTTTGAAGGCAAAGAGTTCATTGGCGATTCATCTTTACTTTAAATCTTCATATTCAAATTTCTTGATCATCTTTATAGCTCTCTATCTTTGACCTTTCCAAAGCCTCTCTATTGATACCAGGTCATATTCAAGCTCTTTTAGCTAAAAATCTTCAAGAAGAGACCATCCATTGCTCTTCAGTCCTCTTCAACTGATCGTGCAGACATTTTGATATACTTTGAAGCTTATCTTTTGATTTTAAATTACCATCATCTGCATTCCTTTCTTGCCGGAATTTCATTGGTTTTAAGTTCTTTCCTCTTGATGCTAGGATCGCTACAAATAGCAGTTTCAATGCTATCAAGCCTGATTGAAGGTATCGGGCGGAAATTATTGATCAGTTGATTAGCAGACAGTCAAAGATTGTAACTTTAAAAACCTCTGAAAATCTTGCCCCAAAATACCTACACGTTGTTTCAATAAAGATAGTGTACATGCAATGTTTGCCAGTACAATATGCCTTAGAGGTCTTAGGGTGGGTTTTGGCTGGGATAACTGTAGATATGTATTTACCTTTGTTTAATTTAGCTTATAATTTAGTTTATGTAAATATTCGAAGTGGTGTAGTTTCTTTCATTTTATATTAAAGAAGCTAGCTTTGTAAATATTTCGAATCTAAACAAGTTGACTACAAACAAAGTGTATGTTGTTCCTGCAACGTTTGTAACAGAAATCCATATAGGCTTTTACATTAAGTATCTAATTCTTCCATCATTGTATCTACGAAATACAGTGCCTATTCAAAACCAGACTTTACGTTGAGTGACCCTCTCTAAATGATTAAAAATGAAAAGTTTCTTCAATGTCTCAGTAGATATTTGAAGGTCTGATCAATTTTTGATTGAAGATTCACATATTCTTCATCGTAGGGGAAAAGTAAAACAAAACGATGCTATGCAAAGAGAAGATAAACAAAGTGAGAAGTTCGACAAATAACTCTCATCCAGCCTAATATGAAAATACAAAGCACAGATGGGACATGACGTAGACGTGAAATACGGTAGAGATGAAAAGTTGTCATCTGAAGCGACGAACATTCGAGCATAGCAAAGATTGTAAAAAGCTGACTGAAAAATAGTCGGCGAAGTTCGGATAAACTGCCATTTCTGTTGAATGTGAAAATGAATAATTTTAAGTCTTAAAAGAGATAATGGTAGTGGATTAGACTACTGCATTCAAATACACGAGGATGAGAACATAGAAACGGCAAACCCTCGTAGCGTAGACGTTGTGTTTGGAATCAGAGAGGATTTGATACAACCTCCCATCTGCAGACCTGTTTCAAAATGTAAACGGGAAGAAACAGGGGTATTGGCTACCAGGAAACACTATTGCATGGATTCATATATTCTGAAAGACAAAATATCTTTATTAAAAAGAAATGCTGAATGCTTGACATTTAAGATGGAATGAAAGTTAGGAAAGGGCAAACGTCAATTGAAAGAAAGACAAACATCGAAGAAATTCTTTTTTTTCAGGAAATGACTGAAACAAAATCCAGAACATTTATGAACGGAAATTTCCTTGAATGGATTATACATTTTTGATTTGAATTGTTAATTCTAAAGTATAAACAATAATGACAGAACACGGTTTCAGTGGCCTAATTTTCGCACACCGGGCTTTTAAATCATATCTGTTCCATGCTCGGAGTCAACACTCCTTTTTTTATTGTAAAGAGCCATAGAATAATATTAGAAAATTATTCTTGTAAATAACATGTAATATTTTTAATGAAAGGAGTAGTTTGTAGTAAATCAAAAATGAAAACGAGATGATTTTCCCTTGTTTTGAAATCCTTAATTCAAAGAGAAAATGACTGATTTTATTTTGACAAGATTTAGATTTGAGGCAGCTCTAAACAAAAGATCACTGAGGGAGACAGCTGTAGGTTACATGTGAGTTCCAATAGATTATGTTTCGACTGACAGGGGACTGATGTAGGCCCCTAGCTTATCTGCTTTTAACTCCGTTGATATACTTGAAGCTTTACGAGACTCAAAGAAGCTTTTTTTGATTTATTAACTAAATATCATCAGCCACATTGTACTCATTCAAAATCATATATTATTTGCTAATTACCAATGTATCTAGTTCATAAGCCAGTTCATAAAACGTGCCTACTAAAAATTATCTCATTAAGCTAATAGCCTCAAACCAATTCATACTCATAGATCTTGTTGCAATTAAATTTTTACCTGTACGTCTTCAAGAAGATAAATTTGCTCCAAATGTAAGTTGTAAAGGTTCAAACTATTTGCTGAGTATAAAACTTTTAAATAACTTCAAGCATTGGCTGCCAGCAACAATGAAAATCAAACTTGAATAAAAATACATTTTGCTTTAAATTCTAAATGGTTCCTCAAACTGAAATAGATCCTTCTCTAAAATCTGTCTTTCCTATTAAAGCATTAATAAGAACTGGCTTGCCTTGTTTTTGTAGCACCTGAGCTTTCTCTAAAAGGTAATCAATTTCTCCGTCTGTACCATGATCCATTCTCATTCCAACTCCACCGTATCCCTCTGCAACCTTATCGTAATCCGTATGCTAAAAGAGAACAAATTAATAAGTTTATCTGCACTCTGAAACTAGACTGCCATTCAACAACGACAATTTGCAACCTCCGTCATCTCTGTAACTCTTTATCACTTACCAGCCATGCCCATCGTTGGCTTTTCTCCCTTTACACCTGGACTATTCTACATAAAACGCAATCTTTAGATCAATCTTTACGTCGATAGCCCTTCAGGGAGATCTTCGATAAAATTTCCTATAGCCTTGTCCAGTTCAATAAAGATTTCACTTATGGAGATCAAATCGGATCAATAAAAAACAAATTTATACTACACATAAAAACTCGATGAATTATCTCGATGAATTATAAGATTGCTCATGACTCAGCAGCCAATACTTTGATGCTTTGGTGAAGAAATACCAAAATACTAGTGGGATTTCAAATCACCAGACTTATCCTAACGCACCAAAATATCCCAAAAATAAGTTTGCTGGACAAACTGCTTCTTCTAATTGTTAAAGTGAAGTCAAATAAGATACTTAAAACACAAATGAAAAAATAACAGCTTACCGCTAACTGGCATCCAACTGCCGTTCCAAACATTGGAATTTGTTCTCTGGCAATCTGTGACCAACATGCGTCGTTGCCAACTAATGCTATGACAGGCAGCTAAAACGGAAGAACATGAAATTGCTGCGAGAAGAAATGTTTGTTGACGGACGGAAACTGGCACGTCTTCATACAAACATGATCTTCCTGGGGTCCTGTCACATAAAAAAAAGAAGAACGGTGCAATTCTCCCAAAGGCAACAAAAGCACTATGAATTTAAAATTTTGGAGGGATTGATATAACACACATAAAATCAAGATTCTAAACAACGATTTCTTTAAATTGGCATATTTGTATCTTTTGAATTAACTATTTTGGCCGCAAAGAAATCCCCAGCAAAACAATAGCAACTCCATTATCCAACCATCGAGAGAAAGTCATACTAGGTTGGTGTAGATTTACGTGTAGGTAGGTAGGTAGGTGTAGGTAGGTTGCTATTTGTACAGAACTCAGCTCTTACCATGAAGCACCGAAGCTGACTTGAGTGTTCCTCTCTGTAAAACGTCAAATGGGCAGAAATCTATTTCATTTCGTGGGCCTAAACTTTGGAACCAATTAAGCTCAGATGTCAAACTTGCACCCTCTCTTCTTACTTTTAAAAGGAGGCTTTAAAAAATGTAGAGCGTTGATGGTGTCTTTTTTATGAACATTTATTGAACTAGTTTTATTTCTCTTAAAATAACTGTAAATTAGGTTTTACAGCTGTAATTACTTTTTTGCACGACCCCCTGCAAAGCAACCTATGCAGATTGATGGGGCTACCGTGGTTAAATAACGACAAATTAAAATGAAAAAATGAAAAATGGTGAAACAGGATCAAGACAAAAGCATGACAAACCTTATGTCTCGCAAAGGTGTCAAATTCAGCTACACTGTAACCACAAGATCCATCTCCATAAATGATCCAAACTTCAGAATCAGGGCGACATAATTTGGCACCAAGAGCAAAACCACCACCGACACCAAGTGTGCCAAATGCTCCAGGATCGAGCCATCGAAGCGGACCTCTTGGTCTGAAACAAAAGAGGAATGGTCTAAGAAAGATAAAAGATAAATTTAAGGGTACTTGGGAGACAGTGATATTTCAACTTTATAACGCTTGTTTGTAAAACTTTACACAATTTTTAACAACTGATTTTAACATAAATCTTGATTTTGACTTTTATGTTTATTGTTTGATGCAAATAATGATAAAAAATTACAAGAGTTCAACAGTCAGACTTCGAAAGTCAACGCCTTTCTGTCCATTCGGTTGCAAATGAGAAACAACTTGTTAACAAATTCCGTAAAAACACGACAATCAGGAGCAATAATTCAGACAGCAGAAAAAGAGTTCACATTAAGGCTACATGGAAGACACATTCACAACACCCCATGAAGAATGATTTTTCACCAAATGTAAAACCAGATTCTTTTAAATAGATTTTCTACAAACAGATGGCTGAAATGTTGAGTCTGGGCTTAAAATAACAAACAACTAAAATTCATCTCTTAGAATAGCTATAAATCGATCTTACTGAGAAATTAAATGTAAAATACCTGAGAATATAAGCAGCGGATCCAACGAAATCACCACCATCAGCAACAATAATCGAATCATCTGATAATTTCTCTTCCAAACGATGCAAAATTTTCAATGGATTCAGATACTCACCAGCTGGCTCTTCCGCCTTCAGGCTACAAAAATTACGGACAAATTTAATGAAAAGCAACCACTATTTAATAAAGAAAATTGAGGAAAGTATTCTAAAGCAAAAACGTTGCACCACGAAACCAATAGCCCTAAATTTTTTATGTCTCTAGAAAGAAAGAAAAGAGGAAGAAAGAAATGCGAGAAAGGGGGGAAGCTAGAGGTCCAATATCAAGCCGAAAAGCTAGATTTCCTATGAATGACAGATGAAATTTTACCTGTTACTTTTTTCTTTCTCCATATCTCTTTCCTTCAACATGTTTGTCCAGTCTTCTGAGACTTTGTAATCTCCAAAGCTTTTCTTAATCGAGACAATCAAGGTTGCTGGGTCAGCTACAAACAATGCGAATAGATTCAATGAAGAGTTATACAGCAAATAGCAGAAAACATACGGAAGGAAAAGGATAGCAATGGGAAGCGGTCGGTAACAGTTTAACTATCTAACCGAATCAACTGCAAGGACCTTCTTGATACATCATGTCATCGACCGACCATTCATTTAGAATGTCTCCGCATTCAAATTAAAAGACTCTGTAGAAAGTTTGTTACCTTGTACAGCCAATGATGGCTTCCAGAACACGTTTGCATTCTGTAAATATAAAAATGATATTTCCGTGCAATATGAAACAAATTGAAATAAAAAAGTACAACGGAGTAAAATATAATAAACATTTGAGCAATTTCCAAACTTTTAGATAATTTCAGTGATGTGTGGAAAACTTTAATTGAAATAAATGCTAACTGAGAATAAACTTTGGGACTTGAACAAATCTAAAGCACAATTCATTAAATAAGCTACCGCAACAGTGTATGTGCTGGTTTCCAATTCACAACGAGAACTTTGATGCATTTTATACAAAGTTTTCGGGCCCTCCTTTGAGCCTCTTTTAATCAAACGTCTTCATTGACCACATCGCAAATAATAAAGAATTCACCAAAAACAAGATACTCACTTTATTCAACTGTGTTTTATCTCTGTTCACAGCAATTATTTTCGACTTCCTGTTTAATACCCTGCCATATGATAGACGGAAGTCACAAACGGTTCCTACAACAAAAAAAAAGCATGTAAATTATGCGGTTCTTCACGTCAGCAGTTCAAAACGTTTCAGGATTCAAAACGAAACACTGGTTCCAAGACCAACATCAGATTTACATTTTAGCCCTTTTGTCTTAATCCTAACAAGATAGGCATTCGCGACTGTTCGAAAGTCATCATTTAAAAATCGAGCCAGCAGCCACAGAAGAGGATATACTAAGCCAATAAACAGAGAATGGACGTATGAAATGCATTCAAACCTGCAAGAATAACAAGATCGGCGTCTTTCAAAGCTTCTCTTCGCTTCTGCCTGATATGCAAAGGACTGTTCCTTCCAAGCAGACCTCTTGACATTCCACCAAGAAAACAGGGTATTCCAAGAGCCTTGAACGTAATTAAAATCAAATCTCAAACTAGCCACAGCCTTCACTACATTAGAAACGCTTTGGTATTATGGTAGGAATTTAGAGCAAAAACATTACTGAAGACAATACAGTAAGAACCCTTCAAACAGAAACCAGTTTTTTCTAACAGGCTGACTTTGCTGATAAATGGTACTCCCAGAAAAGAGACTTCTATGAGCCCTTAATGCCTTAATGAAAAACAAAACAGGCTGTTCTTTGAAAAGGGGTTTCTATTTTGCGGGTTCCTACTGTATTCTCAAAAATATCTCACAAGGTTGTTTACAGAATAATTTAGACGCTCTGATACTCTGAATTGAATTCGTACTGTGTCAGAATTTGTTCATATGAATTGTTCATATGAATTCTACCAGTCTTCAAACACTACGAGGAAGCCACGGCCACAAGACCACAAAGGCCAGGGGCAAATGAACGAAATATGAAAAACAGACCTCGAGAGATGAACGAAGTTTGTCGGCATTCACTGGCGGTAAAGTTGCTTGACTTCCGAGCAGAATCACTGGTTTCTTGGCCTTTTTGAGAAGAGCCACAGCCTCAGATACTGAAATATAAAATAATATAAATTAATACTATAGCAACTCTTGGACAACCCTCACTCACAAAAAATTGTAGGATTTAAAAGGCTTTTTAATTTTAGCTTTCATTATAGCATCAAATAAAACACACGTGACGTTGAGAAATCACTGCATCCCTTTAGGAAATAAGCTGGTCGCTTAAATCTACATAACCCTTTTAAAGTATGTGAGCCACAGCAAAGTTTACATATATACTTAAACTGTATGTTACCTTGACTATCTGATGGTAGTGGAATAGCAACGGGCAACGGTGTGGACGGACGAGGGTCCCATGCACCTTCAAACAATTTGTTAACATGTCTCAGTATGTACCTGAATGATCAAATGAGAAGTTTAGAGAGTTATTGATAAAGAAATTCCAAATGATCCCTCATTCAACTTCTGAACTATTGCTGCTTTAATCTTGCAGTCTATACTTGCAGTCTTGCAGTCTATGCCGGAATATCATCAAATGACCAAATTGAAACGGATGGAGAAGTCAGAGGAATATTTCTACTCCAAGGCATCATCAGTGTCTATCAATATAATACCCTGATATAAAGTGTATTCCATTAGAATTGAAATGAGCATTTCTTGAACATTTTTCAGGCTTGAAAGTCTGCATGCAAATAGATAACATTAACATAGCTTACCAGTTCACGAGTCTTGGCAAAATACCGACAGGATTATCCTGAAATAAGGAATGAGAGAAAGAATATTGTCTTGGGAGGATGTAACTCAGAACTTGGATGTTGTTTGGCTTTACAGCTTGCTGGGAGATTATTTAAGTGCATCCGTTTATAAAACTAAGAGTGTTATCTCTACGAGAATCTTCACTTAAAATCTCTCGAATGATCCAGTGAGACCTGTAATAAATGCATTTGTTGTTCAGTAATTAAATGCAATACATCACATTAAAATAATTTTTGGCCGTAAGCATGCACAGATTTAGAAAGATGTTCTTTAAACATAATCAAAATGCACCTAACCAAGATTTTGTATTCTTGATTATGATAGTTGGTTTTGAGCTGTGTTGAAATCCAAAAACTGAAATGAATTCCAAAAAAAAAAACGAAAAAGAAATGTAAGTGTGAGTGTTTTGAAATATATGGCAAACAAACAAAAACACAAATACAGAAATGAATTCCAATTAATGGCTCAGAAGTTATTCCCCACTAAAGTCGCGTTATTGGAAATTTTTTCATGGACACTCCTGGACTATTTTGGCTAGTTTGGAGTCTGGAATGAGAGCAAATATGACATTCAGTCAGGAACACACACTCTGTGAGGAACATACCTTTATCCCTGCTTCTCTTTTCACAAGGTGATATGGATATAAGACATCAATTGGAAATTCAACAAACACAGGTCCTGTAAGAGAAAGAAATTCACAATAGGACAACCAGAGTTGGTGCATAGCATCATCAAGGTCTTGGCAACTTTATAATTTGAAAGAAAAGTGCACAATGAAACAAATATAAAAAGCCTAATATGCAATAAGCAACAGAAGAAGGCAACAGCAAGGCTGTGCTATTACAAACCTGGTGTTCCCGACTGTGCAGCCTGCAATGCTTTTCGTAAAGTTGGTATGATGTCTGCAACCCTAAAATTTGAGTTGATCTTTTAATCAATTCAGGGTCAAATCATTAAAAAGGATTTAAATGAAAACAAAAACAACATGAGATGCATTATGAATTGGAAAAATAGCTTGCATGTGAATAAACAAGATTTGCGTCTTTCCTTACTTTTTAATTGTGGCAGTATACTTGCAGAGAGGTTTGAACAGACACATCTGATCAATATCTTGAAGTGCACCTCTACCCTAAAAATAAAAGTAGGAAATGATCTCTTGAGGGAACGATTTTCTAGTGAGCTTTTTGCAGAAATTAGAGCTTGGTTCAACAGAGCCAAAACTGTGCACACATGCACAAAACTTGTGTAACTTTGAGCCCCCCAGCTCCCTGCAACAGATCCCAAAATTAGGCAATGATATTATCTTCCCTAGGCCTTAACCTCTTGATTCATCAATTCAAAAGACTTATATATCAAAACATTTCCTTATCTCAGATTGCTTGATAGCATCATTGTATTGAGTTTCTGCTGTGTTGCTTAATTCTCAAAAGCTTATACACAAAATTTTGCCTAGAAGATATTACATCATATGACAGTTCATTTCACAAATATTAAGGATTACTTTGGGAAGCAATGCATTTATCATGAAAAAAAATTTTCTTCATTCAACCCTGGCAATGCCAAGATGCCACATGGTATTATTCCTAAATTATTTCATATCATTTCTATACTATTATATCATATATACTACAGTATAGAAAAAATATACAATTATTTCATAAAATCAATGGTTCAACTACCTTTAGGAGAGTAGCTGCTGCTCCACCCATAAGCAATAATGGTGATTCTGCCATTTGTGCATTCTTTACAGCTGTTACTGTGTTTGTGAGACCTATGGAGGAAGAACCAAAATCATCACAAAACAAATAATGGTTACACAGGTGCATGATTTGGGCTCCCTCCAAAAAAATATGAAACATCAAGAAGAGGGCAACAAGGTAAGATTCTTTGGGACAAAGTGAAGTAACTCATTCAATTTAATTTCACAATGAAAAACAAATATTTCTTGACAACAGTATGAGTTTAAGGACCAAAGATCTTCAAAGAGATACAGTATGTGGCTTTATATCATAACATTTAAATCTATTAAGTTCTATTTTCAGTGTCCATGCTTAGCAAGTGGATCATTGATAATGAAACTCTAAAAGATATAAAAAATTTACGTAATATATCTAAAAAATCCTACCTGGTCCAGCAGTAACGGCAACAACTCCAACAGTCCCAGAAAGCCTTGCAACAGCATCTGCTGCAAACACAGCATTCACCTTGGAAGAGAAGTTATCAAAATTGTCAGTACCTCAACAGACTTTTTCCAAGATGAAACTTTTCACAAATGTTTTCAAACTTTCCACACATAATACCTCACTTTGAGAATGGTAAGTGTTTCTCCTCTACCTGTGTCATCATTGAAAGCAAAGCATGAACCATTTCTCAACAGTTGGCAAAATTTCAATAACTTGTTTTTTTGTAATGTCTTTCCTCTCAGACTTGCATCACTTGTCTGAAAACGATCTCCAAAAAGGTCCCTTGAACATCATCAAATTACTGCAGCTACACCCATAAATTAATCATTTATTTTCCTATTAGCAAATCAAGTATGAAATGATACGTCAAAATAAGAATCTTTAGACAAAAAAAATGAAAACATACATACCTCATGTCTTGTGTCAACAACTTTGATGCCAAGATTTTCACAAGATACCAAAATAGGAGATATATGGCCACCACATAATGTAAATATGTTCTTCACTCCATGAGCCTGTTTTAGAGAATATTTAGAGAATAAACAACATCGTACACAGATGCACATTAGCAGCAGATTCAACATATCTGGCAACTTCAAACAGCTTTTGCTGATGTTCATTTGCAACATAACAAAAACATTTCAATGATAACTCTAACTTCTGTATCAATGAGAGTTCCAAGAATTGATGTTAATGAAACAGGCATTGCCTACAATGTCTGTGCAGTAATATCTTAGTAAAACCTATTTTCCCCCATTTGATATCATTTTTTGGCCTTAGAAATAAGATGCACAGCATTAACTCCTATGGGAGAGAGAGGGATATTCCCTTGTCACCTCTTCTTTTCTTTGGCAGTGGCATAATTGTGGCAAGAAATTTATCAAAGATTTCTTCCGTACATACCTGTAAGACTTCAGCAACCAGTTCTCCACCATGTCTCTTTGACTTTTCATCAACCTTCACATAAAAAACATATTCTTTAACTGCATTCAAAATTTGCCATTTTTAGGATCTCTCAATAAATAGTCTAATCTTACTTTTATCTTTTCAACGTGGTTCTATTGAGCTGAAAAATATTTCATGAGAATAGCTAAAGTACAGATACAGCCTTGTTGTTCTACAAATTGAATACAAATACAGTGGAACGTTGCTGCAACAATTCAACACTACAAACACATATTTGATAGTTATCACCAAGAAATATCAAAGTTATAGTTTGCATCAAAGATTTCTCAAATGTTTAAGAGGCTAAATTTTATTACGGAGGTACAATTGTAAATATAGTGATAACTTTTCATAGATTAATTTGTATGATAATTCACATTACATGATACATGCTCTAAATGAGATATTTTGTCAAGGAGGGTTTTTACTGCAATGTTTGGCAATGGATCTAACTAATCAAAGAATACCTGGGTAGATTTCATTCGTCTTTTGGGGACTGAATTTATCAATGCAATCTGAGTAACTTTGATATGACTGGTTGCCCTTCCATGCATGATTAAAAACATAGGCCTAATTCCACATCTGGAGAAAGTCTTTAAAGAAGCCATTTTCAATTTGCTTGTTGTGTGCAAGGATTGAGTTTTAGTGCAGATGAAGGATCTAGGATAGATTTTTAGCACTTCAGAGTTATTATGCATCAAGTTGGAAAATTCGCATAATTTGGTGTGTGCATAGAAGCAAGTAAAATAAACTTAAGCAGGGCTTTCATGTTCAGAAATTAAGGCGCGCGACCAAAAACTCGCGTGAACTGTGTGGGGAGCGGGAAAGAAATATCAAACGGTACCAAAGGTATGTGTCATACTTCCCAAGACCTAGTCAGTGAGGCACGGACCTACACAAATCAATACACAAATCAGCGAACAAAAGCTGCTTGAGAAGTCTGACATTTAAGATGGCATGAATCTCGGAAGAAGATGGCCTAAAGACGAGGCTGATTAAACTTGAGTGGAATGAGCGAACAAAGTAACTCAGCTGCATCCAATGAATAAAATCAGCATCAGGGAGTTACAAGATATGTTTTGAAACGAAAATCATTTTTGTCTACAAAATTTTCCGGTGTGAACTCCCGAATGGGACATCACTCTCTTCAAGGGAAATATTGTATTACCGGGCGCGCAATCAATCGCTCCTAAGAGAACGTTTGGGCGCGTGCCTGCGTGCGCGCGAGCTATCGCGCGCCCCCCACTGAAAGCCCTGCTTAAGCTGTTAGCAGTGAGTGGAGTTTAAAGCAGCAACATTTGCAATCATAAGGAGACCTTTTGTTGCCTTGTGCAAACATAGATGTAGGAACCAGTGGGAACTGGGGTCATGTGCCCTCTAAAGATTTTGAAATAAACAAAGAAGTGCCTCCTTCTATTTAGAAAATGCCCCTTTTTTCTTAAGGAAAACAGTGCCCTCAAAGTGTACCCCCAAGTTTGAGATACTTTGAACATCCCTGCATGCAAAAATCTGTTATTCTGGCTGTGAGTGACAATCTTTGATAAAGAAGCTAAAGTTGTAGCTGCAAGTTTTCCAACCTGGTTTCCACAACATATAAGTACAGCTCTATTGATGGGAAGATTTTGTGCATCACAGAGGATTCAAAGTTACTCATTTGGTGGTTTAAATATAAAAATACATGCAAGGTACAACAATAAACACATACAGCACTTTGTCACACTCCTTTACTAAACAAAACAACAACCATTCCTTTATTTTGAACACAACCTCACATTGACCCCTTCAACTGTGTCGTATTATGACCGCATAAAATAGGTGCTCAGCCAGGAACCTACTATAGCTAAACAATGTTTCTCTGTTTGTTATCTTGCATTCAAAATAAAGGAATGGTTGTTGCTTTGTTTAGAAAGAAGTGGCAAAGCACTGTATGTGCTTGTTGTTGTATCTTCCATGGATTTCTGAGTGCAATTGACATTACTGAGCACTGAGGCTAAACAAAGATGAAAATTTGAAATGAACTGCAATTGCAATACAATTTTCCTCTTTTTCCTCAAAAAATGCCGCACTGAAGTTTTCTGCTGATTAAATTGCTAATTAGTTTATAAATCTGAAATCACATGTACATCCTGGATTCTGGAACAAATCAGTCCATGTCAATGCAGGCCCTACCCAGCTGGCCAAGCGCCAAGCCTCACAAACCAGCCATACCTTAGATTTGTCGACCTTCACGAAGTTGTAAACCGCCCAAAAGAGAGCAAGAATCGTTGCAAATACAGCAGGAGCAGTAAAGTGAGTAACATCGAAGCCTGGCATCACTTTTTCTTTGATTTATCTGCACTGCACCAGTTCACTTTTCTGTCACACAGCTCACATGACTTTCCAAGAGAATGAACTTTGAACTGCCATGTCAATTTTGAATTAGCCTCGTAATGGCCAAATTCAAAAGCGCGGGAAAATAGAACAAAAGAATAATGGAGCAATTGCACAAAAGAGCAAGGATGCATTGCGGTAATTTGTAGATTCGTGTGCCGGCGTGGCACCTTGTACGTACGTTCACGAGATTTCAAATGGCAAAAACCTTGAACTGATTTGTACTCGATTCATTCTCCTAATAGATAAAAGCGTAGACGCCAGAAGCCAGGTGACTGAGGGGGCACCAGCTCACTCCCCACGTTGGAAAGCTGTTCAAAAATAAGCCTTTTTCTGGCAAAAATCCGTCCTTAGACGCGCAAAGATGTTGGCGAACCATGGACTTTTTATCGGGCAGCCCCTACGGTTTATCTTTCCGTACTTTTAGGTGCCGGATATTTTAAGTAAACATCCAGAATTCGATTGCCAAACAGCTGACTGCCAAAACTGCAATAACCGAATTTTTACATCGGAGATAAAATTTACCTTTGGTGGAATTCGGCTAAAACGACTGATAAGATCTAAAGATTCCTAAATGAATTTAACAGCCGCATGAACGGAAAAAATTCCTGACTGGATATTAAAGAGTAAGTCGAAATAACGCAGAGATTTCATCAATTGTAAAGACTAATTTGACGCTTCGATTTGAAAATCCGAAACACCATAAATAATTCTACGATCGACTGAATTCTAACTTCATTCTACCGAAGGGGCCGTCAATATTCGATTTTCATAGTTTCAGAGGAATCTGGCAGGCTACAGGGGAGAGAGCCGCTAAGAAAGAAGAACAACTTCCGTAGCGAAGTTTTTAGGTACAATTTATAGCGACCTTTGTTTAGGACATACAATAGACCTCTTAGCTACTCTAAGAAAGAATCTGAATGGACCGATGTTTTGATGCACTTTTACGAATTTTCGAACGTGCACAATAGCGATAGAAGCTCTAACGCCACTCGATCGAACGTCTTGTATAAAAATGTATGAAAATAACGCTCGATCCAGGCTCTTTTGGAGAATAGCTAAGAGGTCTATTGCCATTCTAGCTAGCTAGCTACTATTCAGAAAGGATCATCATATTCGCTTTCAGTGCACAACCTGGCGAGACTTAGCGGGCTCCAACTAGCCTTAGTTTAAGTGGACAGAACACAAAGGCTTGGGGGGAGAGAGGGGCTTTCAAGTTAAGGGCCAAATCCCCGTAAAAAAAGAAATCGAATGTAGATGGCCCCTAATTGCATATATGAATTAACTTAGAACCTGTTTGTACGATGCCGGTGGAACTTGAAAACGGCATAAAAGTGTGCCGTTCTGGCCTCGCGTCTACAAATTCTGCACGGCAGGATATTGTTTCGGTAAGCAAAACGGCGAAGTTTGTAATTCTGTCGTTCTCAAATTCTGCCGACATCGTGGTGTAAACGCACTTTGCCGATAGAATTTCAAGCCACCTTTGTCACGAGGCTAAACTTATTCTCCCATCATCGTGTAAACGGGAGACCAAAACGGCACATTTTAACGCTTTTTTTCAAATTCTACCAGAATCGTACTGACCTGAGCTCATTTTCCAAGGCGGCAAAAAATTCTATAGTTTTCAAATCCTACCGGCATCGTGTAAAGGAGGTCTAATAAGAAAATTATCTGACCACAGTCTGTTTCAAATAAGATCTCACGTGAAAACACCCGCGAATAACAACAAATGAACTATTTGCGATAGGCAATTTTGCGTTATCGCAAATCTCATGTGACATCAAATTTGACGCAGACTTCAATTCCGATTATTAGCTAAACAAATTTGCAAGATAGCAAAATTTATTTCGATATTTACAGAATTTTTTTAAGTGCAGAAACTTCAGAATGCGACAATGCTAAAATTTTCGATTTAAAGACGATCGACAAAGCTAACGGACAAAATCATAATGGCGCGTCAACAGCTTCCAAGACTGCCAGTTTTATACTGCTTCCTGCTCCACACCGAAATATCGTTATATCCTGCGAATCTACGTTGTGAATCTACTTCCTAAAAAACTGGAAAACATAAAGTTCACAGACCTCCTAAATAATTTCAAGATAATTTCTAACAATCATATTATCTAAATATTCCTGGCATTTTCCCGGCAAAACACGTCGACCATGACTGATTCAGCTTTGCGAAATCGCTGCATGCTCACAAAGTAATGTGATTGAGTTTCCCTTCGTGTTAGTGTTTGCTCTGTGTAACTAACTTTATTTTCTGGTAACCTCTATGAACCATCTGTAGAAAGAAAAGAATATAAACAATAAACGAAGCGTGCCAGAAAAAGTTCCCATTTTCGAAAATTCATAAGTATTCGATTTCTGAAAATCTACAGGTGGGCTAAAGCTTAAATGAGACTGGGCATATTAA